>OY755044.1:42846734-44046734 GCA_963576565.1 Aspidapion aeneum
TCTGTCTGTCTGTCTGTCTGTCTGTCTGTCTGTCTGTCTGTCTGTCTGTCTGTCTGTCTGTCTGTCTGTCTGTCTGTCTGTCTGTCTGTCTGTCTGTCTGTCTGTCTGTCTGTCTGTCTGTCTGTCTGCATAACTCAAAAACCGCCCGATTTTAATGAAATTTGGTACTAACGCTGGGTTTTGGGTCGAGATGGTCCCAATGATTAAAAATGAACAAAATCCACCGAACACAAGTCAAATAAAAGGGTGGGGGTATATTTCAAAAATTAGAGCTTATGTAAAAATATGGCGTGTGTGATATCAAACGAAATGTAATTACGTCTGGAGTTAAATAAAATACATTTTACTTAAAAAAGAGGGTGGGTGTAAATTTAAAAAATTAGTGTTTATGTGGAAATATGGCGTGTGTGATATCAAACGAAATGCAATTGAGCCTGGAGTTAAAAAAAATACATTTTAGTTTAAAAAAAAAGGTGGGGGTAGATTTGAAAAATTAAAGTTTAAGTCAAAACATGGCTTGTGTGGTATCAAACGAAAGGTAATTGAGTCTGGAGTTCAATAAAATATATTTCAGTTTTTAGTTATATTAGCTCACACGTACACTATAACTATAGTACCTAGTGTGAGCTTAGTTGCCCATAGATTGGCAGAGTATTATCCATTTTTTCCCTGTTTTAAAAATATCTGCACTCAGTGGCGTATTTAGAAAAGTTTTGAGAGAGGCGCAAGACTCCATGAGGCCGTATTTTATGCTATTGTATCTTTGTATTCATGAAATATGCGGAAAAAATGTAAAAATCTTAGTTTCGGGGTAGGGGCGGCAGAGCCCTTGTGCCCCCCTTATATATGCCACTGTCTGCACTGGTGTATAAACTAACAAAGCCGAAGTAATTAATAACAAACATAATTTGCCAAATCTATAATTACATTAAAAAAAGCTTATTTTCTTTTACCATCACGTTTCGAGAATATATACAAACTTAGGATTTTGTAAAAGCAAATAACAGCGTGTTTGAGATCAAAAGCTTGATATTTTTCATTTAGCAATATTTACAGTTTATATTTTAGACTAAATATTATTTTCTTTCCAAAAATTGCAAATCTTTTATTTTGTACAGAGTGATTCGGTAAGGTAATTTTGAGATGTTCAAATTTTACAAGATTTTTGGTGTGTATAATTTTTTATTTTTTTCTGAAAATTCATTTTTGAGTAAATTGGTTTTCTGTGGATATATCAAAGCAGTCAAATAGAATTTAATCTGGCACTTTTAGTTTTCAAGATATAACTCAAAGTTTTAATTTTTCTTATAAATGATTATTTTTTACTTAATTTTTGAAATCGTCTTGTAATTTTCTTTAAAATTATGATTATTTTCTTTATATTTCCTTTATTTTTTTTTCATATAATTTTTATATGTACTTTTTACTAAAAAATTAACAAAAGTAAAACATAAAGTGTGGTGACACTTCGTT
Organism: Aspidapion aeneum; assembly: GCA_963576565.1. Taxonomy (NCBI): domain Eukaryota; kingdom Metazoa; phylum Arthropoda; class Insecta; order Coleoptera; family Brentidae; genus Aspidapion; species Aspidapion aeneum. The sequence continues at coordinate 42,848,208 of OY755044.1, forward strand.
TTAAAGGAATATTTTGGGCTGATTTAAAATCTTAAATAAAAAATTGTCAATCTTTAAGAAAAAAATTAACATTTTGTTATATCTTGGAAACTAAAGGTGATATATAAAATACAGTTCACAGTTGCATTTAGCTTTAAGAAATCTACAAACAAGCATTCTACGCCAAAACAGAGAAATAAAAAATTTCTAGACCCGAATTCAAACTGCAGATATTTGAAAAAGCCCTTTCCTCTATGTCCCCTAGAATTGCCCGAACCGGAAAGTAAAATTTTGAATCATCTTGTGCAATCTTCGATAGAATAAATAATTAAAAATATTTAATCAATGTTGCAGGGTGTCAAATTTATGTTACATCTTTTGTTTTATATTAATTCTACAATTTATTTTAGATGGAAGTTTTATAGGGTTTTTAAACTCAATTCTTTAATCTAAGAATTACGAGTGCGTGCTATAACGTATATGGTCAAAGTGTAAAATAAATTTTAAGAAATAAAAAAGTTTTAGGACCCAATTTAAAATGCAGACTTCGAAAAGCCCCTGTAGTGCACAATGAAGTATAGGTTACATAAAAATGGTTCCAAAAACTAATTAGACATTTTGGCTATGGACTCTTTCCTGACTTCAGAGCCATATTCATATAAATCCTAGCTGATCCTCTTCTCGAAATTTCATCAATTTTTTGCCTTTTTTCTAGTTAGTCTAGGCTCCTGTCACGTGTTATCTAATATGTGCGCTCAGTTTGACTGCGCGGCTTTGTTAAGCACCCATAGCAGTATAAAAAAAGTCTGGTCACGTGGTTAAACTCATGGTCGTTTGGCTGCCATCTTTGAAAATGGCCGCTAAATTAAAATATTTTTTGTTTAAGCGTATTTCCATACCCAGTGGTCCTATTTTCATTTTTTAAAGGCAAACAAATTTTATCATAACACATTTTTTGATAAATTAAATAGTTTTTGAGATAAACCAGGATTATTAGTATTTCCGCTCGCAAAAGAGTTAAAATAATACCCATGCTCATTATATTGTAGCCACAATATTATTGACATTTGTTTTTTTTTTGTTACATAGAAGGCTTTAAACCTTTTACAGAAGAAGATATTGACTATATGTTTTTAAAGTTCGTTGGATGGTACCCCTAAAGACTGCCTTAAAAAGGGTGGTTTCTGAAACTGTTCACAATATTATAGAAAAAGTGAATTTGCAGCGAAACGATGCATCTAGCGAAAAACGATAACATTAATTTTTTATAGTCCTTTTAATTTTGCTTCCTCTGATGTATCACTTAGCATCCTAGCTTTGATAGTAAGTTGCACAAGCCAGCAAAAATATACAATTTTGTAAAAATTCCATGGTTTCGCTCCAAAATCGATTGATTTCTTAAAAATTGTAAAAGATATGACAATGATCAGAAGAAGCGAAATTAAAAGTACCATAAAAAATTATTCTTAACGGTTTTCGCTAGGATGCATCGTTTCGCTGCAAACTCACTTTTTGTAAAATCTTTAAGGCAGTCTTTAGGGGTACCATCCATCGAACGTTAAAAACAAAAAGTCAATATCCTCTTCTGTGCAAGGTTTAAGGCCATCTATGTAACAAAAAAAAACAAATGTCAATAAAATTGTAGCTACAATAAAATGAGCATGACTATTATTTTAATTCTTTTGCGAGCGGAAATACTAATAATCTTGGTATATCTCAAGAACTACTCGATATATTAAAAAATATATAATAACAAAATTTATTTGCCATGAAAAAAGAATTATAACAAACTTAAAAAAAATAAAATCGGATTACTGGGTAGGGAATTACGTTTGGCGGCCATTTTCAAAGATGGCGGCCAAACGACTATGAGTTCGACCACGTGACCAAACTTTTTTATACACCTATGGGTGCTTAATAATACCCCGCAGTCAAACTAAGCGCACATTTAAAGTCACACGTGACAAGAGCCAGCGCCTAGACTACCTAGATAAATGGCAAAAAATTGATAAAATTTCGAGAAGAGGATCAGCTAGGATTTATATGAATATCGCTCTGAAGTCAGGAAAGATTCTATATTCAACATGTGCAATTAGTTTTTGGAACCATTTTTATCTAACCTATACTTTGTTCGGGCACACTGTGAGCGCAAAAATGGGTTGGTATATCAAAATGCGGTTTTTCCCAAAAATCATGTCTTAAAATTTGAGACTCGCAAAATGGGGTTACTTTTCATCTATCTCCCATAGAAGTACCCTTTCCCACTTAAAATATGTCCAATTTGAATCACCTTGTACAACTAGTATGATTATTGAAATATTTTAATAAATTGTTGTTTTCTAAATATATTTCAAAATATCTAGCGTTCAATTTTTAATTTTTAAAACATTCCATATTTCAAAAGTTATATACTTCTGCAGCACCACACACGCTCGCATTCAAAAATCGCGATTTCTTTCTCTGCATGAAAAATACATCTCTTGTAGAAACGCGGTGCCTTCATAAATCATTTTTCCAATTTTCAACTCTTTTTATATTTTTGACAGTGACTAAATTGTCTTTAGGAATACATGTGTGTGTATGTATATGTTTAGACAAACAAAGAAGGGTTCTTTTTTGGATAATTTGTCTAGAGGATGGTGTCAGACAAGAAGTGTAAAAACAACCCTCTGATTGATGAATATCTTTAAATCTCTGAGAAATAGTGTTAGGGGTCAGCAGCCGCCCAAAATAACTTTTTTTCGTTAATTTGATTTTGACCCTGGGTACTCTTTATTTATTAATTCTTTAGTTTGGTAGGTTATCTATATTTAATATAAAAAAACATGTTTATTTATATGTATATTACTAGAGTAACTTTGTAGAGTATTTCAAAAAATGCTGCAAAAAGGGTATTTTTTATATTTGGCATGGTAGTAACCAACACCAAAAGCTAAATTTTCATTCGAGGATCCCCGATTTTCCGACTTTAGAATCCAAGATGGCGGCTGCCAAAATTTAGAAAATAAAATGAATTCCCTGTTTTAAGCTAAATTAAATTAATTTTGTTCGATTTACAGTGGGACCTGCTCCATTTAAAAATCTAAAAAAGTTGACACCTATCGCTTTAAAACAAAATGGCGGCTATATTTAAAAAAATCGATATTTTCTTAATTTTTTGTGCGATATTCATTTTTAATTCCTTATATTAAAGCCACTGGTTTTTTAAACCTGCTAAAGAAACAAAATAAGTTCTTCAGCCGACAAAAGATGGCGCATAATATGTCAAAAATAAAAGAGACCTTTATCACCGTGGATAGAATAGACCGGTGTTCGGATCTTATATAGCTGAATTTCGTAAACAAAACTTAGATATAATATGAACAACTAATATTTTTAAAATTTTTTGAAAACTAAGGCAATTTTCCTAATATTTTTTAGTATATTCTTATAAAATAATGTTTTTCAGATATACCAGTCGTTATTTTTTTAGCCCGCTTAATTTCTCTTTACACAAAAATTAAAATCCGAAGAAAATAATGTGCTCGTTTCAGCCTCAAAAATAATCCGCTGACCTACATCTTTGTTTACTTCCCAAGTCCTCGTTTCACCTTTGATACTAAACGACCACATTCAGTTTGACTTGTAGTTTAAGTTTTGGGTATTAAAAAATAAAGCGGGCTAAAAAAAAATACGACAATACGTCTAGAAAATTACATTTTATAAGGATGTACTAGAATGTAAAAAAATTACAAAAATATTAGTTGTTCCGTTGTTCATATCATATCTAACTTTTGTTTACAAAAATCAGCTGGACCACCAGTGACGTCAAAAATTCGATATATATATATATATATATATATATATATATATATATATATATATATATATATATATGTTATATGAAAATATCCTGCCTACACTTTGAAGAAAGTCCTATATTGTATTTAATCAAAATAAAGTTTTTTAAAAAGTTTTTTTAAAAAGTTAAAGTCAATTTAAGAACTGACACAAATGGATTGAGCAACACATATAGTAATATTTTAAAAAAATATAAAGATAAAGTTGATCCAACTTAGACCTAGGCTTAGTATAGTTTTTTTCCTTTGTGTCTTGTAATTGTCCTATATACAATTTTTTGTTTGTAACTGTTGTAAATTAAAATAGTTCTTTAGTTTTTTCTTTTATTATAGGAAAAAATGTATAACTGACAATCTTACAGTAGGAGAATATTTATTATTTTATAATAGGTAAAATACACAAGCACATATTTTTTTTTTTTTTAGTTTCACTTTACTGCACTTTAACACAAGTACATATACGCACATACACGCACCCCACGTAAACACATACACTACGCACAAACCTACATGTACACCACACACACTACGCACACACCTCCTTACACTCATACACCATACACATATACAAACAATAAAAAACGCAGACAATGTGAAACATACCTTATTTAAACACGGCTATAAAGCCATTTCAAATTAAATACAATATTTTGCTAACTTCTCAAATTATTTGTCAAAACAACTTGATAAATTTGCCTCCTATATATTTACTTTTTAAAAAACAAAAATATTGTTTTATGAGATACTATGGCATTTTTAAAATGTTTGTTCTCCAACTTCCGGACATCCTGGATGTAACACAGAGATTTGAGTAAGTAAATAGTCTCCTTATAGATAGTCAATTATAAAAAATCAAACAGGTATAAATAATAACAAATTATACATAACATACATAACATAACATAATGGTTAAATTTTTTAAGAAACAATTTTTGTTTAATACTTTTTACTTTTTCTCGTTTGTTGTGTAATTACATAGCATTTAGTGACAAACTTTTATTGTAGACCATTTTAAAGTTTTAATAAAGTGTTTGTTTCCTAGGGCTTGAAAAAGTGGAAATTGTCCACGAAACGTCGCCAAAAACCAAAGTGTTTTCTCTACATCTACCCCCTATAACCCACGAATCTAAACCTTTTAGTTAAAAGTAAACTTTAAATTATAACATATATATAAAATCCGAACACCGGTCTATTCTATCCACCGTGTACCTTTATAACCTGTAGACCAAATTAAATATTTACACAAATTTTTTTGGGTTTTATTAATGGTAAGCCAAATTTTGAAAAAAGTTACAATTTGACATTTTAAGATACAACAAAAAAAGATGGCCTATGTTTCAAGGTATTTATAAACAAATTATATAAATATTATAAACTATTGCATTCAGGGTAAAAACTGTGTTAAACATTCAACCAACATCTAGACTTTTAGGTTTAGAATGTTAAAACCAAGAACTTTAGACCAGACCCTTTAGTAACTGCATGGGCGCACCCAGGGGGGGGCCGGTGCCCGGGCCCCCTCCAAGCCTTAGATTTTTTTACATATTTTCGACAAATTTCAGAAAAAAACACAAAAAACAGCTTAATATTCGACATCATGAGGCTTCGCCCCCCCCCCCCCCCCCCAAGAGGCCTCGGGCTGTAACTGGTGTACCTAAATGTTTGTTGAGGTATCTAAGTCGATCTCCATGTTGGTCAAATAAAACTTTCAATAAGCCATTGAATCCGTTTTGTGACCAAAATAATTTTAAATATAGGATACTTTAAAGGAAAATCCAAATTCGAAAACAATTTACGACCAGAGATTAAATTACCATCATCAAAATGGTTTATAGATTTTGACGATATTTTGATTTGAAAACTATAATAATAAAACGAGATATTGTGCCTAGGTCAAAATATAGGGCAAATCACATGTTTTCATTTATAGATTTAATTAAAAGTGGTATTGCAATTAATATGGTCAATAATAAAATATTAAAAGGGCCAAATTATCCTCATGTAGTAACATCCACCCACCAGTGTCGCACATAAGGACAGAATAACAATTTACGGCGCCAAAAATCTAAAATTTGATTTTATGTGATAATATGAGCAAAAATGCGTAGGAGGAGTACATTTGATACTCATGTTGCAAAAACTTGCACACTTATTTGAAGTTAAGTATTTAATTAAAGAAAACAATTGCATACTTATTTATTGCCGTATTTAAAATTAGCAAAATTTTTTCTTTAACAATATGAAATATTAATATCTACGGTATCTGCATCTTCTACATTATTCATGTCATCATCATCATCATCCTTTTTTTACCATCTTCATTACCTTTCTTATCTCCACCATAGAAGATTGGCAGCCTTAGCATACTTAACACCACTCTTTTTCGAGTTTTTTTTTGCTAATTGATCACAATAGGGTCCGAGGATACCAGCATCCAGTTAAATATATCGCTATTAGTATTAATTCTTTAGGTTTTCCTAGTATAATATTGTCGAAATTTCTTATACTCTTTATGGCCCATCTCAATTACATCTTCTGACGGTAGCCCTACTAGCAAAGGTAGCTATTTTAATATATCAGCTCCATGCAGCAATACTTATAAATGCTAGCACTCATTTTATACCATTGTTATTTGTGCTGTTTGAAAACCATACTTTTAAAATTTTTCTCGTTCATGTAGTGCCCACAAGAAGTGCTGGAAAGTATATTTGCAAATCTTTCTATTAATCCTTTATCGATACCGGATATTTTGTATTTCCATCATTGCTGTTGCGTCCACCTTGGGTAGGTTGATCAAAAACGAGACTCACTTCGTCATAAAACTGAGTTGTTATTTTACTTTTTTTCTTTTACTGGAGCTTTTGGATCGTCCGCCATTTTGGATCGGCCATTTTAATTTAATTAAGGAACCAAAAATTATATTGAGTGACCTTAATCAGTGCAAGTTTTTGAATTTGAGGCACCGAAACTCGATACATATACCAAATTTCAAGGCTCTAGCTCATCAGAAAGTATCCAAAATAGCTGTCGCAAGATTGTAAACAGAAATAGGTATCGAAACAAGCGTACGGGGTCAAGTCAAATAAAACCATTTAAAAAAAGAGGAGGAAAGAGGGGGGCTTAAATTATACTTTTTTAAATTGGCTCTATAAGATATGTTTACCAGGTAGCAAAGAAATATCGGTGTACTCGGTGGAACTTTTTTTATAACTCTAGTTAACTTAAAAATTTAAAAATTTTTTTATTTAAAAATACTCTTTAATAAATCTTTGTATTATAACAAGTCTACAAATAACTGGTTTATTAAAGATGATTGCAAAATAAAGTACCTATCTGCTGCCTTAATATCCATGTTGACACCGACTAAATTTGACGTCTGACAACTAACAAAAAGTTTTTCTGTCACAGTTTCCAAAACATCAATTTTGTAAGCAAAGCCAACTTTGCGATATGTTGCGCTATGTTGCCTTGCGGCCGTATCTATAGGTAACATTTTACAGATATGTGTGATTAGTTTGAACTAAATTTGTTTTAATATTATTGGCGCCCTATTGTGGCTATTAGTCCTTATTTGTGGCCCCTTTTTATGATTTCGATCTTTTTGATTTTGTCTGGTTTTGATTAAAGAAGAAGAAGAACTTCATAAAAAAGGTTTTTTGGAGAACAAAATTTGATTACTTTACAAGCTCGCCCTAGTACTTACCCGGGCGCGGATCTACGGGAGGAGAAAAAGGGGAAATTTACCTCCCCCTTAAATCTGAAACTTCACTGAAACACAAAATACACCTCCTGGTCACTGTGCAAACTAGTTTTGTGCAATATTTATTATGATATTTAACTTACAATGTATTTTTTAATTTTTTATCATGCAACTTTTAAAAGTAAAATCATATAACAAACTTTTGGAGTAATTTTATTATTTACCGATACCCATTTAACTCAATCAAAATAATTTATTTCCTTTGATATTCTTTCGGTCTGCATTTCAAATAAAAATTAATTAAATACAAACCCAAACAAAATCGGGCAAAAAGAAAAAAAGAATCTACCCTTATCTACTGCAGAGCAGGAAATACTTTTCAAAGGAAAGTTCTCTTTCAACGTTTTCTTCTCCCCAAAGTTTTCTCCCACACTGAGTCCTCCTATTTTTTAGTCTCTATCAAAGGAGATATTCTCTCCAAAATCAAAGTCAACCCCTGAAGCAGGAGAGTTTCGCCAATGTTTACCCAGCCCTTGGTTTAAAAGGATTCAGATGAAGTTACTGGCGAAAACTGATCAGTGGCAATGGTGGTCTTTTGCAAGTTTTTATTGGGTGACGTTCAAAATACAATTTATTGAAAATCAAAATCTCAAACAATTTATACCAAAAGTAAATCTCGAAAAATCAAAATTCCAAAAAAATTTCACTTGTAAATGTAAATATCGAAACTAAAATTTTTTATCCTATAAAATTAAGATCTAGTAATTAGTTTAGTTGGTTGGTTAATTAGGTTGGTTGGTTAGGTTAGGTTAGGCTATTGGGCTACATTGATTGGTTAGGTTAGTTGACTAGGCTTGTTGCTTAGGTTATTTGGTTAGGTTGGCTATGTTGGTTGATTAGTTTGATTGCTTAAGTTGATTGGTTAGGTTGTCTAATTAGGCTGGTTAGTTAGGTTGGAACTTCAGGATGATTCTTATTTGGTTTTGGGTTAGTGGACGGTAGGTGACTCAGTTTGAGCAGATTGGGGCCGGATCAAAATTGGATAAGTATTTGAATTTTTTTTTCTATATTTATAATTCTCGATATTTTATAGTAACGACATTTAGATTTTCGATATTTTTTATTTTCGATATCTTAATTATTTGATATTTTTTATCCGAAATTTTAATTTTCAATATTTTATATTTCGATTTTAACATTTTACACATTTTAGTAATTCGGAATTTTAATTTTCGATATTTTGACTGTTGAAATCAAATTAAAAATCAAAATCTTGAAAGGTACTTGTCCCAATTCTCGTCACTAACCCACATTTCGTCAGTTTTGATTTTTATTAGCAAATATTAAGATTTCTATTTCACGAAATTAAGAAAAAAAGTACACTAATTTCCATTATCATTTGGCAACAATGTCTATAAACCCTAAAACGGCAGCTTTTAAAACAACATTATAGCGAAATTAATTTCAGAAGTTAGTAAACACTCAACCCTGTCGTAAGTGTTTTCTTCTAAGTTAAGAGAGAGAACTGCACTTCTAAATATTTTTTATTAAACTTGTTTATAAAGTAATCATTTTAAAAGAAAACATTAAATAGAGGGCTCAAATTACTTTTTTTGTGGATTGTTTTCTAGTTAATTAATTTTCTTAAAAAATACAGGGGTGACGGAGTAATGGACAAGAAATTTTAGCCTGAGGAAAAGTGGACTAAAGTGTTATTTTTTAAAATAAATTCCTAAATCTTGCGTAAAGCTTTTATTGGAAAAAAGTAAATTGGGACATTACAAAGAAGTCGAGTTGTTTTATGTCCATATTTCGTTATACTCTACGATTTTTGAAAATTAGAGTGGAAAAACAACGTGACGGGTTTTGAGACAAAAGGGTGACGAAATTTGGGACATCGATATTTGTTTTCAAACATATTTGTTGTTTTGCAAATATAAACTATAGTCTGTAGCCCCCCGCACGTTTCGATGTGTGGTTCCTAAAATTATTGGAGGGTTTAAATTAAGTTTTTCGTGATTTTTTACAAATTTTTCTCAAAAAATAGCTACGTGGAGTAATCAGGTGTGTGTATTCGAGGAAATTTTTTTTCTACATGTGTTGGAATTCTGGAATAGTTCTACTGGTTGAACTCTTACCGTATTTAAAAGGACTCTTTGACTCTACTCAAGATAATAAAGCATACATGTATCTTTTCGGTACCCACCGTAAAACTGCTTTGCGATGCACATAATATCAGTTTTGAAGTGTGTTGTAAGTCATCGGTTATCTATCCCTCAAAAATGGATGGGGATATACGCGAATGGGGAATCAATAAAAAATGCGGGTACACAGGCATATTTGTATGCGGGGATAGACGCATTTTTATGAGAAATTCCTTGCTTAAAAAAAAATGGCGAGCGTGCATTCCATAAAAATCAAAATTTGTGATGTGAGGTTTGAGGGTTCAGCTATAATAAACATGCGTATGCATGTGGTCGAAATTTAAAATGCCCTAATATTTATATTTGGGAGATTATGAAAAATAAATATGTATTCACGGTAAAATTTTTTGTCTACAACGAAAACACGTTCTTTTCTTAAAAAAATTGTTTTGCCTTGAAACAATTTGTTTTGAAGTTAAATATTTTTTTTTAGTTCAACGCATCGTTTAATCTTAAAATAAGACTTTATTTTTTTCTTTAATTGTTTTGTTTCAGTATACTCCATTTTGTAACAAAGCAAATTGTCTTCATATAACTCATTCAGAATTCTTGCCTAATTTTATTTAAAATAAAACAAACATTAGTTTTTATCGAAGCTACAACGGACGCTCTGTATAGAATCTTGAAAATTGGGTTTTTATCCAAAACAAACAACCGAAGTTTTTGTAGTACTTTTAAGTACGTTGAGGTTATTGCGTTATGTTTCGAACAGAATAAAAATAAATATTTTTGTTTCATACATATATTGCATTTGTCTCATTTTTTAATACTTAGCGCGGGCCTTTATAGTCAACGTTCGAAAGGTGTGAAGTGGTGCTATGTTGTAGAAGGTTATGTTATTTCAGCATTAAAGGGGTATTGGTACCTATCTACAACTATTATACAAATTGAATTTGTTTTGTAGAAAAGAAAATGCTAATTTCAGGTAAAATGCGTTATTCGTTATCTCATTCATTTTATATAAGAGTACAGTAAGTACCTTGGTCAATATGCATTAAGCTCGTAATCGAACAAAAACTGTCACAGTGACCAATATTTCTCTATAGCAAAAAATAAGCCGACGTATTGAGATATTTTTTAAAAAAAATTAATTTTAAGAAAAGAAAAATCTTTGAAAAAAAAAATATGTATAAATGTCCGTTTGTTTTGATTGGAGAGAGTAATTTTTAATTTAAAGTAAAAATTTGTTTTGAAACAAAATAATTAAAAAAAAAACCGCCTTTTGCCCTAAAAAAGGATATTGTCTTGAAAGAAAACTATAGAATTTTTCATTATTCGATTTTAGGTCGAAGAAATTATATGTTTTGGAATTCCAGAGAAAACGGTGCCTTAGATTAATGCAGAAACAATTTCTGTTTTGCATTAAAATAAAACGGCAAAACATTTTTTGTGTTAAATCAAGAAAATATTCTCTTGGTGAATGGGAAAGCACAATTTATTTTACTTTAAAGCAATTTGCTTTGTTCTAAAACAATATTTTATAAAAATGTTTTAAATTGAAAAGCTTCATATTTAACTCACTGTTGCTCTAATTACTATCGATTTTTCTAGCGAATTTTGTACACACTGCACACACCTGCAATTTTTACCATAAAAACCAATCAAAATGTAAATTGGGCGGTTAGGGCGTTTACCATATTGAGCCGTTTGTTGAAAGGTAATCAAAACACATTAAAAAGTTTTTCTACGCGATAACTATATATCTACGAAATACTCTAAGGGACCGTCCTTAAATTACGTAACGTTTAAGGGGGGGGGGGGGATTGGCCTCGCGTTACACTCAATGTTTTTTCTTGACAATGGGTTACAAAGACATGGGGGGGTCAAAAATCATGAATTTTTGCGTTACGTAATATAAGAATGGTCCGTAATGGGTCTCTTCATAAAAATTTATCACCAGCAAAGATAATTCGCAATTTACTGAATTTTTACACATAATGGGGAGTTTCTAAAACAGTAATTTGACACTTCGTTGTGGTAGTGTGTAGTGCGCACTAGTGAAATATAATTCCGTAGTGGTAATAACTGCTGTAAGCTACGGAGCCCTTTCGTTGTGATAGTGGTAATTTTTCGTTGTTTATTTTAATTTTTTGTGCGGCTTGTATTCAAAATGATAAAATATCAGCAACAATCAAAACATTTATTTTGTAAAGTAAGGCTTAATAGCCACATAGGGTGACAAAATAATCCCCTAAACTATTTAAACAGGCCCTAGAAGATGTTTTTAAAAACTTAGATTGGGAAGAAATAGGCATCAAAGTAAGCGGAGGATACTTGAACCACCTAAGATGTGCTGATGATATGTCCTTAATAGCAGATTAGAAATAAGAAGTAGTAAAAATGCTGAAAGAACTTGAAACAGCAGTTAAAAATATAGGCTTAATTATGAACTACACTAAAACTAAAATCATAACAAACACAAACACACATGTGTGAAACCACCAGAAACAACTACTCCGAGGGAAAATACCCCTACCGGCATTGAATTATACTGATGGTTTGAGGCTTTCGTTGGGAACTTGTTAAAACTGTTTGGTTTCCACTTTCTCCAACGTCGATCATGAGGATACGAGTGATCCCCGTCTGGAACACGTCCTGATAGTCAGGAACAAATGTTCCATGCCAATCCACGACCAGGAAGATCCAGACGGGGATCACTCGTATCCTCATGATCGACGTTGGAGAAAGTGGAAACCAAACAGTTTTAACAAGTTCCCAACCAAAGCCTCAAACCATCAGTATAATTCAATGCCGGTAGGGGTATTTTCCCTCGGAGTAGTTGTTTCTGGTGGTTTCACACAACTTATGCTCTACACGGAGCTATCGCCTACATTCACCTGAGGATGACCCAAAAGGTCGAAACCGGTCCGGTCGTGGATTGGCATGGAACATTTGTTCCTGACTATCAGGACGTGTTCCAGACAGGGATCACTCGTATCCTCATGATCGACGTTGGAGAAAGTGGAAACCAAACAGTTTTAACAAGTTCCCAACGAAAGCCTCAAACCATCAGTATAATTCAATGCCGGTAGGGGTATTTTCCCTTGGAGTAGTTGTTTCTGGTGGTTTCACACAACTTATGCTCTACACGGAGCTATCGCCCACATTCACCTGAGGATGACCCAAAAGGTCGAAGCCGGTCCGGTCGTGGATTGGCATGGAACATTTGTTCCTGACTATCAGGACGTGTTCCAGACGGGGATCACTTGTATCCTCATGATCGACGTTGGAGAAAGTGGAAACCAAACAGTTTTAACAAACACACATATTACGGTTAAAATCAAGAGACGAGTAAAATTGGCCTGGGCAGCATTCGGTAAATTAAACTACATATTAAGAAATAACCGGACATAACCGGTTGAGAAGGCACATGACACGTATAGGAGTCGAGAATGACCCTACCTGTCCAGCCTGTGGACAGGAAGAAGAGACATAAAGACACCTCGTGACAGAATGCGAGGCCTACGCAAGGATGACACAACAGGCACTCGGAGCGCTAACTCTGAGCGAGGAAGATCTGCACATGCTCAAATGGGCAGACTTACTGGACTTTGTAAAGAACGAGAACAGGAAGGCCCAATGAGTTACCCGACCATCAAAGGGAAGTGCAGAGAGTGGGTTAAGGGACAGACTTGGGGCATTGCAAAAAGGGCCTACTCAGGCCTACTTGTCAGACCTGCGGGTCAACCCCCCCACTACTACTACTACTACTACAAGAAATAAAACATATCCTTAATACCTCAAAACGAAAGTGTATAACCGATTTATCCTTCCTGTATGACATGGATAAGGTAACAAAAGCCCAAAGATCAATGGAAAGGCAAATATTACATGTAAAGCTAATAGCAGATAGAAAAAGGAATGAATGGATAAGAGATAAGGAATAAGGGATGTCAAATGAGAGGTAGCAAAATGACCAATGGAACAAATATATTGTAGACTGAAGACATTGGGAAAATAAAAGATGTAGGGGAAGATCCCAAATAAGATGGATGGACGATTTAATGAAACACGCGGGAACAAGATGGATGAACACGGCGACAGACAGAAAAGAGTGGAAGATATTGGGGGAGGCCTATATCCAAAGATGGATTGAAGAAGGTAAATAGATAGAAAGATCACTCAGTAAATTCCAGATCATTACTAAAACTCCAGTAGCGTCCATAAACTAAGATCTTCAGTGAGGTAACATTCTTTAAGGAAAATCCAATGTTGTGGAATTATAACGAAATTAGAGCTTTAGATGTAGAATGCAGATTCAATGTTATAGCGGGTCTACACCAAACTAACAAAACAAAAACAAAACAGCAACTCAATGTTTTCCAACATTTTTGAAACAAAATAAGAACAATTAGGCAACTTTTTTGTTTTGTTGGCGTTTTCAGCAACTTTTTATTTTCCCGTCATCTGTCAGTTGTGGCCTTAATAAAAGTTAAAAAATAATTTGGGCGCCAATTTGTGGCCTTATTAAAATGCGTTGTGTGACAATTTGCCAACTTGTGACACAACAAAACCATTGAATGATTAAACAAATATCTGGAAGCAGAACTGTATTTTCTAGCTAGGTAAAACATTGATATGCCCGGTAACTTTTATACAGTGGAGAAGGGGGGGGTTCAGAAATAAGAAAATTTTAAGTGCGCCACATTATTTAATACCAATGTTTTACAAAGAAGATCTTAAATAAAATACAGTTCAACCCAAACGTTGCAGCCAAACAATGAAATTCCACTTACTTCCGAGGCCTCCAGAGTATTTATGTAATTAAGAATAACCAAAAAAATAAACAGAATAAAATTCTAAAAGATTGAATTAAGATGACAAAACTAGAAGCACTTTACAGGTAGATGGACTCCTTTAACAGGTCATAGTTATCTACATCTGAATCAGTAGTGTGAGACTCAGTTGTATAAATGATGGTTAAAAGTAAGATATACTTCCAAAATTATTCTGTCATAGGGGAGATCTAGACCAAATATCTGCTGTCATCATTCTACGTTGGGTAGAATGAGACAGACAGCAACCCAGTCCGAGATCCACCCCATGAGGTAAAAATGTGTGACGAAACCGCTAGAAAATATAACCTCATCTCTCTTTTGTCTCCGCAAAGTTGGTCATCGGGTTGTACAAATAACACAAAGATTTAGTTCATCTTGTATAATTAGATCTGAGGAAAAAAATACCAAATCAGTTAGGGCCAAAATAGCAAGGCACTCCAAGTTTCACAGGAGAAATTGTCTTAAATAAATGAATTGAAGGAAAACAAGTCAATTTAGTAAATATGCCGCAAAATTGTGGTTATGACGTCATACCTTTATCTTGCGTTCACAAGAAGTGTTGAAATTAAACTGTAAAAAATTATAAATGGAAAGATTATGTCTAAATTATATTGTGAAAATTATATATGAAAAAAATTATAGTTAAGGCTCGCCCCTACCTTGGTCCTTCAATTATTTACTAATTATTGGTGTTTATTTGGTAAACCTGGAAGTGTTGTAGGTTTTCCGGCATACTCCTGCTACTGCTGTTCTGGCTTGCCCGCGCCTCCCCTAATGCCCGCCTAGCACATCACGCTAGGGCAGCACATGATGGTCAAAATGTTGATGGTTCTTGCCCGAGCGTAAAAAGGTTGTGGGATTCTTGCCCGAGCGTAGAACCCTGTGGAAAATGAAATGTTTCAGTTTCCTGGAATTCGTCAATTTTGCACGAAGTTCCCCTACACAATAACTTAAATCGAGAACTCCATGTCGACTCAATAAAATAAAGCAGATTTAAGCAGATGAACTAAAATAAACTAACGTACCTTTCCCAGGGTTATAACTGGCTCGTCCGGCTTCCCACCAGCGTCCAGCACATCTGTCGGTGGAATGGACGGGCTGTAGACAAAGGAGAAAACCAATATATAGTTTTTATCCAACACGTGGTTAAATGAAAAATATAAAAACGCCAAAAATTCCCCACGTCTGTTGTCAAAAAAAGTACATTTCACACGAAAAATAACTACAATTTGGGAGGCAAATATTATCTTGAAGAGTACTCAAATAAAAAAAAATGAAAAAAAATAAAATCGAACTTACCGCTGCTCTTTCTGTACAAAATGGCGTAGGCCGACTTAAAATTCCCCTCAAAAGGGTGCGAGCGTCACTTCCGATTACGCCGAAAACACGACGGCTCACTCCTCACAGTCTCTGGGATATCTCCTACAATTCGCTGCAGTGCCAAACCAAAACCAATGGCGATCCCAGAGCCTGTTGCCGACCCAGCCAAAATTTGTTAGCAAAAAGAGACCAAGCACTTCGTCGAGAATACCAGAATAATCAAGTGGCCGGAAACCGTTTTGTAAATTTGGTGGGGAGTGGGGACAGTAAAACGCAATACCAACCAACCAGAAAAACCCGCGATTTTCAAACTAACCAATGAGGTACAGCAATAGTTCTATACAGGTCTATAGGGGGCAGCACCGACCAAGTGGACATTGCAATTAGGTAAAACGTACATTGAGGTGTTGTCGGATCTATTTCCACGGTTGGAATTTTTATAACAAGGACGTCGAGACACCCTCCATACACATTATTAATATTCGAACACTCAACCAATTCCCATATGAGTAAAGCTATACTGAGCGCAGAATTTAGTTGCACTCCAGTTACAGTCTTCGTCAAAAGTTTCCTTCGCTCTTTATAAATGTTTTCTCTAATATTCATATGGTTTAACGCCATTTTTGTAAAACATTTCTACAGTAATAAAGTTGTTTCTGAACCTGAACCCAAAAATACACACTGAACTATTGCTTAAAGGCACAAGAGTGTTCAGATGTTAACTCACACGATTTCGTTTATTCTTTTAGTCTTGGTTTTTATCCCTCGTTTATCTCCCCTTTACCAAAGTGCATAACTCGTATTTATTTAATCCTTTCCCTATCAAATTAATAAAGATATCAAAGTGGCGGAGCCTCGGTTGTTCCTGGTCGACCCAAATATGTTTTCATATTATCAAAACTAGTTAATCCGTGAAGGATATGAGGTTCGGATTGTCCCAATATCCTCGAAATAAACGTAAGGGAATGAAATGTTCATCTAAATGTTTCCTTCCTGTTACTGAATCCATTTGTGATGCGGCAACGCCGCCATTCCCCAGCATAACAGCTGTTTAACTTTATGAACGTCAAGTGAATCACAAAATTCCACAGATAAAAACAAAACAATCAAAATTTTTATGTGATTTTTCCCGAAGCCTGTGATCTTAAATTCCAATTACGATGTCCAGATAATGCGATGTGCGTCGTGTCCACAGTAATTCGATGGAATGCCTCCTTTTAAGGTAACTTCCTAGACCCTATATAACCTCCAAACCTAGCTCTATAAAATACCCTTACCTTGTGTACAGAAAGACGAATCAAAGAGCCTTGATTATTTACCTAAATAAACAAATATGTAACGTTGTCTTAAACGTAAAAATGACACGTTACATAATCCCCCCATATGAGTAAAGCTATACTGAGCGCAGAATTTAGTTGCACTCCAGTTACAGTCTTCGTCAAAAGTTTCCTTCGCTCTTTATAAATGTTTTCTCTAATATTCATATGGTTTAACGCCATTTTTGTAAAACATTTCTACAGTAATAAAGTTGTTTCTGAACCTGAACCCAAAAATACACACTGAACTATTGCTTAAAGGCACAAGAGTGTTCAGATGTTAACTCACACGATTTCGTTTATTCTTTTAGTCTTGGTTTTTATCCCTCGTTTATCTCCCCTTTACCAAAGTGCATAACTCGTATTTATTTTATCCTTTCCCTATCAAATTAATAAAGATATCAAAGTGGCGGAGCCTCGGTTGTTCCTGGTCGACCCAAATATGTTTTCGTATTATCAAAACTAGTTAATCCGTGAAGGATATGAGGTTCGGATTGTCCCAATATCCTCGAAATAAACGTAAGGGAATGAAATGTTCACCTAAATGTTTCCTTCCTGTTACTGAATCCATTTGTGATGCGGCAACGCCGCCATTCCCCAGCATAACAGCTGTTTAACTTTATGAACGTCAAGTGAATCACAAAATTCCACAGATAAAAACAAAACAATCAAAATTTTTATGTGATTTTTCCCGAAGCCTGTGATCTTAAATTCCAATTACGATGTCCAGATAATGCGATGTGCGTCGTGTCCACAGTAATTCGATGGAATGCCTCCTTTTAAGGTAACTTCCTAGACCCTATATAACCTCCAAACCTAGCTCTATAAAATACCCTTACTTTGTGTACAGAAAGACGAATCAAAGAGCCTTGATTATTTACCTAAATAAACAAATATGTAACGTTGTCTTAAACGTAAAAATGACACGTTACATAATCCCCCCCCAACTTCAAGACGATTAACCTAAAAAGGTTAATCGGAGAGGTCCGCTGCCGACTTAAGGTCTTTGGCATGCCAACTCCCTGGCAGTACTTTACCCGATGGTTCCTGAAGCTCAAATATCCATGGAGAAATTTTATTCCTAATCACATAAGGACCAACGAATTTCGGTGCTAACTTCTTCGAGAAAAACTTCGCAGCATCTGACAAAACATAATTTTTCTTCCAAACACGCTGACCCACAGCAAAGTTGGGTACCCTTGTACGCAAATTATACTGAACTACGTTTTTCTCTCCAGCCACCTCTAACCTTCTCTTAACATCAGCATAGAGCTTCCGGAAACCTTCGTTCTTACTTTCAGCTGCGGATTGTACACCATTCTCTTCAGATAACAAAACTGGGTTGGAGTAATCTTTACCTGATAAACACATATTCCTACCAAAATTAACAAAGAAAGGAGACATCCTGGTTGTCTCATGGGTTGCAGTACGAATCGCGCAGGCAAGTTTATGTATTTGTTCGTCCCACTTCCTGTGGTTGTCTTTCACATAGCAACATAACATGGTTTTTAACGTGCGATTCGTCCTTTCTGTTGGATTTGCTCTGGGGTGATAATACGGATTATACTGAATTTTAACCTGATAACTCTCAGCAAAACGCTTAAACTCATTACTTTTGTACTGAGGGCCATTATCACAAAGTATCAAACGGGGTACTCCGAAGACCATAAATACTTGCTCCTCAAGATGTTTGACAACAGCTTGAGTAGGGGCTGTTCGCATTGGAAAAACTAAGGAAAACTTACTGAAATAGTCCGTAACGACGAGAATCCAGCAATTACCCTTTGTTGAACGAGGTAGAGGTCCACATAAATCAGTCGAAATAATTTCCCAAGGACGAGTTGGTTTTGGGTGAGATATCATCTGATCAGATACACCTTGTGTATCACCTTTATGAGCTGCACAGACAAAGCATTTCTTTACAAAAGTTGCCACGTCCTGGCGCATTTTTGGCCAATAATATTTTTCTGCCAGTCTGTGGAAGGTTTTATACACACCCATATGTCCTGCAGTAGGAGGATCGTGAGCTTCTCCTATAATTCTACGCCTATGATCTTTGGGGACTACCTCTTTCCAATATTCGTTAGATGGTGAAAGTTGAGGGTATTCTTGTTTGACATATTTATACAACTTATTATCAGTGTATCTCCAGTTCATAAATTTTAACGGTGATTCTACGACCCTCTTTACCATCTTTTGGTACCATCGATCTTTAATTGCTGTTGAAACATCTCTGGGCTGCGAAATTGTATCAATCATAGGTACTGCGCGAGACAACATGTCCGGGACAACTAAATCTTTCCCTTTCCGATGGATTACTTCAAAATCATATTGCTGCAATTTTACAGACCAACGAGCAAGTCTTCCACTGGGCTCTTTCAAGCTATGAAGCCATTTTAAGCTAAAATGATCTGTTATGACCTTAAATGAGATCCCCTCAATATAAGGCCGGAGCTTCTCTATCGCCCAAACCAATGCCAAACATTCTCGCTCGGTGGTCGTGTAAACACGTTCTTGCTTAGTCAAAGATCGACTCAAATAGCATATGACTTTGTCTCCTTCAGGATAAGGCTGCGTTAAACATGCTCCTAATCCATATCCTGATGCGTCTGTTTGAATGACAAATTCCTTGCTATAATCTGGACATGTAAGAATCGGTGCACTCACTAAAAGTTCCTTAATCTTAATAAATGCTTTTTCGCAGTCTGGAGTCCAATCGAACTTTTGATTTTTCTTAGTTAGAGCTGTAATTGGAGCTATTATCGCTGAAAAATTCTCTATGAAACGTCTGTACCAGGATATTGTACCTACAACTCTACGAACTTCTCTGACAGTTCTTGGCCTCTGGAGCTCTAACATGGCTTTAATTTTATTAGGGTCAACTCGGATGCCTCGACGGTCCACTACGAAACCTAAATAAGTCATTTCTGGCCTACACAGTTGGCATTTCTCCCAACTTACCGTTATCTTTGCATTCTGCAATCTTCGTAGGACTTCCTCAAGAATTCTAAGATGTTCAGAAAAGCTCTGTGTGACAATTACGAGGTCATCGAGATATACGTACACGTAGGGGTCTAAATCGTTTCCTATGATGCTATCTATGAGTCTCTGCCAAGTTGCAGGTGCATTATGAAGACCAAATGGTAACCGCTTAAATTGGAAGAGACCTCGTCGACAGATGAATGCTGTTAGTGGCTTCGATGATTCTTCCATTGGTACTTGCCAATAAGCACTCTTAATATCTAAAGTTGACAAGTACTTAGCATCTTTCAATTTGTCAAGAGTCTCGGATACGAGTGGTAAAGGATAACTATCACGCGCCGTCACTGAGTTCAATTTGCGGTAGTCTACACAGAAACGATATTTCTTTGTGTTTTTCTTTTGTACCATTACCACTGGTGAAGCCCATGAACTACTACTACGTTCTATCACATCCATTTTCAGCATTTCGTCGATTTCGTCATCAATAAGTTTTTGAATGACCGGTGAGACCTTATATGAACGTTGTCTTATCGGTGCTGCATCTGTTGTAATCTTATGCTCTACCCTGTCTGTACATCCTAGTGAGTCACCCATAATAGTCTTATATTTATCGACCAATTCCTCTAGTCGTTCTGATTCATAAGGCGAAAGAGTAGTTTGTTGGTCTGGTGTTTCTAAAGAACAAATCACATCTTTATTATCGGCAAAATGCCACTCATTAGTACTTAAGTTCGGTACTATACCCATCGAAATCCAAAAATCTAATCCTAAAATCAAAGTGTGCGGCAACTCAGGAACGACGACGACCTCTATTAACCTAAATTTGTCCTGAACTCGCATAGGAAGCTGCACTGTTCCAATACTACTCGTGCTTTGACCATTTGCCACAATACAACTCGTCTTCTTCGTCGTATCAAGTGAAAACCCAAACCTCTCGATGATTGACCAACCATGATTCCCTAAAAAGGTACGTGAAGCCCCGGAATCCAACAAACCTAATAACTTATTTCCGAGAACATCCACTTCTAAATAAGGCCTCTCATCTTTACGAGCATGACTTATCATATAATCTAAAACGTACGTTAGCCTATCGGTCGATGCTTGTTCAGGCTGACTCGAAGGTCGACCACCTACGAGCGCCTGGGTCCGTTTCCCTGACGATTACAATTTCGACATTCTCTTACTGTTACCCCTACCTGACCACACGAATAGCACTGTTTGCCTCTAGGTAATGCGCACCCGATTGCCATGTGCCCTGTTTCGTTGCATCTGTAACATACCACGTCCCTATTCGCCCTACCAGGTCTAACACCTTGTGGTGGTTGTTCATCTCTGTCATTTACACTAGACTGACCACTAGCTGGTTGCTGTCTATCTCTATCAGCCCTAACAGCAAAATTGCTTGCTGGCTGCTGCCTATTTCTGTCGAATCTATTAGCAGGATGATTTAAATTCTGTTGGTTCGATGTCCCAGCACCTGATATTTGAATTGCATCAACCCCTGTTGAAAAATCGTCACTGTCGCTCTCTACGTCAACGTAGGCCAAGTCAGGTTCAATAGGTTGGTTTTTCCTAGGTGTAAAATTTTCCTCCTCTAAACCATATCTCTGGTCTATTCTACGACACAGATCCTTTAAATGTGATAGGCTATTGACCTCAGTAGCAATTAACCCATTTTTATAGATATCCGCGATATTTCTGAAGACGATAGCTAATTTCGCCTCTTCGGAAACAGGACAGCCAAGTCTTTGGAAATATGTGTTCATGACAGCAATATAGGTCCCTATAGACTCTCCAGGGCCTTGTTTACGTTTTTGAATCTCCTTCAATAGCTTCTCGCCATATGAAGAAGGAAGATATTCTGCCATGAACCTCTGTTCCAGCTGTTCCCACGTATGGACTTCTCTTCGAACATCTTTGTAAAAAGTATAAGCTGACTTTTCAAAAAGATCAATGCCCGAATTCAGTAAAACCTTTTTGCTGACTCCTCTCGCCTGACTTAACTCGTCCACTCTCTCGAAAAATGCGGTGACGGAGATTGTACCCCTCTCAAGTGTAAATTTTAAGTTCCACTTATGCGGAGGTACAGGTGCAACGTGATATGAAGTACCAGGATCACTTGACATTGGTACTGGCGACGAACATGAAAATGGTCGTGACTGAGCAATTGGTGCAATGCTACTTTGGAGGGCAGCTAGACTCAAAGGAACGGTAGACGGTTGTTGATAATGAAAAGCTGATGTACCGTAATTCTCAATCGGCATAGGGACTGGTGCCTGTATTGGTGTTTGAGTTGGGTTCGTTAGCACTTGCATTTGCACTGGAGCAATGACCGACGGTTGGTTTGTGGGCTGTTGAGCTGT
The DNA here is from genome assembly GCA_963576565.1 of Aspidapion aeneum. Taxonomy (NCBI): domain Eukaryota; kingdom Metazoa; phylum Arthropoda; class Insecta; order Coleoptera; family Brentidae; genus Aspidapion; species Aspidapion aeneum. The sequence continues at coordinate 42,870,689 of OY755044.1, forward strand.
TCTTTGTGTGCTCGAGAGCTGTGGTTGCGGGAAATGAGACTGGTTAGGTGTGTTGCCAGCATTTGTTGAGTGGTCTGAGCTTCGACTCGTTGATTGAGTTTCAGATGCTTCATCATCATCTGAGGTCACGCCAACTCTTAATAAATCTGTTGCTTGGCTCTGCAACCTCCCAATCAAACTCAAGGTTTCCGACACCAGTATGCCTTTGGTTTGACTTTCTTCAAAGTTAGACGGATTCATGTTATTTATCCTGGCTAACACATGTTCCAACCTTACAGCGATTTTTCTAAACTCTCCCCCTTTGCTCGTACCAGAGAACTTCTCTACCAGCGGTACCAGACTATCAAGCTTCTTCATGCAGCTAAAAGCATCCTGGCCAAATTTAAAGGGATACGGAGGGTATCTCATACTTGTATCAGTCTTTTCTCTTTGCTTAATCAGCATAAGCTGTTGTTTCATTTCTTCCACCGATCCAATGGCTATGCCTCTCCATGTTAACTCATAGATTAATTCGTCCTTGACTAAGTACCTTATGTCAGACAACCGACTCACAGAAACAGCCATGGTGCCTTTTAGATTTAAACTTTAATTAAAACTGTTAATTATTCCTCCCAATTATAAAAACTAAACCACTCAATAACAAACACAAAGTTCACTTTAACCTCACTAGTGAAAATCACTATAAATTTTCTCACAAATGTAGAAAATATAAAACTTAAATACGGGCAGACGCGAACAAAACCGAAAAACACCGGAGCATTAAGAAAATAAAATTTATTTGCATTTAAAAATGTAATCATAATTTATGTTAAGTATTTGTACAACCAACTATGACGTCCAACCTTGCAGAGAGAAATAACTACTTAAATCTTAAATTAGAATTAACAAGTAGCCATAAAAAAAAAGTTTAAAAAAAATAAAAGAGAGACAAGAGTTTTGGCAGTGTTTAGGTCTTATGTTTCACTCCTGCGTGAGTAAAACCAAAAAAAAAAAATGATTGCGCTTATCCTAGCTGAACTGGATTAAAATTAAAGTTAAGTGATGTTTGTTTACCTCAGCAACCGAGTAGGTAAATTTATCCCTAAATGGAACGTACAACAGACTACCTATAACAAAAAAAATCCCAAAGCTGTTGTACACAGTTAACGCTAGGGTATACTCCTGCTATTGCAGAACGGCTCCACTAATAAACTCCTCAAAAAAAACCCAAATCGCCGTATACAATGATTTTTCTAAAAAGAAAGAATCAAAAAACACTTTAACCTGCTTACCTACTCTGAGTTTACACGAAACATGCATTGCTTAAGGTCACATCATCCCTTAATATATAAGTGAACGCAATAAACATCGGAACAGATGTTCATGTTATAGAAATCTTAAATTATGCTCAATTTAAAAAAAATCCGCTCGCTGAAATTGCGTTGAATTAGACTAGTAAGGATGTTGTGTGTAATTCAAAAAAAAAATTTGAAAAAAAAATTACCGATGGTATTAAAAAAAATTAATACAAATAACGTCTTGGTAGGACTGCAACTCTCTAATAATCGTTAAAAATGAAATTCCCAAAATTTTAAACTAAACTGATGCATCAACCCATGGTCAAAAAGACCCTAGGATCGTACCGAAAGGTGTGCAAAAAAAAATTAAAAAAAAAAAAATTTTATAAGGTATAAAAATCGTAATTGCAAAAAACAATCAGTTTAGGAAAAGAAAAAAAAATATTTATGTTCCAAAAAACAACCGATGTTAGTGTATTTGTTTAAATTATTACCGAAGGAAATAAACAACGTGAGTACTTATTTACTGTACCACTATAATAATGTGAACCTAAGTCTTAAACTTTGCACTCAACCCCGTAAAGAATTATCCCGTGTGCCCTTTCAAAAAAACAAATATGGAAACAATTTCAAGGATCACCTATAAGAACGTTGTAAAACTAAATCTGCCTACTCAAGTGTTTTTACACACAACATCTACTCAAAAAAAAAATTTACTGCTTAATGCATTCTCAGATCTTTATTCCTGGTGTTCACGAGATCTAAAATTAAGTTGGGCCCTTTCCACAACTATCAGTCAAAGCAAAACTACCAAATGTCCAAGGGCTAATGAGACCCCATCACCTACAAATGATATTTAGAAATGAAACAGTTGGGAATAATCCTGCGTAAAAACCAGAGAACAAAATCAAGAACCAAAAACTATTACATTAATTTTAAAAGAGCATAATAAAACTCCCGGCCCCAATTAAACTTTTGTTATCTCAACAAAACTCGGCCTAAAACCAAAAAACTTTTTATTAGACATTTCCCCTATTCCCTAAGTATAATGTCAATAAAACCCAAAAACTTGTGATTTCCATTCCAATCCCATCTGGACCCTATATATTTTTTAAACGGTCAAACACCCACAGGCGAAACAATATCTTATTTCAAAGAAAGGGTGAAGATATTTTGAAGCATCCTGTGAAAATAGGACACTATTATGGAAAATTGTTCAGATCAGTGTTCTTACTACTTTTTAACCTAAATATATCTAGTTCCCTCATATGCATGTTACTATTATATTATATTAATTCCTATCATAACTAAACAGATCACAAAAATTGTCTTTCTCCGCAAATCTGCAAGGTCCTGGAAGATGTGAGATTCAGCCTGTAGGCCAAATTTGGATGTATTTTAATTTAGCGAAAACCGAAGTTGCGAAATCCTAAAAAGATTAGCAGGAAGTCCTCGTTCCTCGATTTCTACACTCCGAACCAATCATTTCTTCCATTTCCACCCAGCTCGCGGGAGGAAAACCCCTAATTATTGCAATACGAAAGGTACTACTATCATATTATGCATAACAAAAAAAAATATGCCCTCATCATTGTTTAGTCATATCAAAGAAAACCTATTGTTTTTAAATTTATTCTTAGGTTGAAATCTTTTTTTTAAAAATCAATCATCTTAAATTTATTGTTTAACCTGAACACTTTCCCATTTATTCCACAAAAGTGTATTGTAATTTAAAAATTTGCTTCATTATCTGAGGTCACCAGTATGAAACTATTTTAAAATTAAAAAAAATGAAATAAAAAAAAATTATTTTCCGATTGTCCACAACTTCCAAGTTTTCATCCCTAAATACCTAGGTACTTTCTTAGTCTAACACCATCCATCGTTATCCAACATAACGCTTTAATTTTAGAAGCAACAAAACGAAGATTAAGTGAAAAGCTAAGCAAGTAGGTTGGAAGTTGCTTTACAATGGGCGCAGATGTAAGGCCCCCTTAAGTACACGCCACTGTCCTGAACTGCAAACTAACAAAAAACTGAAGACTAGCATATCTGCCGTCAAACAACATTTGGCATGAAATTAAAATAATTTCATATCATACCAGTATCCTCAAAACAAAACGTTTTTTTTTTACTATAAGACCCAAACACTTAACCAATAAATCTTGTTATTTAAAATTATGATTTGGAAGTAAAAGATTTATTTATTCCTGCCTGATCAACTAAGACAAAAAAAAGTTCACCTTTTGTAACTCAAGAAATTCCCGTTTGGTCCCCTAAAAAAAATATAACCTGTCTGGTCACCCTTTAAAACTACGACCACTATACAAACCGTTTTGACCAAAACAAGAATTCGAGAAGTTATGTTAACAGAAAGGAAATAATTTTTTACGAAAAATTAAATTATTTAAAAAAAGTAAAATTTGGAAATATTTTTACCAATTACCACCGCCTAGCATTTATATTTAGTTGAAAGTCTCTCTTAAATTCACTGACCAATTTTTCGGCCTCAAAATGACATTACTTAAAAAATTTACTGAAATTTACCAATGAACTCTACAAATGAACTAAAAAAAATCAAAAAAAACTTATATCTATATCTGTCTCAGTTAAACATTTCTTTTGTGGTATTATATCTAGTTGGGCTTCAAATTCATTTTCCCTGTATTCAATCCGGAGCAGGCAAAACTTCTCAAGGCTCAAACATAAATGTTTGCTCTCCAATGGCCATGACCAAGCTATGACCTGAACGCAGAAAAAAATACAGAAAAAAAAATAATTGTGAACCAGAAAACTTTAATTGGTAGAAATACCCGTAGGTCATTTTTAAAAAAAATGCACTCCAAAGCCCAACGCTGTATTTTCTACCAAAAAAAATTTGACCAGTCACAAAAACACAACTAGACAACTAAACTGGCAACCAAAGACCTAAAAAAACTGCTCCAAAAAAAATACCAAAAAAAAAAATGTCAACTGGACTTTTGGCATTGATCTTCAGCCCAGGTGTCACTCTAGGGGTTTTAGCCTTGTGTTTCCTAACCTCCCGAGCCGACACTAGTAGTAGTACCCTCCTCTGACCCGATGTAACTGAGTGACGTAAGATCTTAATTGTCATCCAACAGTTACCACCAAAAAAAACAAGAAAAGAAAATGACAAAGCAAAATAAACTCATTTTCCTTTTCTTTCATTACTAATTAATACTTTCAACTAAACAAAGCTACCATCTGTTAAGCTATATTTACTTTAAACAACCCAGCCAAGAAAAATTTGTGTGAAACCCTGTAAAAATATTCCAATTTCCAAGTGGTGATATCCCACAAAAATTAAAATCACCAAAAAAATAACTTGTTGACCCAAATAAATTGACTGTACTAAATACTAAAAAATAATCTGTGAACCAATTTCTATCTTATCACAAGCAGGAAATAATAAAATATAAATACATGAACCTGCAGGAAAAAAAATTGTTAGAAAAAAACACAGTACCTATGTCATATATTTAAACTTAAAAAGACTATGTCTGGAGGTCCATCCACCTATAGATCAACAAAAAAAAATTGAAGTAAATTTACATAAATACATTATTTTTCTTAAAAAATTAAAATGTGTTTTTCCTACAAAAACTTTAAAGAATTAAGAACATGAGTTGGACTCTGTTCAAAATAAAAACTCCTATGTTTTTTTATCCACTTATTCTTCCTTAATAAATAAAAATGAATATTTTATTTTCCAAGAAAAAAAACTTGTGAAGATAAGCTAACAAAAAACTATGAGGATCAACAGAGCAACAACGAATTTCAAATCAACGCTTAAATATTAAAGTATTATAAAAAAAAAATATTTAAAAAGTGTTTTTTCAAAAACCAATGATCTTGTTTTTTATGAAAAAAAAATGATTGAGTGTCAAAACCACCCACAGCCACTGAAAGCCTTTAACCTGGCTTTGGCTGTACCACAAAAAAATTTTCTCAAAAAAAAAAAATTCAAAATAATTTTGTCTTTTTCTTTTCCAAATTCAATTCCAAAAAAAATTACATCAGATGTTAAAAAAACTAGCCAAAACACACGTAGGGCGCCAATTTGTGGCCTTAATAAAAGTTAAAAAATAATTTGGGCGCCAATTTGTGGCCTTATTAAAATGCGTTGTGTGACAATTTGCCAACTTGTGACACAACAAAACCATTGAATGATTAAACAAATATCTGGAAGCAGAACTGTATTTTCTAGCTAGGTAAAACATTGATATGCCCGGTAACTTTTATACAGTGGAGAAGGGGGGGGGGGTTCAGAAATAAGAAAATTTTAAGTGCGCCACATTATTTAATACCAATGTTTTACAAAGAAGATCTTAAATAAAATACAGTTCAACCCAAACGTTGCAGCCAAACAATGAAATTCCACTTACTTCCGAGGCCTCCAGAGTATTTGTGTAATTAAGAATAACCAAAAAAATAAACAGAATAAAATTCTAAAAGATTGAATTAAGATGACAAAACTAGAAGCACTTTACAGGTAGATGGACTCCTTTAACAGGTCATAGTTATCTACATCTGAATCAGTAGTGTGAGACTCAGTTGTATAAATGATGGTTAAAAGTAAGATATACTTCCAAAATTATTCTGTCATAGGGGAGATCTAGACCAAATATCTGCTGTCATCATTCTACGTTGGGTAGAATGAGACAGACAGCAACCCAGTCCGAGATCCACCCCATGAGGTAAAAATGTGTGACGAAACCGCTAGAAAATATAACCTCATCTCTCTTTTGTCTCCGCAAAGTTGGTCATCGGGTTGTACAAATAACACAAAGATTTAGTTCATCTTGTATAATTAGATCTGAGGAAAAAAATACCAAATCAGTTAGGGCCAAAATAGCAAGGCACTCCAAGTTTCACAGGAGAAATTGTCTTAAATAAATGAATTGAAGGAAAACAAGTCAATTTAGTAAATATGCCGCAAAATTGTGGTTATGACGTCATACCTTTATCTTGCGTTCACAAGAAGTGTTGAAATTAAACTGTGAAAAATTATAAATGGAAAGATTATGTCTAAATTATATTGTGAAAATTATATATGAAAAAAATTATAGTTAAGGCTCGCCCCTACCTTGGTCCTTCAATTATTTACTAATTATTGGTGTTTATTTGGTAAACCTGGAAGTGTTGTAGGTTTTCCGGCATACTCCTGCTACTGCTGTTCTGGCTTGCCCGCGCCTCCCCTAATGCCCGCCTAGCACATCACGCTAGGGCAGCACATGATGGTCAAAATGTTGATGGTTCTTGCCCGAGCGTAAAAAGGTTGTGGGATTCTTGCCCGAGCGTAGAACCCTGTGGAAAATGAAATGTTTCAGTTTCCTGGAATTCGTCAATTTTGCACGAAGTTCCCCTACACAATAACTTAAATCGAGAACTCCATGTCGACTCAATAAAATAAAGCAGATTTAAGCAGATGAACTAAAATAAACTAACGTAGCTTTCCCAGGGTTATAACTGGCTCGTCCGGCTTCCCACCAGCGTCCAGCACATCTGTCGGTGGAATGGACGGGCTGTAGACAAAGGAGAAAACCAATATATAGTTTTTATCCAACACGTGGTTAAATGAAAAATATAAAAACGCCAAAAATTCCCCACGTCTGTTGTCAAAAAAAGTACATTTCACACGAAAAATAACTACAATTTGGGAGGCAAATATTATCTTGAAGAGTACTCAAATAAAAAAAAAATGAAAAAATATAAAATCGAACTTACCGCTGCTCTTTCTGTACAAAATGGCGTAGGCCGACTTAAAATTCCCCTCAAAAGGGTGCGAGCGTCACTTCCGATTACGCCGAAAACACGACGGCTCACTCCTCACAGTCTCTGGGATATCTCCTACAATTCGCTGCAGTGCCAAACCAAAACCAATGGCGATCCCAGAGCCTGTTGCCGACCCAGCCAAAATTTGTTAGCAAAAAGAGACCAAGCACTTCGTCGAGAATACCAGAATAATCAATTGGCCGGAAACCGTTTTGTAAATTTGGTGGGGAGTGGGGACAGTAAAACGCAATACCAACCAACCAGAAAAACCCGCGATTTTCAAACTAACCAATGAGGTACAGCAATAGTTCTATACAGGTCTATAGGGGGCAGCACCGACCAAGTGGACATTGCAATTAGGTAAAACGTACATTGAGGTGTTGTCGGATCTATTTCCACGGTTGGAATTTTTATAACAAGGACGTCGAGACACCCTCCATACACATTATTAATATTCGAACACTCAACCAATTCCCATATGAGTAAAGCTATACTGAGCGCAGAATTTAGTTGCACTCCAGTTACAGTCTTCGTCAAAAGTTTCCTTCGCTCTTTATAAATGTTTTCTCTAATATTCATATGGTTTAACGCCATTTTTGTAAAACATTTCTACAGTAATAAAGTTGTTTCTTAACCTGAACCCAAAAATACACACTGAACTATTGCTTAAAGGCACAAGAGTGTTCAGATGTTAACTCACACGATTTCGTTTATTCTTTTAGTCTTGGTTTTTATCCCTCGTTTATCTCCCCTTTACCAAAGTGCATAACTCGTATTTATTTTATCCTTTCCCTATCAAATTAATAAAGATATCAAAGTGGCGGAGCCTCGGTTGTTCCTGGTCGACCCAAATATGTTTTCGTATTATCAAAACTAGTTAATCCGTGAAGGATATGAGGTTCGGATTGTCCCAATATCCTCGAAATAAACGTAAGGGAATGAAATGTTCATCTAAATGTTTCCTTCCTGTTACTGAATCCATTTGTGATGCGGCAACGCCGCCATTCCCCAGCATAACAGCTGTTTAACTTTATGAACGTCAAGTGAATCACAAAATTCCACAGATAAAAACAAAACAATCAAAATTTTTATGTGATTTTTCCCGAAGCCTGTGATCTTAAATTCCAATTACGATGTCCAGATAATGCGATGTGCGTCGTGTCCACAGTAATTCGATGGAATGCCTCCTTTTAAGGTAACTTCCTAGACCCTATATAACCTCCAAACCTAGCTCTATAAAATACCCTTACTTTGTGTACAGAAAGACGAATCAAAGAGCCTTGATTATTTACCTAAATAAACAACTATGTAACGTTGTCTTAAACGTAAAAATGACACGTTACACAGTAAAGGTCAAAGTGTTGATGTTTTGTTTTCGTTTTGGGCAACTTTGTTGGTCTAGTCTGTACTCGAATAAACAGAAGCAAACATCCTGGTTCAGTTTGTGTAGTTTCTGTGTGCAAAATTACCATGTTCGGAGAAAAAATTTAATGGGGTTTTGAAAATACATATAAATTTATTGAGCTTTATTGAGAAGCTAGATTCAACAAAAATCGTTATAAAAAGGCAGACGCCTTAAAGGAAATAGGAACTAGTGATACTTCTTCAGAGGAAGTGGACAGAAAAATGAAAAACATCAATAACCAGTTTTGTTTTAAAAGTGTTTGGTTATAAACTATATGTGGACAGCAGTTGACAATTTGTTTGCAGTTTTGTTGTGTTGCTGTTTTGTTGATGTTTTTGTTTTGTTGATGTTTTTGTTTTGTTGGTTTGATGTGGACCCGCTCTTATACTCATAAATATATGGCGGAGGGTATATCAGGGGAGCCACTGAGCCACAAAAACGTTTCCTGAATGGTAAATGATTTAATAATATTGATTTTGTGCTTTGTCGTCCTGTCACTGTTTTGTGTAGCTTTAAATATGTGATGGTCCCCTCCTTCGTTTTTCCGGGGATATTTAAATTTTGACCTGTTTTTTACTGACGATTATAAAATTGAGTTTGCCTGGACTGATTTTAAATGCTACAAGAGCAAAATATCTACCGTAAAATGAGGTCATTAGAAACGTTTTTGATTTTTGTTGTTTTAAACAGCTAAAAAAATGATAATAGAGACTTGAATGTATTAAAATGTGCGTCCCTATCCCAGGAAACTAATCATCTTTAAGCAATTTTTTTTATATTGGAGTTTAAAAAAAAGTGCCAGTTTTTTATTAACCTTTAAAAAACGTATTAATTTAGACCAACATTTTTCACACCATTCATTGGGCAAGGCCATACCTAGGGGGGGATCAAGGGGGATCAATCCCTTACCAAAATACTCGATAAACTGTATTGAAAGATATTTTTCGGCAACACAAAAAAGATGAAAACATTTTACAATACGCAAGTTTATTAAAATTTTATTTAAAACTTTTTGTCCCCCTACCGAAACCTTTTCCTAAGTACTGCCCTAGTATTGTGTGGTGGATACAAAAAGCTAGAAAGTTTCTAAAATTAAAAAATTATTAATACATGGGATAAAAAGAAAAATTTGTCCAATTTTGGATCAACTAGAAACATGACGTGCATAGAAGCAGTCATATAAAACAATCCAGTTTTTTGACGTGATTTTATATAATGGACAATAACTAAAATAACAGATACGACAGGTAACACCTAGTAGTCACTTTGAGCAGAAAATAAAGTTCTTGCCGGTTTATCTCTGAATACAGCAAGTTTTAGTCAGTAAAAAATACTTGTTCTGTCAGGCCTCCAGCATGTGTTCACGAACTGATCATTTCTGGCGACATTCAAAAAGCTTTAAGCTCTAATCACACTTAATCTAATATCTGTAGGAGGACTGAAAACAAATTGAAGCGAATTGGTGCTACGGGTATGAAATACAGATATATTTTTTGTTTATATTTAAATTCCAGTTGCTATTCACTCCATTTTACGGTACCTTAAATACAGACAGACAGGTCCACCATTGTTTACTTTAATATTTATATACATATAGTATAAATTATAATAGTTTTACTAGTAGCATTTTTAAACTCTTTTAAGATGGCTGAATAAAAAATAATACAACACACCGTTTTTAAGTTTTTGGATATAATTATTTCTGTAGCCCTCTCTGTTACAATTTTTTCTGATAGATCTTTAAATGGTAATAAAGAGTTCGGTGAAGAATCGGTTTTTAATTTTGAAAATAAATTTAATGGGAATTTAAAGATATACAAAAACAAAGTATAATAAACAAGGAGATCCGTTTGAAAAAATTTAATTTTTCCTAAAAACTTAAAAACTCAAATTTCCATTGTTTTGTTTTGTAAGGGGAGCTCTTGTTATCACTAACCGTAGCTGTACAATATCCTTAATAAATGAATCTTTAGTTGTCCGCTTTCTTTATCTTGAAGAACACTTTTTAAAAATAACAGCTTCAATAAAAACTGTATTTTATTGTGTCGGACCCCTTTTTTCAGAAACCTTTTTTACAAAAAACAAAAGAACGCTCTTTCCAGACCTAGAATAATTAACCACTGAAACTTTTATTGCAATTTAGAGACCCTTTTTTGTGCCGAAGTATGTCCTGCCAAAAATATCGGCATAGTCAGATTGGTAAAAATATAAATTTGAAGACGTAATGAGTTTCAAACAAAAAGACGTAAGTAGATACGTTGCAATTTACCAGTGGAATAGAATTAACGCCGATTCGCACTAATTACTAGAATTCGGAAATTTAAAATGGCGACCGCATTATTGTTTTTTAATAATATTTCTTAATGCCAAAAAGTTCCATTTAGATTGGCTCAATATAAAAAAGTAATACAATTTTTTCTTATAGCGGTAACTAACCCTAAAATTTGTTATTAGATTTGGTGCATGCAATGAGTATGTATACTTGGGTGTCACATTTGATAAGACAGGAACAAACTGTAAAGAACTGGAAAATAGAACAATAAAAGCAAAAGTTATTGGATGTCTTAACAGTATTTTATGGAGCAGAGAGATAGAAAAGAATGTAAAATTTAACATATACGAAACAATGGTGAAAATCACGCTTTTGTATGGAATAAAGGCTTGTCGCGTATCAAAAAAATACAAAACAAAAATGGAAAGTGTCGAAATGGATGCAATAAGAAGATCAATGAGAATATCTAGAACAGATCACATAAGAAATGAGATCATAAAAGAAAGAATGGGAATCGAGGGAAGCATAACGGATGACATCACTAAAAGACAACTAATATAGTACAGATATGTACAACGGATAAACGACAAATGATTACCAAAGCAGGTCCTAGAATGGCAACCAATAGGGAGCAGAAAAAAAAGGGGGTCCTAAACTAGAATCGGCAACAGTCAATTCAAAGATCAATGAGAAAAAAAAACTGACAGAAGATGATTTTCAGAATCGAAGGAGGTGGAGAATAGGCGTCGGACAACGTAGAAAAACGTTCTAGTATAGTTGATTTGTTGCAAGTTTTTTGACCTACCTGGAGATGATTCTCTGAAAGGCAGTATATTTACTGTCATATTATGAGCTTTTACACGCATCCCCTTTTTCTTTTTATTACACATAACAATTTCCCCCTTTTTTGTCGTTGGGTTCGTCAAAAAACAAAAGGCAAACGACCATCATCATCGTGAAGGCTCTAACCGTTGGTGTGTATCGTTCCACCTTTGCAAAATAAGTGAATGGAGCTCTAAAAGGAAGCATGGGGTAATGATTTTCCAGATAAAAACAAATGAACTTCAGCGCTCCGTTCCAGTGAGCTTGGAGCATGAAACCTTACCGCTTAGAATAAGAACGTCTTTCAGACCATCTTCTCATTCAGTTTTGGAAAACTGTATCCTTACACATGATTGTAGTCTAGATAGCCACAAACATTCTACATAATAACAAAAAATAAGCTTTTTGGCATTGAGCTAAAATAGGCGCATTAATTTGAACCACCGGCAGTTCTACGGGGGGTACTTGGGGTAATTACCCCCCCAGAGCCCGAAAAAAATATATTAGGTGTAAAGGCTGGTAGCTGCTATAGATTAGTTAAAGGCTAAAAGAAATATTTTTGTTACCTTTATTAGATTCCCGATAGCGCAAAGGAAAAAAACTCATACGAAAAAAATCACATGCGAAACAAATCGCACAGAGGAAAAATTTACAATAATAACGCCGGTAGGTACACAAAATGAAGAAGTGGTCTGTAGATTTGACGAGACCTATATACAAATAAAAATTTTACATTGTACTAGATAAGACTAGAGAAAATATGTCATACATACAGGTCTCTAGATATGACTAACCTCAATTAAAAAAAGTCAGAGGCTATTTGAACACTGCGCAAACTTTATAAATTCACGTTTACATCCTTCATAATTTTTTTTACAAGTTTTTGTAATTTTCAGTGTTTTGCGCAACTTATTTTGTGTGCGCGAAAAATTGCAATGTTTGTTGATTTGATTTTCCCAAAGTTTTATGGTGCACAGTCAAGATGAACCAGTGGCGTATAGAAAAAAGTTTCGGGGTGGGCCCGAGACAGTTTTGGGGGGGGGCCCGAGACCTTATGAGGGTGTATTTTATGCTATTTTATGTTTGTATTCATGAAATGTGTGGAAAATATCCAAAAAAATCTTAGCTTCGGGGGGGGCCCGGGCCCCCCCAGGCCCCCCCCCCATATATACGCCACTGAGATGAACCCAGCAATCGAATTCAGCGCACCGAAGAACTTATATAATAGATACGTAGGTGTGATCAAGGTATAGACCACTTTTTTATGTATTTCGTGTGCCGGTGTAAGCTCTCAGAGGGTTCCAAAATTTTAAGTTTTTTAAAACACAAATAGTATGTAAAAAAAAATTTCAAATGTCAAAATTTTATGAAATTTTTAATACAAATACTCTCGTTTTTTTTCTGTGGCGAAATTGTCTAATAACCTAACCTGTTACTTTTTTACATAGAACAATCGAATTCTAAAAGCTTAACTTTATTTCATTGTGCACTGTTTTACTATGTGCGTTTTTTTAAGTGTGCGCTATTTTCCATGTGCGCTATTTTTCGTGTGCGCTATTTTTCGTGTGCGCTATTTTCAATGTACGTTTATTTATGTGCGCTTTTTGACGTGTGCGCTTTTTGACGTGTGCGCTTTTTTCCTAAGAGGATCTTTCTTGTGTGCTTTTGTCATATAAGCTTTTCCCTGTGATCTAAAACCAGGATTTGGCTCCAGCTTGGTTTGAACTAAGAATTTTAAATACTCTGACCAGCGATAATATTAAAATTATAGAATAGAATATAATTAGAATAGATTAAAAATTAAATAAAACAATAAATAGAGTGCTTTTGGTCAGGTTTTTTGCCAGTTTCTTACCTTTAGCTTTATTGTGCAGGCGCAGCAACGCTCTACAATGCTGTTATCTAAAGAATAAAAAAAAAACAAAAGAAGTCAGACTTTCTAACCTATAAATTTCCTATCACCGAATTACACATCACAATAATTTGGTTGGTTTGATACGCGAAAAATTGTGTGCGACCTTATTAGCTCGATCCCACGTTATACCGATCATGATCATAGGCACACTAATAATCAAATTTTAAAGCAAATTTTAAAGCAATAGTTCGAAATTGTATTTATACTAAAGTTAATAAACAATTTTAAAAAAATGTACAAATATATAAAAACCTAATAACAAAATTAAAACAAATTTATTTAATTATAATTAAAGTTTTATTTTTTAAGTACATGCTGCTTATTTTAGTTGTCTGGATGAACATTTTCCTAAAAATTAAAATAGAGAACATGATAATCTTGTTAAAAATTATTTTAATAACTTTTCTTTCAAATGTTAAGTTAAGTAAAAGCTAAAAGACATAATAAAGGTAAGAACCTAACCAACTTCTTTCTTACTTTAACCACCCGATTTCTCTTGTCAGCTGTGTGCGGTAGCCAAAAGATCGAGGTAGCTAGCTAAGGAAAACAATGGCAGCCGGCTTCTTATCGTCTTTTGTTTTCCACGGAGTATACGCTAAACAATATACCCCTTTGCTCTGCTCGCTTCCTTTCTGATGGCACTGGCTTTCAGTCTTCTGGAGACTGCTTTAAAAGAGCAATAACAAAGGTAAAATGTAAAAAAAGTTTATTTACTTCGTATGGTTTGGTAAGAATAAAAATAATATTGTTACGTCACAACATAATTTGACATTTGTGAAAAATTTGTGGTTATATCCATTATTTTTTTTCTAAAAACTAGTTGATTGGATGAAAATCTATCAAATTGTGGAATAAAATTAATTGTGCAGATTTATTGTGGACACCATAAATTGTTTAGTTGCATCTATAAACCATTCTTAACTTAACAAGTTATAAAGAAAAATACAAGTACTGACCTATGGCATAGCACTCCCTTAATTCTCCCGGATATTTTTCCACCAACCGCACATGTTTTACTTCGATTATTTTCATTTTTTACAAAAAACAAACTTAATTTTACACGACAAACGCAAAGCACTGCAAAATGGAAACAAACAGAAATATGGCGTCTATGCACACAGCAGCTGTCTGTCTAGTTGACAAAACACACGCATGCGCACTTGAAAATTCGCGTCTGCGAATTTAAATTTGCCATTGTTTCCAAAACAAGCTATGAGTGCTTCACTTTTCGATTTTTTGAACATGTATTTATGCTTTAACGTATTTGGTAATTTCGTATAGGTATTTGATATACATACATCCCATGTTTAAATGAAATTAAAGTCTATAAAGTTATAGTACAGCTTAGTTAAGTGTAAGTATAAAGGAAAAGGTTTTTTTTTTCTATTAATTAAGGTAACTATTTTTGTATTTTGTTCAGTTGATTCCATTTTGCAAATGACTGGCTTATATCAAACATATAGATGGTGCAAATATATTTTCATGTAGTACAATATTTTTTTCTGTGGACGGAGGCTTTATTAAAAGTTTGCATTTTGCTAGGGGGAGTTTATAACTTTTTTATTTCTGGTAATTTTCTTTTGGTATAAATTCGTTTTTTAAAGTTTGTTTTTTATAAATAATCCAATGGTCCAAATTAATTCGAAGTGTCACTTTTATGTTTTAATATACTTGTTACATAAACATTTTTTCAAGAATGACTCTCTCTTTATTAGATCGGATTTTTAAATCAGATTAAAATTTTCATTTAAATACGTAAAAAACAAAAAATGCAATATACAATGAAAATCTCCCATGCCTGAAACAACAACTTTACCAAATCTCTTTCTTGCTATGGTAAAATGCAGTTTTCACTTTTAAGCGTCTCTTGAAAATGGAGAAAACGTTTTATCTTCTCTATATAGCAATATGCGAAACTCCCAAAAGACATCAAATTTAAGACACCTTGGAAAATTTTAATGAAAACCAATAAGGCCTTTATTAATAAAACCTCTGATTACTCAGTTTTGTTTAACATGTTCGTGGTTTGATACCACTTAAGAAATAAAGTCAAATTTCTTATTCCACAGCCTGCTTCAAATTTTGTTTCGACGTCGAATAAAGTCGTTAGGATAATCTGGCAGATGTTTTCACAGGCACGGCCTGCCTGGATCGTAATTTGCTGGAAGACGCCGGCCGTTGTGATGTGGCAAAAAATTACTTTCTTTTGTTTCTTACGTGCGGTAATTATAGCAATCGTTTGTTTTTGTTTTGAGTCGAAGGTGTTTATTTTTGGCCTTTTGTTTTGCAGTTTTTGTAGAGAAAATTCTTTTACTTTTTGTTTTTACGGTTCTGAATAAAACAAGGTTTAGTCAAACTGTGGATACTTGGGTCTTTACAGAATTGTTTGGTGTTCATTTTTGTTTCTTGTTAAATTTAACTCCATTAGGTAACTTTAACCTTTATTAATGTGACATTAAATGACAGATGTCACGTGATATTTAGAAGTCCAATTTTTACGTTTTGTAGACACAATTTTTATTTGAGTTATTTTTGTTATCTTTTATTTATCTGTCAAAAGCCAGTTTTGTTTTCTGTAAGCAAAAATAATTAAAAAGTTCCGAAAACAACTAGGGAAAACTGTGTCTGTGTGATTGTTTTTTTTTACACACTTCATAGAACATTGATGAATTTTGGTTAGTTGGTGAACATTGTTGCCAAATTACACATATCTACCAGTTTTTATATAAAATAATTTTCAATATTTGCCATAAAATTAAATCTGCGGATTACCCCATATTGGTGGCTCTTGAAACATTGTTGTGTGGTATCAAAAATATTTTAAATTTACATTATATTTTGTCATAACTTTACATGCGCGGCAAAATTGTCTCTAAATAAGAAAACTAGTAGCCTGCATTATTCGAACACAAGTAAGGCCAAACATTATTTTCTAGTAAGGGATAAAGTTCAAATCAGGTAATTGCGCATGCCACAAAGAAAGGATTAGTAAAAAATAGGACATGCAAAAGGACCCTAATAAGCCGTACCAAAAGTTTCCGCAATTAAATATTTAATAAAAACTCTTTTAATTACTAAACTTAACAACTTGGTATATCAAGCTAAGACTTTTTTAAGTTGAGGAAATAGTCTATTTTATGGTGGAGTGATAGGTTCAGTCAAATGAAACTCTAGGGTCTTTCTCCACTAATTTTTTATTGAATTCATTGCTTGGATTTTTTTTAAGCACCCAACATGTTTCGTAAACTTATGTTTGCATCCTCAGGGGTAGTTGAGAATTTTTTTTATACAAAAAGAACCTGAAAGGAAAACACAATCATTTGCAAAATCTTAAATACAATCTAAAATGTTCAAGTAATTTAAAATTGACATATGAGCCATAGGAACGACACTACCAACTTTATTTCTAAGAATAGTATTTAAGTGGAAAAATATATTATTGTTACAAATAAGTGTCATACTTTTGTCACAATCACAATAAGTTCCTATGGTTCATATGTCAATTTTAAATTACTTGAACATTTTAGATTGTATTTAAGATTTTGCAAATGATTGTATTTTCCTTTCAGGTTCTTTTTGTATAAAAAAAATTAAACATTCTCAATTACCCCTGAGGATGCAAACATAAGTTTACGAAACAAGTTAGGTGCTTAAAAAAAATCCAAGCAATAAATTCAATAAAAAATTAATGGAGAAAGACCCTAGAGTTTCACTTGACTAAGACTTTTTTATTTTGTTCATGCCGATTTTACACAATATTATAAGGTATTAGGTCACGACTATCTTTAAATAAGTATGTATAACAAGAAATGTGCTACCGCTGCTTCCAGACGGTTTACAAAACAAAGAAAAGTTATAAGAAATAAACAGTTTCCAATTTGTCACAAAATTCAGTCGTATTGCAGACTTACTTCCAAGATGTGAAAATAGATAAGCTTTTGGGAAACTCTCCCAATAACCAATTAATTAGGACGAAAAAAAACAACAGGTTTATCAAAATGGATGGGTCACGAGCTACCACTTTTTTGGTGTCATAAACCAAGGTCTAATTTTTTTTTGATGGTCACATCCTGGCAATATAACCTCAAAATATTAGGTTGTTTATGTCGGTTTTTGAAAAACAACATTAAATAAATGGATCCATGGCGGATCTGATATCTTCCTAGCTAGCCTATAAGCACAGTTCAAGTGAAGCTATGATATATCAGCTTCAAAAACAGTTACTTGTAAATATATCAGAAACTAAAGCTCCTACGAAGTTTTTGGTTATTACACAAACTATTGAGTAAATTGTAGTCTACTAAAAACCGCATATTGATGCGATGCTTCGTTAAAAAGTTATAATTTTTGAATTGTCAAAATTGTCATTAGCATTCATGGATTTTGGCCAAGATCTAATCAGCTCGTTAGAGTGTCGAACACTATTTTACCTGACAAGTTTATGAAAATCGGTTTAACAGTTTAGAAGCTATTGTATAAACATTGCTCAGATAGGTCAAAACACGCCTAAATAAGACATTTCCGGCGTTAACTCAAAAAAACATTTTTCGACAAAAATAATACATTATTGTAATGTGGTGTAATTTTGCTTTAAAATTAATAGCACTGGTACTTTTGGATTTTAAATAAATTTTGTTGTAAAATAACAAAAAATGGTTCGACATAAATAGATAAACAATGTTATAACACAACTTGATAAAGCCAATAGGACGCATATCTGGAACATTTCAAACATTTCATCTTTCTTCCTTACTAAGCTTTGGTGGAATATAGGGATGGACTCTGAGAATTTGTTGGTGAAATTTTATTAAAATCGAAAGTGCAATTTTGAAAATATCACGAAAAAACCTCGACCCTTCCATAAGACCCAAATACGTTAGAGCATAAATATGGGGCATACCCAAGCATTCTCACATGCGATGCTTGAAGCGAGCACCTCCATTTAATTCTTAATGTTAATTTTTTGGGTAGACATGATTACGGTTACTGCGCATGCGTCAGTTTTGGTGGTTTTGGAACATACTCCGTTACGCCACTACATTATTATACTACTATTATGTTTTTTCTAACAACTAGTTGATTGGCTAAAAATTTATCAAACTGTGGATTAAAATTATAGATTTTCTAAATACAGGGTGTTCTCAAAGTTGAGTCATTTATTTTAACAGGTTGTCGAACTCTTTAAAATAAGTAATTTTACCAAAAATCATTTATATAAAACTTGCAGAATAAAGTTACTAACAATTCAAAAAATTAAAAATTTAAAAACTTTCCACGTACAAACGACATGCTGCGGTTGCATTTTGTTGGCACTCCCCGTAAGTTAATATTATGTCCACTAGTTCATTGTTTGCATATACGTATGCCATTTTTATCGCATAAAATGCCCAAAAAACAAAAATTAATCACGCATTTTAGCGAATTATTTACTATTGGTCAAATCGAAATTCTCACTGAAAACCGTACAATTAATAAATAATAAATGATGAGTAATTTGTATTCTATAAAAAATGAGGCATACCCAGTATCACCAGTAAACAAAACGTTGATAAAAAGTCAAGTCTTACAGTTTTTAAATTTAACATTTTTAGAATTGTCAACAACTTTTTTATTCTGCAAGTTTTATATAGATGATTTTTGGTACAATTACTTATTTTTACGAGTTCTACAACCTGTTAAAATAAACTCAACTTTGAGAACACCCTGTATAATTGTGCATATTTATTGTGGACACCATGAAGAGTGTTTAGTGGCATGTATAAACAACTCTTAACTTTATTAACAAATTATAAAGAAACTTACTTACTTCTCCCAAACATTTTTTCAGAAACCGCACATGTTCTACGTGAAATATTTCCCATTTTTCACAGAAAAACAACATAATTTTACACGATAAACGCAAATACCACAAAATGTAAAAAACAATAAATATGGGGTCTACCCGTTGTGTGCTAGCTCACAAAACACAGGCATGCACACAAAATTTAAATTTGCTATCGTGTTCAAAGCAAGCTATGAGTGTTTCACTTCCGTTTTTTTCACATGTGTTTATGCTCTAACGTATTTGATAAACTCAATGTAAAAATAGGCTGTAATATCAGCTGATTTTGTTAAGCAAGTGTTATTGAGTAGTAACTTTAGATTGCTATGCAAAAATTATGTACTTACAATGCTTCTTTCAGGAAACAGTATCTACTCTGTGCGGCGCCGGCGCCAAGACGGTTAATAAAAAACCCGCGCATTCTTGCGTGTACAAATTAAAAACTAAAACCGTGTTGAAGGCTTGTTAAGAAGCGCAGTAACATCCATCACCGCAGTCAACATTTTATCGGAACACCATTTACAAGCTACCTAGGTATCTCAAAATCGGACATCAGATGAGTTCTACATCGATAATCAATTAAACGAATTGATTAATTTGTTTTATATCTTAAAGTTACATGGCTAGATGTATGGCAGTGGCGGCTCCTGACCCAATAGGTCACGCAGGATTTCCTTATATCCCCATTTTTTACATACACATATAAAAAATAAAAATATAATAATATAAATACTTATTCTATAAAGAACTTAGCTAAATTAGTACAATCAGCAGAATCAGATAGGTATTATGTTCACGATCATGCAATTGCAATGTAATTTAAATGTCACTGCTTGTATGTGAGGCAATTCGTCTACCCTTCTTTAAGATGTCTAATGTACACTTTGCCTTTAACCTTAGCTAGTTTATTTACCCTCAATATAGAGGACGGCTTTTCAGAGTTCAAAAAGTATTTTTTCTCTTCGTCGTTTCACCTCAAAAACGGTTTTTCCAGTAGAACACACACTGCATCGTACACAGAAAAAATTATGCAAAATAATTAAAATAAAAACCGAATCAGAACACACAGATTATCTAGAAACCTAAACGAGCCGTTTACTGTGACCTGACAGTATTTCAATAATGCACTAGGTTCGATATCTTGATTCATTGCGCTGTGAAAGTATGCGACGTTGTCATGGCAATGAACATACGCCTTCACCCCGCGGCATATCGGGTAGACACAGGCAGACGAAAAACAAAAATCGCTTCAACAATGCTTGTTTGTACGCTGGGCCTTCATTTTCTGCACTGTAGAATTCCATAGCGATATGTTTTCTTGCCTGCTAATGGCAAAATATAGAACGAGAGGACGACGTCGCTATAGAATTCGACAGTACAGAATCCGCGGCAAGGAACGCTTACGGTTTTTTAT
Source organism: Aspidapion aeneum (assembly GCA_963576565.1). NCBI lineage: Eukaryota > Metazoa > Arthropoda > Insecta > Coleoptera > Brentidae > Aspidapion > Aspidapion aeneum. The sequence goes on from OY755044.1 coordinate 42,891,411, forward strand.
CGGTAAATAGGTAATAAGGTCTACACGTTTGGTTTTGCTGACGCGGCGCGGCTCCGATTTTTAATTTTTTGTCTTGTCTTAAATTATTATATTTAGTCTGGAAAAAGGAAGTGAAGCACCGCTTCACCTGCGTCCGAGCCGAGACTGATGTAGGGGCAATTTTGTTTATGTTGAAAGCGCTTCTAAAAGTTGACAGCTCAATGTCTTTTTGTTCGATCTCTGTGTTGCTGTCCGTGGCTTCCATGGTTATGGTAAACAATGTCTGACATGGTTCTGGGTTCTGGCTGCCAAAAAACTTCCATTGTTTGATTCTATCAAACAACGTTACTAACCATACTATACCAACTTGATTTCGACCCTATGTTTTTTTGGGTAATTGTTTTCGTTGAATTTTTTTAAAAGATAACCTCAAAAATTTTTAATTTGAGTGATTTTTTCACACAGTGGTGTAAAAATCAGACACTTTTTAAAACTTTTATATTTTTAAGATTTTAGATTTTTTTTTTAGAATATAAGCGTCATCAGAAAAATATTGCAAACGTAAAAACATAAAATCTGACATATAATATGAAAAAAAAATTCAAGCTGTGTCTTATATTTTACTTTAAAAAAGTTCAAAAATGAGACAGGTCAGGCGAAATATGAGACAGTGATAAAATTCTCGTATAAACAGTCGGATCGCCAAACATAAGTTATTGTTTTTTTTACTTAAATACAACAAATAAGTACAAAAATATTTATTTATAGGAAGATACGCGCCAAACCGATCTACGTACTCAGACGACAAAAGTTTCGGTAACGATTTCAAAAGTTTTATGCCACAAATAAAGCTATGGATTTTATAATTTTAAGTATGAGCCTATTTTTTATAAAAAAAAATAAAATGCAGGTATGAGGTCCTTACAACTGCTGCTATCAGTTTATAACAGGAAATCTATCGGAATTCAATTATTAGTATTTTTTAAGTGTCTCATTTTTCAACGGGATTTTGGGTGTCTTACTTTTACACCACTTGACCCAAATATACGATTTGGTAGTGAGACCTGTCTGTGCGCATGTGCATCTAAAAGTGGTAAAAACAAAAGCGACGACGGAGGTTCACAACTAGCTCGAATCATCGGAATAATGCACCTTCAAGGCAAATTTTCTTGAGGATGTGAAGGGATCCTTAGCTAATAAGAGCACATTAAAGGCGACATAATACATGAAGTGGGTTTCGTGCAGGCAGATCTTGTAGTGATAATATTTTTTGTCTTAAACAAGTGATTGAGAAAAGGAGTGCCAGAAATATAGAGACTCATGTTACCTTTGTGGACCTACAAAAAGCATATGATAGCGTTCCAGTTGAAAAATTTTGGACAGTGTTAGAACAAACTAATATCAATCATACATATATGAAAGCGATAAAAGAACTTTACAAAGGCTCAAAATCTAAAATTAAAATTGGAAATCAACTTTCAAAAAATTCCAAGTAACGAAAGGCTTAAGACAGAGATGTTGTATCTCTCCAACTCTTTTTAAAATATATATCGCAATAGCTCTAAAAAACTGGAAACAAAAAGTACACGGCATGGGAATACAACTTAACAACCGATTTACCATATACACACTACAGTGTACTGACCACCAAGTAATTGTAGCTAATGATAAAGAAGAGATGGAGTATATGATGAGAAGGTTACCGGAAGAATACTGTGGCCTATTAAAATGCGTTGTGTGATATTTGTGGCAGCTTAAAGACGTTGCTGCCATTTTGTGACACTGTAATTAGAATAATAACAATTTGCCAGCTTGTGACACAACAAAACCACTGAATAATTAAACAGATATCTGGAAGCAGAACTGTATTTTCCAGCTAGGTAAAACATTGATATGCCCGGTAACTTTTATACAGTGGAGAAGGGGGGGTTCAGGAATAAGAAAATTTTAAGTGCGCCACAGTGTTTAAATATCAATGTTTTACAAAGAAGATCTTAATTAAAATACAGTTCAACCCAAACGTTGTAGCCAAACAATGAAATTCTACTTACTTCCGAGGCTTCCAGAGTATTTATGTAATTAAGAATAACCAAAAAAATTGACTAATAAACAGAATAAAATTCTATTAGATTGAATTAAGATGACAAAACTAGAAGCACTTTACAGGTAGATGGACTCCTTTAACAGGTCATAGTGCGCCTACATCTGAGTCAGTAGTGTGCGACTCAGTTATATAAATGATTGTCGAAAAAAAATACACTTCCAAAATTATTCTGTCATAGGGGAGATCTGGACCAAATACCTGCTGTCATCATTCTACGTTGGGTAGAATGAGACAGACAGCAACCCAGTCCCAGATCTACCCCATGAGGTAAAACAGTGTAAAGAAACCGCTAAAAGAATATAATCTCATCTCTCTTTTGTCTCCGCAAAGTTGGTCATTGGGTTGTACAAATAACACCAAAATTTAGTTCATCTTGTTCATTTTAATGGCAAAGTTGGATAAAATACCAAAAACATAAAAATAGATAAATAAAGGAAATGGTTGTAAACAAGTTAGGGGCAGAATAACACTCAATAGCAATTTGACAGTAGAACTTAAGTTAATTAAGCCGCAAAATTGTGGTCATGACGTCATACCTTTATCTTGCGTTCACAAGAAGTGTTAAAATTATATTGAAAAGTTATCTGGAAAGATAATGTCTAAATTATACTGAAAATTATATGAAAAGATTGTCCAAATTATATTGAAAACATTATATGAAATGGTTATGTCTAAAGGCTTGCTCCTACCTTGGTCCTGCAATTATTTAATTGTTAGTTTGGTGTTTTATTAAACCTGGAAGTGGTGTTGTTCTCCTCCTGCTACTGCTGTTCTGGCTTGTCCGCGCCTCCCTTGAAGATCCCTTAGCACATGGTACTAGGGCAGCCCATGGTTGTGAAAAGGTTGTGGGATCCTTGCCCGAGCGTAAAACCCTGTGGAAAATGAAATGTTTCAGTTTCCTGGAATTCGTTAATTTTGCACGAAGTTCCCCTACACCGAGTAACTTAAATCGAGAACCCCATGTCGACTCAATAAAATAAGGTAGATATAAACAGATGAACTAAACTAATCCTAACGTACCTTTCCCAGGGTTACAACAAGCTCGTCGATGGAACAGAATCTCGTTCCACCAGCACAACTGTCCCGTCGATGGAATGGACGGTGCTGTAACCAAAGGAGAAAACAATATATAGTTTTTATCCAACACGTGGTTAAAAGAAAAATATAAAAACGCCAACAATTCCCCACGTCTTTTGTCAAAAAAAAAGTACATTTCACACGAAAAATAGTTACAATTTGGGAGGCAAATATTATCTTGAAGAGTCCTCGAATAATAAAAAAATGAAAAAAATAAAATCGAACTTACCACTGCTTTTATTTCCCGTACAAATGGCGTAGGCCGACTTAAATCTCCCTCAAAAGGGTGCGATCGTCACTCTAGATTTCGCCTAAACACGACGGACTCACTCTTCACAGTCTCTGGGACAGAACCTGCAGTTTTTGCAGTGCCACTAACCAAAAACAATGGCGATCCCAGAGACCTGTTGCCGACCCAGCCAAAATTCGTTAGCAAAGAGACCAGGCACTCCGTCGAGAACACAAAAAATGAAGTGGCCGGAAACCGTTTTGTAAATGTGGTGGGGGACAGTAAAACGCAATACCAACCTAATTTTCCCGGTTAGATTCAAATAAGGATGCAAACCTATTTATAAAAAAAACTTTTCCGCCAAAAAAATCTCTAACTTCGGTTGCACGACTGGAAGAACAGACCCGCGGTTTTCAAACTAACCAATGAGGAAATACACCAATAGTTCCATACCGGTATATAGGGGCAGCACCGACCAAGGGGATATTGAAAAATACGTAAAACGCGCATTGAGGTGTTGTCGGATCTATTTCCACGGTTGAAATTTTTATAACAAGCACGTCGAGACACCCTCCATACATAGACCGAACATTTGCCTACCGGACCCCTGCCGATATAGCAAGTAGGAGGAAAATAAACAGACGGACTATAAGAAGCTCAGCATTGAAACCATCAACTGTAAAATCAATTACTGGAGATCAGAGCTTGCATCAAACCCAGGAATATTCGAACACTCAACCAATTCCCATATGAGTAAAGCTATACTGAGTGTAGAATTTAGTTGTATTTTAGTTACAGTCTTAGTAAAAAGTTTCCTTTGCTCTTTATAGATGTTTTCTCTAAGATTCATATGGTTTGACGCCATTTTTGTAAAACATTTCTACATTAATAAAGTTGTTTCTGAACCTGAACCTAAAAATACACACTGAACTACTGCTTAAACTCGGCACAAGAGTGTTCAGATGTTAACTCACACGATTTCGTTTATTCTTTTATTCTTGGTTTTTATCCCTCGTTTATCTCCCATTCACAAAAGTGCCTAACTCGTATTTATTTTATCTTCTCCTCATCAAATTAATAAAGATATCAAAGGGGCGGAGCCTCGGTTGTTACTGGTCAAACCGTGGACCTAAATATGTTTTCGTGCTATCACAACTAGCTATGAGGTTCGGATTGTCCCAATATCCTCGAAAATAAACGTAAGGGAATGAAATGTTCATCTAAATGTTTCCTTCCTGTTACTGAAACCATTTGTGATGCAGCAACGCCGCCATTCCCCAGCAGAATCGCTGTTTATTGTCATGACCGTCAACGAAAACTATGAAATTTCACAGATAAACAAAACAATCAAAAAGTTTTTATGTGTTTTTCCCGAAACCTGTGATCCCGAATTCCAACCACGATGTCCAGATAATACGGTGTGCGTAGTGTCCACAGTAATTCGATGGAATGTCTCCTTTATAAGGTAACTTTATGGACACTATATAACCTCCAAACCTAGCTCTATAAAATACCCTTAATTTGTGTACAGAAAGACGAGTCGAAGAGCCTTGATTATCCACCTAAACAAACAAATATATAACGTTGCCTTAAACGTAAAAATGACACGTTACATAATCCCCCCCCAACTTCAAGATGATTAACCTAAAAAGGTTAATCGGAGAGGTCCGCTGCCGACTTAAGGTCTTTGGCATACCAACTCCCTGGTAGTACTTTACCCGATGGTTCCTGAAGCTCAAATATCCATGGAGAAATTTTATTCCTAATCACATAAGGACCAACGAATTTCGGTGCTAACTTCTTCGAGAAAAACTTCGCAGCATCTGACAACACATAATTCTTCTTCCAAACACGCTGACCCACAACAAAGTTGGGTACCCTTGTACGCAAATTATACTGAACTACGTTTTTCTCTCCTGCCACCTCTAACCTTCTCTTAACATCCGCATAGAGCTTCCGGAAACCTTCGTTCCTACTTTCAGCTGCAGATTGTACACCATTCTCTTCAGATAACAAAACTGGGTTGGAGTAATCTTTTCCTGATAAACACATATTCCTACCAAAATTAACAAAGAAAGGAGACATCCTGGTTGTCTCATGGGTTGCAGTACGAATCGCGCAGGCAAGTTTATGTATTTGTTCGTCCCACTTCCTGTGGTTGTCTTTCACATAACAACATAACATGGTTTTTAACGTACGATTCGTCCTCTCTGTTGGATTTGCTCTGGGGTGATAATACGGATTATACTGAATTTTAACCTGATAACTCTCAGCAAAACGCTTAAACTCATTACTTTTGTACTGAGGGCCATTATCACAAAGTATCAAACGGGGTACTCCGAAGACCATAAATACTTGCTCCTCAAGATGCTTGACAACTGCTTGAGTAGGAGCTGTTCGCATTGGAAAAACTAAGGAAAACTTACTCAAATAGTCCGTAACGACGAGAATCCAGCAATTACCCTTTGTCGAACGAGGTAGAGGTCCACATAAATCTGTTGAGATAATTTCCCAAGGACGAGTTGGTTTTGGGTGAGAGATCATCTGATCAGATACACCTTGTGTATCACCTTTATGAGCTGCACAGACAAAGCATTTCTTTACAAAAGTTGCCACGTCCTGGCGCATTTTTGGCCAATAATATTTTTCTGCCAGTCTGTGGAAGGTTTTATACACACCCATATGTCCTGCGGTGGGAGGATCGTGAGCTTCTCCAATAATTCTACGCCTATGATCTTTAGGGACTACCTTTTTCCAATATTCGTTAGATGGTGAAAGTTGAGGGTATTCTTGTTTGATATATTTATACAACTTATTATCAGTGTATCTCCAATTCATAAATTTTAATGGTGATTCTACGACCCTCTTTACCATCTTTTGGTACCATCGATCTTTAATTGCTGTTGAAACGTCTCTGGGCTGCGAAATTGTATCAATCATGGGTACTGCACGGGACAACATGTCCGGGACAACTAAATCTTTCCCTTTCCGATGGATTATTTCAAAGTCATATTGCTGCAGTTTTACAGACCAACGAGCAAGTCTTCCACTGGGCTCCTTCAAGCTATGAAGCCATTTTAAACTAAAATAACCTTAAATGAGATCCCCTCAATATATGGCCGGAGCTTCTCTATCGTCGAAACCAATGCCAAACATTCTCGCTCGGTGGTCGTGTAAACACGTTCTTGCTTAGCCAAAGATCGACTCAAATAACATATGACCTTGTCTCCTTCAGGATAAGGTTGCGTTAAACATGCTCCTATTCCATATCCTGATGCGTCTGTTTGAATGACAAACTCCTTGGTATAATCTGGACATGTAAGAATCGGTGCAGTCACTAAAAGTTCCTTAATTTTAATAAATGCATTTTCGCAATCTGGAGTCCAATCGAACTTTTGATTTTTCTTAGTTAGAGCTGTAATTGGAGCTATTATCGCTGAAAAATTATCTATGAAACGTCTATACCAGGATATTGTACCTACAACTCTACGAACTTCTCTGACAGTTCTTGGCCTCTGGAGCTCTAACATGGCTTTAATTTTATTAGGGTCAACTCGGATGCCTCGACGGTCCACTACGAATCCTAAATAAGTCATTTCTGGCCTACACAGTTGGCATTTTTCCCAACTTACCGTTATCTTTGCATTCTGCAATCTTCGTAGGACTTCCTCAAGAATTCTAAGATGTTCAGAAAAGCTCTGTGTGACAATTACGAGGTCATCGAGATATACGTACACGTAGGGGTCTAAGTCGTTTCCTATGATGCTATCTATGAGTCTCTGCCAAGTTGCAGGTGCATTATGAAGACCAAATGGTAAACGCTTAAATTGGAAGAGACCTCGTCGACAGATGAATGCTGTTAGTGGCTTCGATGATTCTTCCATTGGTACTTGCCAATAAGCGCTTTTGATATCTAAAGTTGACAAGTACTTAGCATCCTTCAACTTGTCAAGAGTCTCGGATACGAGTGGTAAAGGATAACTATCACGCGCCGTCACTGAGTTCAATTTGCGGTAGTCTACGCAGAACCGATATTTCTTTGTGTTTTTCTTTTGTACCATTACCACTGGTGAAGCCCATGAACTACTACTACGTTCTATTACATCCATTTTCAGCATTTCGTCGATTTCGTCATCAATAAGTTTTTGAATGACCGGTGAGACCTTATATGAACGCTGTCTTATCGGCGCTGCATCTGTTGTAATCTTGTGTTCTACCCTGTCTGTACATCCTAGTGAGTCACCCATAATAGTCTTATATTTAACGACCAATTCCTCTAGTCGTTCTGATTCATAAGGCGTAAGAGTTGTTTGTTGGTCTGATGTTTCTAAAGAACAAATCACATCTTTATTATCGGCAAAGTGCCACTCATTAGTACTTAGGTTCGGTACTATACCCATCGAAATCCAAAAATCTAATCCCAAAATCAAAGTGTGCGGCAACTCAGGAACGACGACGACCTCTATTAACCTAAATTTATCTTGAACTCGCATAGGAAGCTGCACTGTCCCAATACTACTCGTGCTTTGACCATTTGCCACAATACAACTCGTCTTCTTTGTCGTATCAAGTGAAAAACCAAACCTCTCGATGATTGACCAACCATGATTCCCTAAAAAGGTACGTGAAGCCCCGGAATCCAACTAACCTAATAACTTATTTCCGAGCACATCCACTTCTAAATAAGGCCTCTCATCTTTACGAGCATGACTTATCACATAATCTAAGACGTACGTTAGCCTATCGGTCGATGCTTGTTCAGGCTGACTAGAAGGTCGACCACCTACGAGCGCCTGGGTCCGTTTCCCTGACGATTACAATTTCGACATTCTCTGATTGTTACCCCTGCCTGTCCACACGAATAACACTGCTTACCTCTAGGTAATGCGCACCCGATTGCCATGTGCCCTGTGTATTCTGTATAACAAACAACATCCCTATTCGCCATACCAGGTCTAGCACCTTGTGGTGGTTGTCCATCTCTGTCATTTACACTAGACTGACCACTAGCGGGTTGTTGTCTCTCTCTATCAGCTCTAGCAGAGGAACTGCTTGTTGGCTGTCGCCTATTTCTGTTAAATCTATTATCAGGAATATTCAAATTCTGTTGATTTGATGTCCCGGCACCTGATATTTGAATTGCATCAACCCCTGTTGGAAAATCGTCAAAATCGCTCTCTACGTTAACGTAGGCCAAGTCAGGTTCGATTGATTGGTTTCTTCTAGGTGTAAAATTTTCTTCCTCTAAACCATATCTCTGGTCTATTCTATGACACAGATCCTTTAAATGTGATAGGCTATTGACCTCAGTAGCAATTAACCCATTTTTGTAGATGTCCGCGATATTTCTGAAGACGATAGCTAATTTCGCCTCTTCAGAAACAGGACAGCCAAGTCTTTGGAAATATGTGTTCATGACAGCAATATAGGTCCCTATAGACTCTCCAGGGCCTTGTTTACGTTTTTGGATCTCCTTCAATAGCTTCTCGCCATATGAAGAAGGAAGATACTCTGCCATGAACCTCTGTTCCAGCTGTTCCCATGTATGAACTTCTCTACGAACATCTTTATAAAAAGTATAGGCTGACTTTTCAAAAAGATCAATGCCTGAGTTCAGTAGAACCTTTTTACTAACTCCTCTAGCCTGACTCAACTCGTCCACTCTCTCAAAAAATGCGGTGACGGAGATTGTACCCCTCTCGCCTGTAAACTTTATGTTCCACTTATGCGGAGGTACAGGTGCAACATGATATGAAGTACCAGGATCATTTGACATTGGTACTGGCGACGAACATGAAAATGGTCGTGACTGAGCAATTGGTGCAATGCTACTTTGGAGGGCAGCTAAACTCAAAGGAACGGTAGACGGTTGTTGATAATGAAAAGCTGCTGTACCGTCATTCTGAATTAGCATTGGGGGTGGTGCCTGTATTGGTGCTTGAGTTGGGTTCGTTAGCACTTGCATTTGCACTGGAGCAATGACCGACGGTTGGTTTGTGGGCTGTTGAGCTGTTCTTTGTGTGCTCGAGAGCTGTGGTTGCGGGAAATGAGACTGGTTAAGTGTGTTGCCAGCATTTGTTGAGTGGTCTGAGCCTCGACTCATTGATTGGGTTTCAGATGCTTCATCATCATCTGAGGTTACGCCGACTCTTAGTAAATCTGTTGCTTGACTCTGCAATCTCCCAATCAAACTCAAGGTTTCCGCAACCAGTATGCCTTTGGTTTGACTTTCTTCAAAGTTAGACGGATTCATGTTATTTATCCTGGCCAACACGTGTTCCAACCTTACAGCGATTTTTCTAAACTCTCCCCCCTTGCTCGTACCAGAGAACTTCTCTACCAGCGGTACCAGACTATCAAGCTTCTTCATGCAGCTAAAAGCATCTTGGCCAAATTTAAAGGGATACAGAGGGTATCTCATACTTCCATCAGTCCTTTCTCTCTGTCTAATCAATATGAGCTGTTGCTTCATCTCTTCCACCGATCCAATGGCTATGCCTCTCCATGTTAATTCGTAGATTAACTCGTCCTTGACTAAGTACCTTATGTCCGACAACCGACTCAAAGAAATAGCCATGGTGCCTTTTATATTAAACTTTAAACTTTAAAACTCTTAATTATACCTCCCAATTATAAAACTAAACCACGCAATAACAAACACAAAGTTCACTTTAAATTCACTAGTGAAAATCACTATAAATTTTCTCACAAATGTAGAAAATATAAAACTTAAATACGGGCAGACGCGAACAAAATCGAAGAACACCGGAGCAGTAAGAAAATAAAATTTATTTGCATTTAAAAATGTAATCATAGTTTATATTAAGTATTTGTACAACCAACTATGACGTCCAACCTTGCAGAGAGAAATAACTACTTAAATCCTAAATTAGAATTAACAAGTAGCCATAAAAAAAAAGTTAAAAAAATAAAAGAGAGACAAGAGTTTTGGCAGTGTTCAGGTCTTATGTTCCACTCCTGCGTGAATAAAACCAAAAAAAAATAATTGCGCTTATCCTAGCTGAACTGGATTAAAATTAAAGTTAAGTGATGTTTGTTTACCTCAGCAACCGAATAGGTAAATTTATCCCTAAATGGAACGTACAACAGACTACCTATAACAAAAATCCCAAAGCTGTTGTACACAGTTAACGCTATGGTATACTCCTGCTATTGCAGAACGGCTCCACTAATAAACTCCTAAAAAAAAACCCAAATCGCCGTATACAATGATTTTTCTAAAAAGAATAAATCAAAACCCACTTTAACCTGCTTACCTATTCTGAGTCTACACGAAACTTGCATTGCTTAAGGCAAAATCATCCCTAAATATATAAGTGAACGCAATAAACGTCGGAACAGATGTTCATGTTATAGAAATCCTAAAATATGCTCAATTAAAAAAAAAATCCGCTCGCTGAAATTGCGTCGAATTAGACTAGTAAGGATTATGTGTAATTAAAAAAAAAATTACCGATGGTATTAAAAAATTTATACAAATAACGTCTTGGTAGGACTGCAACTCTCTAATAATCGTTAAAATGAAATTTCCAAAATTTTAACTAAATTGATGCAAACCATGGTCAAGAAGACCCTAGGATCGTACCGGAAGGTGTCCAAAAAATTTTTTTTTAAAAATAATTATAAATAAAATTTTGGTGTTGACCACAGTAGCCCAATAATAAGAAAAATAAATTGGCTCACTAAAATTTCCAAAATATTACTCTACCCTGATGGCACTTTGGAGTAGGGAGAAAAAAATTAAAACAAATGATGATAGGTTGTTAAAACGCGAGTGTTTGAAATGAAATTATATTTTAATTCAGAAAAAAAAAATATTTAAATAAACTGGTAAAACCATTGTAGGGCGAGGTACTACTATGCACCAAAAAAGAAAAATTTCCAACAAGAAAATCAAGTTTCCTTCCTTAAAAAAAAATATAAAAAAAAAAATATTTAAAAAAATTTTTCAAAAAAATTCAAAATGTTTAAGTGGGGTTGCAGCTCCTATTAGTGAACCTTAAAAAAAATTAAATAAAATCAACACCAGAAAAATCTTATTCGAGTTGTCATGCAACAGTTTTTGTTCTTTTCCTTTTAAAAAAACAGTTGTCAATTCCCTTTCCTCTCCCAAAACTGTGGCAATGCGAAAAGTAAATGAGCTAGAAAAATTAATTTACTATACAAAAAAAATGTTGAAAATTAAATTTACTTAAGAATCATAAGGTATAAAAATCGTAATTGAAAAAAAAACCAATCAGTTTAGGAAAAGTTTAAAAAAATATTTATGTTACAAAAAAACAAACGATGTTAGTATATTTGTTTAAAATTATTACTAAAGGAAACAAGCAACGTGAGTACTCATTTACTGTACCCCTATATTAATGTGAACCTAAGTCTTTGCACTCAACCCCGTAAAGAATTATCTTGTGCGCACTTTCAGAAAAACAACTATGAAAACAATTCCAAGGTTCACCTATAACGTTGTAAAACTAAATCTGCCTACTCAAGTGTCTTTACACACAACATCTCATCAAAAAAAAAATTTTACTGCTTAATGCATTCTCAGATCCTTATTCCTGGTGTTCACGAGATCTAAAATTAAGTTGGGCCCTTTCCACAACTATCAGTCAAAGCAAAACTACCAAATGTCCAAGGGCTAATGAGACCCCATCACCTACAAATGATATTTTGAAATGAAACAGTTGGGAATAATCCTGCGTAAAAACCAGACAACAAAAATCAAGAAGCCAAAACTATTACATTAATTTTAAAAGAGCATAATAAAACTCCCGGCCCCAATTAAATTTTTGTTATCTCAACAAAACTCGGCCTAAACCCAAAAACTTTTTATTAGACATTTCCCCTATTCCCTAAGTATAATGTCAATAAACCCAAAAACTTGTGATTTCCATTCCAATCCCATCTGTACCCTATATATTTTTAACCGGCCAAACACCCACAGGCGAAACAATATCTTATGTCAAAGAAAGGGCGAAGATATTTCGAAGCACCCTGTGAAAATAGGACACTATTATGAAAAATTGTTCAGATCAGTGTTCTTACTAATTGTTAACCTAAATATATCTAGTTCCCTCATGTGCATGTTACTATTTTAATTCCTATCATAATTAAATAGATCACAAAATTTGTCTTTCTCCGCGAATCTGCAAGGTCCTGGAAAATGCGAGATTCAGCCTGTAGGCCAAATTTGGATGTATTTTAATTTAGCGAAAACCGAAGTTGCGAAATCCTAAAAAAAGATTAGCAGGAAGTCCTCGTTCCTCGATTTCTACACTCCGAACCAAACATTTCTTCCATTTCCACCCAGCTCGCGGGAGGAAAACCCCTAATTATTGCAATACAAATGGTACTACTATCATATTATGCATAACAAAAAAATATATGCCCTCTTCATTGTTTAGTCGCATCAAAGAAAACCTATTGTTTTTAAATTTATTCTTAGGTTGAAATCTTTTTTTAAAAATCAATCATCCTAAATTTATTGTTTAACCTGAACACTTTCCCATTTATTCCACAACAGTGTATTTTAATTTAAAAATTTGCTTCATTATTTGAGGTCACCAGTATGAAATTATTTTAAAATTAAAAAAAAAATGAAATAAAAAAAAAAATTATTTCCCAATTGTGCACAACTTCCAAGTTTTCATCCCTAAATACCTAGGTAATTTCTCAGTCTAACACCATCCATCGTTATCCAACATAACGCTTTAATTTCAGAAGCAACAAAACGAAGATTAAGTGAAAAAGCTAAGCAAGTAAGTTGGAAGTTGCTTTACAATGGGCGCAGATGTAAGGCCTCCTTAAGTACACGCCACTGTCCTGAACTGCAAACTAACAAAAAAAACTGAAGACTAGCATATCTGCCGTCAAACATCATTTGGCATGAAATTAAAATAATTTCATATCATACCAGTACCCTCCAAAAACAAAACGTTTTTTACTATAAGACCCAAACACTTAACCAATAAATCTTGTTATTTAAAATTATGATTTGGAAGTAAAAGATTTATTTATTCCTGCCTGATCAACTAAGACAAAAAAAAGTTCACCTTTTTGTAACTCAAGAAGTTCCCGTTTGGTCCCCTAAAAAATATAACCTGTCTGGTCACCCTTTAAAACTACGACCACTATACAAACCGTTTTGACCAAAACAAGAATTCGAAAAGTTATGTTTACCGAAAAAAAAATAATCTTTTTAAGAAAAATTAAATTTTTTTTAAAAAAGTAGTAAAATTTTGAAATATTTTTATCAATTACCACCGCCTAGCATTTATATTTAGTTGAAGGTCTCTCTTAAATTCACTGACCAATTTCCCGGCCTCAAAATGACCTTACTTAAAAATTTTACTGAACTTTACAAATGAACTAAAAAAAAAATCAAAAAAACTTATATCTATATCTGTCTCAGTTAAACATTTCTTTTGTGGTATTATATCTAGTTGGGCTTCAAATTCATTTTCTCTGTATTCAATCCGGAGCAGGCAAAACTTCTCAAGGCTCAAACATAAATGTTTGCTCTCCGTTGGCCATGACCAAGCTATGACCTGAACGCAGAAAAAAAATACAGAAAAAAAATAATTGTGAACCAGAAAAACTTTAATTGATAGAAATACCCGTAGGTCATTTTTAAAAAAAAATGCACTCCAAAGCCCAACGCTGTATTTTCTACCAAGAAAAAAAATTGACCAGTCACGAAAACACAACTAGACAACTAGACTTGGACCAAAGACCTAAAAAAACTGTCCTACAAAAAAAAAATACTCCAAAAAAAAATGTTAACTGGACCTCTTGGCGTTGATCTTCAGCCAATATGTTGCTCTAGGAATTTTAGCCTTGTGTTCCCTAAACTTCCGAGCTAACTATAAGTAGTAGTAGTAGTAGTTCATGGGCTTCACCAGTGGTAATGGTACAAAAGAAAAACACAAAGAATACGTTGGGCGCCAATTTGTGGCCTATTAAAATGCGTTGTGTGACATTTGTGGCAGCTTAAAGACGTTGCTGCCATTTTGTGACACTGTAATTAGAATAATAACAATTTGCCAGCTTGTGACACAACAAAACCACTAAATAATTAAACAGATATCTGGAAGCAGAACTGTATTTTCCAGCTAGGTAAAACATTGATATGCCCGGTAACTTTTATACAGTGGAGAAGGGGGGGTTCAGGAATAAGAAAATTTTAAGTGCGCCACAGTGTTTAAATATCAATGTTTTACAAAGAAGATCTTAATTAAAATACAGTTCAACCCAAACGTTGTAGCCAAACAATGAAATTCTACTTACTTCCAAGGCTTCCAGAGTATTTATGTAATTAAGAATAACCAAAAAAATTGACTAATAAACAGAATAAAATTCTATTAGATTGAATTAAGATGACAAAACTAGAAGCACTTTACAGGTAGATGGACTCCTTTAACAGGTCATAGTGCACCTACATCTGAGTCAGTAGTGTGAGACTCAGTTATATAAATGATTGTCGAAAAAAAATACACTTCCAAAATTATTCTGTCATAGGGGAGATCTGGACCAAATACCTGCTGTCATCATTCTACGTTGGGTAGAATGAGACAGACAGCAACCCAGTCCCAGATCTACCCCATGAGGTAAAACAGTGTAAAGAAACCGCTAAAAGAATATAATCTCATCTCTCTTTTGTCTCCGCAAAGTTGGTCATTGGGTTGTACAAATAACACCAAAATTTAGTTCATCTTGTTCATTTTAATGGCAAAGTTGGATAAAATACCAAAAACATAAAAATAGATAAATAAAGGAAATGGTTGTAAACAAGTTAGGGGCAGAATAACACTCAATAGCAATTTGACAGTAGAACTTAAGTTAGCTAAGCCGCAAAATTGTGGTCATGACGTCATACCTTTATCTTGCGTTCACAAGAAGTGTTAAAATTATATTGAAAAGTTATCTGGAAAGATAATGTCTAAAATATACTGAAAATTATATGAAAAGATTGTCCAAATTATATTGAAAAAATTATATGACATGGTTATATCTAAAGGCTTGCTCCTACCTTGGTCCTGCAATTATTTAATTGTTAGTTTGGTGTTTTATTAAACCTGGAAGTGGTGTTGTTCTCCTCCTGCTACTGCTGTTCTGGCTTGTCCGCGCCTCCCTTGAAGATCCCTTAGCACATGGTACTAGGGCAGCCCATGGTTGTGAAAAGGTTGTGGGATCCTTGCCCGAGCGTAAAACCCTGTGGAAAATGAAATGTTTCAGTTTCCTGGAATTCTTTAATTTTGCACGAAGTTCCCCTACACCGAGTAACTTAAATCGAGAACCCCATGTCGACTCAATAAAATAAAGTAGATATAAACAGATGAACTAAACTAATCCTAACGTACCTTTCCCAGGGTTACAACTGGCTCGTCGATGGAACAGAACCTCGTTCCACCAGCACAACTGTCCCGTCGATGGAATGGACGGTGCTGTAAGCAAAGGAGAAAACAACATATAGTTTTTATCCAACACGTGGTTAAAAGAAAAATATAAAAACGCCAACAATTCCCCACGTCTTTTGTCAAAAAAAAAGTACATTTCACACGAAAAATAATTACAATTTGGGAGGCAAATATTATCTTGAAGAGTCCTCGAATAATAAAAAAATGAAAAAAATAAAATCGAACTTACCACTGCTCTTATTTCCCGTACAAATGGCGTAGGCCGACTTAAATCCCCCTAAAAAGGGTGCGATCGTCACTCTAGATTTCGCCTAAACACGACGGACTCACTCTTCAGTCTCTGGGACAGAACCTGCAGTTTTTGCAGTGTCACTAACCAAAAACAATGGCGATCCCAGAGACCTGTTTCCGACCCAGCCAAAATTCATTAGCAAAGAGACCAGGCACTCCGTCGAGAACACAAAAAATGAAGTGGCCGGAAACCGTTTTGTAAATGTGGTGGGGGACAGTAAAACGCAATACCAACCTATTTTTTCCGGTTAGATTCAAATAAGGATGCAAACCTATTTATAAAAAAAAACTTTTCCGCCAAAAAAATCTCTAACTTCGGTTGCACGACTGGAAGAAAAGACCCGCGGTTTTCAAACTAACCAATGAGGAAATACACCAATAGTTCCATACCGGTATATAGGGGCAGCACCGACCAAGGGGATATTGAAAAATACGTAAAACGCACACTGAGATGTTGTCGGATCTGTTTCCACGGTTGAAATTTTTATAACAAGGAGGTCGAGACACCCTCCATACATAGACCGAACATTTGCCTACCGGACCCCTGCCGACATAGCAAGTAGGAGGAAAATAAACAGACGGACTATAAGAAGCTCAGCATTGAAACCATCAACTGTAAAATCAATTACTGGAGATCAGAGCTTGCATCAAACCCAGGAATATTCGAACACTCAACCAATTCCCATATGAGTAAAGCTATACTGAGTGTAGAATTTAGTTGTATTTTAGTTACAGTCTTAGTCAAAAGTTTCCTTTGCTCTTTATAGATGTTTTCTCTAAGATTTATATGGTTTGACGCCATTTTTGTAAAACATTTCTACATTAATAAAGTTGTTTCTGAACCTGAACCTAAAAATACAGACTGAACTACTGCTTAAACTCGGCACAAGAGTGTTCAGATGTTAACTCACACGATTTCGTTTATTCTTTTAGTCTTGGTTTTTATCCCTCGTATCTCCCATTCACAAAAGTGCCTAACTCGTATTTATTTTATCTTCTCCTCATCAAATTAATAAAGATATCAAAGGGGCGGAGCCTCGGTTGTTACTGGTCAAACCGTGGACCTAAATATGTTTTCGTGCTATCACAACTAGCTATGAGGTTCGGATTGTCCCAATATCCTCGAAAATAAACGTAAGGGAATGAAATGTTCATCTAAATGTTTCCTTCCTGTTACTGAAACCATTTGTGATGCGGCAACGCCGCCATTCCCCAGCAGAATCGCTGTTTATTGTCATGACCGTCAACGAAAACTATGAAATTTCACAGATAAACAAAACAATCAAAAAGTTTTTATGTGATTTTTCCGAAACCTGTGATCCCGAATTCCAACCACGATGTCCAGATAATACGGTGTGCGTAGTGTCCACAGTAATTCGATGGAATGTCTCCTTTATAAGGTAACTTTTTGGACACTATATAACCTCCAAACCTAGCTCTATAAAATACCCTTAATTTGTGTACAGAAAGACGAGTCGAAGAGCCTTGATTATCCACCTAAACAAACAAATATATAACGTTGCCTTAAACGTAAAAATGACACGTTACAATACCAAAAGTGGGGGTTAACAGTGAACGTGGACAAGACACAGTATACTTATGTATTGGAAACGAATCAACTAGACAATGGACAAACAATATCTCCATGCAATGAGTATGTTTGGGTTTTTGATTAGATAGGAACAGACTGTAAAGGACTGGAAAAAAGAATAGTAAAAGCAAAAAAGATTATTGGTTGTCTTAACAGTATTTTATGGAGCAGAGAGATAAAAAATAATGTAAAATTTAACATATATAAAACAATGGTAAAAACACGCTGTTGTATGGAAGAGAGACTTGTCGCGTAACAGAAAAATACAAAGCGAAAATGGAAAGTGTCGAAATGGATGCAATAAGAAGGTCAATGAGAATATCTAGAACTGATCATATAAGAAATGAGATCATAAAAGAAAGAATAGGAATCACTAAAAGACAACTGATATGGTACGGCCATGTACAACGGATGAACGACGAAAGATTACCAAAGCAGGCCTAGAATGGCAACCAATAGAGCGCAGAAAAAGAGGGCGTTCTAACTGGAATGGCAACAGTCAATCCAAAGATCAATGAGTCAAAAAAACCTGACGGAAGATGATTGTCAGGATCGAAGGAGGTGGAGAATAAGCGTCGGACAACGTAGAAAAACGTTCTAAACCGACATAGTAGTAGTAAAGGCGACATAGTTTGTGGTCGAATTCATATAAAAAATGTATGTGTTAGTCCGATTATTTCTAGAGCATGTCTATTTAAAAATAAATGATTCAGGTCCGTTGATAATATAGATCAACCATTTTACTTATACTCTACAATCTAGAAGACAGCATGTTTATATATAAAACTCAATTACTTACTTACAATATGATTAATCATTTTCTATCAAACCCGCTTATATACATATATCTATATATCTACTTAACCGGCAGCTCGGAGCTAAAATCAAGCTTGACATAAAACAAAGGCCCCGATGATTGATTAGAGATTTTAATCTACTTATACATTTATTGTGTATTTTCCTTTTTGCCTTTTGTTTTTGTTGTTTAGTAGGTTTCATTTATGTGGTCACAGCCTATCGCAATTTCAACAAGTCTGATCACTTTTTACCAGTACCATATACAGTGGCGTATATAGAAAAAAGTTTCGGGGGGGGCCCGAGACAGTTTCGGGGGGGGGGAGGGGGCGAGAACTCATAAGGCCATATTTTATGCTATTTTATGTTTGTATTCATGAAATATGTGGAAAATATCAAAAAAAATGTTAGCTTCAGGGGGACCCGCCCCCCCCTTATTTACGCCACTGACCATATACACATATAAGTACATAAAATAAAAATATAATAACGCTAATAATGTAAATGTTGTGTAAAGAACTTACTAAAGTTCAGTAAAATCAGCGAAGTCAGGTAGGTAGTAGGTTCACGATGTAATTGTGATTTAATTGAAATTTTACTGTTTGTATGCGAGGCAAATTCGTCTGTTAAAATTGCGACTTCGGGTACGATTTTGGTAATGTTTGTAAATTAAATATCTGATTCAGGGACCAGCGGGAGCACGTGACATTGTGTGACTTAACACTGTCGACTTTAATTATAGATATATAAACGACTTAGTTTTAAATTCGACTTTGGTATGTGAATTTTGAAAGATCAGCTGTCAGTCTGCAACGTAAATCTGTCAAACTACTGCCTGATCAAAGAAGATATATTAAAGCCTGACACTATTATTGCATTAATAAGTTTCTAATATCTACATAAGAAGAATCATATCTTTAGTTGTGACAAATAATGTACAGGGGGTTCCATTTAACTTATGTAGGTGGCTGTCAAAACGTGATATATGGAATGACATCTAATATTCTGACATAGTCCAGAGGAAAATATCGAAAACAGTATGCTATAAGTGTTTTTTTAGATTAACCCCGTGATAAAAAACACGCAAATCTAACCAATGACCCTGTACATACATTCCCTGGACAGGAGTTTCCTTTTCTAATACAGGCAAAAACAATTTGCTAAAAAGTTTTTTTACGATAGGATCATGGAATCAGCAGTTTTCTGGCAAATTGGAAAAGTCCCACACAAAACTTTTCTTTCAGATAGAAAATCCGGGACAATTTAGAGCCATTTTCCAGGCCTGATTACCGAATAATTGTGAAACTCTGGTGGACGAGTTTCTCTAGTTTTTGGAAAATCGTGCTTTTAATTTAGGGTTGCTTGAGAACGTAATCTAGAAGTTTTCCAATTTCTGAACAATTGGATTTTCCCAAGAAAAGAGGTATAGTTGTCCGCAAAATTGCTGAGAAAAAGTTTCTATAGATTTGAGATATATACGTTGTGACCCATTTTGAGCTTTTAATTTAGATAATTAAAATGAAGCTAGACTGGCTGGTTCAAAATAATCATCACTTTATTCATAGATGTTTTGTAAAGTCAAATCTTAAAAAATAGTTAGCTCTTAAATTTATTATAAATAAAAGTGCGACCTGGGAAGGATTTAAAGAAAAGTACCGTAAATCGGGGCTATTCGAGACAATTTGGTAAATTTTTGACTTTCTTAAATTGCACCCAAATGGAGCTAAATTAAAATTCAGGTTTATATTTTATAATAATCAAATTTTTAAAATGTAGTGGCATAATTAAAACCCTTACATGAAGTTTTGAAAAATATTTTAACATTTTTTTGCCGCAAAAATTAAATTATTTTGATAAAAACCAAGCAAAATAAGTTATTTTAAATCCTTCTAAAATAAAAGGAATAAGAATTGAATTTATAATAAAATTAAAAATTGCCAACATTTTAGGATAAAATAACTGACTATAAACCTACTACCTACTTATTATAAGATAAAACGTTTTTCGCAAATATATACAACATTTTTTTGCAGACTTTATCTCAATTGCTTTCTTGAGGCATGCATGCACCCTGTGAGATTTCACATTTGGTTGGCCCTTTTTTTTAAATTACTTACTTAGTACTTTTCCACACATGTGCGGAAAAGCACTTTCATTTGATTTGTGCAAAATTAAACGTAAACTCGCGTGTTGTTTCATTAGTTCAAAACATTCACGTTCATGTCAAATTTGTCACTTTCTTTTCATTGTTATGTAATATACTATTGTTGGTCTGTTTTTCACGTTTCTTGCAGCAATAAGTTCTTTATAATTTCGAACCATACTGTTTATAAAAATAGTCCAACTGTTAAAAATAAGGGTATTGAGTTATCCCAAATAGCGGCGAATTCTGTCTCAAAAAAACCCCTGTGTAAATTTGTTAATTTTTAAAAGATCAGTTATGCTGCTTTATTTTTAATACTATTTTATCCCGAAACTACATAGATATATTATATATTTTAAAAATGTCAATATTGCTTACCGTTTAGTAGCAGTGGCAGAAAGTTGCCGGCCAATTTTTTTCGTACACTTTTCGAGTCTTTTAATATTTGAATGGGAAAAATACATTTGTAGAACAAATTTAAATCAGGTGCAACAGTAAAACCTATTGTAATCTAGTAGTAGCAACCAATTAAATCTTATATTTTGTTTATATCAAATAGCCCCGTATCACTCAAATAGACCCGCAAATTCCCTCTCAAAAAGCCCCCTTTGTAAACTTGACATTTTTTTAAAAGACCAATTATAATGCGACTAGGATTATTATTTATCTCAAATAGTCTCGTATTTCCCAAATAGCCCCGTTACACGGTACTTAAGTATTTTGCGAAACGTTGCCAGATTTGTAATAAATTCTATGTTTCTAATCTACGAATAAAGGTTTACGCGTACTGATTGGGTTACATCTCCGTTCCGTTGCCATGGCAAATCGGATAATTTAGGTAAATGCAGCGTTAGCACCGAAAAACGGGCTTTTAATTTGAAATTTTAGCAAAATTTTAGCTTACCAAATTATTTAAATAGTAATATCTTTATTTGTTTATTTATTGAATATGAACCAAAACCATGGTAAATGTATTAATTGCAACATTATTTATTTAATATACATAGATACTTAAACAAATTGCCAAAGTAATACACAAAATTTCTATTTTGGACAAGTTCCAAAATTGTTAATTTGCTACTCTTGTGAAAATAATTTCTATTATTGTTTGCAGTTGATTTAATTTGTTTTCACATAATTATCCAGAAGATAGGTGTGTATCAACACAATAATAAATTTCGAGCTATTTTTACTGCACGCGGAAAAACGAACGAACGAACAGAAATGAAAACAACATTTTTGATTAATTTGTTTTTCTTTTGGTTTTAGGTAAGAATTTTCAAGGAAAATGTTTAGTCTAGAAACAAACTGTTGAAAATCGTACAGCTAATGTAAGTAGAACATTATTGTTTATTTTCTGTAAAATAATAGGCGTGCGTTAGTTAAATAATAGGGTGTTTTTGGTCAGCGCATGATTGTAATCATCAATTTCGTTGTGGTTGTGTTAAACTTAGTACCTAGTTATTAACAATAACTTTTTGTTGCGATAAACATAGTTTTGGACGCGCCACACTTTAGCCTTAACGAACTGCCTAACCTCGAACTTTTTGTTCTTTTTTTTTTCCACAAATTTGTATGAAAATCTTATTACAAGAAAAAATTGTTGAACTCAAAGAACTTTTCGTGGCTAATCGGATAAAAAGAAGTTTTTGTTTCTCTCATATTTTTCCGTGGGTAGCTCGAAAGCTTAACCTAACGGGGGTCCAGGATCTAACGGACACCTAATAAGTGTTGACAGTTAACTGTTTCTTCCCTATAGGACCCCTCAGAACACAGCTTGGTCAATTGGAAACCGTTCCGAAGTTAATCAGATTCAGATCCTGAGGAGTCTCATAAGAACGAAACAGTTAACTGTCAACACTTATTAGATGTCTATGAGATCTTGGAACCCGTGAGGTTAAGCTTTCAAGCTGCCCACGGAAAAATATGAGAGAAACAAAAACTTCTTTTTACCCGATTAGCCACAAAAACTTCTTTGATTTTTAAATTCTATATTCACTATAAACGTAGGATGAGAGACAAAACGGTCTGATTAACTTCATAAGGGTGTCACATTGACCAATCAGTGTTCTGAGGAGTCCCATAAGGACGAAACAGTTAACTGTCAACACTTATTAGGTGTCTGTTAGATCTTGGACCCACGTCAGGTTACTCTTTCGAGCTACCCACGGAAAAATATGAGAGAAACAAAATCATCCTTTTACCCGATTAGCCACGAAAACTTCTTTGATTTTTAAATTCACGGGTACTAAAATTTACGATCAATGAACTTTTTAAAACATTAATAAAAATAACTACACATGTCTAAAAAATAACAAAACTATGGTTGGTTGAAATGGCAATAGGGACTTATTGGAATAAAACCTGACTTTATTTTAGAGTCAACTTTATTCTGACACATTTACACAGAAAACTAACAGCTGACCTCTTAAAATTGACATACCACAGCCAAATTTAATAGTAAAGTCGCTAACTTTCATTGAATAAATACCGACACTAATAAATCCGGGTCTTAAATACACAAAGGCCGCATTTTGAAAGAAAGTAGCTGCTTTTTATATGTAAATCTGTCACCATAGCGTCGATTTTAAAATAAGGTCAGGTTTTATTCCAATAAGTGTCTAATGTAAAATAATCATGCATAACAACTTATACAAAAATAGCGCTAAACATCTGTAAATAACCACGTCTTTTATCGTTATTAAACACAAAGGCGTGACAGGCACAGTACCGTCTAAGAATAACCATAACCATGATTTGGGAGTCAAAATTTTTTTTGAGCAGTAACTCTTTTTTTACCTTTCTTCAGCATGCTCTAAAAGTGAGTTATGCGCAATTGTTTTTTTAGAACACCAGTAGTAAATTTTTGTGCATCTGTGTCGAATTGTAGGATGGCCTAGCACAAAAGAAAAAGGAAAACATTGTAAAATATAAAAAATTACTGGAAAATTGACACAAAAATGAGCTGCCGGCGAAAAATTTATAAAAATTAACTAATTTTTGGAAAAAGCTTGCGCCGTAGAAGAAAATGTTTGCAATGTAGAAAAACTACTAAAAATTTTAAAAAATGGCACGACAGGCAAAAATGTTTAAAAATTAAGTATTTTTGAAAAAAATGGCGTTGCAGAACAATTTTTTTTTAATTAAATGTTTTAAAATGCGGAGAAAAGCTAGAAGAAAACTTTAGAATATAAAAAACTACAAAAATTTTTTAAAAAATTGGGTTTGTAAGTGAAATTTAAAAAAGAAACAATAATTTTGCAAAAAATATCAGAAGTACAAATTTTTGATAAGCTTAAAAAGTCTAAGTGCTTTAGTTCAAAATTCTCTCGGCCTTGGTCAATTTGCGCACTTAAATTATGGCATTTTGTTAAAAGTCCCTGTTTTCCGTCCTTACGGCTTGACCGAACTTCGCTGGCGAGTCGTTTGAGCTAACCCGGCGAAAAGAATTACTTTCCACACTTTTTAGTTAAATATCGATCAAATTGTACAACGTTTTATTAAAATTCATATTTTAAACTAGAAACTAAAAACTAGAAACTCACTTAAATATATGATTTTTAGATACTATACTTTTTATACTATACTATAAGCTTTCAAGCTGCCCACGGAAAAATATAAGAGAAACAAAAACTTCTTTTTACCCGATTAGCCACAAAAACTTCTTTGATTTTTAAATTCTATATTCACTATAGACGTAGGATGAGAGACAAAACGGTCTGATTAACTTCATAAGGGTGTCACATTGACCAATCAGTGTTCTGAGGAGTCCCATAAGGACGAAACAGTTAACTGTCAACACTTATTAGGTGTCTGTTAGATCTTGGACCCACGTCAGGTTACTCTTTCGAGCTACCTGGTCGGTCGAGACGTCTTTCGCATGAAAAAGTCAACAAACCAACCGAACTGTAGCAATAGGGATCTCCAGTCCAATAGTTCCCACTCTTAGGTTACACTTTTGTGTTTTTGGTTAGGAATAGTAGCATAGGGAATAAGTAAAAAATGTAAAGAAACGCAGCTCAAAAACACTTTGACTTACCCTTGGATGAAAGGAACTTGGTACATGGACAACTGCACAGTCGAATTCAAATAATTCCAATCAAAGTAGTAGCAGTAGCACTTCAAAGCAATCCATAAATGTTTATACACGACCGCTGTCTTAAAAAGCACGCATGTGATTTCACTTGGCGATCAATATATATCACTGGTATGGAGAGTACCCCAAATATTCGCATGAGCTCCGTATAGCAAGACGGACTTTGGAGCACTGCTGTATGTAGCAATATAGCAGTAAAAAGGTATGTATAAAATTAGGAAAAAAACTTAAATTAAAAAAGGATGGAAAATGGATATACTCAAGGTAGAAAAAAAAGCAAAAATAATAAAGTAAAGTCAATGCATTCTTGAGCATATAATTCACCGCGCAAATTCAAATTTTTACCCTTTTTGTAGGCAAGGCATATCTTAGTAACTAAATTAGGTTAAACCAAGAAATAAAAGTAACTTTAAGTATAAAGTTTGAGCATACCTCTAGCAAAAAAAAAGAAAATAAAAAGCATTCTAATTTAGATAAATGTCTCTAAATTTTATATCTTAAAACTAAACGCCGGGACGAAGCATTCCGGCCCCCCTGAAAATACCCAGGGCATGGTATTTTCTGAACTAAGCATTAGGGAGAGGGCACAATTTCACCAAAGGCCTCTTGAATAAACCTTTGGAGGTTTTAACTGTAGCAACTCTTACTACATTATCAGTACCAGGGTGCAATCCTACTACTCGTCCCAATACCCAATTTAAGGGAGTGGTTTGATCATCTTTGATCAAAACCATCGTATCAATCGCAATGGGATCAATTTTGTCTTGATTCACTTTAGCGTGCTGTTGCAATGTGTGTAAGTAATCTCTGTGCCATCTACGCCAAAAATCGCGATGCAGTTTTTGCAGCAACTGCCACCGAGAAAGCCTATTTAAAGGCACTTGGTCAAAATCGAGGTCTGGAACAGTCGTAAGTGGTTCCAGGCTAAGGAAATGACCGGGCGTCAGTGCAGTCAAATCATTTGGATCTGTGCTGACTAGACACAAAGGCCTAGAGTTGAGGATAGCTTCTACTTGCGTAACCACAGTATAAAGCTCCTCAAAAGTAAGCACCTGTTCTCCAATTACTCGTAGTAAATGAGACTTTGCACTTTTGATGTTACTTTCCCACAAACCGCCCATGTGGGGTGCGGATGGAGGGTTGAAGTGCCAACGAATTGATTCGCGATTAGCAACTTCAGCAAACATCTCGTTAAGCATTTTAGCAGAAAGCGTAAAATTTGACGCGTTATCCGAGTAGACTACTTCCACGCGTCCTCTTCTGGCAATAAAACGTCGGAATGCTGCCATAAAAGCGTCTGCCGATAAGTCTGACACAATTTCTAAGTGTACCGCCTTCGTACAACCGCAAATAAATAGAACGACATAAGCCTTAAGTCGTTTTGCACCGCGCATGCGGCTCATTGTAATAGCAAAACTTCCCGTAAGATCAACGCCAACGTGTTGAAAAGCTTTTGCTTGTGAAACGCGAAATTTTGGCAAATTTCCAACAGGGGGTTGATAATTACTGGGGCGCGTGCGCCAGCATGTAGAACAACGCGAAATTATTTTTCTTATATGCCTTTTAGCTGCAAAAATCCAATAATTTTGAAAAAGTAAAAATAAAGTCGTGTTTATGCCGGTATGCATATGTTTCTCGTGAGTATGCGCAATCAATAACTTTGTAAATTGAGAATCACCGGGTAAAAGTATAGGAAATTTTTTGTCATAATCTAATTCCGAATTGCATAATCTTCCGCCAATGCGTAAAATATTATTTTGATCCAAAAACGGATTTAATTTTCTAAAAACCTTTGGCAACGGTTTATTATCGACAAGTAAAGAAATCTCGTTTTGAAAATATTTATTTTGCACGTGTTTTATAAGCACAAATATAGCATTTTGTAACTCATATTGTATTAACCACGTAGAATTAATAATAATTTTCTCATTATTAAATTTACGCGCGCGAAGATTGTGAATAAAACGTAGTATAAAAGCAACAAGTCTAATTAAACGCAAAAAATTTGAAAATTTGTTAAGCAGACAATCCAAAAAATTTGGTTCAATTGTTGCAGCAAACACCAATTTTCGCTCCTCTTCGAGAGCTTCTTTGGGTGTAGTAATATTATTTTTAGTAAAATCCCATGTCTCTTGTGGCTTACAAAGGAACTCGGGTCCTTGCCACCAAAGGGAACAATTAATTAAATCTGCAGGCAATAGACCACGTGACCCGGGGTCCGCGGCATTTAATTCAGAAGGAACATGGTTCCAATCGCAAGGCTGAATTTTTTCTTGTATGTATGTGACTCGGTTGGATACAAAAGTGCGCCACGCATGTGGTGATCCTTTGATCCAAGAGAGCGCTACCATACTATCCGTAAAAGCAATAGTATTTTGAAAAGCAATTTTATTAGCAAAAGTATTTTGAATAAATTGAATGAGTTTAGCTAGCAAAACTGCCGCACATAGCTCCAAACGGGGAATACTGATTCTTTTTATGGGAGCGACTTTCGATTTTGCGCACACAAAATACGTTTTAATATCTCCGTTTTGATAAACAATACGAAAATAAACCGCCGCACACATACCGCGCTCGGATGCATCGCTAAATCCAACAATTTGACAAAATTGAAAATTAGAGAGATCAATCATTCTTGGGATATAAAAATCAGAAAATAATTTGAGTTCTTCCTCGAATTTTTTCCACTTGGAAATTATTTCCGGGGGTGCTAACTGATCCCAATCTAACTTTATAAACCATAAGTACTGGATTAAATTTTTTGCAAAAAACGTAACCGGTGTAAGAAAACCTAAAGGGTCAAAGCATTTCGCAAGGGTACTAAGCAAATTACGCTTAGTGCAAATTTTTGTATTATAATTAAAAGAATAAAAAAAGTTATCACTTGGAGGGTTCCACCTCAAGCCTAAAATTTTTAGAGAGTTTGCATCCTCTCGATCCAAAGAGAAGTCTTTGGTTTGTATGTGGGTTGCAGGCAAGTCTGCAAGCAATTTGGGTTCGTTTGATGCCCATTTTTTCAGTTCAAATCCACCTCGCCCTAATAACTCAATTAATTGATTTTTCATAAGCATGATTTGATCAAAATCATTGCAACTTACTACGCAGTCGTCTATATAGACGCTGTCCTTTAAAATCGCAGAAGCCAACGGTAAGTCTTGATAATCATCGGCTAATTTAAGCAAGGTTCGAATTGCTAAATATGGAGAACAGTTTACCCCGAAAGTCAAAGTTTTTAATTCGTAATCTTGCACCGATTCTTCAGAATTAAAACGCCATAAAATTCGTTGGTATTTATGTTGATTTTCCTCCACATTTATCATTCTGTACATTTTAGAAATATCGCTAACAAAACAATATTTATGTAGCCGAAAATTAAGCAAAATTTTAACTAAATCTCCTTGTAGTTTAGGGCCCGTGTGAAGGGCTTGATTTAGGCTAGGCTTATTTAAAG
Source organism: Aspidapion aeneum (assembly GCA_963576565.1). Taxonomy (NCBI): domain Eukaryota; kingdom Metazoa; phylum Arthropoda; class Insecta; order Coleoptera; family Brentidae; genus Aspidapion; species Aspidapion aeneum. Next base: position 42,919,604 of record OY755044.1, read on the forward strand.
AATGACTCGATGCGTCAAAGACAGGACGAACAGGCGTGCTACTCGAGCTTTCTTTTATAATCGCATGGTGAGCAATATAAAAATATTCATGAATTTCTGAGTTATTCGGGGGTGAAACTGCACGCATGTGACCCATATCCAAGTATTCTTGCATTACTTGTGAGTAAGAAGTAAATAATTTTTTATCATTTAGTAAACGTTTTTCAAGCGAGTACAACCGACGCAAAGCAAGGGTTCGGGTATCGCCGAAATCAACGGGATTGATTTTAAAAGGCAACGAAACGGTGTATCTACCGTCCACATCGCGTATAGTAGTTTTTTCAAAATATTTTTCGCAAAAAATATCTGAAGGTGAATTTTTCTCCACCGTAGGAACCTCTTCCAACTCCCAGAATTTTTGCAAAGTATTATTTAAATCAGGAGTGGAAATAGTTGCCATAAAAGTAGAAATATTTTTTGATGCAAAAGCAGCATTTTGCAGAGGCATTTTTCCGAGCAAAGTCCATCCGAAGACTGTATTAATACAAGAGGGGGTGTCTGGACCGAAATAAAGTCTACCTTCCTCTAAAAGTGATCCATAAAGGTCCGCGCCAATAAGAAGCTGAATTCCAGCTTGATTATACCAACTGGGATCAGCTAATTTTAGACCAGTTAAGTAGTGCAAAGAATTTTGGTTAAAAGATACACTTGGCATTTTATCGCAAACTTGGTCTATTAATACAGGTTCTAGACTAAAAATTTTCGACTTATTATCGATAGCAGCAATTTTACAATGCACCGCATGGCGCGCCGTAGTAGACATATCTCCTAAACCGTTTACATTAAGCGAAATGTTGGATTTAGGAAGTCCGAGTGCATTCGCACATTTTTTCGTTATAAAGGAGCACATGGCGCCATTATCCAAGATGGCGCGTATTTCGTGCCAATTTCCGTATGCATCACGGATGTGCAGCAAAGCAGTGCAAAGCGACGTGTCATAGTCGCCAAGCACAGTACCCGCGTGAATAGATTTATTTTCAGTAATTTGATTTTCTACGGGGTTAGTTTGTGATCCACTAGACGTCACAGAAGAAGAAGCAATCACCGAAGCTGGGGAGTTAATTTTTAGGCATAAAAGACTGTGGTGATTTAAAAAACAAAATCTACATCTTTTTTGTGAAGTGCACGAGTTTACTTGATGAAAACTAGCCATACAGTTGGTGCATCCCTTATTATTTCTAATAAAATCAATGCGTTCTTGAATTGGTTTCACTAAAAAAGATTCACAGCTAAAAATCAGATGTGTATTTTTTGCTTTGCAGTAGAAACACGTGTTTTGTTTGGAATTTGGAGTTTTTTGTGACTGTCTGTTTGCAAGTAAAACTGTTTTATTTCGTGGATTACGGGGGGATCTCGAGAAGTTCCCTGGTCGTGAGTTTTGAACATTATCTTGTTTCATAGACAAATATAAAGATTCAAGAGACGTGCAATGTTGCTCTAAAAATTTGTAAATATCTTCGTATTTTGGCATTAAATTAGAAGCGTGATTTTGTTCAAATAACTTACGCGTTCCGGGATCTAATCGATTCAAAAGCATGTTCGCAGTAATAAAGCACCAACTATGGGTCGCATATCCCATATTTTTTAAGCAATCAAGGTTTTCCTTGAACGTATCTAGCATTTTGCGCAATTCTAAAACGTCATCATTGGATAGCCGAGGTGAGTTTTCGATAGATTTCCAGTAAGAAACCGCACGCAAGCGCTTATTGTCATATCTGGAAATCAGCGTATCGTAGCAAAGTAAATAATTATTTCCTTCAAGAGGTATATTTTTAATTAAATTTAAAGCAGGGCCTCTTAAAATCGTACGTAAATATTTAAACTTCTCAATGTCCGAGCTCTTACGCGTATGTACAACCGCATTGTAAATCTCAATAAAGCTTGGAAACTCCTCAACATCGCCCGAAAAAGGAGGGACATTTAACTTGGGAAGAGAAAATTCTAGTTCCGGAAAAATAATTGTTTGATTATTTACCTCATTGTGGCTTCCATTTATTTCTTCAGCCTCCACCTCAAATAAATCATAGTGCAAAGCCTCAACCTCTACGCATCTATCCAAAAAATCTTTTTGTATTTTATTCTGAGCTTCCAGAGCTTCAGAATCGTCTGAAATCAAGATCAGTAAAGCATTATGATGCTTTTCAAAGCTCTTACAACAAGAAGAAAGTTTTTTAAAGTTAACTTTAAACCTTGTGTGAGCAGCTGGATTTGTTTTCGCCTGATTGGCATAGTGTTCAAGCACACTCAACTGATTGATTGCAGTTTGACGCAAGGCCTTAGCCGAGCTTACCTTTTTTTCGGTATCGTTTACCATTTTAAAAGGTTAAAGTGTAAAGTAAAGCAATAGTTAACAAGGGAAGCAAATTTAAAAAACATATCGTACTACTTTTCAAATTCCCTCGTAAACCAAGATTCAAAGCAATATTAAAAGGCCAGCGGCTTTTAGCAAATATTGAGTAAAGAACAGCAAGTTTTTAGCAAAAAGTATAAATGCTAATAAATCTGCACAAAAAATTTAGCAACTGATAAGAGTTTCTGAATTTGTGTAGGTACGCAAGGAAACGCAAGCCTTACATACATCGACAGCGCAATAATTTTTAATTTTGAAAAAAAATAAATTTTTCAAAATTTGTATGCAATTTGTATATTGCACAAATAAAAAATGCAATGCAAGTTGGTACGTGCAACGTACAATAGACACACCGTAGATAAAATGTAAAACCTAAGATATGCCTTGTCTCAAAAAGGCGCAAAGTAAAGTCCTAACTTCAAACACAATTATGCAACTCTGAGAGCACCTATTACGCAGAACGGGAAATCCGGCTCGAAGGACCAAAAAATGGTCGGTCGAGACGTCTTTCGCATGAAAAAGTCAACAAACCAACCGAACTGTAGCAATAGGGATCTCCAGTCCAATAGTTCCCACTCTTAGGTTACACTTTTGTGTTTTTGGTTAGGAATAGTAGCATAGGGAATAAGTAAAAAATGTAAAGAAACGCAGCTCAAAAACACTTTGACTTACCCTTGGATGAAAGGAACTTGGTACATGGACAACTGCACAGTCGAATCCAAATAATTCCAATCAAAGTAGTAGCAGTAGCACTTCAAAGCAATCCATAAATGTTTATACACGACCGCTGTCTTAAAAAGCACGCATGTGATTTCACTTGGCGATCAATATATATCACTGGTATGGAGAGTACCCCAAATATTCGCATGAGCTCCGTATAGCAAGACGGACTTTGGAGCACTGCTGTATGTAGCAATATAGCAGTAAAAAGGTATGTATAAAATTAGGAAAAAAACTTAAATTAAAAAAGGATGGAAAATGGATATACTCAAGGTAGAAAAAAAAGCAAAAATAATAAAGTAAAGTCAATGCATTCTTGAGCATATAATTCACCGCGCAAATTCAAATTTTTACCCTTTTTGTAGGCAAGGCATATCTTAGTAACTAAATTAGGTTAAACCAAGAAATAAAAGTAACTTTAAGTATAAAGTTTGAGCATAACTCTAGCAAAAAAAAAGAAAATAAAAAGCATTCTAATTTAGATAAATGTCTCTAAATTTTATATCTTAAAACTAAACGCCGGGACGAAGCACTACCCACGGAAAAATATGAGAGAAACAAAAACATCCTTTTACCCGATTAGCCACGAAAACTTCTTTGATTTTTAAATTCACGGGTACTAAAATTTACGATCAATGAACTTTTTAAAACATTAATAAAAATAACTACACATGTCTAAAAAATAACAAAACTATGGTTGGTTGAAATGGCAATAGGGACTTATTGGAATAAAACCTGACTTTATTTTAGAGTCGACTTTATTCTGACACATTTACACAGAAAACTAACAGCTGACCTCTCAAAATTGACATACCACAGCCAAATTTAATAATAAAGTCGCTAACTTTCATTGAATAAATACCGACACTAATAAATCCGGGTCTTAAATACACAAAGGCCGCATTTTGAAAGAAAGCAGCTGCTTTTTATATGTAAATCTGTCACCATAGCGTCGATTTTAAAATAAGGTCAGGTTTTATTCCAATAAGTGTCTAATGTAAAATAATCATGCATAACAACTTATACAAAAATAGCGCTAAACATCTGTAAATAACCACGTCTTTTATCGTTATTAAACACAAAGGCGTGACAGGCACAGTACCGTCTAAGAATAACCATAACCATGATTTGGGAGTCAAAATTTTTTTTGAGCAGTAACTCTTTTTTTACCTTTCTTCAGCATGCTCTAAAAGTGAGTTATGCGCAATTGTTTTTTTAGAACACCAGTAGTAAATTTTTGTGCATCTGTGTCGAATTGTAGGATGGCCTAGCACACAAGAAAAAGGAAAACATTGTAAAATATAAAAAATTACTGGAAAATTGACACAAAAATGAGCTGCCGGCGAAAAATTTATAAAAATTAACTAATTTTTGGAAAAAGCTTGCGCCGTAGAAGAAAATGTTTGCAATGTAGAAAAACTACTAAAAATTTTAAAAAATGGCACGACAGGCAAAAATGTTTAAAAATTAAGTATTTTTGAAAAAAATGGCGTTGCAGAACAATTTTTTTTTACTTAAATGTTTTAAAAAGCGGAGAAAAGCTAGAAGAAAACTTTAGAATATAAAAAACTACAAAAAAATTTTTAAAAATTGGGTTTGCAAGTGAAATTTAAAAAAGAAACAATAATTTTGCAAAAAATATCAGAAGTACAAATTTTTGATAAGCTTAAAAAGTCTAAGTGCTTTAGTTCAAAATTCTCTCGGCCTTGGTCAATTTGCGCACTTAAATTATGGCATTTTGTTAAAAGTCCATGTTTTCCGTCCTTACGGCTTGACCGAACTTCGCTGGCGAGTCGTTTGAGCTAACCCGGCGAAAAGAATTACTTTCCACACTTTTTAGTTAAATATCGATAAAATTGTACGACGTTTTATTAAAATTCATATTTTAAACTAGAAACTAAAAACTAGAAACTCACTTAAATATATGATTTTTAGATACTATACTTTTTATACTATACTATCCTTTTTGAAAGTTCTTTATTATATATTTTATGACAAGCATTGTTAACTTTTCAACGTTATCCCCAAGTTTTCCTAATTAAAAAGCCCTAGATACCAACTTCAGATAGGAGATATTCCAGAAACTTTTTCGAAAAACCAAAAAAATAAGCTGGCGAAAAAACTGAACAAACAAAAACTCGTTAGTGAAACTAGCCGCATAGTGGAGGTATTTTTCTAAGCAAGGCTAATTAGCTGCACGGCTTGAAACAACTCTTAAAAACTTCGCCAACTTTTTAAAAACACATAATGAAACTTTTTCGGTCTGGGTACTCCATACCGTAACACGTAGCTCTTTAAACAAATTGTACCATGGCTTTAGAATCTTCTTCTAGGTTCAGAAGCGGACTAATTGCCCGAAAAAAATCGTCTTTAGCCGCGTATAAATAAGCAATAAGTCAGGTCTGTTTTTTCTTGATCCAAATTTTTTACCATTTAGTTGAATGTAGTAAGGGAGAGCGGGGCACGTTGACGATGTTAAGGATTAAAGCTCCCTAGAAAATACACAAACCCAGTCTTGACTAAAATACTTCGTTTAATTGTTAGATAGAGGTTTTGGTTTGTAAAGAAATTTAAAAAAAAACACCAAAGCTTAAACCTTAAACCTTAAAAATCTACACAGCAAAAACTTAAAAAAAAATGCATTTTTGTCATCTTCTCCCACAAGCGGGTTAAGTTCACGAGCCCATTAGGGCAAAATGACGACTAGGCGCATAGGTCACAAATGAACGTCCCCTTCTTTTCATATGAGGTGCACGCCTCATGCCACCAGCCCTTACACCCTCCGCATTTAATCCAGTCCTCTACTGGACGTTCAATCCATGGTTCCTGGCATCCTGAACAGAAGATATTTTACTTCTTTTTGGAAAACGTAGAAGAAAATGTTTGCAATGTAGAAAAACTACTGGAAAAATTAACACGATTTTCAAATTAAATGTTTAAAACAGTAAAAAGCTAGAAGAAAGTTTCAGAATACAAAAACACTACAAGAAAACTTTAGAAAATTCAGTCGGAAGTGAAAGTTAAAAAAAACAATAATTTTGCAAAAAATAAGTACAAATGTTTTGTTGAGCTTAAAAACTCATTTTGTTTTCCGCCCTTACGGCTTGACCGAACTTTGTTGACAAGTCGTTTGCAAACGCCGGTGAGTGCGGACAAAAATTACTTTCCACACTTGTTAGTTAAATAACCACTAATACTAAGATATAATGCTTGTGCACCTCTTTCATTTCTAGTCTACTTATCCAAGTGGATTTACCTAAGATTAATTATCTCAATTTGGCGCCCTTGTTGCGTAACTTTTTTTTACATCCAGGGGCCTTTTGTAGGTCCCTGCCGTGTCCCCGGGCCAGTAGGTAAATAACCATCAAATTGTGCGACATTTTATTAAAATTCTTATTTCTAAACTAGAAACTAAAAAGCTCACTCTCATTATATGCTTTTTAGATACTATATCATTTTTGAAAGTTCTTTATTATATATTTTATGAGAAGCATTGTTAACTTTTCAACGTTATTCCCAAGTTTTCCTAATTAAAAAACCCTAGATACCAACTCCAGATAGGAGATATTCCAGAAACTTTTTCGAAAAACGAAAAAAGTAAGCTGGCGAAAAAACTGAACAAACAAAAACTCGTTAGTGAAACTAGCCGCATAGTGGAGGTATTTTTCTAAGCAAGGCTTATTAGCTGCACGGCTTGAAACAACTCTTAAGAACTTCTCCAACTTTTTAAAAACACATAATGAAGCTTTTTCATCATTTTATCACTGCTTTATAATCACCCGAAAAAAGTTATAGTTTTTAGCGGCGCATAAACAAGCACAAATTAAGGTCTCTTTTTTTTACACAAATTTTTTACCCTTTAGTTGAATGTAGTACAATCTATACCTAATATAAGTAAGGCAAATATATTTTAATTATATAATGGTTGTCTATTTTATAACTTTTATTTAATAAACATTATATTACTAACCTAAAAATAACCGACTTTACCAGTTAACTCTTTTCGTAGCGTAATAAAAATTGCGTCAAACAACCAGAATATTTTATGGAACATGTATGGCCAAACATTATTTAAGTCGGTTAAGTAGTTTCTGAGACTACTGGTAGTAAAAAAACCGTATTCATTTACACATACCTATATTATTTTTATTGATAACAACAATTTACAGTAGACTTTTGAGTTAAAAAAGTATGAATTCTAACAATATAAAACAAAAGTCCTAAAATCCAAGAAAATTCCTTAATAGCTTTATTATATTATTAATTTTAAAGGGGCTTTGTTATTTTAAGTTTAAGAGGTACAAGGTTATTTCCTGCAGTATTTCCCTGTAAAATTTTAATAACTGGCCTATGGGGAGACGCTAAAACACCTTATTATAACAGTCATGTTAAAAATAAGGGCGCAAGTTTTATAAAAGCGCAGAGTATTGGAGCGTTTATTTTAATTTAAAGAATGAAAAATTATATATTTAGTGAGTTAAGGTAACAAAAAAAGAAAGTTTAAAATAATTCTCAAGCAGAAAACCCCAACTACAAATAACTAAAACTATTCGATTCGCTTTAGCTATACCAGAGCTCCACACTATATCAGCATTAAAAATATTTTTTGTAAATATCTTAGAAACGGAAGACAAATGTGTTCTACGATATTCCGAAACCGCATATTGATGCGATACTCCGATACAAAGATATCATTTTTTCAAATTTTAAACTGTCAAAAAACTCTCATTAACATAAATGAATTTTAAGCAAAAGCTAATCAGCTCTTAACAGTATCGTGCACTATTTGACTTTGAATTTCATGAAGTTCGGTTTAGCGGCATAGCAGCTATCGTGTGCCTGACAGACATACACTCAAACACAAACATACGGACAGACGTCACGCCGATATTACTAAAATAAATCGAAATTCACCCAAACAACACATTTTCGGCGTTTCCACGAAAACAATACCTAGTCTAGCAATTGTTGCGCGGGCTCGTAAGGTAAAAATAGCGAGTTTTTAGTGTTGAGTACCTATGAGGTTCTTTCTCTAGATTCTCTTACTGCTCAAAATGAGGCAGACAAAAAAATGGGCTGACTTTTATCATTCTCAGCCAAAACGTTTCGTCCATTTTTCACTTGACCTTTTAAATAACGATGACCATCTGATATCCGCGTCTAAAATACTCCTAAGATATAAAAAGGAAGAACAAAATAGCCAAAACCGACAAATAGAGGAAATTTTAGCCTGGGCAAAGCGGTTGTAGCCTTCTGCGATGAAAAATGTTCGACATTTATTTTCGGAGCTGGAAAAATTGCCAGAACAAGCCTGGAAGATAGCTCAGAGTTGGTAAAAAGATCTAGAGAATAATATACTTGAATTTTCACAAAAACAAGTTTAACTTAAAATAATAATAATAAATGTTACAAGTGCGAGCCAATGAATTATATACGAAGTAACTGGAACGGCAACGGCTATACATTACGTATATGGGACACTGAGGCAAGAATTTAAAAAGTTTTTCAGAGTGAGAACATATAATGAATGCTAAGCATTGCAACCTTTCTCTCTCTAGTTCTAATCACCGGGGGTATTCTGTGAACTTAATACTTCAAAGAGATTGTTATTTGTGATTTGTCATTAAAGTGCTTGTCAATGTTGTCAGTATATTTTTGAAATAATTGTTTTTGTTGAACAAAAATAAAAAATGCGACACGATGCATTGCTCGTAAAAACGAGTTTTATAGTAGTGAAAAACCGGTTTCCTTTTTGAAGTAAGTAGGTTTGATTATTTAAAACACTTTCTCCAAATAGTTGGATTTTTAATCAGTGCCTTGGTAGCTCAGTGGAAGAGCGTTTGCCTAGAAAGCGAGAGGTCTCTGGTTTGATCCCAGTGCGAGGTAGCCTGAGGTCCTTGCCCTTATGCCACTAAATTCTCCTCGTTGTTTAATTAATATTTTTGCCTTACTTTGCATATATGTAAAGGCCAAACCAATTACAGTGAAACCTCCCATAAGCGGACACTCACGGTTCCGTCGATTTTGTCCGCGTATTGGAGGTGTCCGCTTATGAGAGGGAGCTGCAAAATTTTAATATATATTTATTAACAATTTCCGCTGCTTGAGTTTTTTCGATATTAAATTTTTCAGCGAAGTTTTTTACTAGGCACCATTTCAAAGAGAGATCTGTCTATTACTACTAAATTGAACAACATAAATAAAACATAGCAGTCCAGCCCCCGCCGAATAAAATATGTTGTAAATACGACAGAAGTATTTAGTCTCCGCATTTAAACGGAAAGAGGTAATTCCCCGGCTGCAAAGTGCGTTGTTGCCAACAAACTACATAATATTTATACTCATGTCGTGCAGCGCTCCGCCCCGTTGTCAGAGGTTCGCGTCCGGTTAAGGGAGGTTTCAGAATTTTTTAACCAAAATAAATTGTTCGCGTCCGGTTATTAGAGTGTCCGGTTATAGGAGTTAATTTTACATGTAAAGCAATAGAAAAATGCTTGGTTCCAAAAAATTTGTCAGCCTAAAGGGAGTGTCCGCTTAATATAAGTGTTCGCAAGGAGAGGTTTCACTGTATATATAGAGATCATTGGTGCGAACCTACAACTTTTTTGATATCAGCGACAGATGAATAAATTCATATATCAATACCTAGAACTTAAAAAAGAGGTACTTGGTGTTGCCAAGCCAATAGATTTTGAGCTGTTTATTATAGCTCTAATTCTTTGCTACGCCGTCGTTTTATCATTAAAACATCCAAATCCAAAACTGCAATTAATTTTTCTTATACTTCCTTAAGGTATCAAATCCATAACTAAAACTTCTAGCTTATAGTAAATTGCAGTGTTAAGCGGTGTTAAGTTTTCTGTACTTACAGGGTGACAACTTTAAACTTTAAACTAAACAACGTCAATAATTTTTAGTAGACTCTTCTTGAGAATAAATTTAAACTAAACTCATGCCAAAGTTATTTTAAGAATTTATTGATTTGTTTTTAAGATATTAGTAAAACATTTTTAATACTCCATTAAATTTCCTAAAATTTCCATTTTTTACTTTCCTAGCCCCTGCAGGAATGGCTAGAGATAAGGTCACTATATCACGAAAAGGAACTTCGTGATATAGTGACCTTAGCTAGAGACGGTATTGTTTTTGACGACATTTTTTTAAATAACGCCGAAAACGTCTTATTTGGGTGTATTTTGACCGATCTTAGCAATATTATCGTGACGTCGGTCCGTGTGTGTGTCTGTCCGTAACACGATAGCTCCTAAACTGCTAAACCGATTTACATAAAATTTTTAGGTAAACTACTACACAATACTGTAAGGAGCTGATTAGATTTTGGCCAAAATCCATTAATGCTAATGACAGTTTTTAAATTGAAAATATGCAAACTTCTTAAGGAGCATCGCATCAAAATGTGGTTTTCGGACGTTTTTCTCAATAATTCATGTTATTACTAAAAACTTCGAAGGAGCTTTCGTTCCCGAGATATTTACAAAAACTGTTTTGTAGCGTGGAGTTTACTTGGAGTGTGCTAATGGACTAGAAAGGTATTAGTCTATGGACAAATCGGCCTAAAAGGGTGTTTCGTGTGCAAGTCATGCCAACTATTTGCCAGGTTTGTTAAGGGCACTCCATAGATCAGGTTTTGACTTGTTGTCATTCTGATAAATGCGTTTTTTTAAAGATATGGCCCCCACTACTTTTTTTTGCACGATACTTTTTAAAACGATGTATCTTTCTTAAAAATAGTCGTTAAGGGTTGCAAAAAATGGCAAATGAATCAGTAAATACCCGCAATAAAATAACTTTCTATTATATTTTTCGACATTTTGCTTCTTTTTTTAGAAAAAATAAAATAACTGAACTTTTACTTTTTTGTGTATAGCTAGTAAAGTTTAACCTACATTTTTATTAACACCAAAGCAAAATTTAGAAAAAAAGTTCGTGAAAAGTTTTAGAATGAACATTTTTCTTTAACTCAGTGTATAAAAGTCTTATATGCATGTATATTTTATATTTGTTTCAATAAAAAAACAATTCGTTGTCACCAAAACGACTACCGAAGGTGTATTACCGTACGCGGACGCCTATAAGGCAGCGCGCGGCTAGTATCTAGTATAAAACAGGTGATTTCTAATTATATTTAGACAGACTAACGATTTGGATGTTGCCGGGCAAGTTTTTGGTCCATTTTTTTTTATCTCCCCTCCTTATATAGTCGTGTTCGAATTTGTAAAAATGTATCTAAGTTGACGCCCTAAAGACACAATGACATAGAAATGGATAAAAAATGTGTAAAATCTAATTTAAAAATAAAATTATATTAGTTTTTTAAATTTTAGATGCAAAATCTCCCAAGACCCCTCCAGACTCCCCATGTCCTGAAATTTTTAGATTTTTTAAAATTTTCTTAAAAACTAGGTTTAAATATGTACTCATCTTTATTGTAGATCATAAAATTTCCTTTTCAACAGTGTATAAGTCAGTGAGGTACGACTAATGACAAACTCTCCAGCGGCGTCCGTTGATTGAGGTAGTGTAAAAAAAAAAGTAGTAAAAAAATATATTACACACTTTGTTATAGACAGTAAAATTGCCTTTTAAATGATGTATAATAAGGCAATGGTAGTTTTATCTATAGCAATTTAGGGGCGTCCTTATATAAATTCAATTTTTAAAAATCACGAAATTTATCAATTTATCACTAAGTTTTATCCAGTTTTCTTAAAAATTAAGCTTTTTGGGAAAAAAAAAATATTTCGCCGTTTATTGTAGAAAATAAAATTTCCTTTTTAACAATGTATTAGTCACTGGAGTCAGGCTAATGACAAACTCTCCAGCGGCGTCCGTTTATTAAGAAAATATAAAAAAATTAAAGAAACCACATAGGTTTTACCCGATTATCTTAAACACCAAGCTCTCTATCAAAACTTGTGACCTATAGTCGATTGTAGACAATAAAATTTCCTTTTAAACGTGTATAATAATTTAAGATTTATCTTCAGATTAAAACTTCACAGGCCTGTACAACTTAAATCAATTTTTACAAATCACCAAACAAATTAATTCTGTTACAAGTTTTTTCCAATTTTTTCAGAAACTAAGCTTAATTGGCAAAAATGTGTTTTATACTTTATTGTAGGAAATAAAATTTTCTTTTTAACAATGTGTAAGTCAGTGGGGTTTAATTATGACAAACCCTTCAGCGACGTCCGTATTTGGGGGTCAATTAAATACTCTGCCAATATATGGGCCCCTAAGCTCACACTAGGTACTATAGTTATAGTGTACGTGTGAGCTAATATAACTAAAAACTGAAATATATTTTATTTAACTCCAGACTAAATTACCTTTTGTTTGATACCACACAAGCCATGTTTTGACTTAAACTCAGATTTTTGAAATCTACCCCCACCCTTAAAAAAACAAAAAACTAAAATGTATTTTGTTAAACTCCGGACTCAATTACCTTTCGTTTGATATCACACACGCCATATTTTCACTTAAACTCTAATTTTTTAAATATACCCTCACCCTTTTTTTTAAATAAATTAAAATGTATTTTGTTTAACTGCAGACTCAATTACCTTTCGTTTGATATCACACACGCCATATTTTCACATAAACTCTAATTTTTGAAATCTACCCCCACCCTTTTATTTGGTTTCTGTTCGGTGGATTTTGTTCATTTTTAAATGGGACCATCTCAACCCAAGACCCAGCCTAGGTACCAAATTTCATTAAAATCGGCCAAGCGGTTTTTGAGTTATGCGCGTTGGTCGTTACAGACATACAGACAGACATACAGACAGACAGACAGACAGACGGCGCAACAAAAAAGTTTCAAAATCATCTGAATCGCAAAGATATATAAAAATTTTTGAAATCGGAGCAACTTTTTTTTTCTCGAAAAAATTAGGATCACCATAGCTCACACTACTATAGTATAGTATATGTGTGAGCTAAAATAAAATAAGTAAAATCATTTTTGTGACTTGTATCAGCCAATTTTTTTTTTCGAACATTAAAAAAAATAAATTTTTTAAAAAGTATTTTTTTAACACATTTCAAATCAAGTAATTTAAGCTTTGTTGAATTAAAATGACAATAAGTCAAAACCTGATCTGCCAGGTATGTTAAAGAAATTTAAGTTACTTTCAAAAAGTTCTTATGGTTTTCATTAAAAGCATAATTTTTAAATATACCCCAAAGACCCCTATTTTTTTCCAGTTATTTGGAAATAACTTAAAAACTAATTAACGCATTGGAACATTTTAACCAGATTTGAATAAAGAATCAAAATGGCTATCTTTTTTATATGAACTTTTTTTTTCTAGCTTCAATAGTTTTATAAATAAAATAAAACAAAATTAAAAAAAATTACTTTTTTTTTTAATTTTTTAATTTTTTTGACAAATATAAAAAAATACACATTTTCTGACCAATACATTTTTAAATGCATTACAAAGCAAGTATTTTAAACTTTGTTCCATGAAAATCGGATAAGAAATAAAAAAGTTACAATTTTTTTAATGATACGCCTTTCCGCCATTTTGAATCCGCCATATCTTTCAAAAAACGCATTTACCAGAATGAAAGTTAGCTTATCGGCAGAAAGTTGGCACGACTTGCACACGATACTTGATTTGTCCATAGACTATATCAGATCCATTTATTTTATTTTAAAAATCAGAAAATGTTTAGTTTACCTAATCAAAAATTCTAAGAAGTGCATCATAACTTAATATTTTCTCTAACAAAACGACACCGCTACAAAACCTAATAAACACCTCACTTGGGATTTCAAAAGGCTTCTTTCCTTTAAATTTTTGTCGCCTTAACTTTAAGTGTCACCCGCTAAAAATGAAAAACGAGATTGCTGCTCTACTTCCTAAGCTCTAACATATTTTTCTTCGCCGCTAATGGCTTTTAGTTTTTCTTGAAAGTTATATTCTTTTAGTTTCGTTTGGAGCGAGGAATGTGAAGCTTTTGCGGCGCGTGTTTTTTATTTATTGGTTGATTTTAATTAACTAAATTTTTCCTATTTTATTTGCTACTACCTTAGCTATGAAATTTACACAAACAGAAACACGAGCATTTACTAAAGGGTCTAAAACGCTAAAGTGCTAAAGTCCTTAAAACTCGGTCTAGATGTTGGTTAAACGTTTTACTCATTTTTTTGCCTTGAATGGAATAGTTTTTCATATTTATATAATTTTTCGTAAAAACCCTATAAATAGGGCACCTTTTTTCTTTGTTACAATGTCATTATATCTGAACAAAACTTAAAAATAAATAAAAATAATGTAATATTTTGGTTGAAAACTGGTAGATCCTCCAAACGTCACTAGGAGATGTCCAATAAAACCGGTGTAAGTCAGTGTCAGCTGTCCGCTATATTTAACATGTTAATTATTTAGACAGGTTAGCGATGATTAAACCGATTTTCACTTGTTTTGGTGGATGTGCTACTAATAAAGGATTCTAATTATAATATTTTAAAATTGATACCTACATATTTATTACGGTAATACATCTACAGAGGGAGTTTTAAGTTATCTATATATGATTTAGCATTGAATTTTTTTTTATTGATCATGGATTATTTCTATAGTTTTTGAACTCTAAACCACTCCCCGGGGGTGGTAGTACAATATGAGACTTTTTTTAAGCCGAATCCTATGACTGCACGGACTAGATTTCCAAAAAAATTACATTTTGTACATTACAGATACATTTTGTTTTGTGAGACAAAACTTATTGAGAAATGCTTATTATAAATATTTATAGCTATTTGACCTGAAAGTATTAAAAATATACTTAAATCACTCGGGATCAAGTCTATAGACTTAGCACGTAAACCCTTGTCTAAGTATAAGTCTTCAGATCATAGTAAACATTGGTTCGAGAATTTTCACTAAAATCGCGGTTGAACCACCGTAATTAAGTACCTTAATCCGAACGATTATAGTGTATAATCGTTGTCTTAATCCAACCATGTCATTTCTTATCTACTACCTTAGAAAAAAAACCTAACGAATCAGTTGTCTAACTCTATGTTTCAATAATCGAATAACCCAACATTTAAAGATATAAAACTCCGATCAATTGAACTGAACGTAGAACGAGACACTGGACAATGAGACAGCAGTAAAAAGATAGATTACTGATTGAGTGATATCTAGACATTCAATTAATGCCTAAAACTCGAGTTTAGGTCTAGTTTTCAGATCTCATCTAACGCCAGTAGACTGGCTGGTAATTGATAGTGTCACTCCTGATAAATTAAGTCATCATTGGACATTTTAAGCCTTTGTAAACAAGCATCGAAGCCGACTTGAAGTATCTGTTTAAGTGGCTGTTAGAGATTTTTAAGTGAAGCAATCTGTTTTTTTTTAGGATGTTTTTTAGGAAGTAGTTGTCATTTAGAGTCATTAGGGACTTATTGGGCATAACAGTTTAATATTTCACCTTTACATACATTAACATACATCGCTAAACAAACCTAAAAATTACAGCAGCCTTTGAATAACTTTCTGGATCCTATTTCTGTTGATAGCACTGTTTTTTTTCGTTTGCGCTGTTTGCACCACTGAAATAGAAGCAGCGCGCCGTTTTTTGACAAGTTTGACTCACGTGACTAGGATTTGCCGGCTTGGACACTCAAAGTTTCGAAATACGCTAAGCGCGGTGCCACATTGGACCCTTCCCACATAGCGCAAAAATCACATCAACGCTAAATTAACGTGAACAAAAATAATAGTTATTTTTTACTAGAAAACAACCTCATATCATGCAATACTTGTTTTATTAAATCTACATGCTTAAAGATTACTTAAAAACAAGGAGGAATCAAGCAATAAAAATGTAAATTTTGCTGCAGTTTCTAGTACTCGTTATTTTCATGTGCCAAATTCAAACTTGAAAAGTCCTCCACAACATGTTCTAAAACGCCACTAGATTAAGACTTTTCAAACCTACAAATTTTTTGCTTATTATTTTGTCACGTTTTTTCTCTATATGTTTTATAATAAAAAAAACGCGAAAGCCTGTTCTAAAAGCCCTCTAGATAAAGACTTGTTAAAAGGAATAACTTTCTGCGTCTTTTTTTGTCACTTTTTTTTAATAACTTATTTAAGTTCACTGGTTTAAGACTACAACACTTTAAGACAATTTTAAGAGATGGGACTCAAGGCAAGACAAAATCTCTATACATACATTATGTTTTCTTTAAAAGCTAAACAAGATTTTTCAACCGTAAACACTTTTACGTCGTGATCGTGAAGGATCAGGGATCAGTTCATTAACTGGTTTTTGGAGTTAGATGCCAAAGCACTTCCGGATAGATTTCGTCGAAATGTCGCCAATAGGTAGCGCTGCTTCTAGTAATATCTCAAAAATATTTGGCCAAAAAGCTATGCAAATCGCTTTTTAAAATTTGAGTAGAAAATGCACGAACATGTGATTTTCACGTTGATAAAAATGTACTTAGAATTTGAAAATAACGTAAAACATTGCTGTTTTGATTTCATAATGGCGTTATTACAACGCCGTTTTTAGCAACGTTATTTTTTATACCTTTAATGAATAACCTATTATGCTTGTTTTCATATACGAAATAAACGTTTTTTCTAGCAACTTTTAAAATCAACGTACACACGCGTTTTTTACGTGTGAGTGATTGTGCTATGTGGCTGACTTCCGGTACCCAGCCAACTGCTGAGCTCCACTGTGGTCTGTGTGAAACAGCTGTCGATCTCGTGTTTGCTGGAAATCAGTTTTTTCGTTTCTCTTTACCGTAATATTTATGGATGTTAATAATTTACCTTATAATAAACGAATTGAATGTTTTGTGGGTTTTGAGAAGTTAAAGAAAAACAACCACTGATTTTATGGCGACGTTTCGTATTTAAACTAACACTTTTTCAAGCCCTGAAATGAACAACAAGCATTACAATAGAAGCAAATGATTCTTAAATTTATAGTACTAAAATCTAAAAAACATTAACTTTGCAAAAAAATTTACTTACTCAAATCACAGTTGAGTCTTCGCAATGAATACACATAGTTTGTATTCATTGTAGTAAGTATTGGTTTATTAACGTAAACAGCATATTACACTTTAAAAATTATTAAATTAAATTAAAGTTAAAATATTTATTTTTGAAATAATTTTTCTTTTATTTATAATTTTAGTTAGGCTAAGTTTTAACTCTTCGTCAAAACATACAATTCATTCATTACTAATAAACGCTTTCGTTGTCCCTGCATAGTTGTAGCAACATTTGCTTCACCCGGGCGGTCCGCATTCGAATCCTGGCCAGGTACTTGGATGTTTTTGATTGTTTAAAATGCTTGAACTGTGCTGTAATTTTGCGAAACTGGGCGATTGATACCAGAAATAGAATTCACGACATCAAACGTATGGTGTAGTGGTATGTTGTAACAAGCTAGCTTTTTATTACATTAAGAAATCCGTGATTACCGTGAAACGGGGTTACTTCGACAGGTTTTGGTAATACTTCGTTCTGTGTGAAGAATACCTTTTTCTTGAGAATCTTGACTCCTGAGTCATTGGAACAATTGAAACCTTGGTTAAAAAATAATTTAAAAATTCTTTTTTTTGGGGCCGAAGTCAAGTCAACTTCGACAGCAAGAAAAGTAAAAATCATTACAAATTATTAACCAGAGGCATTAGACAACGGTAAAAAAAATCTAAAAAAAAAACAATAAGTGATTATAAATAAAATAAATGGATCCATGACGGATCTGGCACCTTCCTAGCTAGCCTATTATCACACTTCAAGTGCAGCCATGATAATATATTAGCCTTGAAAACAGTTTTTTGTAAATATACACGAAAATATAGTTTACTTTATTTCATAAACAGTGTATTGATACGATGCTCAGTTAAAAAGTTAGAATTTTTTAAAGTTTTTAATTGTCAAAAAACTGTCATTAGCATTAATGGATTTTGACCAAAATCTAATCAGCTTGTAAAAGTGTCGAAAACTATTTTACCTGAAAATTTTATGAAAATCGGTTCAGCGGTTTAGGAGCACACACACACACACACAGACAGACATCACGACGATATTGCTAGGATAGGTCAAAATACATCCAAATAACACGTTTTTGGCGTTAAGGGGCTAGAAAGGTAAAAAGTAACTTTAATAAAAGTAAATGTTAATTAAAGTAAAAACAATGAAAAAACTTTGAATAAACTGAAAAACAACAAAAATCCTGAAAAGAAATGCAGTGTACTATACATGTCGAAATTACCCCCGCTGTCGAAGTAACCCCGTTTTAAGGTACATCCTAAAATATTCTTTTCTGTCTGGGTATAGTAAGATTGGTTTGAACTTTTGCATAAATACAAAAAAGTCGTCGATTGGAGCTGAATGTGTGGAGGTGGGGCTTGTGTATTTAAATAAATGCAAAAATATAGACAAATTCTTCAAAAGTCGAATTTCCTCTCGACGGCCCTGAACAACAAATATCATTATTCTGTTTAAAGCCTCTGGTGTTAACGAACAGTTAATTGTGTTTTTACTTATTTTGCACTTATGGACAGATGTTTGCGCATTCCTAAAAATAAACATACTCTGTGAAACGTTTCAAAATTTATGTTAGAAATTCCGACGTACTGTTTAACAGTAAAAATAAGGAAATCCTTTTTTATACCTAGTACGGGCCATGGCATCCAAATTTGGCTTCCGTGGGCGTTTTGATGAAGATTTTGCAACACCTGTCTTAATCGATTACTAATGATCCCACCAACACTACCTACCTGTTAACAGATCCGAAATTATCTTAGTCAAAAAGTGAGGTAAGGGTGTCAAAATATTTTTTCAATTTTAAACGGTTTGAGCTAGAAAAATGAAACTTGGCGCACACATCGGCCTTCACGTACTTATTCATTGGCTGTTAAAAAAATGTTCATATTTTGCCCCTAGAAGCCGGAAGGAGGCAAAATGTGTTTTAAATTATGCCTTATATCTTCTAGACTAGTTCATATTTACTCCCCTCCCCTACCTGCACAACTATCCCTCAGATGCACCGTAAACACTTAAGCGCGATCATTGATTTAATCGCGATTAAGTCCTTGTGGCGCAAATACGAAACAACAAAGAGGGAGAATAGATTAGCAAAGCCTTGTTACGGTGCATCTGAGGGTATGTCTTAACAATTTGGTAGCTCATACAATTAGAGGTCTGCTATATAAAAAAATCGAAGCTGTTTACATGGCGCCCCAGGTAGGGACAAACATTTTTATACTTTACGATAGAAAAGGGCTAAATTGACTTATACTCTGCCCTATATATGTCTCACACTTGTCTGATGCATTTAGAGTTCAATTATTCAAAAGATCATTCAAAACAAATCATTTCACATTTTGTTAGCTACATAACATCAACTAGATTCACCAAACTATCACGTGTCGTGTTTTCTGTTCCAAAAAACAAATAAATATTTCTTTAGAGCTTAGCACATGCATACTTAAATAATTAAGTTTGCCTGAAGTCAAATCTTAATAAACAACTTGTCGACAGCATTAGCTACAGAAAGCTAACTGGACTCGCCAAACTGTCACATTGCGTAAAGAAACTTTAGCCGCTCGTCGCTAATGCCACACACATTTAGCGTGAAAAAAGTATCATATTTCTACCGTGTTCTCTTGGTTAGAGCAATGAAAAAAAAGAACAATTTTTCCGAGGTAACCTGAGCTCTTTTCGGCACCTTCAAGCTTTTAAGTGGCAATTCGCACGTAACGACCATGTGAAATACAAACAGAAGCAGATGCATGGCTCCCAGAGTTTATCATAAACACAAAAGAAAACTCGGACAAAGATTACAGAGGAAAATGGTATAACAGTACAATGTTAAAAACGGAATTGCTAATACTTATCCAGATAATATCAAAACCGTCATGCATCATGTCAAAACAAGACATGAACAAATCGAAGTTTATGAGACATGACAAAAACAGAATCGAAATTTTGAATAACGTCTTCTATTAAACCGGAAAAAATCATAAAGATGCTTGGCTTGTATGTCGTTCCCCTAAAGAAGAGCGGTTCTGGTATTGCTATGCAATTGAAACGTTTTTCATTGCAACCTCCCTCAATATACCCTATTAGCTGGTTAGTTTCCTTTAGATTTTTGACGATTTTTTTTGTCCCTTATGACAATGGAGGGATTCGTTGACAATAAAATTCTTTTTTGGCGATATCCTTGTTGGGTTATATTCTTCAAAGATTGGGTAAAACCTTTATTATATCATCAAAAGTAATATACCACAGTTTAATCTTTAGTTTATTTTTGGTGGTAATACATTTATTTTTCTTTAAGAAAATCGATATTCTAAAATTTTCACTTGGAGACACACAGCACGTTCGCGAAGGATTATACCACAGCTTCATTTGATCGATGCACGAAAATGTGATGTGCATACTAGCCGAAACTTACATGTCCCTTGTAGTTTGCGAACCCTTATCCTAAATTTATTTTCATTTTTGTTTTCTGTAACATATGTTATTTAAATTTGTTTGACAAATACAAGAAACGTCGGTATTCGCCCGCGAATGATCGCTATTCGGGAAAAACACTGCATGGGTGGATTCAACTTATTCATGTTCGTTGACGGATATTAGCATGCTTATTGATTATCCGGACACGCATATTTCCGTCTTGAGTTGGTAAATTGGTGCACATATTTTTATATTAACACAAATACTTTAGAGCATGATGATGATGATGATGATGATGATGATGATTTATATGTGCGTGGGCCTTGCAGCCCTTTCACTGCGACCACCAGTGGGTCTAATCCTCCAAAAGGGCCAGCTATCGGTTTGAGTGAGACACTGTTCACATTTTCTGAGTTAATATGAGGTTTACCGAATGTGTTCTGAGGTAAACGTGCAATAGCCGGACATTCACACAGTACATGTCGGACTGTTTCGCCATCCTCCATACAGAGTCTACATTCGTTAGTTCCATTCTGTGCATGGGTACTCTCTGTCCACAGTGACCCGTAATAAGACCAGTCACTATACGTATCTCCTATCTGGTAAGTCCAATAATGTTTCTACAAGGTTCTTTAGTGAACTCTTTAGAGTGAGCCAGTTCTGGTATATTTATCCAGTATTTTTGAAAGCTATTCGCCATCCATTTTAATGCGGTTGATTTAGCAGCATTGTATGATATCCCCAGAGCTGGCTCGGGGCCGAAAAATTCCGCAGATGCCGGTTCCCTCGCTGATAGGTCTGCGGCCTCATTTCCCTCTTTAGAGCATACTAATATATTAACATAAAAAAGCGAACATTTGCAACCAAATACCTCTGGAATTAACTGATAGGAGTTTTATGCCTATGCCGTTATAAAAAAAATTCTGACACAACCTATTTTCTACATTAAGATCCTTTTGGCATGGACAAACCCAAAGAAATATTAAACAATGTAAATGCTCCATAGACGAATGACAGATAATTAGTTTACTGTGAAATGCTCTATCTCACAAACTGATCATCATCCATAAAAACAATAAAACACATGTCGTAAATATGACAAAAAATTGTCTATGCAATTCTTGACAACTAATTTTAACAACTTAAGAAAAAACTTAAAAATTTGGACATTTCAACTATAATATGGGATTAATAACAGAAATAGCTAATAAAATATAACCAATAAGCCTGCACAATATTACTAATACATAAATACCTACAAGATATTAGACAGGTAGACAGGATTTCGGTAACTGCGCATGCGCCAGTTTTGGTGGTTTTGGAACATACTTCGTTACATTACTACGTTATTTGATAATTGTCAAAAATTTATAGTTACGTCTATTATTATATCTATTATTATACTATTTTTTTTTCCATTTTTTACAGAAAAAAACACAATTTTACTCGACAAACCCAAAACACCACAAAATGTAAATAAACAACAAATACGGCAACACACAGCAGCTGTGTCTGCGTGCCAAAACACACTCCTGCGCACTTGAAAATTTGCGTCTCCGTTGTCTCCAAAGCAAGCTAAAATTGCTTCACGTTTCGATTTTTTGAACCAGTATATGCTCTAAGGTATTTGCATTTCCCATAAATAGTTCCTTGCAACGACCGACAGACAGACGCACGGACAGACAAACAATTTATAAGTCCACACCATGCCAGGACATTTTGCGTGCATGTGTCCAGGTATAACAGCCATTTTTTTAATTTGTATTTACGAGCGGACAAGTTAATCTATATCATGTCTCTTTTTGTCCCCAAATCGCTAATCCCCAGGGCTTTCTTTTTTATATGGCGTCAATTAACAGTTTTTATGAGGTTTATTTTTCGACTCAGGTTTTTGGCCGTCCAAAATTATGATTCAACCTTATTAGGAGCTATAAATAAATAATGTTTGACGATTACGTTATAAAGTCACTGTAGCCAGGGCTATCAAATCAATTGGTTTAGTGACGTCATAACCGTCACGCAGCGTCGAAATCTGTTTTTCTCGTACTAAACTACTATTATTATTTGTAAAAAAGGACACAGCGAACCAACATTTTGAATTCACTATCATCGGATTAATCAAACACCATAGGGGTACCGCAGGGAGTTAAATTGCGCTCATTACTTTTTATTTTATATATAAATGACCTACCAATAATTTTAAAAAATTGTATGATACAGATGTTATATACCTGGTGTTCTAGTTATTTAAAAAATCGTAAACAGAGAGTGAAAATGAATATCATACGAAATAGAAGCAACATCAGGAGTAATTTTAGCTAACGAAATTAACTATCCCAAATTACTATCGCTTCAAACTTGTTTGCACCCTTACGTCAAAACAGAGGTACCAGATTATTTTACTTGAACTCTTATAAAACAGATATAGGGAAACATAGTATGGATAATAAAATAATGTCACTTTTTAATAAATACATACAGTCATTTATCGATATTGATATATTTACCTGCAGCAATTCATCCCTTAAGCGTAAGATTGATAAAATTATGTAATAAATGCCACTAACCGATATTGATATGTTATTTTGATATAGTGAATATGTTATTTTTGTGTAACATCTTTTGACAAATTATTTTTTTGTTATTTTTACTTTAGATCTTAGCTTTTTAGAGTAATTGAAGAATGTACTAATTGGGGGCAACCCTGTTGTACCTAAAATAAATAAATAAAAAAAAATTAAAATGTTTGCACATGATTCATTACTTTATTTAAAATGAACTTCAGTACAAAACCTAACTATAAGCAAACAAATTAAAATTAAACAAAGCAAAATGTATGGTAACAAGTACCTTAACCAATCACTATAAATAATGAGAAATTAGTAATTCCAAATTTGTTCAAATATCGTGTTATTATTATAGATTTAAAATTAATGTTTGATAAATACTACAAATATATTATATCAAAAATTTCGTCAAAAATTGGTTATTTAGGAAGGATTAGTTATTATTTATAATTTTTTTCTAAAAAATGTGTTTACAATATAACAATATATTTCCTATTGCTCAACTATATTATACACAGCGAATGAAAATATTATAGATAAACTTCAAATATTACAAAATAGAGCAATCAGGATAATTCTCAAAGAAGATAAATACATAAAAATTACATTAATGTTAAAAAATTGAATTGGCTTAATGTAAAAAATTTAATTTTTTATAATGTTTGTATATTTATTTACAAAATTCAACCTACTACCAAAACAACTAAAAGATTTTGTCCTCCAAAAATCAAATTTCCATTCACATTATACAAGATACAATTTAAATAATTGTCCAAAAATAAATTTTTTGTAATGGTTTGTCAGAATTTAATAAATTAAGAAACTCAATAAAAAATAAAAAGAAACTAAACACATTCAAAAGTTTAAAAAAATATTTATTTTCAATGCAGTTTCTTTGATTATAGTATTATTCATTTGGATTTAGAATAAATTATTGTAAATTTACAGTTGTATAAATTACTTAGGCTGTAAATATAGAAGATAAACTGTAGAAAATTTGAACTTCAGAAAATAAAATCAGCTGATTCACACAGAACATAATGGAGTTCAGCGGTGGTTTGGGTCAAAGTGGTCACAAAACGACGCGCCTGTGATGCAAATGGCGCAAACCTGATCAGAAAAGACGCAAGCCTTGTTTATCCAATTATCTAAAAATGTTAAAAACCAAGTTATCTGATCAAAAGTTAGAGCAAATGCAAAAACTACGAAATTTTTTGTTAATAAAAATTTCGAGTCAAAAACTTTTTGTTTTAAAGTTATTTTTTTATTTCTTAACCGAATTAATTAAGTAATACTTTGGTATAAAATTGTCCCAAACAGAAATTGTCTTGATAAAGATTCTATAGTCTGATTAGTATCTTAAATGCACAAGATGGCTGCAATTTTTAAATATGTTTGAAAACGACTATTTATTTTGATAACTGTAATTTCAATACCTTCGTTCATGTTTTCTCATTTAAATAGGCACATACATACTTATGTACATATCTAAAAATACAGTGACGTAATCTTAAAATCTAGAGTCAACTTCCTGTGGCTGCAGACACTTCTATCTCTGTACTCATAATATATATATGCGCTTTCAGCTTATTAATACAACATACACCTATCTGTAAGTCTATTTGACATTTAGAATCCTATTTTAAATACCTCGTACTCACTTACAAATCTGATATTGCCAGAGCCGCAAAATTAAAGCAAATAAGACTTGCATGCAGGAATGAAAGAGATGTTTCGCTGATTGCAGTTTAAGACTTGCTAAAGGTGATCATACACAGATTTAATTTAAAACAAGTTACCTTCTTAGTAACTCTTAATAAAGTTGGTTTTCCTGAAAGTGGGCGATAACGCTATCTTGTGAGTCAGGCGCGGATATACGGGAGGGGCAAAAGGGAAACCCCCCCAAAATTCCAAACTATATTTACTACTACTATATTTTGACAAAGGATAAACCTCCTGTCACTATGTAAAATAGTTGTATGCAATATTTATTGTAATATTTCCGTCCCCCCCAAATAAAGTTCCCAGATCCGCCCCTGTTGTGGGTACGAGGGCTGTCATTATTTTAACTTTTAAAGACTTTATTGTTTCTCGAAGTATTCTTCACGAAAATTAATGCACTTGTGCATGCACTCAAACCAGTTGTCAAAGCTGTAATTCCACTCGTTTGTTGGTACTGTCAAAATTACATTCATAAAGGCGTCAACTGCTTCCTCTGGCGACTAAAATGCTTGACCACGCAGTCCATTCTTGATTTTCGGAAAAGTGTAGAAATCGTTGGGACATAGGTCGGGACTGTATGGAGGATGGTCCAACAATTCGACCTTTTATTGGGTTAAAAATTCATGTTTTGTGCTTTGTGCAAACCTGCATTGTCTTGGTGGAGGATGATTCGTCATTCAGGGTTCGTTTTTCGAAGCTCAGCGATGACTTTCGGCAAACAAATGCTGATTTAGCAATCGGTACTAACAGTCCTTTGATCTTCCAGAGGAATTGCTGCTATTAGGAAACAAATCTTTTTGGATACACTTCGAGAACGGATGAGTTTTTTTGGCTTTTCTTCACCTTGGAACACCCAAACAGACGACTGATGTTTATTTTCGGGTTCATATGTGTAAATCCGCGATTCATCACCACTGACAATGCTGTACACGTTTTTTGAGTTTCCTACCTCAAACCGGGCTAGAATTTTCTGACACCAATTGACCCTAGCTTCTTTCTCTTCGGTTAACAGATGCTGTATCCAGTGGGAAACTATTTTTTTTACCCATTATGCATTATGCAAAAGTTTTGGTAATGAGGTCTTTGAAATCCACAATGAAGCCTCAATCTCGTGTTATATTACATGTCGATCTTCCGTGATGAGCATGCACACAGCATCGATGTTTTCCTGGGTGACAGCCGTTTTTTGAGCACCATACCAATGAAGAACAGTCGACTGATGTGGTGCAAGGCATTCCTGTAATTTCCTTCGAAAGTTGTAAAAAATTATAGCCCGAAAATGTTTCAGGTTTATTTCCATTTTTCGTCTGATCTGTTTTTTAGGGTAGGTACGGATTGAGGTTAAGTTATTTGTTCAGTGTCCCCTCTACGCTCCTATATGCAAAATATAAAAGACAGACATCGTACTAGTGGCAGCAAAATACTTAGCAAAATTAGGGCGGCGCATAACTTGCGTTATTTAATTCTTATACTGCTGTCTTAATTAGGATACTGAACTAAAATACGTCGTAGATGGCTCCTTCACGCTGAGAGCATCCTTTTGAAACTGAGACATTCCATCCTTCAAGTCAGTTATAATTTGCCAGAATTAACCGCCACATGAAACCGTTGGAAAAGTTAATTTGAGTATGAATAAATGTAACCATCACGAAGCCAGAACAAATAAACCAAAAGTTGGATAAATCAACAAAAAGCATCTGTTTAGCAGCGTTTTAACAAAGTTCTGTAATTCTAATTACAAGCAGCGGATATTTCAATTTTAACCTTTTCCCTTTCCTACTCAAAACACAAAATTTATTCTGAAATTTAAAATCTACCAGTGCAGTGGTACACCACAATAATTTTCCAGGGTAACATGAACGTGAACATGAACAAAATATTTCCCTGTAGATTATTATTATTATTTGGCGTGCCTAATGAGATAATAATATCTTAAACAAAGCAAGAGTTATAACACTAATACTCTCTAAAATAACAGCAAATTTGACAGCTGTTATCATTATTTTTAATAAGGATAATTTTAACTTCCAGGGCAAAAAGGATAGATTTGAAAACACTAAAGATAATCATAACACAAACATTAATTTAGTAGTTTCACACTCCTTCAACTTTTTGTTAATTTATATTTGTTTATTTATTTTTATTAGATTTTTGGCTTTTTACAAACCAAGCTACCGAATTTTAGTAAAAAAATTTGACTGATTAAAATAAAAAACAAAACAAAACTAACCTTAAAAAATAACGGACGCCGTTACGGTAAATAAGAAAAAAGGAGCGAGAAACTGCTAATGCGTAGACTCAGTAATAACAACAACGGTAACAAAGTGTAAAATACGCGACCCAAATGTCCCTAATGTCTACACAAACCTTTATTCTTAAAATAAGCGCAAGGTTTCTTCTTTGTTCACCCTGTATATGCAAATTTTAAAAAATTTCTGAACCAAAAAATTGAATAGTATAGAGCTTTACGCTTTTCTTAAATTTTATGTTGTTACGCCTGGAAAACATAAATCTATGACCCCAAAAAGCAATCTTATTTCAAAAAGTCCTTAGGGATAGGTGATTTCACAGCTTCTGGAAATATTTTAGATCAGGAGTCTACGATCTACATACAGGTATAGTGCCTTTAGCCGGGTTAAAGTGTTTCTCAAATTAATTAGACCCATAAACAAAAAGTTTATTGATATTTAAATTTGAATTAAGTAGTTGACTAATACTAATAGCCTAGTCATAGGAATTCACCTAGAAAAAAAAATGGTAAAAAAAAAATTAAGTCACAAGCTTTTATAAAATGCACTAAACATTAAAAAATAATTTTCTAACATTCTAATATTATCATAATAATAAAAGCGATGGCCGACTGATGGAAATCTTGACGATGTTAGCACGATAAGATATCCGTATCAATTAAATATCACTATTTGCAAGAATCAATCTAGCAGAAAAATGCAGCGGTACCAAACCCACCCAACCCGACCTAAGATACCCCAGCATTTCTCTGACATAGGTATGGCAATGGCATAACATTGCGGCACATCAAACATATCTTTGATGACCTGCTATGTTGAATATTCTTTAAGTGTTTAGATCACAACTTTAGATTAACTTATGCTTTGATTTGCGGCCATCGCTTTTATTATTATGATAATATTAGAATGTTAGAAAATTATTTTTTAATTTTTAGTGCATTTTATAAAAGCTTGTGACTTAAAAAAAAATTTTTACCAATTTATTTTCTACTTTTTAGTCTCAGCTATCTACTCTATTGAATGAAAATATTTGTTCAATAACAGAACAGAAGAGTCTATTCTAGATTATAATGAAATCGCTAATCGTGAGTTGTTTGGAAACTCATTTTTCTATTGGGGGAAGGAGAGGGTGGGGGTAGAGGTAGAAATATATTTTTTTCTTATTGTTGTATTATCATCAGACCACTATCTGTGTACCAAATTTTATCCAAATCGGATAACGGAAAGTGTGTCAAAAAACATTTTTCTATAGAAGGGGTTGGGGGTAGGGGTGGGAGGATATTTTTTTCTTAATGCTGTATTGTCATGGGACCACTATGTGTGTACCAAATTTCATCCAAATTGGATAATGGGAAGTGTGTCAAAAACGCTTCACAAGATTTGATAGATAGTTAGTTAGTTAGATAGTTAGACAGAACATCGGAAGTTAAATAAAAGCTTGTAAAAAATAGGTGCAAGATGGATTTTTGAATAAATATTCCTTAGCATCTTACACATCCCCACATATTATCTAATAGTTTTTTAAAAAAAAGTCAGCAGTGCAAAAAAAAATGTGCAGTGCATAAGAAAATATTTTAAAAAATATATTATTTTTTATTTAATTTTTTTCCTACTCTGTAGGTAATTTGTTTTAAAATGTTAATACTTTATAATATTAAGCTCGATCCCCACTTGTCACAAACACCATTTACTAAAATTTCGTTTTTGTTTTTTTAAAGTTAAACAACTGTAAGTAAAAAAGTAGTTAATACTAGCCTGACAACCATTGGGATTTGAAAATTAAATTTTTATACAAAATGTACGACACAAAAAAGTGTAATATTAAAAATATTTTAACTTCTGGCAAGAAACAGTGTTAAAATACGCGCAAATGCGTACACTTTTATTTTATTCGAAATTCCAGCTTAAGATATTTAAGTAATTTTTATAAAATTTAAAAAAAAATGGTTTTTGACTAAACTTAAAAGTGACAAGGGGGCTTAGACAAAATAAATGGAACATATGAGCAATGATCTCTATCATAGGGGTGGTTTAGTAAGGGGTGAAAATTATTAACAGAGGTACTTTCATAACGTTTAAACAAATACTCGTATTAATATATCAGTTTTTTATGTCAACAGTTTTCGCCAAGGCTGTTAAAAACTAGGCTTTATGTACATGGATAAAATATTTTTTGTAGATTTCTTGGTAACTAAAGCTTTTAGTATACATTATATATTTGGGACTACATACAACGACTATTCGGTAAAACTTTATGTACTCATGTTTATAATTTTAACCCTTAAAAAACCACCCCTGGGTTACATTTATTTTGTTTAAACCCCTTTGTCCCATTAAAGTTCAGTGAAACACTATTTTTGCCATTAATAGGAGTTTGGCTGCAATTTCAAATATAATAAGAGTGTGCACATTTGCGCGTATTTTAAAATTGTTTCTACCCAGAAGTTGAAGGTTTTTAAATACGCTTTTTTTTTCACATACAGTGCTTAATTGTATAAAAATATTTTTTTCCATGTCCCGTTGGCAGCCCGGATATTACTGACCATTTGGACAAATTTTAGTTTATGGTGCCGTCTTAATCTCAACATTATTCTACATCAATTTTTAGAAGCAATTCTTCTTTAGCTTTTGTGCTTTTTAAGAAACATATAACTTACAGTTATCAAGCAGCATCGTTTGGTTATTATTTTCCGGGTTTTTTAATCAAAACTAGGAAAATTTTATAGCTAGTTAACGGCATTCTAGCTTAAGGACGGCAGAATTGGGGACCAAGCTTAATGTTATAAAGTTTTAACATTTTAAAAATAAGTTAACTACAAGGTAGGAAAAAATAAAATAAAAAAATATATATATTTTTTTAAATATATTTTTTAAAATGTTACGTATGGTTTTACGTATTTTTTCTTTCTTCATTTTTTTAAAGAAAGTTATTCGTTTTCGAGAAAATCACAAAATACTGATTATTAGGAACTTTGGGGCCTTATACTTATACTTAGATAGCTCATGTTAAGGATGATTTTGCCAGAAAATACGTAAGGATGTGTGCCAGATGCTAAGGAATAATTGTACAAAAATCCAGCTTGCACCTATTTTTTTCCAAGTTTAAGGGCTTTTTTACCTTATATGACTGTGCTATAAGATTTAGTTGAATGAACAGATTTTTTTTTTAATGATGATTTTACAACACCTGTTTTAATCGACTACTTATGATCCCGAACCGAACCGAACCGAACCAACACTGACCTGTTAACAGACCTAAAATTGTCCCAGTTAAAAAGTAAGATTAGGGTGTCGAAATATTTTTTCAATTCTGAACTGTTTAAGCTATAGTAATAAAACTTGGCACGCATATCGGCCTTCACGTACTAATTTTTGTCTGTCAAAAAAAATGATATATTCTGCCCCTGGGGAGCACAAGGGGCAAAATGTGTTTTTAGATTATGCGTCAGGTCTGCCATATAAAAAAAAATCGAAGCAATTAATGAAGCCCCCTAGGTAGGATTAGCAATTTAAAATAAAAATACCTTAATTGACTTATACTTTGTCCTCTGTCACAGGGCGTAACCGTTTGGACAAAAAATTAACAATCTGTGTAAATGAATTCATCCATTACTTAGCTTAGTCGATTAGAACGACTGATTGCTCTGTATCACCACTTAAACTAGTGCTGTGATTCTAAACATGAACATTGATTAGTGCTAACTTAAAGAAACTTTACAAAGAAAACAATTATAAAAAGATTAATATCGAATTTAGTTAAATCTAACAATAATAATAATAACAATATGAATCCTATTAACAAAATGATCAAACAGAAGTAAATAAACCTGGATTTGATTCTTTAAAGTTTTCATAACACTTGGAAGCTAATATCTACAGACTTGGTTGGTCTCTATTTTTATTTCGACAAGTTTCAAGAGTAAACTCCAGGTCTACTTCACTTAAACACACCGAAACTTCTTCGCCAGTAATAACAGGGCCCTTTCCAGGCAGCACAGTCAAGAGAGTAGAATCAAGCTAGCAGGCACATTCTATATGCTAATTTCTCCAGTGCTATGCAATAACATAAGACGTTTTACTTATAGTTTATAATACAAACACTATGGAGTAGACTTAGAAACCTGGTTTTAGTATTTAGGAGAGGTAAAGCAAGTGCTTTAGGATAATAAGAGGCAGACATTGGAGTTATCGAGCGTGTCAAGTACTTTAAAAGCTTAACTTTGTAAACGTGGATAATTAGAATAAATAAAATTAAAAATCCTTTAACACCTCCAAAAGTATTTTTCTTATGATATTATTCTTGAACTCGTTCTTCGTTTTAGCATTTTCTTTTTCCTGCTATATCGGTTTTAAGTTTTTTTTTTCGACAGGCTTTTACAATATAATTTTTCTAGTGTAATTTCTTTCTCACAATAAAATGGTTATTCAGCTGCTTTAAAAAGTTCTATCAGCAAACTCCTAAGCAATTTCTCAAATTTCTCAGTCACAATGTTTTTGCAGCCTTCGGTTTATGTATAACCAATTTCTTTTGCTTCCTGGTTCTAGTTCTATAAAGTGCTACGTTATCTGCGACAGCAGGTATCTAATTCTCTATAGATAGATTAATTTTTTTCAATTCTTGATAAGCTTTAATTAGTAACAATAAAGTATCCTTATATAAAACTTGTCTTTTAGCAATTGTTTTACGCTTATTATTGTGTGGTAGCATATGGAAATTTTTTCGAAAAAGATCGCTTTTTGCTACTGAAGTTTTTGAGGGACTTAATATTTCTTCTTCATTTTGTGCAGCTTAACGTGTGACAGGGTTATGATCCTGCTTAACTATATTTTACTTTTCCGCCCATTGCTAGATACTGATAAATGGAGAGGTTTTTCTCCATTTTGGAGCGATTTTTTTTCCAGTTACCTCATACTGGTACCAGTATCTAATTTAGTTTCTCTTGCCCAAAGTAGTTGACTGTAATATTAATTACCAACCCTTTCTGTAACAATCCAGTACCTTTTAGGGGCCTCTTGATGGGGTAAACAATGGAAAAAATTACTATTTATTATGGTTATTTACAAAAATTTTTCCAAACCTATGGCTTTAAATGAAAGGTGATAGATGAGGGCAAGCTTAACACTTTTTGAAACACTGCGGAAAATGCTAATGTCTAAAACCAATAAAATAAATGAAAATTAACACGTACATACTACGTAAACAGGGGGGTAGAACTGTAGCTCTATTATTGAGCTTTTCTCTGCTGCTGCGGTGTGTTAGCCTAATTAATTAATTACAGGAGGGTATTGAGGGTATTTTGAGGGGAGACTCATCAAGATCAATGGCACGGCTGAACGTGTGCGCTAGAATGCACACAAATCACCCTAGGATAGACTGCATGGAGAATACAAAGTTATTCCTCTATAATAGTAAACCCTTTTAGTTTATGCTTGGGAATTTTCTTGTTTGGTAGGTACTACTAAAAATGCAGCCGAAATTTTATTTTCTCGTAAAGCTATTTACAAAAGTCGAAAAAAATCGTTAAGCCCGACGAAACACAGTATAGCAAATAATTAGAAATATAAAAAAATTATAATAAAAGAAATAGTATTAACATATGAATAAGGTAGTTCGCAGAAGCACCGATCGAGGATGTTGATTGATTTTGTGAAGAGCCTGGAATCCATTTAAAAAAAAAGAGGAAGAGCTGCCGATCGGAAACTGCAAAATAACAAAAAACCTGTTTGCAGCAGTGCCCCACGACTATATGAAATTCTGATATTTTAGATATCTTTGGTTTATCTATAAGTAAACAAATAAAATGGCGAATTAGTAAAGGAAACTATTTAGGTAAACAATAAAAATTAAGTAGGGTACAAAATAAATACATATTGCAAAAGCTTAATACGACCAGTAAACATATGATAATATGATACATACTCAGCCTTTCTACCTTGACCACTGACAAGTATATTGTGGCTTGCTATAGAGTATCTTCTACCCTTAAATTAACGTCACTCATCGTCAAGCAAGCTTACGTTAAATAGGATGGCTACAACTTTGGATGAGGTACTCTTCAGATCATCTGAGTTGACGTTTTGTCAGTATATCAGCAGCTATCGATGGTGTTGAAGAGGTTATTTGTCAAGTCCTATCTTTGTGGTAAGATAATGTTGTACAGCTTTCTGCTGTTTACCGTAGTGTATGGAATCTAATACCATTCCTAGAGTAGGATTCGCCTCTAGTTCCCTAATAAGAGTTATTGAGCTTGTCTTTCATATAGACAATGTTTACAAAATATGAAGAACTCTATAAGAGAATTTGCTTGCTTTACACAAACATATGTACGGATTACAGATTTAAAATAAATGATAAATTAAACATAGCAAGTTCCACAAAAAATAGATGGCGTCACACCCATAGAATGAATAACAACAAGAACACTAGGTTAGGTTAGGTTTGTCTATGAGTGGTGCGAATGTCGCTCCTCCACTGCGACTTAAGTGGTCTTTTGTGGCTCATCCCAACTATATCACCAATACCTATCTCCTTTATGAAGTAGATCAGTTTCTTTGGTGATATTTCCTCAAGATCTTGAGGCTCTATCTGTCCAGGTCCGAATGTTTTCGCCCTAGTTCTCTGTCTTGGTACGCTGTGGCAGATTAGATGAAGTGGCGTTTCCTTCTCAACACCACAGCACCTACACGCTGGTGTGTTGCTTACTCCCAGTCTGTTCATGTGTTTGTTGAGTCGGCATTGGCCTGTGTGTAGCCCTGTGATTATTCTTAGGCTATTCCTGTTTAATTCCAGGAGTTGGTTGGTTCTGTGTTTGTCTGGCTTGCTTAGAAAGGTTTTGGAGTATTGTTGACTTGGGGTTGCCCGCCAGTTTTGAGTCCCCTTTCTAACAACCCACTCTCCTATTTCTTTTGTGACTGTGGCCTTAGGTAAGCCGAAGTAAGGCTCCGGTCCAACCAGCGCGGATTCTGCTCCCGCCCTGGCTAGTGCGTTTGCTTTTTCATTTCCCTCAACTCCCGTGTGGCTTGGCACCCAGACAAGACTGATCGTGTTGATTCTGCTGGCCTGTCTTAGGGTTTCAAGGCAATTCCAGACTAGTCTGGATTGAATTTTATGCGAGCTTAATGCTTTTAGAGCTGATAAGCTATCTGAGATGATTTTGATGCTTTTGTTTGAGAGGTCCCTGCGGGTAATCTCTCTACAGCATGCTTCTATTGCATGTAGTTCTGCTTGGAATATGGTTGCTAAGTTTCCGAGTCCCACAGATATTTCAGTCCGTGGTCCGGTCACACCCGCACCCACCCCATTTTTTGTTTTCGATCCGTCCGTATGTATACCATACGTGGTCGGCGTTTAGCAGTTAAACAGGTCTCTCCCGCCATTCCTCCCTCGTTGGTATAAGAACCTTAAAAGGTACGTCGAAGCTGTATTTGGGTAACATGTAGTCTGTTGGCATGCTAAGTATTCGGTTATTCCGGAATACCTCAGCTAGGCCCGCTAAGTTACCCTTAGCTTGTCCAGGTTGCTCTTGGTTTAGGCTCTTGAACCTTGCCACTGCTGCCCTGGCCTCCTTCTCTACCCAAATGTGTAGGGGGAGAAGGTTTAGCATCACCTCCATTGCCACCACAGGTGTCGATTTCATTGCTGATACGCCATGCCTTGCACGCGTGCCAGTTTAATCCAACAAGAACACTACAATAAACTACAGATTTAAAGCCAAACATTACAAGTCTGAGAAAGAGATGACTTACAGTTACTAGGAAGATTTAAAGGGATTTAAAGAGACCAAAACTCACAGAAGTAGTATTACAAAAGGCAGGAATAGACGAATAAGACTGTGAGTTGAGGCACAGAAAAATTAGCGTAAGCTATAGTGTTTTTTGGCTGATTGTTCTATACTTTTTTCCTGTGCAAAGAACATAAATTGAAACAGATGGCGCGTCATGTTTTCATAATCAAGTATAACAATTTAGAAATTACCCGTAATTAGCAAGTATATAAGGCTAAAAATCGCATCAAAATGAAATTTAGTTATTATCTAATTTTGTCACCCTCTGCATCTGCTTATCGCCATTACCAAAATTAGGATAATTTAACATACAAATTAGGGCCAGATAAGGTTGAATATTCTGAAGAAATTTAAAAAATGTAATTATTAGTGCATGAATAATACGTAATAAGTTTCTATTGACTATCACATGGATTTGACTTTCTAATGGTATTTGTTAATTTGTTTGTATTCTAAAACTTGTGTGATTTCTTAATAATTATTTACAGTAAAGTTTAATCAAAAGCCAAAAATACTGGTGTTAATCTTTTTAAAACAAAATTATACCATAAAAAACAAAACTAAAAAAAACATGTAAATAACTATATTAAGTTTTAAAAGTATAGTAGTATAAAAAAAGGTATAGGTGATTCGATTAATTTCCACGCAGAGGCTAACACATTCGCTTCTGCTTTAAATTTAATTTTTGTGTAAGCTAATAAAGCAGCTCTGAAAAATTAAGGATTACTCTACATTTAAAAAAAATGATTTATAAGAATATAGTTCAGGCCCTACGGGGTCCGATACTGCGTTTAATGATAGAAGCAACACACTTGGTATGGATCGACATAGGACTCACCCGAACATTTTACGAAAAAAAACCACCCCCCCAACCCTGGCAGGGGGGTAGTTCCTCCCCTTAAACGTGCTTTTTGATGGTTTTTTGCTAATAACTCAAAAATGGTCAAGTTTTCTAAAAATATTCTTAAGGTCATTTTACAAGCGGATAACATTTCCCTTTTAAAAATGTACCTTAGGACCCTCTAAAGGTAGTGGTGTACGTTCCATAGGCCTACGAAAAAAGAAAAAAATATATTTTTTTTATTTTTCTTGTGGCATTTTGTATCCTTAACACATTGTTATTTTCAAAAAGAATGTTTGTTCAAATACCCTTTGTTTAGAGTTAAATATTTAATAAGTTAGACATAACTTTTTAAAGTAGCCGCCTTTAAATAAAAATAAATGTGTTTGTAGAAATCCTTAACTCAAACAAAAATGTTGCACATTTTATTTGTAATTCAGTAAATGAAAATAGTGCTTAAGTTAAAAAATACTACAAAACAAATATTAAAAAAAAATATTTTAAAAATGTTCTCCTTTTTTCGAACGCTAATGGAACAAGCACCACTGCCGTGAGAGGGGACTAGTGTACATCGTTGATTGAAATTGTATCCGCTTGAAAAATGATTTCCAGAAGATTTTTGGAAAAGCTGACTGTTTTCGAGTTATTAGCAAAAAACTATCAAAAAGTACGTTTAAGAGGGGAAACCACCCCCCTACCAGGGTTGCGGGGGTGGTTTCCTTTCGTAAAATATTTGGGCGAGTCTTATGTCTATCCATACCAAGTGTGTTGCTCTCTTCTTAAACGCAGCATATTGCTTTAATCTCGGATGTAGGGCCTGAACTAATATAGTAAAAACAATCTCAAAACCGGATTTATTTTAAACAAATCAAATATTCGTGAACCGTCATTCCAATTTTAATATTTTAAAGACAATCAGCTGTGACGTGACGTGAGTTTCAAAAAGAAATTCAGCCTACGCTGTGACGTCAACA
This sequence comes from Aspidapion aeneum, assembly GCA_963576565.1. Taxonomy (NCBI): domain Eukaryota; kingdom Metazoa; phylum Arthropoda; class Insecta; order Coleoptera; family Brentidae; genus Aspidapion; species Aspidapion aeneum. The sequence continues at coordinate 42,956,324 of OY755044.1, forward strand.
CAGTTGAAGATCCGTTTTGATAGCCCTGGTAACTAATAGTAGTTAATATTGTCACAAATAAAAATAGATGCAATTTCTGCCCTTGACGAACAGCTAGAGGGAAAAGTAAATTTTAGCGTTACCAAACACAGACTAAGTTTTTCTGGACACTATAAAATTCTGGATCTATATTAAACTAGAACATTCAATAATTTATAGTGGATCGCCGTGTAATTATCTTGCAAGCACCGTCTAAACAGCCACATCAATTAACTAAATGTTCGGATGCGATTGTCAGCTGTTTCGGAGATCCAGCTTGCTTGGATCCAACATTCTTGCCGCTCTAATTGATCATTGATCAGATCTGATTCGAATAATACATCGTCTAGGAGGCTGTGGCTTTGACGTTTATTTCGCATCGGAAAACCGTGGCAGGCAGGGGAGGTGATTTGTGGCGTTTGTTTACAGTTAAAAGATGTTCAATGCTCTGCTTCATTCAAGGTGGGGGCGTGAGGGGGCATTAGGGCAAGTTCCTCCTCCTCCAAAGATAAATAGAGTAACATGACAAAGTTTGATATAGCCAAATTACAACACTAATATACGGGGTGTATTGGTTTAACTGTAACCGAGTTGTTTGTGGGTTTTTTATGGGAATTTGGAAAAACCCTTGAACACGTCGATTTTATTTACGAGGGGGAAACTTTTTAAATCTCGTAAAATTTTGATAGTGCGCACTTCCTTCGAGGATAAACTTTTGCCCTGTAATTTGAATAGAAAAAGTGTAGCGAGTGATACCTGGTTTTAAAGGTCTTAAAAAAACATGTAAAAAATTTTCTGCATGAGCGTATACAAGGGGGGGGGGCTTGGGGGTGAAAGGCCCCCCCCAAGAATCTTAAAAGAGATTATGTTAAAACTATTTATTTTCCTACTTTTTAATATGTTAATAAATAAAAATGGAAAAAATTTCCAAGCCCCTCCAAGGCGATTTTTTGTATAAGCCACTGGTGTCTGTATATATATATATATATATATATATATATATATATATATATATATATATATATATATGTACATATATATATACTTTTATAAACTAATATGTAGCTTTATACTTTGCTATAACGTTTATTACCTTTACCGTTAAGGTGCTGGCAGCTAAAATTTTACAAAAATAGTTAGAAAATGCATATTATTATAAAACTGTAAAATCGACAATGTCCATTTACCATTTATGCAAAACCCCCCCAAAAACAAGTGGCTTACCACCTTGCTATAAATATTAATGTTTGAGAACACTAAACTCTCCAGTCTCTCAGAAATAATAATGTTAAAGCAAAAAAAATCCTTTCCGTCCCACCAAACTATCGAAAAGCAGTAAAAATAGGTAGGCGGGTCACCCCCGAAAATGGGGGGTGATGGGGAAAAACGGTGTTCATATTTGGATTCAGGAGGTCATTTTACATAAGAATCGCTAAGAATGGTGTCAGGGCCGATTTTCATGCCGACCAGTGTAATTTATGTGCTTTCAAAAAACTTCGTAGGAGCTTCGGTTCCTGAGATATTTACAAAAACTGTTTTAATGCTAGCATGGAGTTCACTTGGAGTGGGGCTAGGAAGGTATCATGACAAATATTTTAAAAACTAAATGATGGATTTTTGAAAATTTCCACTTGAGAATCAAATTGGAAGATAACCAAAAAGTGTTTACCTCAAAAACACCTCTGATACCTTTACGTTGAAAAACCCTGTCTATTTGTTTGTATCAATTGGACAAAAATATATCAGTTTACACTTGAAAACGGTTAGAGATACTTACTAACCGAAACGTCGTGTTTAAAATACATAAAGACAATGGAAGTCCGAAATTTTGTTTCTAATTGGACAATACTTGTTTCACTTTCTAAAGCAAAAAAATTGCATAGCATTAGGTACTATTTTTTTTTTAATTTTACGAATTGGTTTTTAAGACTTATTTTCCGAATAATTTATTTTTAACATTTTTTTTTTATTTTATGTGCTTCGGCTGTTTATATATGCTTTTGTGTCTGTTTGTTAAAAGTGCATTTACTTTATATGTTTTGCATCAGTCAGTGCAATTTTAGATATTCATCAATTTCTTTGTCTAGATAGTCTAGACAGATATTTTCTCGGATATTTCGAAACTTTTAATATGAAATTTTTGGCAAAATCTTTTCTCCATTAAAACCGACGTTTTCGAATTGCTGCTGCCGTCTCATGGAAAACGAAAAAGTCGTAAATAGAAGTCGGTGGGTATTATCCCTGCATTATCTTTGATTGTTTTCCAAAGAAAGTTGCAGAATTATCTAAACATACAGAACAAGCCTATTTATTAAAATAAGTTGAAATCATTGCTAAAAAGGAATTTATAAAACTCAATGTAGTGTGGTCGTACATAATATCGACATTACAACCAAAGTTCTAAATTTTATAAATTATATAAAATGATTTTAAGGCAGTTTAACAAATTAAAAATTATTATTTCGGTACAGTAGAATGCAGAATTTATTTTTCATGTTTATATATGCTTTTAAAATGTTTTTAATCGTTTTTTTGATAAACATAATAATAAATGAAATATACAAATGGCCCTAATATCGATACCCTTAAAAATAAAGGAATTCCAAAATCGACCCAACATTGATGAAACTGCCGACTTAAAAAAAAATTATTCTACAAATAAATAGTTGTCTATGTATAAAAAAATCAGTTTTTTAAAGTTTTATTTAGAAACGAATGAAACAAGATAGGTACAAACAATACCAAATAAAATATTTCGACTGGTTGATTCATCTGTTCTTCCGAATAATGTAGCCTTTGTGCCGTGGTTCCTAAAAAATAAGGTTGTACTTATTATCGCCACATACTGTGCAGGTTAAATAGACATAAAAATTTGATCTCGTATGTGCGGAAGTCTATCAAGTAAAAGGCACTATCGGTTATAACATAACTGTTTGGATAAGAAAGGAATTTTTTATTCGATAAAATTTTTTATGTATATATATATATATATATATATATATATATATATATATATATATATATATTAATATGTTGTAACAGATTTTTTTGCCGCAATACCTCAAATTATAATGTCGACACAAAAATGAACAAAATATGAATACACAGCAAACATTTTACCGACAATTGCTTATGATGCAGTTTGCTGCGTTTTCTATAATAGTAGTGATAAATAAACGTATTTTACCAAATTTATGTTATTTAACTGGAGAAAACCAATCCCTTATTTTTTTAGAAAAACCGTAAAACTGTCGATATTATGGATAATGTCGACATTATGTGCAACTCCCCTATACAATAAAATTGTCATATCAAGATTTTAATGATTATTTTTAATAAATTAGGTGTCAGGAGTTAGATCAAAACACATTTTTAGCAGGAAAAGAATTTAAAAGAAAACGTTGAAATGGTAGAAATTTACAAAAAGGTACCTGACTCAAATTAGGCCATGCACTTAAATGGACAGTGACCTATGTGTCTTAGAAAGGTTGAAGGACTTGTAGTAAGATATTTTATAAGTACAAAGTCTTAAGAATAAAGCCAGGTAAGCAATAAATGATGGCCATATTACACTCACTAGTGTTTTTTGAGAGTTACCATGTATTTAATAATAACGGTTTAATAATGTTCGAAAAATAGTGTTTTATTAAAATAAATATGTATTTGTCTTTTTTTGGATATGTCCATCATGATCCAATGTATTGTAAGTTTTATTTTTAGGTGTAGTTTATATGAATTAAGGAAAAGTATATATAAAATAAAAATATGCCTATATAGGACAAAACTAAAAGATAATATTTTAGTATTTACAGTTATTTGGTTCGATGGTTTTCAAAATTCTTAACATGGGACAGATACCTTAATATATTTTTTCTTTTTGCAGAATAAATCTTTTTTTTAAATATAAAATGTCACAAAAATCAGTTATTCTATATTTGCTTTAATTCTGTATCAACAATGAAATGCGTTCTGTTATCTTGGTCAAAAATAATTCTTCGAAGCAATTTTCTCCATTGGACGTTTATTATCCATGTTTTCCATCAAGGATTTCGTCCTCGTATAAGACTGGAATCAGCGGAAAATTGGTTTCGTTTTTTATGTTTATTTCATTTGGAATGATTGTTATTTTATTGCGAAATCGGTGAACATTTTCCCAGACGTATTGCGTTCATTACATTTAATTTGTTACATTATTGTAATTACTGCCCATGATAAACCTCCTTATTAAAAAATAATTAATAAATTAAAATGTTGTTGTTTTAAAATTTTGTTCCATAGTTTTATTATACTTCCTATTAGTCCTCCAAAGCTCAGCTCTCTAGCGTTTCTGGAAGTGGGCAATGCTACCTTTACATAACATTACATTTATAGGGGAGGGACGTTTATTAAAATTTTGGCGTTTTTTTTCTATAGTTTTATCATAGTTCCTGTAGGCCTTCCAAAGCTAAATAACTTTACATTTCGGTATATGGAAGGGGAATAATTTTAATATTTAAGGTTTTTTGATTTTTTCCAAGGGTTATGACTAAACCCTTTCTATTTCTATCAGTCTGCCAAATTTCATCTTTGTAGCATGTCTGGAAGTATAATAGAATTTTGATGATCTATACATGTGTGAGTGAGTGGCAATTTCGACGTTTGAAATTTTCATAACCACTTTACTACTTTATGGAAGTCCATGAAACTTGGAGCGGTTGTTAACTCTATTAAAATCTACGGCTTGCCATAGTTTGAGTTTTCCAGCTCATTCCGAAGTAGAGTTTTAGAAAGGTCAAATATTTGCTGAAATGTTTCAAGAAAAGATGGTACAGCAGTTTACGTGAACTTCGCGTAGCACTGCTATGCCGTGCCCCCAGATTTATCATCTTACAATAATTTAACATTTAACCACCTCTGGATTTCATCACGACTTCGCCGGTCAGGCGCAGGCGGCCCGCTCGATTGCGCATGTGAAGCGCTGCTACACCTACTTTTATTCCAGTAATTATTAATAATTGTAAATATATTAGTTATTTTTTGTACTAAATGCAAAACAGTCATCGCAGGTACTTAGAGGCAGAACATTATAGCCCAGTCATATTAGGTGAAAAAACCCTGAAACTTGGAAAAAAATAGGTGCAAGCTGGATTTTTGTATAATCAAAGGTCCTAAAAATAAGTAGTTTGCAATTTTGTCGAAAACTAATAACATTTTTTTAAAAAGTAAAGGGAGAAAAAATACACAAAATCATTCGGTCTATAATGTAAAATTAAGAAAAAAACCTAACCCCAACTTTAAAAAATATATTTAAAAAAAATGTTTTTTTTTGCACTTTAGTTAACTTGTTAAAAAATTTTAATACTTTGTAACATTAAGCTTGATCCCCACTAATAAATAAAACACCATGAACTTAAATTTAGTTTATGTTTCCTTAAAGTTAAACAATTTTAAGTAAGGCTTAGGCCAATGGTCGATAATAGCCCATTCAGCTTGCACCTATATTTTTCCAGGTGAATTCCTAATATGACTGGGCTATTATTTGATTGCTTACACCGCATAAATGTTAACCAGAAACTCCATGCCGTATCCTCTATCGGATTCCATATAAATGCTGGCAAAAGAATATCCAAAACCTCCTGTGGTGAGGTTGGCCTTGCCGGCGTGTGCAGTACCCTTCATGTTTAGAACTGACACACACGTAATACGTTTTTTTCCGTGCCACTCGACCTAAAAAATATAATATTGTTGTGGAAGATTTTTTTAAACTACCCTAGATCGATTGGTAATAAATCACATAATTTTAAGTCACCACCAGTATTTACTGAGACCTTAAAACTTAGCATTTTATACCGGGTTCAAGTATCAAGTCTATAGACTTGATACCGACCGGTTTAAGTATATTTTTTTAATACTCTCAGGTCAAATAACTGCAAACACTCGGTTCACCCTAATGTGCAAGGTGATTTATATTATTAGTTTATGGTGATAGTAAGCATTTTTCTGTGAGTTTCATCTCATACAAATTCAATTTACCTTGAGAAATAACGAAAAACCACATAAAAAATGTACGAAATGTAATTTTTTGGAAATTTAGTCCCTGCAGTCGTAGAATTCCCGTTAAAAATAGTCTCAAATGGTAGTACCACCTCTGAGCGGTGGATTAAAGTTCGAAAAACAATAGAAATAATCCATGATTGACAAAAAAACTTAAAACAACAACAAAAAAATATTAAAACCTAAATAATACATAAATAACTTAAAACTGTATCTGTAGATGCATTATCGTATTAAATAAGTATCAATATTTAAATACTGTAAAAAGAACAAGATATATTAGAATCCGTTTTCAATTACACATCCACCAAAACAATCGAACATCGGTTTCATTCATCATTTCATCATTGCTAACTTGTCTAAAAAATTCACATGTAAAATATAGCGGACAGATGACACTGACTTACACCGTTTTTATTCGACATTTCCTAGTGACGTTAAGAGGTTTAAATACAGCTACCATTTTTAAACCAAAATATATATTTTTATTTATTTCTAACGATTGTGAGGAAATAATGTCTTTGTTACAACGAAAAAAAGTTTACCCATATCGCAAGGTATTTATGCACAATTTATATAAATATTAAAAACTATTTCATTCACGGCAAAAATAAGTTAAACCTGTAACCAAAATCTAGACTTGTAGACCTAGGATTGTAGCACTTAGCACTGTAGACCCTTTAGTAAATACTGGTGCTTGTGTTTGTCTCTAATTTGATTAGGAGGGCCTGTGTGACATCATAAATCCAAAATGGCAACCTTTTTTTATGTTTTTTTTACAAACTTTGGCTTATTACTTTTGCTAAATTAGCTTTACAGAAAAATTGTAATATACGTTTTTGTCTGCATTAGAACATTAATTAAAAACTTACAGAGATATAACTTTTTTTTTTAAATAATAAAAAATAATTGAGTACAAATAAAAAATTGAAGAAGGAAGTTTTAGACAACGAAAAATTGTATAGGTTATGATTTAATCGAAATAGAACAGCAATTTAACTGTTGTTTAAATAAGCTTTATAAAAACAACACATATTCAGGCTAGAAATAGTTACGAATAGTTGTGTTTTAAAATAAATAAAGAGAATGGAAATCCTAAATTGTATTTCTACTCAATCATTGTTTACAAGTTAAAACAAAAATATATTAATATTTTGTTGAATTATTTATTTAAATTTTCAATTGCTAAGAGTTTTGTTAAAACTTACGGTTTTGTCTCGTTTGTATAATGGAATAGCCTTCCAGTTTACATGATTCACACTAACTAAGGTAAAATTCGTAACATTGTTACAATTGCCATTCCATATGACGTAACGCCCTGGTGCAGCTACGTCATCAGCTGAGTCTAAATCAACCGAAGCAGCTAGAGTTAAGCCAAATATTACGGTAGCAGTGAGTGTAAAAAAAGTTCCACGCATCATTTTGAATTTAAAAAATAATAATAATATTTTTAAAAAGATGATTTTAATACTGATATCTTGGACTGGAGTAGAATACTAAAATAAAAATTTCTGGGAAACATTGATTGATTGGGAAATTTTATTTAAATATTATTTTTTATAAACAAACCTCTTAAATTTTACGAGTAAAAAATGACTAATAGCAAACTGATCAAAAGGGACTAATAATAGACATAACACGAATCTTGATGTAACGTACGTTTAGTTCAAGTGTGCATGTGCAGTACCTTTGGGACGTACGATACGCATTACTCGTGGTGTATTATTACCTACACCAGCTAGCGTACGTATGTAGAAACGTACCTATGAAAAGTTTGCAAATTAGCCGAAATTCAACCCAATTTTTTTTTAATGTTTGAAATTTTGGTGTATTGAGCATGGATGGACATGGAGTTTAGCAGGGGCAGGGGCATGCGGTCAATGCTAGCAAGGGAATATTGTTTCCCTTCAGAAATCAGACATAACAAAAATAAATTGTTAATAGTTCTCACATACAACATGAACTAATGATGTTATGAGAGTGTTTACAGAAGACATTTTTCGAAAAGTAGAATCCCTAGTTGAAACTATGCCATACTTGAACTTAATATAACGCAGTTCTAAGTTACAACGGAGTAAAGTTGCTTTAGATTTTTCGAACTGCCTGGAAGTATTGGTAGAAGCTACCAATTCGGAGATTACTAAATGTGATAGGCATCACCCGGCACTTGAAATAAAGCTAAACTGTGATAGATTGAGACATCGCAGCCTGCATAGATGGAAGTTTTCCGAAAATTTATGTATGGCTTCGGTAGTTCAATGCTAAGAATGTTTGCCTAGAGAGCAAGAGATCCCGGGTTCGAGTCCCGGGCCGAAGCAGAAAACTTTTTTCTTATTTTTCTTTCTTTAATTTCATTTGTTGTTTATAGTTTTAGGTCCTTGCATTGTTTGCAATTTGGTATTTGATAATTATATTGGCAATCGCCCATTTGCGATCAGAAATTTTAACAGACGAAAAGGTAATCTCATGCTTTCAGACGTTGATTCTTTACGTCTAATTTGAGTTATCATACCTTTGACAGTGGGAAAGAAGAATTAAAGAGATCAGTTGGATGACTTGGTCGAGTTCATAATAAATGAACCTGAGAATTTCTCGTTCTTGTATTGAGACATCGCAGCCTGCATAGATGGAAGTTTTCCGAAAATTTATGTATGGCTTCGGTAGTTCAATGCTAAGAATGTTTGCCAAGAGAGCAAGAGATCCCGGGTTCGAGTCCCGGCCGAAGCAGAAAAACTTTTTTCTTATTTTTCATTCTTTAATTTCACTTGTTGTTTATAGTTTTAGGTCCCTGCATTGTTTGCCATTTGGTATTTGATTATTAATTTCTTATTCTGTATTTGCTTTAATTCTGTGTCAACAACGAAATGCGTTCTGTTATCTTGGTCAAAAATAATTCCTCGAAGCAATTTTCTCTATTGGACGTTTATTATCCATGTTTTCCATCAAGGATTTCGTCCTCGTATGAGACTGGAATCGACGGGAAATTGGTTTCGTTTTTTATGTTTATTTCATTCGGAATGATTGTTATATTATTACGAAATCGGTCAAGTTTATTTATTGCATTAATTACATTTTTAGAAAAATGAAGTTTAACTTTTTTTAGAAAATGGGCTACGTCATGACTTTGTTACATTATTATAATTAAAGTAATGTTAATGAACCGAACTCAACCTCCTTATTAAAAAATAGTGAACTTTATTAGTAGAAAAAATATATTTAGGAATATAAATTTATTTTGCAAGAATTAAAACAATTAAGTTGGTATGGATTGTGTATTGTTGTTCTTATCAGGCCCGGACTGGCCCGGGCTTGAGGGCTGGGATCCCCGCAGGGGCCCCGGCTCGCGGCGTCTGGACCGGGCCCTGGGGTTACTGACCCTGGGTCACTTGGAGCCCAGGGCTATTTTAGACCTGGATGTACAAATATAAAATTAAACGTTAGACCCCTTCTTTGATCAAAATTAAGAAGTAAATATTACTGAATACATTACTAGGACGATGACTCTAATTTTTATTTAAAATATTGCTGTGGCTGTTGATTGATCAAGTAAGTGGCCTTAAGAAAACTGCCTAGGTTTTGCTAGAGTCCCTGTATGTTGACATATTTGGATATGTTAATATGTCAATATACATGGACTCTAGGTTTTGCTAAACGTTTAGTTGAACGGCAAAGAATGCTTTTGTAATAGTGTGAACAGTGATGACAGAATCTTTTTTTTCCTGGTTACGAGCTGGATCCCGAGGGGGGCAGTGCGATTTTGGACGTTTTTAAAACATACATGGTCCCCAATATTTTCGTACCTAAAAAGTACATGTTTGAAACCTACCAAAATGGACGTTTTAAAAACTCGCAAAATAGGACGTTTTTAAAACGTACTTTTAAGGTCCCTCAGGGCCCCAACATTTACATACCTAAAAAGTACGTTTTACAACGTCCTTAGAAGGAAGTTTTAAAAATGCGGAAGTCAGGACGTTTTCAAAACGTACTTTTTAGTTCTCTTAGGGCCCTAACCTATAAGTACCTAAAAAGTACGCTTCTAAAACTTCCCAAAAATGATGTTTTAATAAAGTACAACTAAGGACGTTTTGTGGAATACATTTTAATAGCTCAATATCAAAGCCCAATATCAAGGGACCCAATATGTAAAGGCCCATACAAGAGGCCTTGACTTTATAGGTTCTCTAGAATGTTTTTAAAACGTCCCCTTAACGTTTTTTAAACGGGATCTGAAATGTTTTTTAAACGTCCCCTGAAACTTTTTTTGAACGTCCCCTAAAACGTTTTTAGACGTCCCTGGAACGTTTTTTGAACGTTTTGGAACGTTTTTAAACATCACTGGAAGGGGTCCGAACGTCACTGGAAAGTTTATTAAACGTCCCCAAATTTTGCAGAAGGTATAAGAAATTAAATTTAACAAACCTTCGAAAAACGTTTTTAAAACGTTTTAAAAACGTAAAAAACACCCACAAAAACGTTCCAGGGACCTCTATACGACCCTGAGAGGCCTAGACGTACGTTTTTAAAACGTCCCCTAGGTCCGAAGTGGACTTTAAAATTTAATAGGATTCGAGGCTCGATTTGAGGTGGTTTTTAACAAGGGCGTTTAGAGAATTTAGAATATTAAGGCTTAAGATATGTGTATAGTATACATGGTGTTTCTACTTCCCTAGTACGTAACATAGGTGTGTTACGTTTTAAAAAATATTCTAAATTCTCTAAACGCCCTTGTTAAAAACCACCTCGAATCGAGCCTCGAATCCTATTAAATTTTAAAGTAATGTTGTAAATCTAAAACCTTTCGGAAGTGTTCCCGAAATTTCTGTTGCCGAGGCTTAGCCCCGTACCCTTGAATGTCTCAAATTAGGCATTTCAGGAAAATGTACGTTTTCATCCTTACTACACACTTGGATATATTAACCAATTTTCACAACAGCTAGGTATTAGCTACTAAACTAGTTAATGTCGGAAATTTATTCTAAAGCGGCGTTTACATTAGGCTAGTAACTTGCACAATAGATAGTTTTTGGTCGTGCCAAAAACGGCCGACGACTAACGCAATTTGACACAATTGACATTTGAACGTCACATGTCGGTAACGGCCTCCGTGGAACACCGCAAATTTACGGACGGTTAACATAAGAATTTTGACGTACGTAGAGCATACACGATTGTGGTTTAGCGAGCTTCTCTTACAATCCGCGCCATTTGGATGGCACTGGCTGCACGGGTCATAGCAGTGTTGAGCGGAATGCAATTATTTGACGTAGGGGAAGATGGGGGAATAAGAAACAGGGGTAATGCTACTCTTGCATTTTGTCTATTGTCATTTGAGATATCTGAAGAAAACCTTCGAAATTCTTCTACCATACAATATTAATAAAGTTTGAGCACTTTTGTGCTGTTTTTTAAACATAGAATATTGTTTAGTTGGTTTGTAAATTCACTATTTTAAAATAATTCTTATAATAATATTAATAAGTAAATACAGGGCGTTACATACTCATACTACAGCATTGTCTTTATTTATTTTAAGCGCGACGCGACGTGACGCTTAGGTTACAGTTTCTAACCGATTTCAAGTGTAAATCGTTTACACTTGAAAACTCTTTGCACCAATCAAAACGTCGTCTCCGTTGTGTTTACAATAAATAAAGACATTATTATTAAGTCCGAAATTTTGTTTCTCCTTAAGCATTTCTACAATTTTTAAACAAAAAATGCCTATCCAATGCCATCAAACGGATATAAAATCTATATAACTGTTTCCAGTTTTCCAAAAATTAAAACACTGAATTTTTACTATAGCAATAGAGTCTTAAGTTATTTAGGATCGGAGGCAGCCTTTATAATCCTCTAGATCCTCAGTTTATAAAAGTATTCTTTAACTAATTAACTTTTCAAGTTACATTTTTTTGGGGTAGATTTTTCCGCTTTAAGTAGGTCACTGATGATTGCTTGAATACGACATTGGTTCACAGTTTTAATACACCATCTTTTATCTGACTTAATTATGGGTGAAGAAATATAGGGAGTTCCTATATCTCTAAATCCCTACCTCCCTATAGCAGCCTCACTATAGGATAATGGCAAAATGGCTAGGCCAAGGTAGGTTGAGTCGCAATATATACTACTACAGTACAAGTTGCTAACTTACTTTATATAATTCACAGATTTTTCTTTTATACAAAAAAACTTACATCTAAACGTGATCCTTGAAGTTCATAGGTATTTTATTTTTTATTGTAAACCTTGCATCGAGATTGCGGCATGGTAAGTTTAACTTTTTATAATAAACTAAAATATTTAGTATGTTTATAAAATAAAAAACCTATACTTAATATGATAAATCTTAAATAAACATGGCTAAATTGTCTGTTAGACAATGGCCACGAAAATATACAACCATGAAGAGCCATATTTCAATCAATCAATCAATCAATCAATCAAAATAAGCTTTATTGTCCAAATTTAAAAAAATCATTGACAAAGCAAAAACAAAATATCACTTACATGTCTATATACCTGATAATATACAACTATAATATTTTGACTCAATGTAGTGATAAAAATCTGTTAAAATAATGAATTTGAGTCATAATGACATAAGTTTAAAAATTAATACATATATAAAATAAAAAATCTAGGAGATTCTACTAACTAGGTACTTGTAACTATTAATTATCAATCACATGTTAACATAAATAGATATCTAAACAAATAAATAAAGGCAAAACAGAGTAAAAATAAAAACAAGTAATAAAATTAAATTTTGGGATAAAATTAAGGTATCACAGTCGGGGTCAGGTTAATATTTTTAAATTTAATGTCTAAAGTTTAAAAATTGTTAAAAAAAATATACAAGAAAACAAACATTTCCTTTACAAAAATTTAAGAAATAAATGTACAAGTACAACTAGCACAAAATAAAACAATTTAAGCATAGGTAAAAAATAAAAAAAAATATATATATAAAATAAAAAACAAATATAGGTAAATAAAACGACAATAAGGAACAAACATGATCCTTTACAGGGCACAATGATACACACAATATGAAAAGCCAAGTCACCTTTACGAATTTTAAAACAAACAAAAAAAGACAATATATATTATATATAAAACTTATAAAGTAAAATACAAAACCTATCTAGCCGTAAAATTCTTGCAGGCTATAGAATGCCTTGTTCAATAAAAATTGTTTTAGTTCCATACGAAAATTTGGGTAATTTGTGATATTTTTAATTTGAGCTGGTAACTTGTTAAAAATTTTGACACTCTCATAAATTACAGAATTTTTTGTGAGTGCAAGTCTAGGTATAGACAAAGGTAGGTTGATCTCTCGTAAATCATAATGTGACTCAGTTTCAAATCCTTGAAATTTCTTGTGCATTAGACATGCCGTTTCCAATAAGAAAATGCTCGGGACTGTTAAAATTTCATGCTTGATAAAAAGTGGTTTGCAGCTTTCTCTACATCCTACCTGGCACATATATCTTACTGCCCTCTTTTGCAAAATAAAAACCGATTGAATTAAGTTTTGTGTTGAATAGCCCCAGAAAGCGATGCCATACCGTAGGTGAGACTCCACAAGAGCATGGTAAGCCGTTTTTGCTGAAACCAATCCTAACTCCTGTGCAAGAGTTTTGACTATATAACAGCCCCTCGCAATTTTCCGATTTAGAACGTCTATATGACAATTTTTTTCTATTGTCAAATTTAAGTTTTGTGTCTATGTACATTCCAAGGAATTTTACTACTTCTTTTTCATCGAGTGTATGATTGTTAAATGAAATACTGTCAAGAGAGCATTTGAATGAAAGTATGTTGGTTTTTGTAAGGTTACATATGAGATAGTTTGAATCACACCATTTCTTAACCGCAACCAAATCTTGCTCTACGATTCTTGCTAGAGTTTCTTCACTTTTGTGTTTCCAGAGAATTGTAGTATCATCCGCGAAAATCACGAACAGTCCCTGTATGGATAATTTGGCCAGGTCATTTATATAGATCAAAAATAGAACGGGTCCAAGAACTGACCCTTGTGGGACGCCATGTTCCAGTCTCAGAGTTTCGGAGTCCTCACAGTCTGAAGTCCTTACAAATTGACTTCTGTCTGTAAGATATGACTCAAACCACTTAAGCTCAGTCCCCACAATCCCATAATGACTCATTTTTCGCAGCAGTACCCTGTGATTCACGCAGTCAAATGCCTTGGAAAAATCACAGAATACTGCCGCGGCCTTCTCGCCATCATTAAGGCTAAAAAATAGCTGTTCCAAAAACAAGAAAATGGCGTCCTTCGTTCCCCTTTTCTCCTGAAATCCGAATTGCTCTGGAGTTATGATATTTTGGTTGTTTAGATATTCAACAAGTCTAATTTTTACTACTTTCTCTATAATTTTTGAGAGTGTTGTCAACAACGAAATAGGTCGGTAATTCGATGGATTTTGATCGTCACCACTTTTAAATATCGGAACAACCACAGCCAACTTTAAACAGTCTGGAAAGTGACCCGCCATAAAAAATTCATTTATGCATTGTACCAGTGCCAAAAGAGCTTCTTCTGGCAAATTTGTAAAAACCTTCAGTGATAAATTGTCAACACCTGAGGAATTTTGTTTTTTAATATTCTTAAAAATTTGTTTAAGTTCTATTACGGTTGTTGGAGAAAGTTTAAAATTTTCTGCAGGTGTAAAATGTGGTAGAAAGCTTAGTGGGTCTTTTTTTGTCTTTATGTCACCTGTTAATTTGCCGGCTATGGTGCAGTAGAATTTGTTCAATTGAGAAGGTAAAATATTTATTTTTTTTGTATTCTTTTCCTCTCATTTCGTTGATAATTTTCCAGTATTCTTTATTAGAATTAGCTGCTCTGCTTATCCTTGCCTGATAGTAGTTTTTTTCGCTGCCCGTATAACTCTCTTATAAGTTTTTCTGTATAGATCATAGTAGCTATTAAACCAGTCAGAATTTGTAAACTTTCGAATAGTGTGTAGAAATCTAACGTTTTTACCAGAAACCCTAATACCCTTTGTTATCCACCGTTTTTTAGCTTTGACTTTGAGCTGTCGTAGGGGAAAACTTTCGTTGTACATATTTATAAGTGTTCTTTGAAAAACTTGTATCGAATTTGCTGTGTTTTGAATAGTTTCCGAGTTAATTGTACTTGCCAGATGTCTAAGAGTACTAAAGTTTGTAGCGCTAAAGATTCTACCTTTTTTTGAGACTTTTTTTGGTTTTGTGTGATGTAGGATTAATTCTGCCGTGAGGGCCTCATGATCAGAAATTCCCGAAGGAATAACTTCACAATTTAAATCACTTTGTTCGATGTTGCTATAAATATAATCAATAGTTTTTGATGTATGATTTGTTATGCGCGTCGGTTTGTTAACGAATACGTTCAAATTGAAACATGTAAGTAGGTTGACCAAAGATTTTGTATCCCTCGAATTTGTGTCATTTAAGTCTATATTTAAGTCCCCAGCCAAGACTAATTTTGATGAAATTCCAACAACAGGAATTCCAGAGACTCCAAAAATTCTATTGGTCCACCTGACGGTGGTCTGTATACACAGATAATATAAATGTTTAATTTATTTATGTTTATAACCGAGAATTCAAATTCATTTTGTTTAACGAGGAAGTTGTAAGTATCAACATTCAAAACTTCAAAGCGATCTAAAAAGGTTTTGTGAGCAAGTATCATTGTACCTCCGTAGACTTTCTTTCTACAAAAACTAGATAGAACTTGGTACTCATCCATAACACACAGCTCCTCCTCCCTCAGCCAGTGCTCTGTCAATAATACAAAAGTTGGAATTTCCTTTAATTCGTTGAGCAATACAAATAAATCATCCATCTTTTCCCGCGATGACTGAATGTTTAGTAAAAACAAAAATAGTGAAACACCTCTACTGTTTTTAGAAATATTGTTAGTAACGGTAGTATGTTGCACTTCGTAGTTATTTTTTACAATAAAAAATGTTTCAAAACTATTTCGGCTATTTTTTCAGCAATTCTTTTTTTCGCGACATACTTAACCACCAAATCTCTTGGCTGAAAGAAGAAGGAAGCTGAGTTTAAAAAAGCGTTAATGTTGACAAACATGGTATTCTTTATATCTCTAACAAAGGTATACAGTTTAATGTTGATCTGGTCGATTTTAGCTATACATCAAAACTTGTTATCTACTAGCACGGTTTAGTAGCTACCGGTTACGATAAAGTGATTCGTGTCTAAACGCCTGCGCCTCCTAACGTTGGACTTGGGATAGCTCACTGGTAGGTTAGTCACTTGTATAGCAGTGGCGTATCCAGGCCCTGATCTTGGGAGGGGTAATTTAGTCAAACAGCACATAGTTGCTAAATAAGAGCACATATTATCTGTGTTACTCTACAAATTTAAGTCATTTAGTTAATTTTAAACAAATATCACTAAGGGTGGTCCGAGTTCGTCAATAATAAAGAAAGTTTAATGCGCCGCAGGCAAAAACTTTGAATTTTTGTGGAAAAATCCTTACGTTTTACCAATTTTTGGAGGGGGGGGGGGGGTAATTACCCCCAGTACTCCCCCCCCCTTGTATACGCCGGTGTTGTATAGGGACTTTTTAAATTGGCGCACTCGAAAATAAAAAATATTTCTATTTGATATTGAGAAAACCGGTTCGAACCAAACCAAAAAAATAGTGAACCTTGCCTTTGTCTGTATACATACATATCGAAAAAACTTTTCTTATTAAAGTCTTTAAAAATTTGTCAGAAAAAATATACAAGACCTTGTCCTGACTGTACATGTAACTTAATACCAATGTAAACTCCGCTTATCAACAGGTAATCAAAAATTGTGAGTATAGGAGTACGAACTAAGGACACTCATCGTAAAGGCTAGCTTTAGACGATGAGTGACCTTAGTACCACAAAGTAATATCGTGATAAGCTCGTTGAAACGGATTCGGCGAGCGGTATACACGCGGCGCATTCGCCGAGCTTTTTGGTTCATTTAATAATATTTCAAGAAAAAAACTATATATTCGTAATTAATTTATAGGCAAGTTAAAGCACCTTTGACAAGGAAATTGGCATGAAATTTACATGAGTTTTTATTAAATTGTTAATTTTTCCCCCTTTTAAAAAATTTTGACCACTCCTGGATTTTATCACGACTCCGCCTATCAGTGGCCGCTCGCCCGATAACTCAGGTGAAGCGCTGCTGCACCTGTATTTTTTCCAGATTGAACTTAATAATCTAAGACATATTAGGAGATAACAAACAATTATTATTATTATTGTAATTTTGTATTTGTTGTACTAATTCCAAAACAATAATTATCACAGGTACTTAAAGACAGAACATTATTTGATTGCTTACGCCGCATAAATGTTAACCATAAATTCTATGCCGTATCCTCTTTCAGATTCCATATAAATGCTGGCAAAAGTGTGTCCAGATCCTCCTGTGGTGAGTTTTGCCGTGCCGGAGTGTGCAGTACCCTTCATGTTTAGAACTGATACACATGTAATACGTTTTTCTCCGTGCCACTCGGCCTAAAAAATATAATATTGTTGTGAAATATACTACCCTAGATCGATTGATAATAGATCACACAATTTTTGATGACGTTTTTCTTTAATTTTTTTCTAAAAACTTTGGCTTATAATTTTTACAGAAAAATTGTAAATACGTTTTTTATCTGCATTAGAACATTAAGAAATTATCTTTATAGATTAAAAACTAGCAAAGATTTATATATTTTTTAAAATACTAGAAAATAGTAAGTTGCCAAAAAAAGAAATGAAGAAGAAAGTTTTAGACTATTCCAGATCAACTGGCTATGGATCACTCAATTTTAAGCGGCGTGGTTGGTGTAAATGGTGTAAGAGCGCCTGTGCGACGCAATAAATCCAAAATTGCGATTTTTCAATGATTTTTCACAAACTTTTCCTTTTAACTTTTGCGATATTTGTTCGAAACAGTAATTTAATTGTTGTTTAAATAGACTTAATAAAAATAAATTTTAAGTTTTAGACTGCGCTCGTTGTTGATGGATCAGTCAATGTTAAGTCGCCGGGTGTTTGCCTCAAATTTAAGTAAGAGAGCCTATATGGCGTCATAAATCCAAAATAAAAACAAACTTTTTCTTGTAACTTTTGCTGCATCAATGTAACAAAAATCGATTTAAAATAAAAAAGCAATTAAAATAATGTATAAATTATCTCAAAAACCAAAAAAGATTCTAATTTTCCTAATCTATAAAGGAACATCAAATAAGTACCTAATTAGGAAACATTGAAAAATCCGGTTTAGCGGATCACGTATTGTCAAATGATCACAAAATTCAATGGTCTGAAGGTAAAGTTTTGCATAAAAAGTCGCATTGGCGAAAACGAAAATTTGTTAAATCTGCATTTGTAATGCAGAACAAAAAAGTTTTCAGTTAACCAACCACGCACATAAGAAAACAAGTGCTTTAGCGTGCACACTAAGTACTACTTATAGGTAGTAGTCTGTAGACTTGAAAAAGGTTAGAGATACTTACTAACCAAAACGTCGTGTTTTAAAATAAATAAAGATAATGTAAGTCCTAATTTTATTATTGTCTACAGGTTTCAGTAAAAAAAATATTTCTATTTTTGTTGACTAATTTATTTTGATTTTCAATTGCTAAGTGTTTTTTTAAAACTTACAGTTTCGTCTCGTTTGAATAATGGAATAGCCATCATGTTTATATGATTCGCATGAACTAAGGTGGAATTCGAAACTTTGTCACAGTTGCCATCCCATATGACGTAACCACCAGGTGCAGCTACATTATCAGCTTTGTCTAAATCAACTGAAGCAGATAGAGCTAAGCGAAATATGACGGTAGCAGTGAGTGTAAAAAAAGTTCCGCGCATCATTTTGAATTTAAAAAAAAACTAATGAAAAATTTAATATTTAGATAATTTTTATACTGATATCTTGGCCTGCATTAGATTACTAAAATAAATGTTCTAGGAAATATTGATCGATTGGAAAATGTTATTTAAATATTATTTTTTATAAACAAACCACTTAAAAATATACGAGTATCTGCCTACTACAAAACTGATCAATACACGGTAAAAAAATTTGTCTACAATGAAAACACGTACTTTTCTTGAATAAATTGGTTTACCTTAAAACAATTTGTTTTGAACTAAAATATTTCTTTTTAGTTCAACGCAGCGTTTAATCTTGAAATGACACTTTATTTTTCTTCTTTAATTGTTCTGATTCAGTATACTCCATTTTATAACAAAGCAAATTGTCTTCATGTAAGTAATATTTTGCTTCCGGAGAAAACGGTGCCTTAGATTAATTCAGTTCCAATTTATAATAAAACAATTTCTGTTTCACATTAATATAAAGACATTTTTTTTTGCTATGTCACAAAGTATATAGCCTATCGCAGTATATAGTATACTTTGTGGCTATATTAAGAAAATATTCTCTTGGTGAATAGGAAAGCACAAATTATTTTACTTCAAAGCAATTTGGTTTGATCTAAGACAATTTTTTTACCGTGTAGGGACTAATAGTCATAACACGAATCTTGATTCTCAAATACCAAATTGCAAATAATGCAAGGACCTAAAACTATAAACAACAAGTGAAATTAAAGAAATAAAAATAAGACAAAAGTTTTCTGCTTCGGCCGGGACTCGAACCCGGGATCTCTTGCTCTGTACGCAAAAATCCTAAACATTGAATTACCGAAGCCATACATAAAGTTTCGGAAAACTTTCATTTATGCAGGTCTGCGGTGTCTCAATACAAGAACGAGAGACTCTTAGGGTATTAACTCGACCAAGTCATCAAACTGATTTCTATAATTCTTCCTTCCCACTGTCAAAGGTATGAAAACTCAAAAGTTGGACCTAAACTATCAACGTCTGAAAAGATGAGATCACCTTTTTGTGTGTTAAAATTTCTGATCGCAATGGGCGATTGCCAATATAATTCTCAAATACCAAATTGCAAATAATGCAAGGACCTAAACCTATAAACAACAAGTGAAATTAATAAAAAATATGTTTTTTAATTGTTAAAACAAACATTTATTTTGCAATGTTAGAAAAACATTTTTCTTCCACTGTTAAAAATCAATATTTTTTTAACGTTTGAAAAACACTTAAAAAAACGCTTTAAAAACATAAGATTATTTTTCTCAGAAAACGTGTTAAGCTTCTTTTTCACTATGAATATGACGTTAGAACTAACATCCAACCTAACGTTATGTTTTTAAACTAAACATTATTTTGACAATATTAAAATATTTTTATGTTTAGTGGGAATGGGTTTACGATAACATCTTGCTCGAAAAACATTATTACCTTGTTTTAATATATAATTTTTCATCCGAAGAAAATTGGAATAAATTTAGAAAAAAAAACTTTTTGAAAACAAGCTTTTATAAAATGGACTAAAAAGCATAAAATAATTTTTTGAGTGTTCTGATATCATAATAATAAATGCGATGGGCGTATTTAATATTGGGTAAATGCCTTTCCATGCGCATTTGGTGGATCGTCTACAACCGATGATGGGCCGACTACTCTTTTTCAATGTGACAAAATAAATCGACACACTGCCGGTCGCGGATGATCTGCCTAATATGAAGCAGGCGTAATAATGTCCATCCATATCAGAAAAATGTAAGGATAGCTTAAGTAGGGTTGGGTTGGGTTAAATTGTCTACCCTTACATTTCTCTGCTAATATAATGAATTTGGATTTTCACTAAACTTCGAGTTAACAAGGCTAAAACAAAAACGGGTAAATTTCCTTTAATACGCCCATCGCTTTTATTATTAGGATATCAGAACACTCAAAAAATTATTTTATGCTTTTTAGTCCATTTTATAAAAGCTTGTTTTCAAAAAGTTTTTTTTTCTAAATTTATTTTTTAATTTTTAGATTTGTCTAAGTCTATGCATTTCTAATTTTGGTCGAGATCTAACAAACTAAAGTCTTACCTCTTCTACGCCCCCCCCCCCCACTTTTTAGTGGGAGAGCATGTGAATTTTGAAATCAATCAGATACCTACGTGGAAGTCAGTTGAAAGTAATCAGAAAAACTCGTTATCAAATCGTCCATTTTGAATCCACCATATTGAATTTTTGTAATCTGATCAAAAATTCGTAATCCTCATCCTCAAAAACCCCCAGATACCAATTTTGGTAAAAATCCGACAAACTAAAATTTTATCCCCTCTCCGCCCTCCACGTTAGGGGGGAGGTAGGCAGTCAGTGATACCACATTATTGGATTGTCATTGGAACTATAACGATATGTGAAATTTAAGTTAATCGGATACGTGGAAGTCAGTGGAAAGTAATCAGAAAAACTTGACATTAAATCGTCCATTTTGAATCCGCCATATTGAATTTTTGTAATCTGATCAAAAATTCGGAATCCTCATCCTCAAAAACCCCTAGATACCAATTTTGGTGGAAATCCAACAAACTAAAATTTTACCCCCTTCTCCGCCCTCCAGGTTAGGGGCGAGGTAGGCAGTCAGTGATACCACATTATTGGATTGTCATCGGAACTAAAACAGTATGCAAAATTTGAAGTGAATCGGATACGTGGAAGTCAGTTAAAAGTAATCAGAAAAACTTGACATTAAATCCTCCATTTTGAATCCGCCATATTGAATTTTTGTAATCTGATCAAAAATTCGTAATTCTCATCCGCAAAAATCCCCAGATACCAATTTTGGTAGAAAAACGGACAAACTAAAGTTTTACCCCCTCTCCACCACCCACGTTAGGGGGGAGGTAGGTACCCGATGAAACCATATTATTGTATTGTCACCGGAACTAAGACGCTATGCGAAATTTGAAGTCAATCGGATGTTTGGAAGTTCTTCAAAAATGAGTTGCAAGATTTGATTACATACATACATACATACAGGTGAAGTTAAATAAAAGCTTGTAAAATAAGTTTTCTTGATTGATTTATAGTTTGTTTTGCTTTGAATAATCTTTTTTTTTAAAGAAAACAATTAAATGCATCGAGTCAAAAGGATTTTAAGGTCTCAAGTCAAGACGAAATTAAAGAAAGAATCTTTTGATTCAAAAAAACTAGATACATTTTTTATATCAAAGTAATTATTTGTTTAAAATAAAAATCATTTTAGGACTTCCATAATAAATCTTTTACATATAATTTTTGGAGCTGATAAAATTTTCTATCTAGCAATGTTTGTGGCTCCCCTGGAAGCAGCGGCGCACGTTCCATAGGCGTACAGACAGGGGTATATTTTTAAAATTTAAGTTTTTGGACTAAAAATAGCACAAGAAAATACTTATTAACTGTATACAATGAACTTTTAATCAAAACTATTTTTTTGAGAAAAATTGTGTGTGCTTAAGACCACACGGCAGAAGTGTAAACTTCAACAAGGCGAAATTAATAATACTGGCCACATTGGCAATAGCCTATATTTTTTGTGGTACTGGACCAACGATTATAAACACACAGGATTGCTTATTTCCATTTTACTCTATGTTAGCGTCGCTCAAGCGAGTCGAAGAGTGCCTGCTTACGTCACCAGCGGACCAGTTCCTTTGTTTGTATTGAGAGTTCCTGTGATTTTAAAGTGTTTTTGACGTTTTTACCTCCGTTTTTTTTTGCGTTTTTTCATTAATTTGACGGTGTGGTTGAATATTTAGGAGGTAAATCTGTGGACACGGCAGTGCCTCGCCAAGTTCACGCGTCGTACCATCTTTTCTTGAAATATTTCAGCAGATATTTGACCTATTTAAAACTCTACTTCGGAGTGAGCTACGAATCTCAAGCTTTGCACAGTCGTAGATCTCCTTGGAGTTAACAATCCCTCAGAGACATGTTACAGGAGAAGGACTAAAAACGGGCGCTGGGTGGGATAAAAACAACTCATAACACAAACAATGTTAAATCACTTGAAACAAAACTTATGAAAATCTATTGATTTAAAGCATAAGACGTTGAAAATACATTTTATTTGGCTGTTTTCTCCAAAAAATGACTGGTTTTTGACATAATAATATAATAAATATTGCAATTTTAGATCTGTAATATCAAATAAATACCTTTTTGTTACTACATAATATAAGTGTATTTTATTATATCCGCAACAAAAACAATACATTATACATCTAATGATTTAAATTGATTAAACTTTTAGAAAATATCCTACTTCTATTCTAAAACTTTCAACTATTTAAAAAAGAAACTTCAACATATCATCTGGTAGGAAAATTCAGCTCTCAGAGCAAACTCTTGATTTATCAAATCATTTGTTTTAAATGAATGAAATTATTAATTGTATTTACTAACACGAATAAAAAATTTGTTTGCAAATAAGCAAGAAAAAAGCGAGAAAAACTCACGATTGCAATGTGTATTAAATGAAGAGCGCTGAGAAGAGGTCCACTAGTGACGTAAGCAAGGCGCCGCCTACCGCTGAAAGATTCGAGCTAATAGGCAATCCTGTGTGTTTATAATCGTTGGTACTGGACTTCATCTGCATCATTCATCATATCGCTCGCTGAATGTTTGTCACAGTTAGTCGACTCGAGTCGATTTCACCCGAATGAGCGTTACATAGCCGAGCTTGACGGCTCAGTTGAATTCACTACCCACAAAAACTGCTAAACGCGCCTATAGAAGTTTACACTTCAAAAAATGTTTCCCTTTTTTCGTACGCTAATGGAACGTGCACCACTGGGGCAAGCGCGGATTTGAGGGGGGGTAACGGGGTAATTACCCCCCCTAGAAAAAAAAAATAAGCACTTTTTCCTAATAAAATAATGGAAAACAGGAAAATTACCCCCTAGAAAAAAAAATTATATTGCAGAAAAAAATTTCGTCGACTATTCCCCCCCCCCCTAGATTTTCACCCAGATCCGCGCTTGCGCTGGCGTCATAGGGTACTAAGGTTGAAAAGGAAATTGTATCCGCTTAAAAAATGATCTCCAGAAGATTTTAGGAAATGTTCACTCTTCGAGTTATTAGCAAAAAATTGCCAGGATTGGGGGTGGTCCCTTTTGGTAAAATGTTC
The DNA here is from genome assembly GCA_963576565.1 of Aspidapion aeneum. Taxonomy (NCBI): domain Eukaryota; kingdom Metazoa; phylum Arthropoda; class Insecta; order Coleoptera; family Brentidae; genus Aspidapion; species Aspidapion aeneum. The sequence goes on from OY755044.1 coordinate 42,980,434, forward strand.
GGGCGAGTCTTATGTCTATTCATACCAGGATTGGGGCTGGTCCCTTTTCGTAAAATGTTCGGGCGAGTCTTATGTCTATCCATACCGTATCATTAAACGCAGTATCGGAAATGCGCGAAAACAAAAAAAAAATTAAATTGTTGATTCTTTAAATTTGTCTTCTGATCTCTCCACATTTTATAATGTTCATACTAAAATCAAATTTCTTTGAACTAGTTTCAACAAAATTAAAATAATAATAATAATAAAAACTTTATAGTTTAAATCAATTTTAAAAAACTTGTAAATCATATTCAAGAATAGTACTCCCAATAGGGTCACTGCACCTTGGAAGCCTGGCGTCTCCCCGCCAGGCTTCCAGGATGCAGTGACCCTAACTCCCAAGCCTAAGCAGCGCCCCTGTGTCAAGTTGCCAAGTCACTGGATAAAGGCGTCCGGTGGTTGTCAATCAGAATATGTTCCACCTGCGTACATTACCAAATCGTGGAATATTCTTTATATTGGGTTTTTGTTTGTCATAATTTCGCAAAATGTTTCCTATTTACTAGTTACTATTAAATTAAATAAAAGTTTTACACCCATTTTACGATGGGTTCGGTTCGGTTCAAGGGTCTACAGTGCTAAGTGCTACAATCCTAGGTTTAAAAGTCTACATTTTGGTTGAAGGTTTAACTTAGTTTTCCCGTGAATGCAATAGATTTTAATATTTATATAGGGTGACCCGATCTTAACAAACCAAACTTCACCAGCGTATTGTACGTTAAAAAATATGAAAAAAAAAGTCTATACAACATAGGTTGAAAAATGTTTCTTTAGGAAAATACAGTGTTAACACACACAAGTTTTCTTAAAAACAACGAAAAAAATTATTATCTAGAAAACTACTTATGATAATAAAGCTAAATTTGGTACAGAATAATAGTTAATTTAGCTGTATACTTTTTTTCATAAAGCAACAATTTTGATTTGACAGGGGCGTGCGCACTGGCGGTGACTGTCAAGTTTTTGAAGAAAAAATGATACGCCAATGGTTTTTTTTTGCTTTATAATTATTTTTGAAATCACAGTTAATTTCAGTTAAAAAATGTCTCTTTACTTTTTTTTCTACAATGCGTCGTTTTTAACTAAAAAATAAAAATTGTTTTATCTCTACATAAAGATTTTACCAATAAAAGTAAAAAAAAACAGCGTTTTGTGAATAAAAAGTCAATAAATTTTAAAAAAGGGTATAAGTAACTAACTATAGTTTAACCCTTTAAAGTTGTTTAACTTAAAAAAAAAACAAAAACTAAATTATACATGGTGTTTTGTACAAGTGTATTATAAAGTATAGAATATATTTTTTCATTTTTTATTAAAACAGTTCATCACAAAAATCTGATTTTTAGAACCTTTCGGGTCTTATATCTAGCGAAGCTCAAGGGGGATTTTACCGGAGAATTTGTCGGGATGTGTTGCAAATATTTTTTTCCAAGTTTCAGGGTTTTTTGACCTTAAATTTTGCTGACTAAATATGAATTTAGGTAAGTTCTTTATAGAATATTCACATTGGTAGCCAATTATTATATTTTTAGACAAAAAATTTTTTGTGGCTAAGCGGGTATAGAAAAATTTTGTTTTTCTTGTATTTTTCCGTGGGCAACACGAAAGCTGTACACCCACGGGGGTCCAAGATCTAATGGACACCTATCAAGTGTCTACATGGTCAATGTGACACGTTTGTAAAGCTACAGAGACGGTGTATGAACCTCATGTTATGATATTTGTAATAGAAATAAATAAAGAATGCCTGCGATACCGTTTGCTTTTACATAAGTGGCGACATCTACAAATACAAAAGAAACTACCAGAGTAAAAACAAAAGGCAGGCAGATGAAACGAAATACAGTAATCATGACCGTGACATAATTTGTCCCTCAGTCGGATCAATGCATATTGCATTTTTTTCTGCCTTCGCAACGTTTTATGTCGAGTTAGCGGAGCGTGAGCCAAAAATACTACAAACGTAAAGTTTAGTACCCGTGAATAAAAAGATAAACATTTTTTGGAAAATAACATGCTTTAAAAAGTAACGAGTCCAATTATCATTATTGCAAGTATATTTTTTATTTGTTGTATGAAACGCACAAGAATTAGGTATAACAAGTACTTAGAGGCAGAACTTTATTAGATTTTTTACTCCGCATAAATATTAACCAAATACTCTATGCCGAATCCCGTTTGGGATTCTATATAAATGCTAACAAAAGATTGTCCATAGCCTCCTGTGGTGAGGTTGGCTGTGCCGGTGTGTTTAGTAACCTTCAGGTTTTGAACTGATACACATGTGATACTTTTTTCTCCATGCCATTCAACCTAAAAAAATTGTCAAATATATTTTTATGTAAATTTCAAGAAGTCAAAGCAAACTAAAAGCTTTATCTAATTATTTCCTACATATTCCTTCCCTACTATCATATGAATAATGTAAGTTAGCAGAAGCCCCCACGGTTCGTAAAGAAACGGTTGTCTGGTAACTTCCGGCCAATCGGAACTCGGCAGCCTATGACGCGGCAGTTATCCTGCTCCACGATCACTAAAGAGCGATATATACATCACATTATGAGAGAAATAAAGATATTTTATTTAAAAGTAGAAAATATATAAGAATCTATTAAAAAATTAAATAATTTAACAATTTATAAAGAAAAGTTCAATAACTATATAAATATTAAATTAAGGACACCATTATAAATACTTTTCCTTACTTAAATAGACTCAACTTAATAAAACTTTTGTAATCGAGCTCTTTACCAGCCCTCCAATTCTATTGACAAAAAATTTATTTGTAGTTGTAGGTAAAAAATAAAATTGTTTTTGAAGGGATCACTTTCTATCCACACGTCATGCGTCAGTTAGATATATGCATGCGCTCTATGATCCCCTCCTCGATTAGGGTGGCGGGCAAGCGCGGATCTCGGTCGAAATCTAGGGCGGGGTGATAGTCGACGATTTTTTTTTTGTAATATTATTTTTTTCTTCTAGTTGAAGGTAATTTTTCTGTTATCCCTTTAATTATTAGGAAAAAGTGCATTTTGTTTCTAGTAGGGGTAATTACCTCGTAACCCCCCCCCCCCCTCAAATCCGTCCTTGGTGGCGGGCCGTCACACTTGACTGTCCAGCAAGTAGTATAAGTAGTATTCTGTAGACTGGATTTTTTATATTACATTTGAAAACGGTTAGAGATACTTCGTGTTTTAGATTAATACTTATGACCCTGAAATAGGCCTTTTATACAAAACTTGTTGTTTTTGGGCGACCCTGTACAAAAATGAAAATCAAATGAAGCTATTTGTTGAACTATATTTAATAGCAGATTTACTGAGGAACCGATTATTGTAGAAAAAGAAAGTAAAGCATTTCCTGTTTAAAGAAAAAAAGATTATATTGTAAATTTCGTTAATATTGAAATATATATTTCACATCTAAGAAAAACTTGGATACTTAAAAATATTTAACAAATCGTTAGTCCTAACCCTTTAAAAGTTAACAAGAAAAGAGTAGAACTTGTATCGTAATTGGATAACAACAAAAAAATTAGTAAGTAAATCAAAATTTTTCATAAAAAAAATTTAAAATCGAATTTTAAAAATACAGAATCAACATAAAAAAATTTTAAATACGTTTTTGAGTTACGGAGATCATATACTACAATAATACCAAAAATAAAAAGACCCGTGTACGGTTTTCAAAAGAATAACCCATTTTTGTTGACTAATTTATTTAAATCTTAATTGCCAAGTGTATTGTAATAGTGGAAAGTGATAATTTACAGCACGTGACGGCAGTGTTAAAGACACTTTCCGCATGTGTTAGGTACAATATTTTACCTATAAGTCCCTTTTTTTTCAAAAAAATTAATTTAATTTATAAATAAACGTGTCAAATTAGACGATATTGAAATGTAACCAAATATTGAAGCTGTGTTATTGACACGTTGTTAAGGTTTCTAAGTGGTGCGCGTGCGGTAAAGTCACATTACCACACGGCGTGCGGTAAAGTAATTACTTTACCGCAATGCGAGTAGGTAATAGTTATTCACCAAACAAGTGCGGAAAGTAATACTCGCACGCGACGGCAGATGGCCGAACGACGCGGAGCGGAGTTCGATCAAACCGTCAAGGGTGGTAAAGACACTTTCCGCATGTGTTAGGTACAATGTACCTTTTTTTTTCAAAAAATTGAATGTAATTTATAAAGAAACATGTCAAATTAGATGGAATTGAAATGTAAACAAATATTGAAGCTGTCTTATTGATGTGTTGCTAAGGTTTCTAAGTGGTGCGCGTGCGGTAAAGTATTTACTTTACCGCACACGAGAAGGTAAAAAAACTTACAGTTTGATGTTGTGTAACACGCGGAATAGCCCCCAAGTCCACATGAGTCACCTTAACTAAGGTGGAATCCGAAACATTATCACAGTCTCCATCCAATATGACGTAACTCCTAGGAGCAGCTACGTCATCGGTCAAGTCTAAATCAACCGACGCAGCTAGAGTTAAGCTAAATATGACGGTAGCAGTAAGTGTAAAAAAAGTTGTGCTGTGCATCATTTTGAATAATAAAAAACTAATCAAAAATTTTAAATTAAGATGATTTTTATACTGATATCTTCGGCTGGAGAAGATAACAAAAAATTAAAATGTCTATAAATCATGAAATTAGCTTTTAATAAACAAACCACTTAAAAAAATACGAGTATCTGATTAATACGAAACTAATCAATACTAGGCTAAAAACGCTTCCTTTTTGTTTGTCTGTATCAATATCAGTATAAAATATAAAAAAATACTCCTCCCTCTCCCCTTAAGCATTCCGTATTTTAATAATGGTCCCTTAAAGCAAAATGGTTGAAACTGCATTCATTATATTAGATGGGAAACGGAGATAATAGCGTTTAATGTTTTTGGGTTATTAGGGACTTATTGCAACAAAGCCAGGCACTAATTGTGCTGGTCACTATTTTGACAATTTCGCATTATAATACCAGCCGTCTTCTATCAAGGCCTTTGTGTATCATAAGAGCCGGAATTAATAGTGCCGCCATTATTAATGGAAAATAAACGACAATTAGAAATTTGACTTTGGCATGTCAATTTTGAAAGATCAACTGTCAATTTTCAATGGGAAACTGTCAGAATAGTACCCGGCACTATTATTGCCTGACTTTATTGCAATAAGTCCCTATTATCATGAAGGTACAAGTAAAAATACAAGCTACTAAATACTGCTTATCTACTTCATAGATTTAAAAATAAAATCAAATCTAGGCAAATTACAGTGGCGTATATAAGGGGGGCCCAGGCGGGACCGCCCTCGGAAAATTTTTTGAGATATTTTTTACATATTTCAGGAATGCAATCATAAAATCGCATAAAATACGGCCTCATGGGGTAGTTTATTTAATAATATTTTCTAATCATGAAAACAACAATATTGTATTTAAATCTTTTTATGAACAGTATTATGGAAAAAATATAAATTTCGCGCTTCCATCGACCGATTTGTTTCTGTATTTTATTAGAAAATTGCACTAAAAAGTAAAAAATAATTTGGCATATTTTTCTTTACTACAGTCTAGATGTAACAATAATTTTTTTAAATGTGATTCATTCATGAATTATGCCGATTTTACTGCTAAGAAAAGTCCCTAATATTTATAGCCGTGCCACACTGTGCTTCCGGGGGGGGAGGCTCTAACCTAACTCTAACCTGTAACTCTACCAGGTGGGCCAAAAAAGGAATGTTTTCTGATTTTTGAGTTTTTTACTTTTGACTATGCTATTCATCTTTCTCACCCCCCCCCCCCCCCCCCCATTAATTCAAAATGCTGGTCACGCCTGTGCTAATGTTCGTTACATATATTGCCTAATCGTTATTACCCAAAGATGGCATTTAAGAAATCCAAGAAATCTCAAATATTTGTGTAAAAGATAATATTTCAATCTAAGAGCAGACCGAGAGTAAACACGTGCGAGCCTGGAATGGCGTGTGTACAGACGACCAATTTGTCCTGCAGTTTAATCATCCAGAAATGTCAGGAACGGCTAATTGGACAGCTTTCTGGGGATATAGTCGTCTCGCTTACTTCATTTCATGCACCATTTCTTTTCCTTACATTTCTTTTAATGTGAATGCTTTCTTTTTCTTCTTATTTAAAGATAAGGCCGAACCGAACCGAACCGATTCCTTTTTTACCCAATTGAAGCACGGCAAAGGAAGGGTAATGTTTTTCGATTGTTGTATGTTTGTTTCACGCTAGAGGCTAAACGGCTCAACGGATTTTGACAAAAAAGGTGTCGCTGATTTGCTACTGATCCCGATGGTGCTATAGGCTAACATTTTACTAGTTCCCTCCTCCCTCTCTCCTCCCCCACCTTCACGCAATGGAAGGTAACACTGTTCGCGTCCGTAGAAAATCTACACGTACTTTTTGGATAAAGCTAAATGAATTGTAAATGCATAATACTTTTTATAAGGTTGAATAAGAATTAAACCTAAAAGTTGGAAATAAACAAAATTTTAAATAAAAAAAAAACACCCAACTCTAAATTAACTTGTAACTACTAGTCGCGGTTGGGTACAAAATTACCCAATAACCTGATTCATGAAAATAGAAAACTGTATCATTTTGTAAGTGCGCTTTGCGCATCAAAACTAAAAAATGAAGCATATCGTACATTATAGGTATACCTATCAATTTTTTACTCAACTGCGACTAGTTGTAACGAAGTTACTAATTTTGTTCATCTGTTTTTCAACAAATTTCTATTTAAGCACAGACAACCGAATACGGGTAATTATAATAATACAAGTTACCTGAATGCTAATTCAGATTTCCGGATAAAATTACATAAAAAGGGAATAGAAACATTACCTGGAATAAACTTGGATATTATGTGCAGATTTGGTTTAACTCTCTTATGGTTTAGCTGTCTTACATAACTGAGGGTAGCTCGGAGAGACATTTATGGTTGGTGGAAATGGCTTCATAAGATTTTCCTAAAATGGGAGTTCGGTAACCTAATCATGCCTAGTTAGTATAACCACTGGTAGCTAATTTCCTGGATCATCCTCTGGATTGCTAAGTAATTAGTAATCCAGTATGATGATGCAGAAGTCTAATTAAATACAAATTTCCCGACACCCAGTGGAATTTTCCACAGTTCTCCGGATGTTTAGTTATACTCAGTTAGGGATAAGAAATATACTATGTACTTACTGCACTGAAGTCACTGTAAAACAAGGGAGTTCTTAGGTAATGAAATGGGTAGGAAAATCCCGGGTTTTTCCTCAGAAAAATCGGAATTTTCCAATCAGGTCCCGATCAAGGAAAACCACCGTTTATATCACTATAATATACAAATATCAAAATAAACTTACCTACAAATGATGTGCAACAGGTATGCCTTTTTTACCTCCTAAGTCGAGGTGAGGATAATCCTGGTTTTCCCGAGAAAAACAGGATTTTCCATAGCGAACAGGTTGGACGTTATTTGGGAAAATGCCGGCAGATTTTCCCGAAGAAAACTAATCAGGTGAGAAAGTGAGGTTATTACACAGGTAAACACTGCACCAATTTTCCGGTTTTCCCAATGGAAATCATTATTTTTTTCCACGAGGTTTTCACAAAACTTTCGGTAAACTTCGGAAAGTTGCGGAGTACTCCGAACAAAAACTTTTTAGGCAATTTTTTATGAAAACTTCGGACAACTATAAATTCACGAACAAAATACCGTGGGAGATCACTTGCGCTGCTGTTCAGTTACGGGTAGTTACCTTATACGTAGCAAATCACAGTTCACTCACGGCCTTTCCGCCATTCATACCTCCGATATCAAAACCAACCGGAAAATCCTTAGGTAAGAAATGTTGTTAAATTTTATTGGTATTTCATGCTCTAGTGTTTTATTTTTTTTTTCCTTCTGTAACTTTATTGCTTTCATATATTCCCCTTTACATTTGATAAAACCCCGTTCCCGTTTCCCGGTTTTTATTATTATTTTTGCTCCCTTTCGAGGAAGCAAAAATGATAACAAAGCTATTGATTATATCTCGTGGGCTGTATGCTTCGTCACCGATTTATAATTATAGTGCTTTGATAAAACCCCGTTCCCGTTTCCCGGTTTTAATTATTATTTTTGCTCCCTTTCGAGGAAGCAAAAATGATAACAAAGCTATTGATTATATCTCGTGGGCTGTATGCTTCGTCACCGATTTATAATTATAGTGCTTTGCTAAAACCCCGTTCCCGTTTCCCGGTTTTTATTATTATTTTCGCTCCCTTTCGAGGAAGCACAAATGATAACAAAGCTATAGATTATATCTCGTGGGCTGTATGCTTCGTCACCGATTTATAATTATAGTGCTTTGCTAAAACCCCGTTCCCGTTTCCCGGTCTTTATAGTGCTTTGCTAAAACCCCGTTCCCGTTTCCCAGTTTTATTATTATTTTTTGCTCTCTTTCGAGGTAGCAAAAAGGATAACAAAGCTATAGATTATATCTCGTGGGTTGTATGCTTCGTCACCGATTTATAATTATAGTGCTTTGCTAAAACCCCGTTCCCGTTTCCCGGTTTTTATTATTATTTTTGCTCCCTTTCGAGGAAGCACAAATGATAACAAAGCTATAGATTATATCTCGTGGGCTGTATGCTTCGTCACCGATTTATAATTATAGTGCTTTGCTAAAACCCCGTTCCCGTTTCCAGGTCTTTATAGTGCTTTGCTAAAACCCCGATCCCGTTTCCCGGTTTTTATTATTATTTTTGCTCCCTTTCGAGGAAGCACAAATGATAACAAAGCTATAGATTATATCTCGTGGGCTGTATGCTTCGTCACCGATTTATAATTATAGTGCTTTGCTAAAACCCCGATCCCGTTTCCCGGTCTTTATAGTGCTTTGCTAAAACCCCGTTCCCGTTTCCCAGTTTTATTATTATTTTTTGCTCTCTTTCGAGGAAGCAAAAATGATAACAAAGCTATATATTATATCTCGTGGGCTGTATGCTTCGTCACCGATTTATAATTATAGTGCTTTGCTAAAACCCCGTTCCCGTTTCCCGGTTTTTATTAATATTTTTGCTCTCTTTCGAGGAAGCAAAAATGATAACAAAGCTGTAGATTATATCTCGTGGGCTGTATGCTTCGTCACCGATTTATAATTATAGTGCTTTGCTAAAACCCCGTTCCCGTTTCCCGGTTTTTATTATTATTTTTGCTCCCTTTCGAGGAAGCACAAATGATAACAAAGCTATAGATTATATCTCGTGGGCTGTATGCTTCGTCACCGATTTATAATTATAGTGCTTTGCTAAAACCCCGTTCCCGTTTCCAGGTCTTTATAGTGCTTTGCTAAAACCCCGTTCCCGTTTCCCGGTTTTTATTATTATTTTTGCTCCCTTTCGAGGAAGCACCAATGATAACAAAGCTATAGATTATATCTCGTGGGCTGTATGCTTCGTCACCGATTTATAATTATAGTGCTTTGCTAAAACCCCGTCCCCGTTTCCAGGTTTTTATTATTATTTTTGCTCTCTTTCGAGGAAACAAAAATGATAACAAAGCTATAGATTATATCTCGTGGGCTGCATGTTTCGTCACCGATTTATAATTATAGTGCTTTGCTAAAACCCCTTCCTCGTTTCCCATTTCCCGATTTTTTTTTATTATTATTTTTGCTCTCTTTCGAGGAAGCGAAAATGATAACAAAGCTATAGAGTATGTTTTGTGGGCCGTTAGGTTCGTCTTCAACCCATACTTAGCCGGCTTTGACTCCACAGCTTCCCTGGTTGATTGTACCGCTCTCCTGTATCCTGAATGGCTTTAATTGTTTACCTAGAGCATGGAGTAGATCTTATTATTTTTATTATGGCCCGTTTAAAAGACCCTAGGAGACCTTATTCCAGGAAAACTAAAAAATTGGTATAGTTTTCCTCAGAATTTGTTTTGTTTGTTACTTTTTCTCCAAACTGAGAATAAAGGCAAATATATTTCTTCGTAGGACAGTTTTTTTTATTACAACCCGTAGTAAAGTATAAAAAACAGGTGCTCAGGGGAAACTTAAAAATTGGTAAAGTTTTCCACTTAAGACAAAAATTGGTAATTATTTTGGTTCTTTTCTTGATTACAAATGCCCTTGGTAAATAATTTTTCAACCGGTACCTTACTGGTAATATAGTAAGATAGTTTAATGCTATTTTGTTTAATTTTTTTTTGTACATAACCGGAGACTGTTCACCGTAAGACATATATGCCGACCGAAAACCCAACTCATAAAGATTGGCGCTAAATACCGTTACCTGTGTAAATAACCTGTCACCGAGAGCGATATATCCCCCGACCGTAAATCTACCTGTTAAAACATGTTAAATTTGTAAATAACCTGAAACCGCAATTAATTTTTAAACATGTTAACTCTGTAAATAACCTGAAACCGGAATTCATTTTTTTTTTATTATTTATTTCCTCAGTTTGTCAGGATAATCCTGTGACGTAGTGTGTTTATGGCTGCCCTTGCCACTAGATATTTTTGTAATTGGTGGCTTTGCCTTGCGCTTGCTTTTCTTTGCACGTAGTCGAATTTTTATCATATTTAATCTACCTTGCTGTTGTTTGCTTCCGTTTTCTTTTCCATAACTTATGAAATAGTTGGAAAAGGGGGTGATTTCGAAATTGTCTGTGCTGAAATAGAGAGAACACGGTAAACTAGAGTTTTGATATATTTTTTTTATATTTCTTTTTATTTTTTTTATAGATTTTAATGATTTAGTGTCTTATCAGTTTTTGTTATTAAGTACCAAGTGACGTGTATTTAATTATTTTCTTCCAGGGTTTGTACCACTAAATTGAAATGACAAAATACACATAAAATAGTATTTATAGAAATTGAGTTTTTTTTTAAATGAAATTGTAGTTTACTTACCTGGTTATTCTCCACTGTTTAAAAACATACCCGAGAGGCAAGGGAGACTCTAGGCTCCCTTATTTCCTAGAGTGGCGCCCGAGGCAAAATTTCGATCGATTCTATCCCTCGAGATCCCAGGATTGAATCGACCGAAACCCTGGGACGTCAAAAGTAGAGGAAAATTCGTGATGACGAAACCCTCTTACATAGTACTTACAAGTAAATTTAGCAGTTGGGTGTTTTTGTCATTTAATTTTTTTTTTTAAGTTATCATTTACTTTACTTTACTCTCAGTAGATTGTACGGTAGGATTCTTAGAGATCTAATAGAGAAGGATTTTCATGAACAAGAAGAAGAAGAGCAAAGTGGGTTTCGTGGAATGTTTTTGGTTTCGTGCAGGCAGATCTTGTAGTGATAATGTTTTTTGTCTTAAACAAGTAATTGAGAGAAGGAGCGCCAGAAATATAGAGTTACTCATGTTACCTTTGTGGACCTACAAAAAGCATATGATACCGTTCCAGTAGAAAAACTATGGACAGTGCTAGAGCAGACTAATATCAATCATACATACATAAAAGCGATAAAAGAACTGTACAAAGGGTCAAAATCTAAAATTAAAATTGGAAATCGACTTTCAAAAGAATTCCTGGTAACAAAAGGCTTAAGACAGGGATGTTGTATTTCTCCAACTCTTTTTAAAATATATATCGCAGTAGCTCTAAAAAACTGGAAACGGAAAGTGCACGGCATGGGAATACAACTTAACGACCGATTTACCATATACACACTACAGTTTGCTGACGACCAAGTAATTGTAGCTAATGATAAAGAGGACATGGAGTATATGATGAGAAAGTTAATGGAAGAATACCAAAAGTGGGGATTAACAGTGAACGTGGACAAGACACACATGTATTGGAAACGAATCCAGTGAGTTAGAACTAGACAATGTACAAGTAATATCTCCATGCAATGAGTATGTATACTTGGGTGTCACATTTGATAAGACAGGAACAGACTGTAAAGAACTGGAAAAAAGAATAGTAAAAGCAAAAAAGTTCATTGGATGTCTTAACAGTATTTTATGGAGCAGAGAGATGTAAAATTTAACATATATGAAACAATGGTGAAAAGCACGCTGTTGTATGGATTAGAGACTTGTCGCGTAACAGAAAAATACAAAACAAAAATGGAAAGTGTCGAAATGGATGCAATAAGAAGATCAATGAGAATATCTAGAACAGATCACATAAGAAATGAGATCATAAAAGAAAGAATGGGAATTGAAGGGAGCACAACGGATGATATTACTAAAAGGCAACTGATATGGTACGGCCATGTACAACGGATGAACGACGAAAGATTACCAAAGCAGGTCCTAGAATGGCAACCAATAGGGCGCAGAAAAAGAGGGCGTCCTAAACTAGAATGGCAACAGTCAATTCAAAGATCAATGAGTCAAAAAAATCTGACAGAAGATGATTGTCAGGATCGAAGGAGGTGGAGAATAGGCGTCGGACAACGTAGAAAAACGTTCTAAACCGACTAAATAAAAAAAATCATTTACTTAATAGGGACCTATTGGAATAAAGCCTTTCAATAAGGGCGTCAGGCAGTATTTTGACATATTTACATTGCAGGCTGACAGTTGATCTTTTAAAATTGACATACCAAAGTCAAATTTAAAACTAAGTCGTTTCTTTACCTATAATTAAAGTCGACAGTATTTATTTCGGTTCGTATAGTAAAAATACTCTGCAAATATATGGGCCCCTAAGCTCACACTAGGTACTATAGTTATAGTGTACGTGTGAGCTAATATAACTTAAAACTGAAATATATTCTATTCAACTCCAGACTAAATTACCTTTTGTTTGATATCACACAAGCCATGTTTTGACATAAACTCAAATTTTTGAAATCTACCCCCATCCTTAAAAAAACCAAAAACTAAAATGTATTTTGTTAAACTCCGGACTCAATTACCTTTCGTTTGATATCACACACGCCATATTTTCACTTAAACTCTAATTTTTAAAATATATCCCCACCCTTTTTTTTAAATAAATAAAAATGTATTTTGTTTAACTGCAGACTCAATTACCTTTCGTTTAATATCACACACGCCATATTTTCACATAAACTCTAATTTTTGAAATCTACCCCCACCCTCTTATTTGGTTTGTGTTCGATGGATTTTGTTCATTTTTAAATGGGACCATCTCGGCCAAAGACCCAGACTAGATACCAAATTTTATTAAAATCGGCCAAGCGGATTTTGAGTTATGCGCGTTGGTCGTTACAGACAGACAGACAGACAGACATACAGACAGACAGACAGACAGACAGACGGCGCAACACAAAAGTTTCAAAATCATCTGAAACGCAAAAATATATAAAAAATTTTGAAATCGGAGCAACTTTTTTTTTCTCGAAAAAATTAGGATCACTATAGCTCACACTACTATAGTATAGTATATGTGTGAGCTAAAACTCTGCCAATCTATGGGCACATAAGCTCACACTGGGTACTATAGTTTTAGTGTATCTACTTAAAAGCTAATATAACTAAAAACTGAAGTATATTTTATTGAACTCCAGACTCAATTACCTTTCGCTTGATATCACACACGCCATATTTCCCCATAAACTCTAATTTTTGAAATCTACCCCCACCCTTTTATTTGGTTTGTGTTCGGTGGATTTTGTTCATTTTTAAATGGGACCATCTCGGCCCAAAACCCAGGTGGTACCAAATTTCATTAAAATCGGTCAAGCGGTTTTTGAGTTATGCGCGTTGGTCGTTACAGACAGACAGACAGACAGACATACAGACAGACGGCGCAACAAAAAAGTTTCAAAATCATCTAAAACGCAAAGATATATAAAAATTTTTGAAATCGGAGCAACTTTTTTTTTCTCGAAAAAATTAGGATCATACACACACACAAAACAATCAAGTGTCCAAGGCGTTAACACTAGAGAATTATTGAAATAAAGCCAGGCTATAATGTGCCAGGCACAATTTTGACACCTTCACATTATATTATCAGCTGTGATCTTTTAACACACGGCCTTTGTTTACTACATGAACCGGAATTTAAATAGTGCCTTCTTTTATTAATTGAAAATAAACGACGAAAGTTTTAAATTCGACTTTGGTATGTCAATTTTCAAGGGTCAACTGTCAGTTTTTAATGTGAATGTGTCAAACTAGTGCCTGGCACAATATTATAGCATGGCTGTATTTCAATACTGCCGTCCTAAGTATGACCCACCTATCTGCAAAAAAATCAAAAATGAGTTAGGACCGAGAATGCCTTTAAATAGGTAATACTTTGTAACTTTTTTTTTGTTTTATTACTAAGATATTGCTATTAGAAACCCATATACATTTACCAACAAAAAAATATATTACGATGCCACTCTTAAGCAAGCATTTAAACTTTAAACTCGCTTTTATCGAAATAATTGAAATCGTAGATAGGTGGGTCTTACTAAGGACGGCAGAATAATTCTCTAATAACATAAAAAATGCCTTTAAATAGGTAATACTTTGTAACTTTTTTTTTGTTTTATTAATTAGATATTGCTATTAGAAACCCATAAACATCTACCAACAAAAAAATATATTACGATGTCACTCTTAAGCAAGCATTTAAACTTTAAACTCACTTTTATCGAAATAATTGAAAACGTAGATAGGTGGGTTTTACTAAGGACGGCAGAATAATTCTCTAATAACATAATAAATTAACATTCATGGTTTCTGTCTGCTTTTTTTTTTTGAGGACGGTACCAAGAGTGGATATGGGCCTAAATCTACGAGGCCATAATGTCAATGTTTTGTTTTCGCTAAATTCGTTAAAAAAAGTAACAGAAAAAACAAGGAAACAAGGTTAACATCAAAAGCGAAAACAAGTTCAAAATAAATTCAGAATTAATATATGGCACTTTTGCTTACATTTCCTGCAACCTCTCCGTTTTTAGTGTCAACGACAATAAAACATTCACCGTTAAATTCTTCCTTCCAATATTTGGACAAAATAATCTTGTTTTCCATTCATTTTCCATCAATTATCTGGATGCTCCCCAGTCTTTTCATCCGACCCTTTTCATTTTTGATCAAAATCAGCACACATTTTTTGTCAATTTTTCAATTATTTTGCGTGTTTTCTTTCGAAGCCCAAATTTTTTTATTTACAACACTTGCCGTGTTTTTAACAGTTGTTTTATTACTTTGTGTATTTTTAAGTTAAGATCAATTTTGTTTTAAGGATGTTTTTCGCGAAGACATATCTTGGCCTCTCTTGATAGCCCAGTCATATTAGGTGAAAAAATCCTGAAACTTGGAAAAAAATAGGTGCAAGCTGGATTTTTGTAAAATTATTTCTTAGCATCTGGGGCATATCCCCACATATTCTCCTCCAAAATCCCTCATGAGCTTCGCTAGATATAAGGGCCCAAATGTATTAACAATCAGTTTTTTGCAATTTTCTCGAAAACTAATAACTTTTTTAAAAAAGTGAGGAGGGAAAAAATACGCAAAATCATTCGGTCTATAATACACAAATTAAGAAAAAATCCAACACAACATTTTAAAAAATATATTATAATATATTATATTCCTGCCCTGTAGTTAACTTGTTTTAAAATGTTAATACTTTATAATATTAAGCTTGATCCTCACTTGTACAAAACACCATGTACTTAAAATTAGTTTTTGTTTCCTTTATAGTTACACAACTTTAAGTAAGGGTTAGGCCAATGATCAATAATAGCGGGACCGCCAATGGGACTTGGAGAAAATATTTTGTATACAATTAAGCACTGTACGAGAAAAAAAAAACCCTTATAAATAAAGTTCAAATTCTGGGTAGAAACAGCTTTAAAATATGCGCAAATGTGTGTTTATTATATTTTAAATTCTAGCCAAACTGCTATTGATAGCAAAAATAGTGTTTCACTAAACTTTAATGGGACAAAGGGGTTTAAACAAAATAAATGTAACCTAAGCGTAGTTTTTTAATTGTTTTAAATTATAAATATTTTATCATGATTTTTCCCCAAATATACAAGTATACGAAAAGCTTAAGTTTGTAAGATATCTAAAAAAAAATAATTTATCCATGAACATATAGCCTGGTTTTTGACAGCCTTGCCGAAAAAACATGACATAAAAATCCAAAAATTTCATATTAATACGAGTATTTGTTAAAATGTTATGTAAGTACCTTTGTTTATAATTCTCAACCCTTAATAAACCACCCTTATATTCTGTTTATTTTTTGTAAACCCCTTTGTCACATTTAAGTTTAGTCAACACTATTTTTCCTAAATTTCTTAAAATTACTTCAATATAATGTTTGGAATGGAATGGAATTTCAAATATAATAACACACGCACATTTGCGCGTATTTTATCACTGTTTCTAATCAGAATTTCAATATTTTTTATATTACACTTTTTTTCTAGTACAGTTTCCATTGTATAAAAATACTCTGCCAATATATGGGCCCCTAAGCTCACACTTGGTACTATAGTTATAGTGTACGTGTAAGCTAATATAACTAAAAACTGAAATATATCTTATTCAACTCCAGACTAAATTACCTTTTGTTTGATACCACACAAGCCATGTTTTGACTTAAACTCAAATTTTTGAAATCTACCCCCACCCTTAAAAAAAACAAAAACTAAAATGTATTTTGTTAAACTCCGGACTCAATTACCTTTCGTTTGATATCAAACACGCCATATTTTCACTTAAACTCTAATTTTTAAAATATACCCCCACCCTTTTTTTTAAAATAAATTAAAATTTATTTTGTTTAACTGCAGACTCAATTACCTTTCGTTTAATATCACACACGCCATATTTTCACATAAACTCTAATTTTTGAAATCTACCCCCACCCTTTTATTTGGTTTGTGTTCGGTGGATTTTGTTCATTTTTAAATGGGACCATCTCGAACCAAGACCCAGCCTAGGTACCAAATTTCATTAAAATCGGCCAAGCGGTTTTTGAGTTATGCGCGTTGGTCGTTACAGACAGACATACAGACACACAGACAGACAGACAGACAGACAGACAGACAGACATACAGACAGACAGACAGACAGACAGACAGACAGACAGACAGACGGCGCAACAAAAAAGTTTCAAAATCATCTGAAACGCAAAGATATATAAAAAATTTTGAAATCGGAGCAACTTTTTTTTTCTCGAAAAAATTAGGATCACCATAGCTCACACTACTATAGTATAGTATATGTGTGAGCTAAAATTAATTTTCTAAATCTCATTAGCTGGCCATACACACAAAGGTTGATCCGTCAGTTTGAAACTGTACAGATAAGTCTGACCGTTTTGTCCGCAACGGGTTAAAACTGCTGCAGTCCACTAACACAAAAAAATACTCTGCCAATCTATGGGCACCTAAGCTCACACTAGGTACTATAGTTATAGTGTACGTGTGAGCTAATATAACTAAAAACTGAAATATATTTTATTGAAATCCAGACTCAATTACCTTTCGTTTGATACCACACAAGCCATGTTTTGACTTAAACTTTAATTTTTCAAATCCCCCCTTTTTTTAAAAACTAAAATGTATTTTGTTTAACTCCAGACTCAATTACCTTTCGTTTGATATCACACACGCTATATTTCCACATAAACACTAATTTTTTAAATTTACCCCCACCCTTTTATTTGGCTTGTGTTTGGTGGATTTTGTTCATTTTTAAATGGGACCATCTCGACCCAAAACCCAGCGTAGGTACCAAATTTCATTCAAATCGGGCAAGCGGTTTTTGAGTTATGCGCGTTGGTCGTTACAGACAGACATACAGACAGACAGACAGACAGACAGACAGACAGACAGACAGACAGACAGACAGACAGACGGCGCAACAAAAAAGTTTCAAAATCATCTGAAACGCAAAGATATATGAAAATTTTTGAAATCGGAGCAACTTTTTTTTTCTCGAAAAAATTAGGATCACTATAGCTCACACTACTATAGTATAGTAGTAGTGTAAGCTAAAATCTTTCGAATCGATCCTTCATATCGGCATCGAAGAAATAACTGGACTATCGGTCTGTGGAAGACAAAACCGCGCGTTAGTGGGCGAAAACTCAAGATTTATCTGCCGGTTAAATCAAAACTGTGGAATTTTGTGCGGCACGGTATCTTATAAGCATAGTGTGTGCTAAAAAGATGCAGGCTCTGTGTATGGGAATGATTAAGAATATGGAAATAATGCATATTGATGTATAAAAGCGACGTTCCAAGTGGGTTAAAAGTTATTTGCTTAAGAGGCAGTGGCGGATCCAGGGGGGGGGGCACTAGGGGCACTTGCCCCCCCGAGAATTTTTTGAATATACAAAAAATGAGTAAAAAGTATTGTTTCTGCTAATAAAAATGCAAAATTTTTGCGGCGCATAAATGTATCTATTATTATTATCATCGAAATTACAACCACTGACTAATTCAATAAAATGCTGCTTAAAAAAATATATACCGTTTTTTACCAACAGAGAATGTCACCTAAAGTGCCTCCCCCGAGAAGCACCTCTGGATCCGCCCTTGTTAAGAGGAAACTATTTAGCCATGACCTTCTATTAAAAGAGTTAAGAGAAAATGATCCAGACGATTTTAAAAATTATTTAAGAATGGATATTAACACGTATGACCTTTTATTAAATTTGGTAAGAGAGGATCTTACGAAACAATATACCCAAATGAGAAAAGCCATTGGACGAGAACAGCGATTAAATGCTGCCCTTCGTTTCCTTGCCACGGGAAGATCACATGAAGATCTGAAATTTTCAGTGGGAATTTCTGCACAGGGACTTGGTTATATCATTCCGGAAACATGAGCCATAATATTCAATAAATTAAAGAGAGACTATATGAACGGTCTGTTATCCCTGGCACAGTGTAAACCGACAGACAAGTCGGCGCCGGTTAAAATATCGACCGCGGAACCCACAAGTTTCGCCGGCCGGTCTGAACTCACAGAAAAATCTGTACCGGCTATAACTGGCGCGTGGAATGTCCACTAATTGAAAGACAAATCCGCCAGTTTGAACCGCGCCGTTCTAAACCGGCGGATCAACCTCTCTGGGTATGGCCAGCTATTGGTGGTCCGGCTGGTATTTACCATTTTCCTAACCTTTACTTAAAGTTGTTTGACTTTAAAAAAGCAGAAGCTTAATTTTAGTAAATGGTGTTCGGAACAAGTGACGGTCAAGCTTAACATTATAAAGTATTAACATTCTAAAAAAAATTACGTACAGAGTGGGGAAAAAATTAATAAAAATAAATAAGTTTTTTTAAATATATGTATTAAAATTACGTTAGATTTTTTTCTTAATTTTATAGTATAGACCAAATGATTTTGCGTATATTTTTTTACTTTTTTTTTTAAACAGTTATTAGTTTTTGAGAAAATAACAAAAACACTGAATTTTAGAATATTTGGGGCCTCATATCTAGCGAAGCTCAAGGAGGATATATAGAGATCATTGGTCCCAGATGCTAAGGAATAATAATTAGACAAAAATCCGGCTTGCACCTATTTTTTTCCATGTAATTTCCTATTATGACGGGGCTATGAAAGTCTATCACGCTCAGCAATTTACAAATTCAGACACTAAAATAAGGTCTGTATTTTCCGGATTTCTCGTATTTAAAGAATAATCACTGTGGCTAACCTAGGTCGTTTTTTTTATCAAAGTAGTTTTTACAAATAATTTTAAAAGCACGGCGACAAGTTTTTTTTACTTGAACTAAAAGATAAGGTGTTTGACCGGTATTCTTTGGTATTTATTCCATTCACGACGTTCAGTTTTTGATTTAGTCTACACTACAGACCCATTTGCTTTAAATTTTTTAGTAGTTGTTCAGAAACCAAAACATAACACATAGTAAAGTGATGAACAACTTTCATGAAACGCTGCTGTAATTATTTCCTGGCTGTTTTTAAAACAAATTGGTCCTGTTTGTATAACAACTTTTTATCAGTTGCAAAACTAATTCCAACTGTCTAAAACTAAAAGATAAGTTTGACCGATATTTTTTGGTATTTCTTCCATTTACAATTTTTAGTGATTGATTTTGACAGACCCATTTACCTTGAATTTTTTAGTAGTTGTTCAAAAACCAAAAACTAACACATAGTAAAAGAAATATTTGCGAAAGTGATAAACCACTTTCAAGAGACGCTGCTGTGATAATTTTTTGGCTGCTTTTAAAACAAATTGGTCCTCTTTGTCTAAAAATGTTTTACCAGTTGCAAAATTAATTCCTATTATCTAAAACTTTATTTTTAGTTTCCTCGGACTTTTTACATTGTACAAACACAAAACCAGTACAAAAAATGAGAACAAAACAAACAAAAAATGCCAAAGAAACCCGATGGATTTTGCTAAAAAGGACCTTTTCCAAATTTTCTTTTTGGGTTATTTTGTGCTGTCGGGTACACGCGACATGCGGGAGTTTAATCAAATTTTGCGAAAAAAACGGAAGAAGGAAATAAAGAAACACGCATTGACGGTTTCACAGAGGCGTAGCATGCATACTTAATATTATTTATTCATGTGATAATAAAATATTTACAAACTTTTTTCAATCCCAAACGATTTCCGCATTGTTTTTTTTAAGTACCTAACAATAAAACTCAGATTGTATTTGGATCAAAACTGAAAAATATACAAAGCGTTTTCTAAACAAATATAAACATATTAAGTTAATATTTGTTTATTAGTTTGCGCAGTTATATTTTACACAATAATCTTTGTTATCTTTGACCACATATTCTAGTTTTAATTGACACAGATGTAACAAGATGCATGAATTGTGAGATTATGATGGCAAAATTTTTGACATAATTATCTTATAATTTTTCATGGATCACTCATAATATCATTATTCAAAATTACATTTTTGGATTCGTTCGGATTTTTACATACTACCTATGGAATATATTCGTATTCATAGAAATTGATTGGCATTATTTCTCCACTGATCTTTTATAAACTCGGCATATTTTTAATAGACATACATTTGACAACAGTTTGACATATGACATTTTAGCATTAGTTTCCGAAGACCTAGATAAATTTACTACAATTTTGCTTATTTAAATTATAATGGGTGATCAATATTAACAGATAAAACTATTGAGACAGATAACTCTTTATAGGAAAAACGGGATCTTTTGGCTGTTTAAAAAAAACATCATTAAATTACCACATTTTTATGAATTATTTATTAGACTTTAAATTTTAACAGAATTTGGCAAATAAATTCTATCAGCAAAAATAGCTATTTTCCTAACTAGTGTTAAAAATCGATTTTGCCGCACGCAAATGCAGTTGCAAAGCAGAATTTTCTGCAATAAAAATTGTGTGAAATATCACATTTATCACACAGCACTTGAAGATTTTTTTTAATAGTTTCTTTTTATTTATTGGGTTTCCTAGCTCTTTTAGCCTGTACAAGAAGCCATAGCAAAATCCACAATGATACTTGAGGAGATGTCTTCAGTGATGGTCGCACCCTAGATGGCTATATTTAACTAATCAAACAATGATAATATGCCCGTGTCCAGGCTTGGCGCGTGGAGGCAGATGCCGCACCGGGCTAAACAAAGTATTCATCTAAAACGGAACAATAGCTTATAGACTTATAGCCATATAAAAATATTTTTGAATATTCCAGGCGATTTTTGTTTTGTTTTAGCATTTAGCTAATTTCATTGGTCACCCATGCAGATTTTGAACTGGAGTATAAACTCTGCTAGATCGCTTGTATATAAATAATAATGTAACACCACTGTCTCGTTGTCATCATCTTTATACATATCAGACAATAATGGGCGGCAAATGTCCCCGGAAAAATTCTAGAAAATGAAAGCTGGAATTTGCCGCAGATTGAGTGCCATCACGAATTGAATATTTTGTCGTATGTCTTTTTCTTATTCATCACACTGATGGCATGTTCGTTCCCGTCTTTTTATTATTTCTGTTGTGTTTGCTTCGAGGGCCGGAAAATGATCATAACCTGAAATTTAATTTGTCTAAAGAGGGTGAGAATAAAGAAGAATATATTTTTAGAATTTTGATTAATATTGGCAATGAAAAATAATAAAATATAGAATCAATTCTCTAATATAACGAGGAGAATCTATTTAGTGGCATAAGTGGAAGGGATAAATAAGAAAAATTAGAAAATAAAAAGATTTTACCTCAGGCTGGATTTGAACCAGCGACCTTTCGCTAACCAGGCCTGCGGTTTAAAGTCAATTCTAAAGAACATATTTTGTGGGTTTTAGCTTTTTCCGTTAATTTTTATGAAAAAATCTTCGCAAATGGAGCAGAAAGTATAAACAAAGAACGCAAAACAAATCCCCAAAGGTCGATTTTAATGAACGTCTAACCATCTAATTATCACGGGCGCCGCTTTGATGAAACAAAAGAACCAGATAATCAAAGAATAGAAACCGAGGAGACGAGGTGACCGTGGATAATACAGTGTACAGCCACCTTTGTTGTTTGCCAGCGGGGTTTTTGAGGATCATTTCTCGTTATTAACTTTTGTTTGTTGTGTTTTTGAGGATATCGCCTTAATATTAATAAGCTTTTCTATGAATGGAAGAGAGAATGCTTTGAAACATAAAGAAGTTTTTGCATTTTTGTGGCAATTTTCCTTATCTACATTATAGTTTCTTTTTATTCTATGTTAGAAAACTCTGTATATAAACTGTGTAAATTACAAAATTCCCTTTTTTGGTAAAATGTTCTTAAACAAAATTTGTCAGTCAAAAAAATTTTCTTTGGATTTATGGGCTAAAAGTAAACTGCTGCTGCATAAGAGTCAAGAACGACCCTACTAGCCCAGACACGGACAGAAAGAAGCATAATTAAGGCAACAACATACTGGCCTTTTTGTTTGAAATTCGTAGACAATTGTCAAACAACACGGTATGCAACACACAACACATGTTCGATCAACACTTGTCTTTTTGTTAGCCTCACAGGTGGGGCGACTCCTTTCTTTCTCGTAGTAAACATTGGCCCTTGTATAATGTTATGCCATAAAAAGATTGTTCACAAGATGGCCGATTGTTTACATTGTACTCAAGATATTCTTCGACTAAACGCAAAACAAATTATTCTTTTAATTACTTAACACCTAATCTGTCCTAAACCATAACAAAGATTAAGTGCGTTCGTGCAACTTTAATTTTAAATTCAAATTTTGCGCCAAATTCCCGTATTCGGAAAACCCACACAATTTCAATTTTGATTGGCACAAGCAAAACGCCAGCGCCATCTACGAAAAATGAATCTGCGCAAAAAGGCGTAACCAAGAAAAAATTCGTCTGTCGTATTCTATCGAGATCACCACGCAGCATGGTGATAAATTCTATTAACCAAAAAATCCAATAACATTCTTAGAAAATCAAACTAAACCATTACACAAACAAGTGATTCTAGTGTGGATCGACTGCAACGACTGGGCCAGCGAGAGGAGCTCCTCTGGATGACGGAAACAACTAAAAAGGTGAGTGCCAATCCTCTATATTGTCTTTGTGTGGCTCGGAAAAATTAATATTTTTTCATCGTCCTTTTAAGGATTTTTGCACCCAGATTTTATAAAACGACCAGCGCGCTTACAGTCCCGCGGCTCTACCCAACCAAAACCTCAAAACATCAACATTTTCTGGTCCCACGACCCAGATAGTTTTTTAAAATTTGTTTGCTAAAAATATTAAATATTTTCGCCATCTTGGCTCGCGCTTGTTGCCGTGTCCAGTTTAGGAAGGAGGTTCCGTCCCCCCTTGCGTGGCTTAACGGTTGCTCCACCCACATTTCATTGCAGCCGAAATTGGCACTTCGTACGTCGTTTGTTTTGATTCAAAAATCGAAATTTGTTTAAATAAATAGTTATTTTCAAAACAACAAAAGTGCTTGTGAGTTAATGCTGTATTCTTATTTAACAGGTAAACAAACACATCTAGTAGAATTAGTATTTACCTGTAAATAATAAGAGAAGCGGTAGTAGGTACAAGTTGTGTTTGTGTGCATTTATTTTGGGAGAAAAATCGCGACCTAGGATAACAGCTGTTGATAAGTTATTTGCATTTTATTCGAGAAATCGATAATAAAATATATGCTTGTTGGACTCTTTTGGACTGATTAAAGTCAATAGGGGTCAAGTGTTAGTTTTATTCTTTTTAAATATTTTTTGTTTTTTTTAATTAACAATATGTCGTTAAAAAAGCTTGAGAATCAACGCACAGTTTCAATATCTCGTATTACGGAAACGTATAACTTGAGAACAAAAGCTAAATCAGATAGTTCTTCCTTGCCAATTTTTAAGGCGTTTTACGAATCGTTAGATGATCACTATGAACAATTTAAAAACATTCATAATAACATCATAGGTCTCTTGAAGGACGACGACAATGATGAATTCGAAGCACAGGATAAAATTAGGAAAGATACGGATCTATTCTACCACCAAGCTAAAGTTCTTTTTTCGAGTTTATGTTCCGATTCAGTTCATTCAAATTTTACCCCCGCAACTTCACACTATTCACGTAGCGATGACATGGGCCCTTTAAAGGTACCTTGCTTTAATGGAAACGTAAAAAAGTGGCCAACCTTTTACGATGTTTATTCTTGTTTGGTTCACGAAAACTCTAATTATTTCGATATAAGGAATATTCAACATTTGCTAACTTTCCTTGAGGGCGAACCACTTAATATTTTAAGTTCTATAAAATTAACGGCAAGTAATTACGCAATCGCCTGGAAGGTATTAACAGATCGCTATCAAAATAAAAGACTTTTAGCCAGTACCTACTGGAACTCAATCTACTATGCAAATTCTTTAAAGGGAAACCAGTCAGCAAAGGATCTTAGAGTCTTGGTTGATACCCTTTCTGAGAATATTGCGGCGCTCGAAAATCTTGAATTTCCAGTAACGTCGTGGTGTTTTTGTTTATTTTCAATTTTATTATCAAAAATCGATCAAACCACAAGAACCACTTTCGAATTAAAGTATAGTACTACCGAGATTCCAACATATCAAAATCTAATTCAGTTTCTTGTTAACCAATGCCGTGCTCTTGAAACAGTACAGCTATCTCCCCAAAATATGCAAATGCAACCTTCGACTTCCAAACAGCAAAAACCAAATTATTCGAATTCCAGTAACCAAAAATATAATTCTTATTTAAATAATCAGTACAAATCAAGTCCTCCATCAAATTTTTTAGCGCATACTTCACAAGTAGCAAATAAACAATCCAATATTCAATTTCGACAAAACCAACACAAGTGCAAATTATGCAATAATTCTTTTCATCCACTCTCGCAGTATGGTGTTTTTATTTCCAAATCTCCTTCAGGGTATGTCGACAACTGCAGGGTATGTCGACATAGACACCATAGTCTTATTCATCTATCGCAAATGACAGATTCAATCCGTCAGAATTCAAGTCAATCCTTTGTTAATTCAAGCCAAAATTCAAATCAAAATTCGAACTTAAATCAAAGTTTTAGTTCAAATCAAGTGGCCGTGCCTAGCACAGGCACAACCTTATCGTATCAGAATTCAAATTCAAGTCTTAGCCAACAGAACCCTAGTTTTGTTCAACCCAGTTCAAATTCAATTCAAATCAATTCGAATCCAAATACATCTACAAATGAATACTCTTCGTTATCCACCTTGACGCCCCGGACGACAGTGCTTCTAGCGACTATAAAATTAGAGGTACTCGATAGTCGGGGTAACTACCAACCTGTCCGAGCGCTTCTGGACAGCGGTAGCCAAGCTAACTTGATAAGCGAAGCTTGTCTTAACAGGTTAGGCTTGCCAAGAAACAAAATTTCGATCCCTGTTCTGGGACTAAATCAATCTTCGTCGGCCACGGCATTTCTACTTGCACTATTCGAGCCCTAGGCCAACAAGAGCCTACCTTTTCTATTCAAGTCTTCGTTTTACCGAAACTCTGTTCGAATATGCACTCAGTACAGGTAGATTCATCCAATTGGTGTCATATTTCAAATCTAAAGCTTGCAGATAACCAATTTTACAACCCTGGTCCAGTTGACTTACTCTTAGGTGCACAACTTTACACAGAAATCGTCCAATCAGGACGAATTCCAGGACCTCACGGTCTACCCTCCGCTTTTGAAACGGTTTTTGGGTGGGTCTTGATGGGCCAAACTCAAAACATAAATATTTCATTGTGAAATGAAATGAAACACTGTCTTCCTCTAATTGCTTTAATGTAGATAAACCGGTTTCGGCCTATTAAGCCATCTTCAGTATCCTAAAGCTAAAAATAGACAATCCTGCTATAGAAAACTTTATAGTTCAGCCCAGCCCTAATATCAAAAACTTACCGAAAAAATATTAAAACAGACTATACATTCCACCGTCAAGAATTCGTCCCTGGCTCATCTATTATGATGAAAAAATTATTTAAAAAAACATGAAACAATAACATTTAAAAAATAAAAAAAGTTTAAATAATATGAAGAGGTTCTTTATTATTGTTTAAAAAATGTTAGGTTAAAAAAACCTCGATAATATCTATGGTTGGTTGGTATTAGTTGTTTCACACAAGTTTGTAGTGATGAGTCGAAAACGAAGAATCTTGGTGGTTAGGTTTCAGTCAGATAACTATAAAATTAGAATTAAAAAATATTGTTGTCAATAAACACTATCTAAAAGTCCTTAAAGATATTTCACAATAAAAACAGACGAAGACATATAAGACATAAAGTTACAAAATTGAACTATCTACTATAAATGAAAAAATTTAGAAAAAGGTTTATCACAAAATCTTTCTAAAGGAACCTCAAAAATGTGATTTTTGTACCAAAAAATGAACAAACAAATATTTGAACATTTAAAAGTCAATAGTAAAATTTGTTAAAAAATAAAAATTTCAAAAATACAAAGTATTTGGTAAAAACTGAAGTAACAAGGATGATATACAGAGAGGAAAAAATAAAATAAAATAAAAATTATTGAAAATTGAGTGAGTTAAAAAAAAACATGTGGTTTTATGCTCTAGTTGTTGGTTAAGGCAAAATGGGGATGAGTTTTGATGTTTGTTTATTTCCAAAACTTCCAAAAGGTCAATGAAGTTGTTATTATTGTTAATATGTAAATATTTGAAACCATTGGATTTGTCAAAGGTATGATTCTCAAGCAAAACACTGATTTTATGTGTTTGTCTTGAATGTCCATGGTGCCCTGAAGTTTGTCTATCTCTTTAGTATGTTCAAGTATTCTAGTTTTAAACTTTCTACTGGTCTTACCAATATAAAAACCTTCGCCACAGTCACACTCCAGCATGTACACGCCCGACTTCTCTTCTTTTGGAATTTTATCTTTGGAATTGATTAAGAAGCTCCTTACATTGTTCTGAGTTTTAAAGGAAATTGTTAGGTTTAATTGTTGGAAAATATCACGGAGTTTAAATGATATTGGTCCTAAATATGGTAACGACGCATAGCTATTATTAGTTTCCTGTTTGGTTATAAGCTTTTTATGTATGTTTTTGTAAAGGTGTTTGAAGTAGATTTTATTTATATATTTAGTTGGGTAACCATTATTAATGCCAGTGGATTTAATAATATTAAGTTCTTGAAAGAAATTATTCTGTGTCATAGGAATGGCAAAAAGCCTAGTAAAAAAGGAATTAAAAGCGGCTATTTTGTGGTTAGGAGGATGACAAGAGTTATAGGGAATGACATTGTCAGTAGTCGTTGGTTTACGGTAGATTGAAAAGGAAAGTGAATTGTTCATTCTGGTTAGTAACACATCTAAGTAAGGAAGTGTATTATCTGACTCCATTTCTGTGGTGAATTTAATATGTGGGTGAAGATTGTTAAGAAAAGTAATAAATTTATCAAAGTCTTCTATTGTACCTTTAAAACACAGAACAAAATCGTCCACATACCGATAGATAAACACTATCTTCGAAAAGAAAGAGCTATCTTGAATTTGTGCTTCAATACTAGCCATAAAAATCTCAGCAAGAAGGGGGCTTAGAGATGATCCCATCGCAAGACCTGAATTCTGTGAGTAGAATTGGGAGTTAAATTGAAAAAATTTTTGTTTGATCACAAGGTCAGTAAGTAGTAAAATGTTTTCTATATGATTGATGCTAAGGTTAGTATTGGATCTTAAAAGATTTTTTAAAAGAATCAGACAGTCTTGTGGAGGTATACTTGGAAACAAGTTAGTAACATCTAATGAAGCTAGAAAGGAACATTCAGGGATTTGTAGTGACTGAAGATTATTACACAGTTCTGTAGAATTTTTAATGGAAAATGGTGATCTAAAATTTGTAAGTGAAACTATTGTTTTATTTAGAAACCTAGACAAAGAAGCACATGGTGAACTACAGTATGATACGACTGGCCGAATCGGGCAGTTTTGTTTATGGATTTTGGGAAGACCATATAGTAGAGGGGTTCTTGAATTAGAAGGTAGAAGGGAGTCTTTGTAAGTGTTAAATAATTTCAATGTATCTTTACAGTTGTTAACTGACTTTCTAAATTTAACACACATTTTATTACTTTTCTTAACAATCTTCACCCACATATTAAATTCACCACAGAAATGGAGTCAGATAATACACTTCCTTACTTAGATGTGTTACTAACCAGAATGAACAATTCACTTTCCTTTTCAATCTACCGTAAACCAACGACTACTGACAATGTCATTCCCTATAACTCTTGTCATCCTCCTAACCACAAAATAGCCGCTTTTAATTCCTTTTTTACTAGGCTTTTTGCCATTCCTATGACACAGAATAATTTCTTTCAAGAACTTAATATTATTAAATCCACTGGCATTAATAATGGTTACCCAACTAAATATATAAATAATATCTACTTCAAACACCTTTACAAAAACATACATAAAAAGCTTATAACCAAACAGGAAACTAATAATAGCTATGCGTCGTTACCATATTTAGGACCAATATCATTTAAACTCCGTAATATTTTCCAACAATTAAACCTAACAATTTCCTTTAAAACTCAGAACAATGTAAGGAGCTTCTTAATCAATTCCAAAGATAAAATTCCAAAAGAAGAGAAGTCGGGCGTGTACATGCTGGAGTGTCACTGTGGCGAAGGTTTTTATATTGGTAAGACCAGTAGAAAGTTTAAAACTAGAATACTTGAACATACTAAAGAGATAGACAAACTTCAGGGCACCATGGACATTCAAGACAAACACATAAAATCAGTGTTTGCACGTCATGTTTTGCTTGAGAATCATACCTTTGACAAATCCAATGGTTTCAAATATTTACATATTAACAATAATAACAACTTCATTGACCTTTTGGAAGTTTTGGAAATAAACAAACATCAAAACTCATCCCCATTTTGCCTTAACCAACAACTAGAGCATAAAACCACATGTTTTTTTTTAACTCACTCAATTTTCAATAATTTTTATTTTATTTTATTTTTTCCTCTCTGTATATCATCCTTGTTCCTTCAGTTTTTACCAAATACTTTGTATTTTTGAAATTTTTATTTTTTAACAAATTTTACTATTGACTTTTAAATGTTCAAATATTTGTTTGTTCATTTTTTGGTACAAAAATCACATTTTTGAGGTTCCTTTAGAAAGATTTTGTGATAAACCTTTTACTAAATTTTTTCATTTATAGTAGATAGTTCAATTTTGTAACTTTATGTCTTATATGTCTTCGTCTGTTTTTATTGTGAAATATCTTTAAGGACTTTTAGATAGTGTTTATTGACAACAATATTTTTTAATTCTAATTTTATAGTTATCTGACTGAAACCTAACCACCAAGATTCTTCGTTTTCGACTCATCACTACAAACTTGTGTGAAACAACTAATACCAACCAACCATAGATATTATCGAGGTTTTTTTAACCTAACATTTTTTAAACAATAATAAAGAACCTCTTCATATTATTTAAACCTTTTTTATTTTTTAAATGTTATTGTTTCATGTTTTTTTAAATAATTTTTTCATCATAATAGATGAGCCAGGGACGAATTCTTGACGGTGGAATGTATAGTCTGTTTTAATATTTTTTCGGTAAGTTTTTGATATCAGGGCTGGGCTGAACTATAAAGTTTTCTATAGCAGGATTGTCTATTTTTAGCTTTAGGATACTGAAGATGGCTTAATAGGCCGAAATCGGTTTATCTACATTAAAGCAATTAGAGGAAGACAGTGTTTCATTTCATTTCACAATCTTACATACCTCTAAAGTAAATGGAGTACTTTTTCAAAATAAATATTTCACCTCAAGTCAATTCTTACTTTACTTCCTGTGAGCAGTCTCTCGACTTTAATATTCGCAAATTTTGGGAACTAGAATCAATTAAGTCAAGAACGTTTCTCTCACCCGAAGAAAAAAGATGTGAAGAGATTTTCCAAAAAACTACCACTAGAGATATTTCTGGCCGATTTACTGTAAATTTGCCTTTTCGTCACATTGACCCTCCTGACCTAGGAGACACATATTCAGTGGCCTATCGTCAATTTTTGTCTCTTGAATCTCGCTTAATAAAAAATTCAAATTTCTATAGTATGTACTCGGATTTTATGAGAGAATATCTCAAAAACGGGCACATGTCTTTAATTCCAAGATCCGAACCTAGACCTCAGTTATGTTCTTATTTATCACATCACGGAGTCCTTCATCTTGACAAATCAACGACTAAACTCCGGGTGGTTTTTAACCCCTCGATTAAGGGTTCGAAAGGCCTAAGCATAAACGAAACTCTTTTAATAGGACCAAAATTACAAGCCGATATTTCCGAAATTCTATTAAAATTCAGATTTTATTATCGTATTTTTGACTGATATAAAACAGCATTTTTTACAAATTCAAATCAATCCAATTCATCGGGACTACCAAAGGCTACTTTGGCGATTTGATCCCAACGAACCCCTGCAGGAATACAGGCTTAATACAGTGACGTTTGGTGTTAGCTCAAGTCCCTATTTAGCTATTAGAACTCTTAGAGAACTAGCCATCCTGGAGGCTAAGAATTATCCTGAAACATCCCAGGTCCTTTTAAATAACATTTTCATGGACGATATTTGCTGTGGAGCTAACTCTCTAGAAGGTGCTTTATCGCTTCAAAAGGATATAATGGCGTTGCTTAAATTGGGAAAATTTGAATTAAGTAAATGGGCATCAAATAATCCGAAACTTCTTTCACATTTGTCGCCCGCTGATTGTCAGATCCCTGTTACCTTTGAAGACGATTCTTCAACATCGATTAAGGTGTTGGGCCTTCAGTGGCACCCTTCTACAGATACCTTTACCTATTCTTGTACCCCCTTATCGCCTGTTTCATTTTTAGCCAAAGTGATTATGCAAAAACTTTGGTTATGCAAAACTGATTTGGATGAAATACCCCCCGATCCAATCAAAACACTTTGGAATCAATTCAATAATCAATTCACCACTCTTTCGAATCTTTGTATTCCTAGACATATTTTTTCGAATAATATTCAACGATGTCAATTGCTAGGTTTCTGCGATGCATCCGAGCTAGGATACGCTTCTTGCGTATACGTTCGCGTCGAATTACCAAATAAGATTATCAAAACTGCTCTAGTCATGGGGAAGTCAAGGGTTGCTCCCTTACACACTATTTCAATCCCACGTTTGGAACTACTTGGAGCTACTCTATTAGCTGATTTACTCGAACTAGTTATTCGCACCTATTCATCTTTACTCGTAATCGATGAAATTCTTGCGTTCTCGGACTCACAGGTCACGCTTCATTGGATCACATCTTCACCTCACAAGTGGAAGACCTTTGTGGCAAACCGCGTGAGTCGTATTCAAGAAAAAATCCCATGGTATCACATTACTTCACTCGAGAACCCTGCCGACTGCGCTAGCAGAGGGTTGTCGCCTAATAACTTAATAAATCACCCTCTTTGGTTTCACGGTCCTCCATGGATTACGTTGCCCACTACGGAGTGGCAAATTCAAACGTTTAAAAATGAACGTTCTTTGGGAGTTCCAGACGAGGTTCTCAAAGAAGAAAAACCGGAAAATTCAGTGGTGCTGACGGCAGAAATTCAAAATCAAAACTTTTTTGATAGACTAATCGATAAAATATCCAATTTAAATACCATTCAAAAAATCATTTGTCATTTTTTAAGACTTATTCACAATCGAAAAAACTCAGTTGACCTTTTATCCGGCGTTTTTTCCGCTTTCAACTACACAAGGCTCTACTTGTTTTAGTTAAAAGGGTTCAAGAAGAGTGTTTTTCGGATATCATTCAAAAAATTCAAAATAGTCAGCTATTACCTAAGCCGTTTCGCAAACTCGCGCCCTTTTTGGACGAATTGGGTTTCCTTAGAGTGGGCGGACGCTTACGGCATTCTTAACTTTCCTTTGAGGCAAAAAATCCCTTATTATTGCCGAAATCTCATAGATTAACCCAATTGATCATTATTCAAACTCATAACGAAAATTTACATCCCGGAATAAACACAGTCCAATACTTAATTCGTCAAAAGTTTTGGATTATGTCATCACGTCGAGCTATTCAGAGGGTTTTATTGCAATGTATTCCCTGCTTTCGCTTAAAACCAAAACCGTATACTCCGTACATGTCGGATTTACCTTCTTTTAGAACGTCACAATTAAAATGTTTTTCACACGTTTGCTTGGACTATGCAGGCCCAATCAAAACCTTTGTAGGTCAGAGACGTCGTGGAGCACAAGTTGGTAAATTATATATCGCAGTCTTTGTCGATACTTCTGTCAAAGCAATCCATATCGAGCTGGTTTCGGATTTAACCACAGAGGCGTGCATCGCTGCTTTGTGACGCTTTGTCGCTAGACGTGGCACTTGTGTCCAAATCACAAGCGATAGAGGCTCAAACTTTGTTGGGGCTATTAAGGAGCTCCATAATCTTTCGAAATTAGCTTCTGAGAGCTTAAAAATCAAATGACGTCTTAATAGTCCGGAAGCCCCCCACCTAAATGGTCTAGCAGAAGCAGGAGTCAAATCTATAAAAACACATTTGTATCGGGTCATCGGTGACCAGATACTAACCTTCGAAGAGCTCTATACTCTCCTCGCCCAAATAGAGGCATTACTCAATTCTCGACCCCTTTGTGAGCAAAGCTCTGACCCAAACGATCTTACGTCTTTGACTCCGGGTCATTTCCTCACAATGGAACCCCTTAATTCGTGTCCTGATCTTGACCTTTCTACCCTTAAAGTTAATACCCTTAAGCGTTGGCAACTTATCCAACGAATTCATGCCGATTTCTGGAAGCGTTGGAAACTCGAGTACTTAAATACTTTACAACAGCGTTCTAAGTGGTCGGACCCTTCGGTTGAAATCAAGCTAGATACGCTTGTATTAATTAAGGATGAAACTAGGCCGCCATTACACTGGTTGCTAGGTAGAATAGCGTCCGTACATCCTGGTCGCGATAAGCACATTCGAGTTGCTACTGTTAAAACACAACACGGACTTTTCACTCGTCCCGTGGTCAAGTTGTGCCCACTACCTTTAGATGCGCACTAAACTCCCAAGCAACTTCTTTGTGTTTCGTGTGTCGTTATCTAGAATATATATATATATATATATTTATTTTTTTTTGCATTTTTTTTCCTTTTAATCTATAAACCTAAAACGGATTTTAATTACCTACCCTCTAAGGTTTTAAATTAACTTATATTTTCTTTATATAGCCATTTGTTTATTCAATTAATCTCAATGTAAAACTTCGTTTTAAGTGGGCGGAAAATGTTCGTGCAACTTTAATTTTAAATTCAAATTTTGCGCCAAATTCCCGTATTCGGAAAACCCACACAATTTCAATTTTGATTGGCACAAGCAAAACGCCAGCGCCATCTACGAAAAATGAATCTGCGCAAACAGGCGTAACCAAGAAAAAATTCGTCTGTCGTATTCTATCGAGATCACCACGCAGCTTGGTGATAAATTCTATTAACCAAAAAATCAAACTAAACCATTACACAAACAAGTGATTCTAGTGTGGATCGACTGCAACGACTGGGCCAGCGAGAGGAGCTCCTCTGGACGACGGAAACAACTAAAAAGGTGAGTGCCAATCCTCTATATTGTCTTTGTGTGGCTCGGAAAAATTAATATTTTTTCATCGTCCTTTTAAGGATTTTTGCACCCAGATTTTATAAAACGACCAGCGCGCTTACAGTCCCGCGGCTCTACCCAACCAAAACCTCAAAACATCAACAAAGTGGAAACAAAATTTCGGACTTCCATTGTCTTTATTTATTTTAAACCAGCTAAACGTTTTTCTAGTATAAATTTGACCCCCTACTATTACGCAGAATAAAACATTTTGTTTACTATTTTGTGCGTGCCAAGTTTGACATTATGTTTTAGCTTCTTCTTTTTCAAACACACTTTTTTCATCTGCTTTTTTTGTGTTAAAATTTTCTCGCACAAAACTAATTCCTTTGTTTTAAGACCGTCTTTTATTTCATCTTGTTAATCTGTTTTAATCTAGCGAATTTTCTTGTAAGCGGCACTTATTTTTGCAACAACTTTAATACGATCTTTTATTTTTTGATATAACTTATTCTTCTTATCTGTTTTGCTTCCGTAAATAAATACATTTTTAGCGTATTCTACTATCCATTGTTTCAGCCTGTATCCTGTACTTGGCCTGACCAAACCAGCAAATTTTTCTGAGTTGAATTTCCCGACATTTTATAGATATGCTTCAACTCCTTATTAATTTTCAAAATAGAAAGGTGTTTTTATTAAGACGATAATGTTTTACAGGCATTCCCTTGTCCGAAGAGAAGTTTGACCCGATTTGTTCTATCTGTATCTGAAAGCGCCTATTTAAGCTCTTATGACCTGAGAAGCAGAGAAAAAACTAAATAAATCAAAGGCATTTCTGGGATTTTCTATCTGCCCATCTATGTTGCGTAGACAGGGCAAACTATAATCATGCCCAAATAAACACCTGCTCCAGTTTTTTCGCAATTCTTTGCCATCAGTATAGCGGATATTTCATTCTCCTTTTCTTTGCTTGTGTATGCTTGTTGTAGGTATACAGGTAAATTAAATGTTACAGGGATCATAGACTGCTTGCTGTGCTTAATGTGCGTAAGAGAGAAGTAAAAGGGAGAAAAATATATTTTGGGCAGTGTCTTGAAATATTTTTCACTGTTTTAGACCCGTATTTTGCTGGTAGTGGAAAATTAGAGGGATACATCGTGACCTCTCCTCTTGTGTGCAGGGAGACTGGTAAGAAGAGGGTATTTGTTTTTGACGCAAACAAAAAAATTACAGATGATTCAATGGTATTTCCGGGGAAATAGCTGCCAAGATGTGACAAATTTATTTGTTGTGGCGTTTGGGGGATGGGATATTCTAAGCCGTAGCACGGTCAAAAAATAGTGACCATTTCCAACGAACAGGGTGTGTCAATTTTTGCCACAAATGTAGGAATGGAGAGGCACTTCATGTTGGTGAAATGGGAGAAGAAAGGGAACGGCGCGAAACTATGATTCATGCCGCAGTAGAAGCTTTGCATCTCTGTTCCAGTAAGACAATTGCCAATGATGCGGGTATTAATATTTTACGAAAACATTTTAAAATGACATTCGGGCAAAAATAATCACCACACTACAATTAGTGACATCTGAAGTGCTGAGTAATGTCCGAATTGAATTTTATAATAGGCTTGGGTACTGTTTAGCACAGAGTGGTGGTAGTTCTTAAATCAATATAAAAGAATTTGGTTATCAAACAGATCCCTTTCTTACTTGTTTCGCTGGGAAAGCCATAAGTTTTAGTTTGTAGTAGACACGGCATTAAATATTGTTAAAAAATCAAGCTTAAAAAAAGGATTATGCGTTATGTAGTTATCGTCTAAATTTCCGATATTTCATGAACCACGTCCTTCGATCGATTTTCTTTACTAACTGAACGAAAAGATCGCCGCACAAAGAGAAACAATCGGTGTCAGAAATTTCTTTCCTCTTCTTTATCGGGGCGCACAGAGGACAGGTATTGGCTGTGGGTCTGGCTCTCCTGACACAATGGACACCACGTGTAAACTTATATGTTTTTTTCTTAGATACTACTTATTTTATACATATGCAGCTGTTCTTATATTTTATATTGCATATAGTCGTAATTTTCCATGATCCCAATCGCATTTAATCATGCTCTATTATGTACTTTGTGTTGATAGATTTCGCCCCAGCTAACTCCCTTGTATTTTTAAAATTCGATCGATCTTTTGAGTGCCAACGCTTGTGACCTGAAAGAGGTAAACTAACAATAGATACTGAAAACACCCAAAGGTGATTAAAACGATTATCGAGTATCGCCGAAGTAATTGCGCAGAAAATTAGACCATTCACGGCATACTATAGGGTTATTAACGTCAAAAACAACGAAATTCGCGCGAGTTATGGCCCAGACAATTACTGGGAAGTTATGTATTGTCGTGCGGCTGTTTGTCAAAGGATTAAACGGGGGTTGAGGTAGAGGGGTGGAATTTAGAAGGACCATATACATACTCGAAACTTTCACAAACATACATATTATTGGCAAGTACGTATTATTGGTAGCATATAATAATCGTGGAATTTTTGAAAACCAAAGTTGCACTGAACACGGTAAAAATTTTGTGTGAATGAAAACACGTTTTTTTCTTGAATAAATTGTTTTACCTTAAAACGCAGCGTTTAATCTTGAAATTAGACTTTACTTTTCTTCTTTAATTGTTTTGTTTCAGTATACTCGATTTTGTATGCGCCCTTTTTAGGATACAAGTTTTCTTTCTCTAGGACTCAATTTTTTACTTTACACCCCTTCCTGAAGGTGATTCTGCTACATCCGAACTTGGTATAGATGATAACCACAGATATATAAATGATAGACTTCTTTCCTTTTCAGCGCAACTGTCATGGTCGTCGTGAGTTGACTTTAGGAGACTTATGCTGGCGCCATCCTAGTACTGACCACAGGACTTATAGCAGGCTTCTGGGTTATTAATCCTGGTTGCTCAACTAGTGTCGGCTCCTGGGATACACCTGCGTATATTGTCGATGTCTAAGGTCAAATTATGTTTTTGTGTGCATTGCATTCTATGACGACTGTTGAATGCTGAAAAGGAAGTGGGCGGCAGGGCAATAAGACTGTTGTTTTGTTATTGCATCGTTTTTTGAATCGCGAACCTGGTAAACCATACCACGGCACTACCCAGCGGCTTTTTCGATACCCTCATCACCATTTCATATCCTTACATTTTACGGTTATGCTCGGGCTTAGTGAAGCCTAATGAGGTAGAAATGCAGCTTCTTCGAGCTACCCTTACCTCCTAGAATTTTCCAGTTAAATATTTTATTAGTGATTCAAACTTTTTATCTAATGCAAGCAAAAACAAGAGGTCCTTTTAAACTACAACAACATATTTTTGTTTGAGATGCTTTTTTAATCCGCCATGGAACATTTTTTGCATTGAGAAAATTGCACGTCTCGTTATATAATAACTGACCCTCCTGCCTGACCCCTCTCCGTCCAAACAACAGAAACACACCTCCCAAACTGTGTTCAACTATCTTGTTCAGTATAACAATATCCTCCCGAAATATGATGGATGATTCCATAAATCACAATCACCCCAATTCTTATTGCAAAAAACGTTCCTTCTATTCTGTGAGTAATGCCTTTTTGACTAGTGGCTAGCGAAGATCTGCAAAATGACCCTTTAGGAAGGGGTTGGAATTTTGGTGAAAATACACGAAAATATTTAAAATATAGTGCCGGAATTCTTCTTATTTTATTATTTTTTAAAAGTCAAAACTTGGAATACGATTTAAGTTTTGTTTAGTTATAAGGGCCACTCTAAAATTAGCATAGCTTCTTTTAAAATTACCGCTAAAACTTTGCTAATAGAGTGTTTTTTGCAACAGTTGAAATAACAGCAAATTTGACAGCTGTTACCGGTGTTCTCAACCAAGCGCGGATCTGGGTCAAAATCTAGGAGGGGGTAATAGTCGACGAAATTTTTTTTTGTAATATAATTTAATTTTTTTAGGGGGGTAATTCTTCTATTTTCCCTTATTGTATTAGGAAAAAGTGCATATTTTTATTTCTAGGGGTAATTACCCCGTTACCCCCCCTCAAATCCGCGCTTGTTCTCAACAAGGGTAAAGGTAACTTTCAAGGCATTAAAGAGAGATTTTGGAACACTAAAAATACGCTTCAAACAAACGTCAAGTTACTAGTTTTTTTTTCAACTTTTTGTTTATTTATTTTTATTCATTTATTTTATTTTTTTTAGAATTATGGCTTTTTGTAACACAAACTACCAAAATTTAACAAAAAATTCAACTGTATTTCAAAAAAAAATTAAAAACAATGCAAAACCAACCTTAAAAAATAACGTTAACAATAAAGGAAGGCCTGTTACTGTTAGTTACGGTAACGGCGCCTGTACTTACGGTGGCCGTCGTTTAATGTTAACTTTTTAAAATTATTTTTGTATTGTTTTTTTAATGCAGTCGAACTATTTACTTAAATTCGGTAGTTTGATTTGTGAAAAGCCATAAATCTAATACAAATAAATAAACAAATATAAATGAACAAAAGTTGAAGGAGTGTTCTTTAGTGTTCCAAAATCTATCTATTTTACCCTGAATATTACCGTTATTGTTAGTATCAGTAACGGTAACAGCTGTCAAATTTTCTGTTATTTTAACTATCCCAAAATGTCCCTAATACTGGACGCCATTATCGTAACCAAAAATAAAAAACCGACAAGTTGCTAATGTAGACGTTAGTAATAACAATAACGGTAAGGAAGTGTGGAATACGACACCCAAAATATCCCTAATAAACACAGTAGTGTAGCCAGAAGTGCTTCGGGGACACGGGCCCGGGTAAAAATTTTACACCATTTTACTAGTTCCCTCCTTCCTCTTTTCTCCCCCACCTTCACTCAATGGAAGGTAACACTGTTTGCGTTCATAGGAAATCTACACGTACTTTCCGAGTAGCGATAAATGAATGTTAAATGCATAGTGCTTTCTATAAGGCTAAATACGGATTAAACCTAACACTTGGACAAAAGAAAATAAATAAAAAAAACATCCAACTGCTAAATCTACTTGTAACTACTAGTCGCAGCAGTAGGTAGATTTAGCAGTTGGGTGATTTTTTTATTAAATTTTTAATTTTTTTTGCCACTATCGAATTTAAAATTATCGCTAAAACTTTGTTAATAGGGTGTTTTTTCCAACAGTTGAAATAACAGTAAATTTGACAGCTGTTACTGTTATTCTCAACAAGGGTAAAGGTATATAACTTTCAGGGCAATTAAAGAGAGATTTTGGAACATTAAAAATAAGCTTCACACAAATGTCAAGTTTGGTTTTTTTAAATTTTTTGTTTATTTATATTTATTAATTTATTTTTACTAGATTTATGGATTGTCATAAGAAAAACTACCAAAAAATTGAATTGTATTTAAAAAAAAAATGAAAAAACAATACAAAACTAACCTTAAAAAATAACGGTAACAAGTAAAGGAACGCCTCCGTAAATACCGGATGCCATTATTGTAAATAACAAGACAGGATGGACAAATTGCTAACTCGCAAACTCACTAAGAACGATAAAGGTAACGAAGTTTGGAATACGCCACCCAAAACATCCCTAATAAATAAGTGGCGTAGATTAATTGCTGGCCAAACACAAACTATCAAATTTTAGCAAAAAAATTCAACTGTATTTCAAAAAAAAATTAAAAATAATACAAAACTAACCTTAAAAAATAACGTTAACAAGAAAGGATGGCCTCAATAAATAACAATAAAGGATCGACAAGTTGTTAATGCGTAGACTCAGTAATAACAATAAAGGTAGCGAAGTGGCGAATACGCCACCCAAAGTGTCCCTAATATACGCAGCCAGCAGTGTTCCGGGATCAGGAGCCCGGTAAAAATTTCATAAAATTTAAACCATTCCGACATTAAAAAGTCAATTTTTAAACACACCCGGTTCTACGTTACTACGCCACTGAATAGACACGTACGGCACACTAAAAAAAGTGTTTTGTAAAATTCGAGTAAAACACGTTGGTAACTTTGTAACCAACGTTTTTTACTGTAATTTTACAGAGTCATAAAAAACACTTACCATCACATTACAGAATAAGTAAAATTACATGATATATTTTGTAAGTAAATTTTTTATGAAAATTTACAGGAAAATTGCTTTTTTCCAAATCCAGTTGTGTAAAAATCCAATGTACTCTGTAAAAATGGAAAAATACATCTACAGTAGTACTGAAGAAACATATTCACATTATATGTTATGTAAAAAATAACATTTTTTTTGTGGAATTCTGTAAAATGCAAAAATACATCTACAGTACTGAAAAAAATACATTTACTGTATATGTTATGTAAAAAGTTACATGATATATTATGGAATACAGTGAAACCTCCTATAAGCGGACACTCACGGTTCCGTCGATTTTGTCCGCTTATGGGAGGTGTCCGCTTATGAGAGGGAACTGCGAAATTTTAATATATATTTATTAACAATTTCTGCTGCTTGAGTTTTTTAATTTGAAATTTTTCAGCGATCCTTCGTGTTTCTTCTCCGAAACGTTAACCACTTCCATTTTTTCACGTAAACAAAGAAGTTTTTTACTAGGCGCCACTTCACAGAGATCTATTGCTACCCAACTGAACAATAAAAATAAAACACAGTCTCCCTGCCGAATAAAATGTGTTGTAAATACGAGAGATGAATTTAGTCTCCGCATTAAAATGGAAAGAGGTAATTCCCTGGCTGCAGAGTGCGTTGTTGCCAACACACTACATAATATTTATGCCCATATCGTCCAGCGCTCCGTCCCGTTGTCAGAAGTTCGCGTCCGGTTAAGAGAGGTTTCAGAATTTTTTTACCAAAAAAAATTGTCTGCGTCCGGTTGTTAGAGTGTCTGGTTATAGGAGTGAATTTTACATGTAATGAAATAGGGAAGAGCTTGGTTCCAACAAATTTGTCCGCTTAAAGGGAGTGTCCGCTTATTAGAGGTGTCCGCAAGGAGAGGTTTCACTGTATTACCAAAATTTTTTTCAGTGTATAATTATTAAATATATAGGCTTCAAGCGCGTATCCAGGGGGGCAAGGAGGAGCAGCTGCCCCCTTCTTACCAGATTTTTTATAATCACAAATAATTTTGAAGGCCTTAGAATTCAGAAACCTGCACCCCCCTCACAACCTTTTGTTTACAGCTGGATACGGCCTTGAATGGTTTGACAGGTCGCTACTACGTCGACTCAGAGTAGGGATAACCACGATTACAGGAAGAAATGCGCTGTCCAAAAA
This sequence comes from Aspidapion aeneum, assembly GCA_963576565.1. Classification (NCBI taxonomy): domain Eukaryota; kingdom Metazoa; phylum Arthropoda; class Insecta; order Coleoptera; family Brentidae; genus Aspidapion; species Aspidapion aeneum. The sequence goes on from OY755044.1 coordinate 43,021,821, forward strand.
ACACCCTATTATCTCAAAAATATCTAGGCTTAGCCAATAAATTTGACCTCAAGAAAAAATTCTTTGAATTTTTTTTTTACTTCAACCCATTTTACAATGAGATAATTTAAAGTTATGCCCACGTAATGAGTGCGCTATGAAGCCTAATTAATTGCCGCAGAGAAAAATTACTTAAGCGGGACAATGGCACATGTGAACCATAATCATCTATTAGAGCATCACAAAAGCTTAATTTTATTATAAACTTAATAAATATAATTCCCAGGAAAATAAAATAAAAATAAAAGAATGCATTAGCGCCTACGAGGAAGATAGTAGAGAACACTAAAAGTGTTTACGGGTGTCCATAAAATTAATGTTGATCATAAATTTTTTCGGGAATAAAATAAAAATCAAATTAAAATTAATTCGTCCGAGAAGTCAAACAAGCCAGTTAGACTTATTGGTGTTGAAGTGATGACAAGCGGCAGAAAAGCTTAAAAATAAAAATAATTTTTTTTAAATAAGCCACTTAAATTTAGACAGATATAATTTTGGCTAAACTTAAAAATAACTAGATGTTTTTCAGCTTCTTAATCACTTCTTAAACTCCTGTTAACTAAAAAATATTGGTAAGCTGTGAGAAAGCTTCTTCTAACAACGGCGCGGCGGCCCAAGGAGTCAATGAACTTGTTTAAAAAGCAATATTACAATTAAAACTTTGAAAAATACTGCTCTACTACAGATTGAAAAGAATTGTGGGGAAAGAATTCAGCCTTTGAAGGACACGACTTATAGGCCAGTCATTAGAGCTAAAAATAGACCCCCAGCTTGCAAAAGGTGGTGTAGTCGCGATTTTGACTTATGTTGTTCACCTTAGAGTCCTAAAAAAAATTGAGTTCTCGACCTAGGGGGGGGGGGCGGTTCCCTTTGCCATCTTGGATATAGTGTGCACTAAAAGGCTTTTTTTGAATTACTCGGTGCCTGTTCATTTTAGAAAAAAAAAGTTTTAGACAAAAGTTGAAGACAAAAAGTGTGCTACCCAGAGAACTCAATAATATCTCATTTTATAGGCTTTTGGTTGGTCTTTTTTTGTGTTATTATAGATTTTCTAAAAATAAGCAGTTTCAAAGTTAAAGGCCACTAAATAAAAAAATTGGTCAAAATGCAAAACGGTGGCGAAATGTTTAGCGTCATAACTCGAAAACCATTCTTCTGACAAAAAACGTACGCAACAGTGTTTATGTAGGAAATTATATTGTCTTCAACTTTTGTTAAAAGATTTTTTTCTAAAACATACAGTAACCAAGTAATTAACACAAAAACCCTTTTTGTGCACACTAAATCCAAGATGGCGGGGAAGCCGGCCCCCCAAGGTCGAAAACTCAAAACTGTTTTTAGGAATTCAATGTCAACAACATATGTCAACTTCGCGACTACACGACCTTTTGCAAACGCCTAAATTGTATAATGACTAGATTACTTATTCTGAAGGCTGTTTTTCAATTTTGACTTTAGTTATTTGTTGCCAATAAAGATATACTACAATTTTGATATTCCAGCAATCTTTGAAATATACAAGATGGTTTCCAATATAACCTTTAATATAAACTCTGACCACTTCGACCTAAAATCGTTCTGGATATATGGGAGTTACTAAGTATATACTTATACACAACCAGAGTTTCCCCCCAAAAAGGCCTTTACGATTCCTGGCAGGGCAATAAACTGTCCTGCAAGGAGCAGGAATCCCGCTATAATCTAAACACTTTAATAAAACGCAGGACTTGATATAGAAGTGAAGCTTGCAGAGAGTTCTAAGGAAGAAGAACAAATATTTTGTCAAAAGGTTGTTTGAAAGGCTGATGATAAAACCATAGGAAAAAATTAAAACACCTCAAAATTTTTAAGAAGGTATTGCAAAAGTTTTAAACAATATTCCGCATATTTTACTACTTTAAAACTTAAATATTATCCAAATCCTTTAAAAAAGGAGTGAAATCAGACCAAAAACATTTCATGTAAAAAAAGCCAAGTACGCGAAAATGGTATTCCGTAAAAAGGATTGAGATAAAATTAAAGCCAAGTTCTCTAATACAAATTTCAAAATGTAAGGTTTTAACTAGTTTGGAAATGTTTTTCTAAACTTGGCTATTACGGCTTCAGTTGACTCTTAAGCACAGTGCTAAATTAAACACAAAGAAGTTTGGCTGTAAAAGCAAAGTACTTTAATAAAATAAAACAATACCATTTGTTTGCATTGGCTCCTTTATACTTTCAAGTCTTTCATGGACAAGAAATCTACGGTTTGACACTAAAGGATGTGGCATCTTAAGAAGTCCCTGAGAGTGCCCCCCTCTCAAGGACAATGATATAAGACGGAAATAGCATTTGGGGTGGAAAAGCCGAGGATTTTTGCTCCAAAAAATATCTGCAATATAAAAATACAGTAAAGCAGAGAACGATCCAAGTATAGCAGTGCTGGAAAGTATTTAGCTTCAATTTATAAATAATCAAAGATCATATCATTTTGATGATAGTTGGAATGAAAAGTTTATTTAAATTCCATATAATCCAAAATAGGTCAAAAGATTCCCGAAATGAGCAGATTCCAAACCAATGGAATAAAATTTTGCATACTCACCAGTAGACTAATTTTTTTAAATCCATTTTTACAAGGGGCACTTTTTACGATTTTGAGATATCTCTATTTATCATACCGAAGCGGATATGGATATAATCCTTTATTTTAAATAAAGAACATTGTTCGAGCGATACTTCATTGAAAAGGTGTTTCAGTTTTTTTTATACTGGGACTTTCCATCCAAACAGGATCAATCGCCCAGTTTTGTAAAGATAGAGTAGAGTTCAGAGCATACAATCACGAAGATCCAAGTACCTAGCCAGAAATCAAACCCGGATCGCCTGTGTGTGAAGCAAATATTGCTACCACTACACTACGACGACCACAGACAATAAAGTTTTTCAACTGCCTTTATAGGGTACGTATTTTAACATTTTGAAGAAACTGACGTATACGAAACACTAAGTAGTGATTTTAACCGGATGTATGTTGAAAGTAGACCTGCCCTGTAATAATGCCAACACATTTGTTTCCTATCTAATTTTAGAGGGAAAAAATACCCCTGGAATTAAGAAAGACATATTAATTATTTTTCTTGAAGTTCCGTTTCTTAGCAAAGATTATTATACCCAGGAATATGTCTTGGGAGGGGCCCGAGGGCTCTTGGAGGGGGCCCGAAACCTTATGACGTCGAATTTTAAGCTATTTTTTTATGTTTTTTCATGAAATATGTGGAAAATATGTAAAAAAATCCAAGGCTGGGTGCGCCCATGATCATAGTAATGCGAATCTTATTTGCTCTGCTCTAAAGAGTTGAGTTGACTTAAACTAGGACATTATTTTTCTTCCTTGGCTTCCCATGCCTTCAATTTTTCCCTTTATTTATATTTAATGTGCTTGTTTTTTAAATTATGTACTTCAGCGCTGTAAATGCAATTGAAACAATTTTGAAACATAATATTGCTTTCCCAAAAAAATCAGAAATCAAGATAGAAAAAGTGTCCCTTTGTCCTGGTCTAGGACAACTAGGAGCAGATCAAAAAGAAAATATCTTTAATTATTCTTTAACCCATTTTCTTCATTTGGCTTTATTAACTATTTTTAGAGCTTGGTAATGGTAGATCCATTAACTACAGGTATTAAAATTTTCGTAAAATTTAAAATAATTTTAATCTTGAGTTTAATTCTTTTAGAATACCTAATTTATTTTTACAAATTAGAAAATGTAAAAATGTTCAAATTATATATAAAATTTTTTTAAAAAGTTTATTAGAGTTTAAAAAAATTTTAAACATTAAAAAAACTAAATTTTTTAAAAACTAAATCTTCTTTTGGGTAAAGTTGAGGCACGGTCCCTAGAACTAGACCGATAGTAGAAAAATTGCTTAGTTTTCAAAAAATATTAGTTGTTCATATCATATCTAACTTTTGTTTTAAAAAATCAGCTGGACAGTGACGTGACAATTTCGAAACATATGTATATATATATATATATATATATATATATATATATATAAGATCCGAAGACCGGTCTATTGTTGGGACAGTGAAGTTGAGGTAACCAACTAACCTAACCTAACTCACTACTGTACTCCCCTAGGCAAAGTTGAAAAATACAACTGACGTAACCTGGCCTATACCTACATTATTCTTTTTTTCTTTGTACCTACTTGGGAAAAGTATTTTTTTTTGTACATAAATTATCGAAAAAAGAACATTTCTCGTCAAGTAGACCTTGTGCCATGTTGGCCCTGGGTCAAGTTGGCCTCGCCAAGTTGTTCCATTTCGCTCTATCCTGCATGGATTGACCGTTTTAAATAAAATTAAAAAGGACACTCCATACAATATTTTACCGATTTAAATTATGTACAAGAGAGCAATAAAAATATAGGCTTTTAAAAACTGTCGTAACTTGGTCGTAACTCTACCGCCTTCTTTAAATTTAACACCCACTTGACAGTACAAGAGCGGAAAGCCATTTATACTCCGCATAGGATCATTAACACCCGAAAGCACAAATAAAAGAAATAAAAAAAGCAAAAAGAAACCTAAAAAATCGTTCCACATTAAAAGAGGTCTAGTTAAGGCCATGTGCACCTTAATGCAAAATGAATGTTTCGACATTCTTTATGGGGGTCAGGGATCCAGGCTTTTCAACAACTTTAAGTAACTTTTGCTCTATAATTTAGAGCCTTTATAAAGCCTATTGTGTCTGAACCCCCATTTAAATATGAAAATATGTATAGAGAACTTACTAAAGAAATATATTAACATAAAATAACCTACTATTTTGGTAATAATATTGGTGCTAAGAATAATATGTCAATATTAAGGGACTTATTGAAATAAAGCCAGGCAGTAATTGTGCCGGGCACTATTCTGACAGTTTCGCATTGAAAAGTAACAGTTGATCTTTCAAAATTAATAGTGGCGGCTCTATTAATTCCGACTCTTATAATATACAATGGCCTAATTTTGGAAGAAGCCAGCTTTTTATAATGCGAAAATGTCACAATAGTGCCCGGCACACTTACTGCCAGGCTTTATTGCAATAAGTCCCTAATATTATAAATGAATTTACTGAAAGCTAAATTTTGAAACCTGTAAACTTCCTTCGTCTCTCCTTTTGGTGTAAATCGGTCGCCTAACATCAAGGTCTTTATACTTTGACACAGGTTACCTACAGTATTTGAAAGGTCATTGAACCTGACTGGCTAATTTTAATTAGATTAAAAAGTCACTGGGTAGCCTTATACCATTTGTTTTAAGGAAACTCGATGACGCAGCTACAGTCGCCCAGTTCAATTCACATGACTGGTCAAATTCTGTTTGGAACCTGTGTAAAAGTATAAAGACCTTGACCTAACCTCACAAATGTACGATATGATAGCGACGTGTGTGGGAGACAAAAAGTGAGAATTTACGTATAAGTCAAATAAAGAATGACGCATGCGCAATTGAAAAAATTGAAATTATAAAATTTAGTCGTTTCGAAAATCCTATTTTCAAGAATTTGAATTTATTTGTTTGAATATTTGCAAAACTCGGAAAATGCGTTTTACAGTACAAGAAATTTCACAGGCAATAGATGAAAAAAAACATATATAGGTTTACTTCTTCAAGCATAGCAAACGTCTTATTTAGGATTATAAATTATTTGTCTGCTTAAAATAAACAAACTTTTTAACCTATGCCCGAATGAAAAACATCGCAATGTGTGAAATCGATAAAACTTAAAAAATTTATGTGTAAGTAGGCATCGATTTTATGTCAGGAAATTTGTAGTCAATCAATCAACTTCGGAAAAAATGCTTTTAGGGGTAATTTATGATACATTAAGTCGCTATGATACTTGTGTATAGAAAATATCCCTCATATGTTTATGTACTTTTTTAGCATTTATATGACGGCTATCATATGAATTGACTTTTTGATTAAGTATACCTATCAGTAGATAAGTACCATTTTTAAAAATTTCGTAAAATATGACTTTTGCCATTAAGTTATAGTTCAGAGTCTAAAATCTTGTCCCATGGAATAGTAAGTTGTGTAAGATTCTTTAAAACTGCCTTAGATCACACAATTTTAAGAAACCGGTTATTTGCCTCCAATTTGAGCGGGAGGGCCTGCTTTTAAATCCTTTTTCACAACTCAAATTAGTTTTACAGAAAAACTGATATACGGTTTTGGTTTGCAAGAGACCACTTATTAATGAGGTGCAGAATTTGGCGTTATATATTATAAACTAACAAAGATATGAATTTTTTTGTTGGGTAAAAAAATGTTACTATATTTTTTATTATTAAAAAAAATTATATGTTTGTTAATTTGTAAGATATAAATCTGGCAAACAAAAATTTTAACTGTTTTTTTGTAAAACTAAGTAAGCAAAAGTTATTAGCCAAAGTTTAAGAAAAATGGAAAATGCCGCCATTTGGGATTTATGACGTCATATAATATCTAATCTTATATAATCTAACACCAATCGATCGAAGGTTGTCTTAAACTTTTTTGCTCAAACTTGATCTATTTAATTTTTGTAATATTGAAAAAATAAAAAATGTATTTTATAGTTCTTAAGATATAGAGCTTACTATAACGGCAATTTTATTGTTATTCTATTGTAAACAAATCACAACTTATACAATTTTTCTGTAAAGTTGATATGGCAAAAGTTTGTGAAAAAAACATGGGCGCTCTTACTCAAATTTGGGGCAAACACCAGGCGACTTAAAATTGAGTAATCCATAGCCAATCGATTTGGGGTAGTTAAATTTGTTTTTTGGTAAAAGTAGTAAACAATTTTTTTTGTAGTTATAAAAAAATATATATATATTTGTTAGTTTTTATAATATGAAGATCATTTTAATACAGTCTTACTTGGTGTTTTATTGCAAACAAAAACGTCGCGATCTCTGATTAATGACGTCACACCGGCCCTCCGACTAAAATAGGAGGCAAATACCCGGTGACTTAAAATTGTGTGATCTATTACCAATCGATCTAAGGTATTTAAAAAAATCTTGCAGGCCACTCAACTATTATTATTTAAATTATTCTAATTACAAAAAATAAAAGTTTTTTCCTTGGAAAAGTTTTTATAAAAATTAAAAACTTTCAGAGAAATTTTAGTTTTATGAAATTCCAATTTTTTTTTATTTTACCACATTTGAATATAGTCAAACAAAAAAAATATTTCCCAATGTTATGTAAAACCTATTGTTATAAGTAGTGTAGTAGTGTGGGTTCTGGACCAAATGGTAACCATGCCATCCACTTCTGTCTGTGTGTATGTCTGTCTGTCTGCTGCTGAAGAAGTGAACTTGATCTGACCTTGGGGCTAAAAGAAGTGTGCAAGAAGCTGTCAGCAATGACGTAACAACCAGAGGCTGTTGAAAGGCCCTAATGAGTTAGGTGCCAATGCGAGAGTAGGTAAAATGAGGTGGTTTTTTTAGTAAGCTAGCTACTTCACTAACTTCGCCTGGTCTAGGTAAGGCCTTAGCTGTTGAAAGGCCCTATTGGCAATGAGTTAGGTGCCAGCCAGTAAGATAGCCACTTCACTCGCTTAGCCTGGGCTAGGTAAGTCCTAATGTGAAAAAGGCCTTGGTTGTTGGTTAAAAAATAAAATAATTTCTAAAAATATTTGTCAAAATTAATCGGGATAGCCTGTTATTTTCTCTGTGTGTTAAAAAATAAAATAATTTCTAAAAAATGACTGCACGAGTATCTTATCGTTGTTTATGCAGTTATAGGATAACCTTATGACCCGCACACATTCCTATTTTATCTAAGACAGCTGGTTATTTATGCTGTACAGGATGTCTCAAATTAAATAATTCTAAAATAAAAACTAAAAGTATGTTTTAATTATATATTTTTATTCATATGTATCATATAAGCCACACTCATCTCGACCATCAAATTTAAAAATAATTGATTGAAGATGTTTTTTCACGTCATAATTTGGATATATTTTTGTATATTCCAGCGCTGCCTCTGTTAATTTACGTTTCCATATTGTAGGTAATAATGGGTATAATGTTGGTAGTTTTTCCTCAATGATGTACCTGTATGAATCAAACCCAAAATATATCCATTCTGCTAACCATTTATAAATATTTTATTTAATTTTTCTCTTCTAAAAGTTCTTCTAGTTCAAAGTCCAAGTTTTTTTTTGTTGAAGTGTTCTTTTAGTTGACCAATAATTATATTGAAAGTCCATCTTACTGTGTTCTAAATTTTAATTTATGATCTAACTGTTATAGCTCTGGCTGAACGAATGAATGAAGTGTTGGTTAAAAAGATATTAAGGCAAAAGTTGTTTGTGGTGTTTAACACCACGTGACCAGTGCATGATATAATAGTGATATGTGTTTGTATTGCATCACCTACCTATTATGTGACATAATCCGTGGCTGTTGTTCAAGTTTGAAGGACTCAAGAAATAATGTGTACCTATTATTGTGTTGATACCTAACACGGTTTAAAATTGACAGGATAGCCAACAAAAAGACCTCACTAGCTTAGCCTGGTATGTTTGAATGTAAAACAGGCGTTAGTAGTTGATTAATAATAATAATAATAATAATTATTGTCTATGTTTGTTAAAAAATAAAGTTATTTCTCGATGTGCATTTTGTATGTGTATTTTTTTAGTGTTGTTTATATAGTTAACAGGTAACCTTATGACCCCTCACATGTTTCTGTGTTATCGAATTAGCAATAGCCACGAGGTCACGAAATATGATGCAATCGTATGTAATATGATGCAATATTATGTAATACAGTTGGTTATTTATTTGTCATATTTGATAAAAATGGTATTTTTAAATTTTTCATTTTTTAAAAATGGTTGTAATGATCGCCAACAAGAATATTGCAAACATGTTGAATGGTAATATTTCAGCACAACTAAAACGGCATCAAAATACTTATTAATTTTAGTATCTATTGGAAAAACACACAAACAAAGGCTTAAGCAAGCAAGAGATGTATGTATCATAAAAAAGCCTTCCCTAAGTGCCAAAATGCATAATAAAATAAAATAAAAATAAGGGTACATAATGAAAGATCGCTATGAGTTGGGGGTAGCAAAGCTACTTTTTACGCTAGATGTGCATGATTTGCGTCGTCAGTTTCCAAGAAAGACGCATTTCGGTGTACTGCGCAAATCTCATTTGGTCCTTAATAGTTTTTCACTAATTTCTCAGCACCTATTGAACCGATTCGAGAAATTCTTTTTGTATGGGATTTACCTAGCTATTGAACCGATTCGAGAAATTATTTTTTTAATGCATTGGTGTGGTTTAACTTGTGCTAATTTTTAAGGAGCAATAGATCACCCAAAAGGGCATTAATAGTTTTTCGCTAATTTCTCAGCACATATTGAACCGATTCGAGAAATTCTTTTTTTTATTGCATTGGTGTGGCTTAACTTGTACTAATTATTAAGGAGATCTAGATCAATCAAAAGGGTCTTATTAACTAGGTATGTAATAGTTGAATTAATGAAGTGTTGGTTTAAAAAGCATTAGTGTTACAGGGTGAGGTGTAAAAATATGGATGTTAACCAAAAAGACCTTATTATACCTTTTTTTAACATGTGATCAATGTATGATTAGGAAAACCAGTTTTTCAATATTGTGTTTACGATTTGATAGGTTTGTAAAACTAAAAAGTGATCCAATTGAAGAATAGTCACTTTTAACATAATTTAGGTTTTTTGATAGCTATTGAGTAAGTACATTAATATCTATACAAATGTGAAGTATGTTTGTGGTGTTTTATGCTAGATTAAATGCCATATAAACGGCAGGAAACTAACTTTACAGGTTTCCTTAGGGTAGTGTAAAAAGGGCCTTATTACCTAAAAATAGTCATTTTTAACGTAAATTATGGGTTGTCTGATAGAAATAAATATACTAGCCATTGAGTAGGTACATTAATATTTATATATATTTTATGCTAGTTTAAATACCATATGAATGACAGGAAACTAACTTTACAGGTCGGTCTCCTCAGGTTACTGTAAAAAGGGTCTTAATAACTAAAAATATTATAGCTCTGGTTAAATGGTTAGATTAACAAAATGTTGGTTAAAAAAGCATTAAGACTAATACTATGCTAGTGTAGTCTAGTGTGACACACCTCTTTGTTAAACAAGTTTAGTAAATTTTTGGTATTTGGTCTATATCTATTACAAATAGAATGATACAAACACGAAACAGCCAATTTAATATTTTTTTCCTAATTTTTCAACATATATTGAACCGATTTAGGAAATTATTTTTGTATGTGATTGGTGCTGGATTCACATTGACTTTATTTTTAAGAAGATAACTCGGTCACTAGGACCTTGTTAGGTTTTTGTTGATATCACAACTTTAAATAGACCGATTTGAAAAAAAAAATTGTTTTGAATTGGAGGATTTAAATATTGTTTTTTAAGTAGAATTTTTTGGTTCAAAAATAAATGAGAAGAGAAAATTATTTAATATTAATAATATATTATTTTAATATGCAATCCAAAGGACATTATTATATAAACACACCCTAGGAAAAGTTGTTTACCTATAAGTTTAATTCTTGTTTGTTACCTATTTATTATTATGTGAGATTTGATTTTAAAAATTGAATTCGAACTATCACTTTAATTTAAAATAAAGCAAAGAAACTTTAATTTAAAATAAAGCAAAAAACTTTAATTTAAAATAAAGCAAAATCATTTTTGTCAATGAGATAATTTAACTAACTACCTATGTAACTGCTAAAGAAATTATTATTAACATTTTCTTCTTTGTTTAAACTTTAGAAAAAATCCTTCAAGATTTAACATCCGAAGATGCCTGAATGTTAACGAAGATTTACGATTACCTTAGGAAATCTGGTTTAATGTTTGAAGTTAGGTACAAAAACTCTGACATGTGTCATATAAATTATCGGTTTGGTGTAACGTAATGGATAAACGAAGAAGGCTGAACTTCTAAAGATAGTAAGTGGTTGCCACAAATCTCTCATATAAGCTTTTCAGTACAGCATTAAACAGAATGGTAAAAAATTGATAAAATGTGCACGCGCTTGCAGATAGAACAACAATCTATGAAAAAAAATGGATATGTTTCTTTTGATAGCGTTATATTTTTTTAAATCATTTGGCATATATATTAAAGCGAAAAACAGAATTAAAATATCATATACAAACAAGTGTTTCTTTATGGAACAATATTTGGCATTTGGTAACAAACCAGTGTTTCTTTATTAAACAACTGTTTTTGATTTATTTTTTCTTTATTAATACCATAGACTATAGTAGAAGACTAGCAAATAAATAAAGAACTTTAAAATTTATTTTAAAAAACGTACTTACTTAATAAAGAAGTTTAAAATCTTTGTTTGGCCCATTGATAACTCAATTTCCTTTCTCTTTAAGAATCACCAAAATTGTGTTCTCCTCTAACCTTTATTTTTTCTTTTTAAAATCAATGCGAGGGAAAACTAAAACAGTGCTTCTTTAGAAACCCTTATAATGATCATAGAACACCAAATATTGCAAGCCTTTCTTAAACCAATTGTAGAGAAAGAGATAAAACTGTTACTATGATACCAAAATATAAAGGACTGAATCTTTAAGATTTGCCTATAAATTCTGAATGGTATAATGCGACGTTGAAAAATTTTTTTGGTAGTTTTAAGTTGTTTTGATGTTATTTTTAAAGTCAAAGAACATTTAAAAGATATTAAAATGATGCGAGACTCACTTATACAACAAAACTGAACAAAATTGTTCAGAAATTTCGTTTTTCAGGTAAATCTTTTGAAACTGCTTGACCTTCAAACACCTTTTAAATCAAAATCATAAGTGCAAATAAATCAAAGACATTTTGAGAATAATTAAGTGTAACTTTTTTAGCACATACCAATATAGTACAATTTTTAATCCTAACCGTCATTCAAAAAATGTACAGAGTATCCCAAACTTTGGTGGTTTTAATACTTCTAGGTCTAGGGGATATGATAGGGTCACTGCATCCTGGAAGCCTGGCGTCTCCATAAGAAGACACTACGTCTTTGTGATGCAGTGACCCTAGGATATGAAAATCATCAGAGCCTCATATTTTTAAACTTCGGCATCCGTATTTGAGAATATAACCTCAAAAATGTTATTATTGTTTATTTTTATTGTAAATATGTCTATTCAGACGCCGATACTGGTAAATCGATAGATGAACTCGATGTATAAAGAATAAATATACGTAGGTCGTGTTTCATACAGCGTTGTTATACACTTTCTTAAAAATATTGCTCTTTTTCTAACTTATAGGCGCATGATGGGGGTAAAAGCGAATTGTTTTCATGAATCAATTTTTATCGCTGTTCCGGGTCTTTTGGTCTGGTTGGTCTCCTAATAAGTTAATAATTAATACTATCTACCTTCCTACCAAATAAATATTTAAAAAAAAATAAAATAAAATATAAGAAAAATGTTTTTATTTATATTATGGGCGATACTTATTTTTCAAGTTATAACAGAATTCACCTCGAATTTTGTTGCGCTTATAGCAGTTTAACACATAATCAAACTAACTAAAGTTTATAATTATATACTTTCTTTTGAAAAAAACTAAAATCTTAACCATATTGAATTGATAAGTGAGGTATGTGAGTGGCAGAATAGATTTGTCCTGTAAATGTCACTTATGTCCCGCTACCTTCTTCTTTCACTTTCCAAAATATAGTACTAATTTTATTAACAGTTGTTTTTTAAATGATCTCACTTGATTTGACTGCAAATTTTTTCCATGACTTAAGCAGTTGCGAAAAATTTTTTACTTGTGTTTTTTTTTCTCGTAGTTTTAAACTTTTTTTTATTTTTTAGTAATGGAAGCACAAACATAGAAACAAGTTTTTGACGAGGGACACGAGTGACCAGAACCTGAACCTAGATATAAAATGTATATTTTTTTAAATGCAAATAACTTGAGGTTTTTAGTAAGGTTTAGTAATTCCTATACTCCAAAAACATGTTTAAAATAATTACATCTTATGCTGTTTTATTTTATAAAAAAATTACATTGTTATTAAAAAAATTATACTGAAGATAGAGACACCACAAACTATAACTGAATACATTTAGTCTGCCTCAGATTAATTTCTTTAGTGATTTTTGAACAACAAGATCATACATGAGTACTAATCATGGGGATATGATTTTAAACAAATGAGAACTGCTTCACAATAATATCGGGCACTTCCGAAGGCTACAATTTACACAATGTGTTCAGCTATATACATAGATAGTTAAATAAGCAAATTCCTAAACAAACCTGGAAACCATATTTAAATAGTAAAATTCTTCCCCCCAAATTTTCGGTATCCTCATGTTCTAAGATATTATTCTAAAGTTGTCAGACACCTTTATACAACATTATGTAGTAACTACTGGCCGTAATTTAAACAAGTAGTATGTTCTCAAGACTAGGCACTAGTTTTCTTTTTAATAAAAATATGCTGCCTGCAAATTTATATTTTTATCATATGTAGGTTTTGTCTTGTTTTTAAATAAAGGCCAATTTTTTTTTTAGTCTTACAAGCTTGCATTCTTTAACGCCCTCTAGAATCTCGAAGGACACCGCTCAGCTCTAATATTTGTTTGTAGATCTGATGCTCTAGATGTGAAAAGTTCTTTGGTTCTTTAAACAATATTAAGTTTTCAAGCCCCGAAGTGTTCTTGAAAATGTGATCATCTAAAGCAATATTCTCATAATCCATTGATATTTTCCTATTACCTTACATCCACTTATTGTTATAATATCGGGGACCAAAAACCTTACCATACAGATCTTCCTTATTGGAATCATTATCGTCTTGAACAAAACTTAATGCAGTTGGTTTTTGCGGTTCGAAGAATAGCTTTAAAAAGTTTTCTGTTTGCTCTGCCTTGTCTAATTCCACTCTTTCTAATACGGAGCACCTATCATTTACACCGTACAACAATATATTGGTAAGTTAATTATGTTTAAACTACACCTGAGGATAGCTGAATTACGTCTGCAGTACATCTGAAGTACAGCTGAAGTACATCTGAAGTACAGCTGAAGTACAGCTGAAGTACATCTGAAGTATGTCTGAAGTACATCTGAAGTACAGTTGAAGTACATCTAAAGTACATCTAAACTACAGTTGAATTATGTCTGAAGTACGTCTGGATTATATGTGTTAAGTTTTCAATTTTTTGCTTACAATATGTATAGAATTGCTGATCTCGCCACAAACCGTCTTCTTCTCCAAATGATGTTGGCATTTTCCAAACATTTAAATTGTTCTTATCATTTAATAAAGATATTAATATAGTTTATCTTTATTTAACCCACCTTTTGCCTTTTATGTTGCTAATAAATAATAATTTGTATTATATTTTACAGATGGTACAAGGCCCTTGCAAACATAGTCAAGAACTGACTGTTATTTTAGTTTTATTAATCTATTTGTTTATTATTTTGCTTACAATTTGATGAATATTTTCACGCACTTTAATTAAGTTATTTGGAGCCTTATCGAAGTAAACAGCTGTTGACTTGGTCTTCTCAAATTCATGGAACATTTCCAACATTTTAAAATGTTCCATTATTTTGCATACTAATTCACCTTTTCTATGAGTAACAGCAAAATTTTGTGGTAGATAATGTTGCGTTATCGCAATAGTAGGATCGTATATTAAATTATTAAGCTCAAGCCAGAAATGCGGTTAAATTTTAATTCCATTTGAATATAACTTAGTACTCACTTGTACCTTGGTTTTTATTCCACATTTCTCAGCTAATTCGTGGAAAACTAAACTTGCAGCTAAGCATACACCACAGTAATTTGCCCGAATAAATGCCTTTTCACTACCATATTTGATTATATTATTTAATCTGATGTACTCTCGCATAATATCAGACATGACTGGTCACATCAAGAGCTTGATGATAAATAGTTCTTATTTGTTTTAGTATTTGAAATTATGCAATCTTGTAAACAGTATGTTCTAATTAGTTTAATAATTTTTGAAGATGTCTTTCTCATTGACATATTGATAACTTTTAAGTTGGTAACACTGGTAACAGTGAAATTTGGTTGGTATCATTGACTGGTTGGTAATTTCTATTAAGTTGGTAGCCATGGGATATTGTTGGTCACAATGTCTCTTTGGTTTTGCATTTTGTTAATATATCTTGATTTTTATCATTTTATTCATTATGATTTAATTCATTGAAGAGAAAATATTTAGTGGTTTTTGAAAAAGACGCGAGGTGGAGTCAATAAGTAGGTAGGTAGATAGCTTATATTTTGCAAGCGTCGTGTTATTTTATTATTTATATCGCCTAATTTTAATTAAACTTTTAATAGTTACAGAAAATGTCTCTCTTTACTGATGTCGTGAGTCGGGCCCGCAAAAACCAACTGCATTAAGTTTTGTTCAAGACGATAATGATTCCAATAAGGAAGATCTGTATGGTAAGGTTTTTGGTCCCCGATATTATAACAATAAGTGGATGTAAGGTAATAGGAAAATATCAATGGATTATGAGAATATTGCTTTAGATGATCACATTTTCAAGAACACTTCGGGGCTTGAAAACTTAATATTGTTTAAAGAACCAAAGAACTTTTCACATCTAGAGCATCAGATCTACAAACAAATATTAGAGCTGAGCGGTGTCCTTCGAGATTCTAGAGGGCGTTAAAAAATGCAAGCTTGTAAGACTAAAAAAAAATTGGCCTTTATTTAAAAACAAGACAAAACCTACATATGATGAAAATATAAATTTGCAGGCAGCATATTTTTATTAAAAAGAAAACTAGTGCCTAGTCTTGAGAACATACTACTTGTTTAAATTACGGCCAGTAGTTACTACATAATGTTGTATAAAGGTGTCTGACAACTTTAGAATAATATCTTAGAACATGAGGATACCGAAAATTTGGGGGGAAGAATTTTACTATTTAAATATGGTTTCCAGGTTTGCTTAGGAATTTGCTTATTTAACTATCTATGTATATAGCTGAACACATTGTGTAAATTGTAGCCTTCGGAAGTGCCCGATATTATTGTGAAGCAGTTCTCATTTGTTTAAAATCATATCCCCATGATTAGTACTCATGTATGATCTTGTTGTTCAAAAATCACTAAAGAAATTAATCTGAGGCAGACTAAATGTATTCAGTTATAGTTTGTGGTGTCTCTATCTTCAGTATAATTTTTTTAATAACAATGTAATTTTTTTATAAAATAAAACAGCATAAGATATAATTATTTTAAACATGTTTTTGGAGTATAGGAATTACTAAACCTTACTAAAAACCTCAAGTTATTTGCATTTAAAAAAATATACATTTTATATCCAGGTTCAGGTTCTGGTCACTCGTGTCCCTCGTCAAAAACTTGTTTCTATGTTTGTGCTTCCATTACTAAAAAATAAAAAAAAGTTTAAAACTACGAGAAAAAAAAAACACAAGTAAAAAATTTTTCGCAACTGCTTAAGTCATGGAAAAAATTTGCAGTCAAATCAAGTGAGATCATTTAAAAAACAACTGTTAATAAAATTAGTACTATATTTTGGAAAGTGAAAGAAGAAGGTAGCGGGACATAAGTGACATTTACAGGACAAATCTATTCTGCCACTCACATACCTCACTTATCAATGCAATATAGTTAAGATTTTAGTTTTTTTCAAAAGAAAGTATATAATTATAAACTTTAGTTAGTTTGATTATGTGTTAAACTGCTATAAGCGCAACAAAATTCGAGGTGAATTCTGTTATAACTTGAAAAATAAGTATCGCCCATAATATAAATAAAAACATTTTTCTTATATTTTATTTTATTTTTTTTTTAATATTTATTTGGTAGGAAGGTAGATAGTATTAATTATTAACTTATTAGGAGATCAACCAGACCAAAAGACCCGGAACAGCGATAAAAATTGATTCATGAAAACAATTCGCTTTTACCCCCATCATGCGCCTATAAGTTAGAAAAAGAGCAATATTTTTAAGAAAGTGTATAACAACGCTGTATGAAACACGACATACGTATATTTATTCTTTATACATCGAGTTCATCTATCGATTTACCAGTATCGGCGTCTGAATAGACATATTTACAATAAAAATAAACAATAATAACATTTTTGAGGTTATATTCTCAAATACGGATGCCGAAGTTTAAAAATATGAGGCTCTGATGATTTTCATATCCTAGGGTCACTGCATCACAAAGACGTAGTGTCTTCTTATGGAGACGCCAGGCTTCCAGGATGCAGTGACCCTATCATATCCCCTAGACCTAGAAGTATTAAAACCACCAAAGTTTGGGATACTCTGTACATTTTTTGAATGACGGTTAGGATTAAAAATTGTACTATATTGGTATGTGCTAAAAAAGTTACACTTAATTATTCTCAAAATGTCTTTGATTTATTTGCACTTATGATTTTGATTTAAAAGGTGTTTGAAGGTCAAGCAGTTTCAAAAGATTTACCTGAAAAACGAAATTTCTGAACAATTTTGTTCAGTTTTGTTGTATAAGTGACTCTCGCATCATTTTAATATCTTTTAAATGTTCTTTGACTTTAAAAATAACATCAAAACAACTTAAAACTACCAAAAAAATTTTTCAACGTCGCATTATACCATTCAGAATTTATAGGCAAATCTTAAAGATTCAGTCCTTTATATTTTGGTATCATAGTAACAGTTTTATCTCTTTCTTTACAATTGGTTTAAGAAAGGCTTGCAATATTTGGTGTTCTATGATCATTATAAGGGTTTCTAAAGAAGCACTGTTTTAGTTTTCCCTCGCATTGATTTTAAAAAGAAAAAATAAAGGTTAGAGGAGAACACAATTTTGGTGATTCTTAAAGAGAAAGGAAATTGAGTTATCAATGGGCCAAACAAAGATTTTAAACTTCTTTATTAAGTAAGTACGTTTTTTAAAATAAATTTTAAAGTTCTTTATTTATTTGCTAGTCTTCTACTATAGTCTATGGTATTAATAAAGAAAAAATAAATCAAAAACAGTTGTTTAATAAAGAAACACTGGTTTGTTACCAAATGCCAAATATTGTTCCATAAAGAAACACTTGTTTGTATATGATATTTTAATTCTGTTTTTCGCTTTAATATATATGCCAAATGATTTAAAAAAATATAACGCTATCAAAAGAAACATATCCATTTTTTTTCATAGATTGTTGTTCTATCTGCAAGCGCGTGCACATTTTATCAATTTTTTACCATTCTGTTTAATGCTGTACTGAAAAGCTTATATGAGAGATTTGTGGCAACCACTTACTATCTTTAGAAGTTCAGCCTTCTTCGTTTATCCATTACGTTACACCAAACCGATAATTTATATGACACATGTCAGAGTTTTTGTACCTAACTTCAAACATTAAACCAGATTTCCTAAGGTAATCGTAAATCTTCGTTAACATTCAGGCATCTTCGGATGTTAAATCTTGAAGGATTTTTTCTAAAGTTTAAACAAAGAAGAAAATGTTAATAATAATTTCTTTAGCAGTTACATAGGTAGTTAGTTAAATTATCTCATTGACAAAAATGATTTTGCTTTATTTTAAATTAAAGTTTTTTGCTTTATTTTAAATTAAAGTTTCTTTGCTTTATTTTAAATTAAAGTGATAGTTCGAATTCAATTTTTAAAATCAAATCTCACATAATAATAAATAGGTAACAAACAAGAATTAAACTTATAGGTAAACAACTTTTCCTAGGGTGTGTTTATATAATAATGTCCTTTGGATTGCATATTAAAATAATATATTATTAATATTAAATAATTTTCTCTTCTCATTTATTTTTGAACCAAAAAATTCTACTTAAAAAACAATATTTAAATCCTCCAATTCAAAACAATTTTTTTTTGAAATCGGTCTATTTAAAGTTGTGATATCAACAAAAACCTAACAAGGTCCTAGTGACCGAGTTATCTTCTTAAAAAATAAAGTCAATGTGAATCCAGCACCAATCACATACAAAAATAATTTCCTAAATCGGTTCAATATATGTTGAAAAATTAGGAAAAAAATATTAAATTGGCTGTTTTGTGTTTGTATCATTCTATTTGTAATAGATATAGATAACTCTTCTAACCAAATACCAAAAATTTACTAAACTTGTTTAACAAAGAGGTGTGTCACACTAGACTACACTAGCATAGTATTAGTCTTAATGCTTTTTTAACCAACATTTTGTTAATCTAACCATTTAACCAGAGCTATAATATTTTTAGTTATTAAGACCCTTTTTACAGTAACCTGAGGAGACCGACCTGTAAAGTTAGTTTCCTGTCATTCATATGGTATTTAAACTAGCATAAAATATATATAAATATTAATGTACCTACTCAATGGCTAGTATATTTATTTCTATCAGACAACCCATAATTTACGTTAAAAATGACTATTTTTAGGTAATAAGGCCCTTTTTACACTACCCTAAGGAAACCTGTAAAGTTAGTTTCCTGCCGTTTATATGGCATTTAATCTAGCATAAAACACCACAAACATACTTCACATTTGTATAGATATTAATGTACTTACTCAATAGCTATCAAAAAACCTAAATTATGTTAAAAGTGACTATTTTTCAATTGGATCACTTTTTAGTTTTACAAACCTATCAAATCGTAAACACAATATTGAAAAACTGGTTTTCCTAATCATACATTGATCACATGTTAAATAAAGGTATAATAAGGTCTTTTTGGTTAACATCCATATTTTTACACCTCACCCTGTAACAACTAATGCTTTTTAAACCAACACTTCATTAATTCAACTATTACATACCTAGTTAATAAGACCCTTTTGATTGATCTAGATCTCCTTAATAATTAGTACAAGTTAAGCCACACCAATGCAATAAAAAAAAGAATTTCTCGAATCGATTCAAATGTGCTGAGAAATTAGCGAAAAACTATTAATGCCCTTTTGGGTGATCTATTGCTCCTTAAAAATTAGCACAAGTTAAACCACACCAATGCATTAAAAAAATAATTTCTCGAATCGGTTCAATAGCTAGGTAAATCCCATACAAAAAGAATTTCTCGAATCGGTTCAATAGGTGCTGAGAAATTAGTGAAAAACTATTAAGGACCAAATGAGATTTGCGCAGTACACCGAAATGCGTCTTTCTTGGAAACTGACGACGCAAAACATGCACATCTAGCGTAAAAAGTAGCTTTGCTACCCCCAACTCATAGCGATCTTTCATTATGTACCCTTATTTTTATTTTATTTTATTATGCATTTTGGCACTTAGGGAAGGCTTTTTTATGATACATACATCTCTTGCTTGCTTAAGCCTTTGTTTGTGTGTTTTTCCAATAGATACTAAAATTAATAAGTATTTTGATGCCGTTTTAGTTGTGCTGAAATATTACCATTCAACATGTTTGCAATATTCTTGTTGGCGATCATTACAACCATTTTTAAAAAATGAAAAATTTAAAAATACCATTTTTATCAAATATGACAAATAAATAACCAACTGTATTACATAATATTGCATCATATTACATACGATTGCATCATATTTCGTGACCTCGTGGCTATTGCTAATTCGATAACACAGAAACATGTGAGGGGTCATAAGGTTATCTGTTAACTATATAAACAACACTAAAAAATACACATACAAAATGCACATCGATAAATAACTTTATTTTTTAACAAACAAAGACAATAATAATTATTATTATTATTAATCAACTAACGCCTGTTTTACATTCAAACATACCAGGCTAAGCTAGTGAGGTCTTTTTGTTGGCTATCCTGTCAATTTTAAACCGTGTCAGGTAACAACACAATAATAGGTACACATTATTTCTTGAGTCCTTCAAACTTGAACAACAGCCACGGATTATGTCACATAATAGGTAGGTGATGCAATACAAACACATATCACTATTATATCATGCACTGGTCACGTGGTGTTAAACACCACAAACAACTTTTGCCTTAATATCTTTTTAACCAACACTTCATTCATTCGTTCAGCCAGAGCTATAACAGTTAGATCATAAATTAAAATTTAGAACACAGTAAGATGGACTTTCAATATAATTATTGGTCAACTAAAAGAACACTTCAACAAAAAAAAACTTGGACTTTGAACTAGAAGAACTTTTAGAAGAGAAAAATTAAATAAAATATTTATAAATGGTTAGCAGAATGGATATATTTTGGGTTTGATTCATACAGGTACATCATTGAGGAAAAACTACCAACATTATACCCATTATTACCTACAATATGGAAACGTAAATTAACAGAGGCAGCGCTGGAATATACAAAAATATATCCAAACTATGACGTGAAAAAACATCTTCAATCAATTATTTTTAAATTTGATGGTCGAGATGAGTGTGGCTTATATGATACATATGAATAAAAATATATAATTAAAACATACTTTTAGTTTTTATTTTAGAATTATTTAATTTGAGACATCCTGTACAGCATAAATAACCAGCTGTCTTAGATAAAATAGGAATGTGTGCGAGTCATAAGGTTATCCTATAACTGCATAAACAACGATAAGATACTCGTGCAGTCATTTTTTAGAAATTATTTTATTTTTTAACACACAGAGAAAATAACAGGCTATCCCGATTAATTTTAACAAATATTTTTAGAAATTATTTTATTTTTTAACCAACAACCAAGGCCTTTTTCACATTAGGACTTACCTAGCCCAGGCTAAGCGAGTGAAGTGGCTATCTTACTGGCTGGCACCTAACTCATTGCCAATAGGGCCTTTCAACAGCTAAGGCCTTACCTAGACCAGGCGAAGCTAGTGAAGTAGCTAGCTTACTAAAAAAACCACCTCATTTTACCTACTCTCGCATTGGCACCTAACTCATTAGGGCCTTTCAACAGCCTCTGGTTGTTACGTCATTGCTGACAGCTTCTTGCACACTTCTTTTAGCCCCAAGGTCAGATCAAGTTCACTTATTCAGCAGCAGACAGACAGACATACACACAGACAGAAGTGGATGGCATGGTTACCATTTGGTCCAGAACCCACACTACTACACTACTGTTATACAATAATCTATTTTCTGTCGTAAGTAGTATAAATAAATATGATGCCTAATATGCAGGACTGTTTAGAATATTTTCATTTCTGACTTACAAGACCTTCTTTTGTCACCCTGGTATCAAGCAAACATATCGCCAGACCGGCCTTTATGAATAAGTCAGTTTGAAATCTGAAAATCCTTTTTAAAACTGGCGACCCATTGTGAACGTAGGTTGCGGAAAGTGTTAAAATGTTAATTTAGAGCCTTTTATCTCTGTTCTCTTTTTCAGTATAGATGTGATATGGATATTTACTGCATATTTATAGCTTGTAATGTATATCTTAAAGAGGTTGTCTAAAGAATTGTTTAAAGCCGCTTAAAAAGTGGTAGAAGCTATTGCTCGATCTTAAGACGCTTTTGGCACAATGTAGGGGTGCTTGTACAGATGGCTCAACCAATAATGTCGTAACTAAAATTTTTAGGAATGCAAATTTAACCCCACTAGACAACAGTGTAGCTATTCTTAAATTACCCATGCACAAATCTAGGGAAAAATTTTGCGAATGAAATATGGGACCATTCTTATGCCCAGTTTCCACGTATGCGTGCCCACCCTGATTCAAAAAACGCATCAGGTGACGCTGCATTTAAAACCGGTGCAAATCCATGTCCCGTCACGTGATGCGATTTTTGAATCAGGGTGGGACGCAGAGGTGGAAACCAGGCTTTAATGTACGAAACGCTTAACGGGGGCGGGAGGTTTAGCCCTGCGTTACACTCATTATTTTAGCTCACACTATTATAGTAAAGTATGAAAAATAAATATTATAACAAAAAAATATTTAAAAAAATTGTGTTTGCTTAAGGCCACACGGCAGAAGTGTAAACTTCAACAAAGCGAAATTAATAATACTGGCCTTCATCAGCTGCATCATCATATCGCTCGCTGAATTTTCCTCTCACAGTTAGTCGACTCAAGCCGACTTCACCCGAATGAGCGTTACATAGCCAAGCCTGGCGGCTCAGTTCAATTCACTACCCACAAAAACTGCTAAACGCGCCTAAGGAAGTTTACACTTCAAAAATCTAAATAAATTTATTTTTTATGTTTAATCTTAATTATGTTTTTTATTACAATACCTAGGTACCTTAAGCAATAAAATCTCTACAGGTGATTTATAAATTCTGATGATATCTTTGGCAACACCACAATTTTTTTTGATAAATCTTTTAATGAACTTTCCTTCGCTGCTCCTGAGCATTTTAATTTGTCGTTTGATCAGCCAACAAAAATAAAGTGGTAAAAATAATAAGCCTCATTAGCAACGAAGACAGTTTGAAATATGGCACAATCTCACCAAAAGCCATCTGAAATTCCTTTATTAACGCTTCCATATGTTAAGCATGTGATTCAAGCCTACAAATGGACCGGATTACGCAACGCCATCGATTTTTTTTTGTCAAAGTTAGTACATTATAGTGTTTAATTTCAATTAAAAACGCCGACAGTTGATCTTTGGTGCCTTCCAAATAAAAATAATCTACCAATTCATGGGCACTACAGTTACAACGTATCAAGAATTACCCGCTTTCAGCAAATTGTTTACCTGGAGCAGTTTTGTTAATTCTAAATAAATTGTCCACTTAATTCTACATACCTGCTACCACCACTTACAGATAAAAATACTCACTTAGTCACAACATCAGAGGAAAAAGCCAATATGCTGGCCAAAATCTTTTCCTGCAACTCAATCCTTACAGTGCCAAATGGAAAAACTCCACCGTTCATTGAAAGGGTTTCCCACAGTATGCCAGAGGTACCCTTTTGTTACAGAGAAATACGAAAATCCCTTAAAAAGTTGGATACAAACAAAGCAATGGGTCCAGATGGCATTCCCGCGATAGTACTCAAAAATTGTGCTAACGAGCTCACCTCAACTTTCGCTAAATTATTCAATTTATCTTACAGGCAAGGAGTATATCCATCATCATGGAAGTCTGCCGCAGTACAACCTATTCCAAAGAAAGGAAAAAAGACAGATCCGTTAAACTATAGACCAATTGCTCTACTTCCGGTGATATCAAAAGTAATGGAAAGAGTTGTGAACAATCACCTAACCAAGTACTTGGAAAAGTACAAAATTATCAACGACAAGCAATACGGATTTCGAAAATATAGGTCAACTGGCGATTTACTTACATACGTCACTCACTTATGGCAAAAAGCGATTGAGTTACGGGGCGAAACAAGAACAATTGCCTTAGATATATCTAAAGCATTCGATAAAGTCTGGCATGAAAATCTGCTCAACAAGCTCAAAGCAACGGGATTGTCGCCGAAACTTTGCACTTGGTTTGAAAGTTACCTTAAGGATAGATCCATTTATGTTGCACTGGATGGCTGGAACTCCAACTCTTACTAAATAAATGCTGGTGTGCCACAGGAAGCAATCCTTTCGCCAACACTTTTTCTAATTTACATAAATGACCTCATAGATAAAACAGTAAATCCACTTTATTGCTTTGCAGATGATGGCAATGTAGTCTCCATAGTCATATCACCCACTCAGTGTCTATCCGCACGTGAATTCCTTTATCTTAGACTAACTCAAATATCGCAGATAAATAATGACCTGGAGATAATAGAGGACTGGGACAACAAAAACCTTGTACAGTTCAACGCGCAGAAAACCCAAGCAGCCCTGTTTTCAAAAAAGTCCAGCACCGGTGAGCCAAACATCATGCTATCTGGAAGTGCTGTCACATTGCAGAGCCAGTTGAACATCTTAGAAATCACAGCAGAGACCAACATGTCTTGGCACAGTCTCGTGGCAGATATAGCTAAAAGGGCGTCCCAAAAGCTTGGGGTGCTATTTCGTACAAGACATCTGTATACACCAAGCCAACTGCTGACACTCTACAAAGCCCAGATTTGACCAACTATGGAGTACTGCTCACATATATGGAGTGCGGCACCCAAACATACCTTAATGCTTTTGACCACCGTGCAAAAACGAGCTATCAATCTGATCAATGACCCCGCACTTACCCGTAGCTTGGATAGTCTCGAACATCGAAGAACTGTGGGCGATCTATCTCTTCTACAGGTATTATCACGGAAACCATCAATTTACTGTTAAAATAGAGGCACTGGTTCGTCCCGCCTTCCTTTTTGTAAATATGTTCTTTTTACTATAATTTACCAAATTGGTTCGAATTAGGCTATTTGGTGATTCACTAGAGCATTTTCTATTTTTTGTTTATTTAGTATTAATTAACTAATTAAGTACTTAAAATTACTGGGTTATTTGCATTCGAAACTCCCGCGGTTTTAAAGGCAAATATTACAATTTGCTATAATTAATTTACTTTACATAAAATGCATTTTGAATTACTAAGGTTCCTAGTTCCTTTAATATGGACCTTCGTAATCTCATTCCCTCCTACTTATTCCCTTTTCTCCTACGCCTATGGATTAACGACGCCACTGGGCGCCATGTGGGAGAATGAACGCAGCAGCGAATACCTGCTGCAGCATCAGAGAGAACCGTTTCGCCTTCGAACGATAATACACGCGTGTTAGCGACTCTCCTACCACATTCATGTGGGGTGCAAAAAATACGGTTGAACAGCACGTCCTCCCATGAGTTCCGCTTCCTGTATAAAAATGGTAAGTGAAAATGCATTATTTTTACCTTACATACATTTGTTTATTGCTACACTAACCTAGAAGGTAAACTAGACCATTTCAGAATCCCTTGTACCAGCTTAGCCTATGACCTTATTCCCTTAAAATTACAGTCCACATCTGACACCGTTAAATTCCAGACAACTCTCCTTTCTGGACCACCAGGGAGCCCCATTTTTGATCCTTAGCGACCCGGATTTCTGGAATCGTTTTTTTGCCTTTTTAGGTTAGTTTTTTTTTACTGGTTTCAAATGCAAGAAAAACCCTTGTTTTTCCTAAATGCCTTTTTTACTGGTTTCAAATGCAAGAAAAACCCTTGTTTTTCTTACATGCCTACTTTAGAAAACCCCTAGGTTTCTAAAATACATTTTGCGATTTTTTTTGTGTAAAAACAAATGCAAGAAAAACCCTTGTTTTTCTTACATGCCTACTTTAGAAAACCCCTAGGTTTCTAAAATACATTTTGCGATTTTTTTTTGTGTAAAAATTAAATATTTTTAACAATAAATTTAGCCTTTTCATGCGAAAAACCAAACACAGATAAAATCTGTAAACTACTATGCTTTTTTTTGTTTCGAATAAATCAAGTTTTTTCGTTTCTTTTTTGTAAAAAAAAAACCGTATGGAATTTGGGTGTTTTTTTGTTTGTCACTGGAAATAGTTTAAAATAGTGTCTGCAAAGTGCTATTATTTTAGCCGTTGTGCCTTCACATTTGTGGATTGCTATAATTATATCCAATTTGCTCGAAAAAAATCTCCACATTGCCATATTCATTTTTGCTTATTGCAAATTGCTATGACTATATCCGATTGCGGATGCTTTACTATATTCGTTTTTGCGTAAAAATTGCTATGAATATATCTATTTCTAATTTACTATTATAATATCTGTCTGCAAATGGCTATGATTGTATCCATTTTTTGCGTGCATAATAAATTTTGAAGGAAATTTAATTCTTAACTTGAGAATTTGTTTTCGTGTAAAGGCAGATAAATAGTTTTACCAAATTAAATGCTTTTGATTTGTAGGTATTTATTTTTAAATTTAATACATAGTAGGTACCTACTTATTTGAATTCGCGAGGCGAAGATAAAAAAACTTATACACAAGTTTTTTGTTATCATTAGTTTGCATCGGGTATTTTCTTTACTTTTGTGCGCTTATAGTTTGATTATTGTAATTAAACGTAGGACATTAATATTTATACAGGGTGTCCAAATTTTGATTTTTTTTTCAGTTTACCTAATTTTTGTCAATTATTTTTTGGATTTTTTTTTAAATCATGTCTAGTTCGGATAAAATTTTAAAGGCTAAAGCCTTGCGCTATAGTGCGATTTCACAGCTAAATTTGATCATTGAATCCGCGACCCTCGCAAAAAATGACCCTGCCTATCACAGCGGCTTTAAAGTCAAATTTCGGACATTGTCAAAAATCAAAAAAGATTTTGAAAAGCACCATAATACTTTGTTGACGTTGGTAGCCTCTGATGAGGATCGCTTAGTAGTAGAAAACAAAGTGTTTATGGACTTTTGCAAACGCTGTGACGAGATTTCCACTATATTTTACGAACTTTTCGAACTACCCTTTGAAGATGGAGCGCTTTTGAGCAGTACGATAAATCCCATGGGCAGTCCCTGTGCCTCCACAGACCAGCATGGTTTACTGCCTAGGATAAAAATACCTCTTTTTCAAGGGGAATTTAAGGAGTTTCCAACCTTTTTGCAAGCCTTTAATGCTACCGTGCACAATAATAGGTCGCTGGGAAACTTTGAAAAATTCAATTTGCTTTTTTCTAATTTAAAGGGCCCTGCCCTGGATGTCATTTCTGACATTCCTATCCTTGCTGAAAATTATTTAAATGCCTACCACACCTTGGTGGATAGGTATACAAATAAACGATTACAAGCTTACCTTCACTGGAAGGCAATTGAAGGCTTCTCTCCTCTTACTAAAGAGAATGCTACGAATTTGAGGAATTTGCTTGATTGTTTTTCGAAAAACTTAAGTGCTTTAAAAGTCATGGGTTTTAAAACGGAGTTTTGGGATTATATTATGGCACAAATGCTCTTGGATAGGTTGGACCTAACCACGCGCAAGGCATTTGAGCAAAATTATTGCTCCAATGAGATCCCCTCTTATGATAAAATTCGTGCTTTTGTTTCTAGCCATTGCATTGCGTTGGAACAAATACAACAAACTCAAGATTACTTAAAAAATAAAGATTTGTCAATTTCAAGTCAGAAAAATCAAGCAAAGTTTCAAAATCGATCTGCTTTGTTTGCTAATACTCAGAGAGCCTCCAAAAATGCCTCCCAGTCTCCAAATGGCCAAAGTGGCTTAAATAATACTCCAAACCCTCAAAAATTTTGTTTTCTCTGTAAAAGTGGCGATCATATAATATACAGATGTCCTCATTTTTTGGCGAAAACTCCCCAGCAACGTTTTGAGATTGTTAAACAACATAAAGCGTGTGTCAACTGTTTGGGCTCAAAGCATAATTTACCCCAGCAATGCAAATCAGAAAAAAGATGTTTACATTGTGGCCAATTTCATCACAGTCTCTTACATTTTTTTCCTATTAATTCTACACCTAGTTCTGCGAGTAGCCCCTCTACTTCTGCAGTGCAACCCCCGAGGAGCCCCGTGGCTACCGAATTTAATAGAACCACTAACACCATTGTTACTGGTATGTCTTTAAATGATCGCGAAGTACTTCTCTGTACCGCTTTAATACAAATACAGGATGTTTTTCAAAATTGGCACACAGTGCGCGCCATCTGTGACTCTGGTGCTCAATCTTCATTTATATCTAAGTCATGTGCTGATAGTTTGGGCCTTCCTAAATTTAATATCGCCATGACTCTACAAAGCTTAGATCGAATGACAACTTCGGCAAAATCTGGAATTAATTGCAATATATCCTCTTTGCGTGATAATAATTTTGTTTTTAATTTTGATGCGATAATACTCGATAAAATTTGTAGTGATTTACCTCATTCCTCATTTTCGATTAAAAGTTTTCCTTTTCTCGCCAACTTAGCACTAGCTGACCCAGGCTTTAATAAAAGCGATAAAATTGATTTATTGTTGGGCGGCGATGTGTACCCTTACATTTTGCTAGATGGTCGTTTGTCTACGGGACCCAACAACCCCGTCTGCATTAATACTATTTTTGGTTGGGGAATAATGGGCAATCTTTCACTTTCACCTTCAACTACAAATCAAATTAAAACATTTTTTACTACGTCAATGAACGATTCTTTTGTCAATTTAGATAAAAATCTACAACGATTTTGGCAAATAGATGACATACCTAATGTCAAGGCCATTGACCCCGAAGATGAGTTTTGCGAAAATTATTTTTTGAAAACTACCTCAAAAAATGAGGAGGGGAGATATATTGTATCTTTACCATTTAAAGTTACTGCTCCAGATTTTGGCGACACTCGATCCATTGCCGTACGTCGTTTTTTCTCCCTTGAGAAGAAATTGCTACAAAACCCTGATTTTTATGCTGCCTACAGCTCTGTTTTACAAGATTATTTAGATAATAATCATATGCAACCGGTTTCTGCACCTTTGCCGACCGAAATTTCAAATCATTTTTATATTGCACACCATGCGGTGTTTAAAAAAGATTCTACTAGCACCCCCCTGAGGGTGGTTTTTGATGCGAGCATGCACGCCCCTGGCAAAATCTCGCTCAACAACGCTGTTTATACTGGGCCCCCTTTACAAAGGGACTTACAAAAAATTTTATTACTTTATCGTTTGCATAAATTTTGCTTTTGTTGCGACATCCGTCAAATGTACAGGATGATTTTAGTTGACCCTAGTCAAACTAATTTTCAAAGAATAGTTTGGAGGTTTGATCCTAACCAGCCTATTCAAGACTTCGAAATAAATAGAGTTTTATTCGAGGTCTCTTGTAGCCCCTTTTTGGCTATCAGAACTTTGCTGCAACTTGCTAGAGAGCATGAGGACCTTCCTCTTGCCTCAAAAATCATTGAGGAGGCAGTTTTTGTCGATGATGTGATTTCGGGAAGTGATGACTTTTTTAAGGCCACTGAGATGAAAAATCAATTAATCGAGCTACTTAGCCGAGGTGGATTCGAATTGCGTAAATGGGCGAGCAATTGTCCCGAGTTACTATCCGATCTTCCTGAGTCACACATTTCGATGAAGGCTCTTTCTCTCGATTTAGATGCTGAAAATTCAACTTTGAAAATTCTCGGTTTAAATTGGAACCCTCATACTGATGAATTTTTTTATACTTTCGACTGTTCTCTCCAAACATGCACTAAAAGAACAATTTTAAGTAATTTGGCCCGCATTTACGACCCTCTGTCTTTTTTGGCGCCAATAGTTTTAATTTTAAAATTAATTGTTCAATACTGCTGGGCAGAAGACTTAAACTGGGACGACCCTGTCAGTCCGGAAATTGTTTTTAAATGGGAAAAATTTAAAAATGAATTAAAGTTTTTGCATTCTGTTAAAATTCCTCGTCAAATAATTTTGCCTAATGCTAGTCAAATCCAGCTAGTAGGATTTTGCGATAGTTCAGAACGGGCCTATTGTGCTGTCGCTTATATTCGAATTTTTTATTCTGATGGAAACATTAAAGTTTTTTTTGTTTGTAGTAAATCTAGAGTCGCACCGTTGCGTCGTAAACTAACTTTACCAAGACTAGAGCTTTTAGGAGCTGTTTTGTTGGCTAAATTAATGGATTTTTTACTAGAAACGTTCTCGGAAAAAATTAAATTTGATAAAATTCTTGCTTTTACTGATAGCACAGTGACCTTATCTTGGATTCAGGGATCTCCTCACAAATTTAAAACATTTGTTTCGAATAGAACTGCCTATATACAAGGAAGAATTAGCCCTGAGTTTTGGCATTATGTTCCTACTGAACAAAATCCTGCTGACTGCGGTACTAGGGAAATGTATCCCTCTGATTTACAAAGATTTTATTTTTGGTTAGAAGGGCCTTCTTTTCTAAACCAACCTACAAATACTTGGGATTTTATGACAGTTACTTACGATGGGAATGCAGTTTTGGAAGAACAGCGAAAAAATATTTTTAACGTTTTTACTTGCGAACAAACAGTTGAATATTATGTAAACAACTTGTTTGAAAAATACAGTTCTCTTTTTAAAATTAAGAGAATAGTTGCTTACTTTTTGCGAGGGTTACAAAAGTTTAAAAATCCCTCATACAATTTTGCTACTGATTACCTTACAAATCAGGATTACTACAAAAGCTTACTTTTTATTTCGAAATGCGTACAATCTTTTTCTTTCCAAAAAGAAATTGAATTACTAAAAGATAAGAAACAGCTTCCAAAAGCTTTTCAAAAATTATGTCCATTTTTGCATAATGAAAGCTACGATTTGCTTCGTGTTGGAGGCCGTTTATGCCATTCAAATTTATCATACGATAAAAAATTTCCAATTCTTTTGCCTTCTAGTGCAAAATTCACTGAATTACTGATTTTAGATTTGCATCGCAGCAATCTTCATTGTGGTATACAGACCACAACTTTTTTACTAATGCAAAACTTCTGGGTATTGTCTGCTAAAAAGGTAGTGAGAAAAGTTTTAAGTTCTTGCCATACTTGCTGGAAAACTAAACCTAACTCCCTTCAACCCCCTATGGGTAACCTACCGAAATTTAGAGTTTCCGAAGCAAAGGTGTTCGAAAATGTAGGTATAGATTTTTGTGGTCCGTTCACGATTACTCTTGGTCGGACCAGAGGTGCAAAAACCATGAAAGCATATGTCTGTTTATTTATCTGTTGCGCTGTTAAAGCCGTGCATTTAGAGTTAGTCTCTGATATGACATCAGAAGCCTTTCTGGCTGCTCTGCGCCGCTTCATAGCTAGAAGAGGACTATGCTCAAAGATCTCTTCAGACTGCGGGACCAACTTCGTGGCCTCTGAAAAATACTTGCGACAAATTTTTTCTGATTGCGTGAAGGGGGAAGGTATAGTTTGGTCTTTTAACCCACCTGCTGCTCCCCACATGGGAGGCATTTGGGAATCAAACATTAAATCTTTAAAGACTCATCTTCACAGGGTAGTTGGAAATCAAATACTCACCTATGAGGAATTAAATACGGTTTTAACCCAAGTTGAAGCCATAATGAACTCACGTCCTTTATGTGCCTTAAGCACCGATCCTATTGATCTGGCGGTCTTGACTCCTAATAATTTTTTAAATTTGAGGCCTCCAGGTACAATACCCGATCCAAACTACTGCGATATTGCGTTAAACAGGCTGTCCAGGTGGCAACTGTTGCAAAGAATGCACCGCGATTTTTGGATTCGCTGGCATCGCGAATATTTGCACACTTTGCAACAGCGAGCCAAATGGCACCAACCTCTTGCTTCCATTGATATTGGTACTATGGTACTGATCAAAGATGAAAATTCCACTCCATTGGATTGGCCCCTAGGCCGCATTGAAGACCTTATTAAAGGTTCTGATAATGTTCCACGGGTTGCTATTGTAAAGACTACTAAAGGTACCTACAAACGGCCTTTGGTAAAACTATGCGCCCTGCCTACAAATTAAACTCTCTGAAATGCCCCTGGGCATTCTCAGGGGGGTGGGAAATGGTTCGTCCCGCCTTCCTTTTTGTAAATATGTTCTTTTTACTATAATTTACCAAATTGGTTCGAATTAGGCTATTTGGTGATTCACTAGAGCATTTTCTATTTTTTGTTTATTTAGTATTAATTAACTAATTAAGTACTTAAAATTACTGGGTTATTTGCATTCGAAACTCCCGCGGTTTTAAAGGCAAATATTACAATTTGCTATAATTAATTTACTTTACATAAAATGCATTTTGAATTACTAAGGTTCCTAGTTCCTTTAATATGGACCTTCGTAATCTCATTCCCTCCTACTTATTCCCTTTTCTCCTACGCCTATGGATTAACGACGCCACTGGGCGCCATGTGGGAGAATGAACGCAGCAGCGAATACCTGCTGCAGCATCAGAGAGAACCGTTTCGCCTTCGAACGATAATACACGCGTGTTAGCGACTCTCCTACCACATTCATGTGGGGTGCAAAAAATACGGTTGAACAGCACGTCCTCCCATGAGTTCCGCTTCCTGTATAAAAATGGTAAGTGAAAATGCATTATTTTTACCTTACATACATTTGTTTATTGCTACACTAACCTAGAAGGTAAACTAGACCATTTCAGAATCCCTTGTACCAGCTTAGCCTATGACCTTATTCCCTTAAAATTACAGTCCACATCTGACACCGTTAAATTCCAGACAACTCTCCTTTCTGGACCACCAGGGAGCCCCAGGCACCAAGAACCTCATTATATCAGAATGCATATCTCTGGAGAACAGCATCGCTGTGGAATAAACTCCCTGCGACAGTTTTCCCTGCAGGTCACAACCTGAACAGTTTCAAAACCAACACACACCAACATTTCCGCGCACTGGCCGCTTCTCGAGCGTAATAGGGATCTCCTTGCGAGTGCGCTTAACCGTAAAAAAAAACTATGGGCCCATCGCACTGAAATAGTTTGGCCAAAAGCCATCAATTTTTCTGTCAAGCCGCCTTTAAAAATTTATTTAAAAAAATGAATGTTTGGATGAATATTTGGAAGATGATAAAATTCGAGATGGGAATACTCGATTTTGTAGAATTTGGGTGGCCTCATCGTACTCAATGAACCAAAGGACTAAAAATTAAAATGAAATTAGGGTCAAGTGTAAAGGCAGAAAGAAAAATCGTCTGGTTACATCATGCAGTGCAGTTTAATTTAAATCCAAGGGTTTTCTTACACTGATCAGTTCTATCCTGCCTACCCTTAGCGCTGTACCTATCAGGCTATGAATAACAGTTATCCCGAAAATCAGATGAAAATACTATAATAAAAAGAAAAAGAAAACTTTATTTAAATTATTTTTCATCCTTTATCCTTTTTGTAATCGATACATATGTTTTCACAAAAAAATTCAGCCAAAAGAACCAAATTTTAGCATTATCTTATTCAAGTTTTGCAAAATCATTTTTATTTATTTTAAGATCTTTTTTACAGCTTCTATTAAAACACAAACATGTGTTTTACTTTATTTACTCACAAAACACAAAAAGACACCTTCACTTTAATCACACTACTCATTTGTAGGCATTGTCAGTTACTATGGCTATGCCAGACGGGTAATATTATGTGACCAGCATTTTATCTTTAAGCAGATCTTAAGAAATAGTAAAGGCACGAAAAAAGTTGACTTAATTTTAACAAGACTAAGGAAGGAATAAGGAAGTAAGTTATTCTTTAGGCTAAGAAACATAAATAAAAGTCCTTGCGATGGGCTCTTATTGTAAATGAAGTTGGTCAGACAAAATAATTATCTTAAGCTTCTGCAGACCACATATCGCAACCCCGCTAAAAAATAGTCACAACTCAAAAAACATTGTTTAACTCAATGTAATACGGACACTTTTTTAGAATAAGGCATCATGACGTTGTAAATCAGGATGTCACGCAGGATGGTAAATAATATAAAAAAAGAAAACAAATAAAGAAGAAACTTTGTATATATTTTTACAACGAGTTATAAAATGCTCAATAACAACTGGGAAAGTGATTATTCTTTAATAAATTCAAAAGATTTTTTTCTTATTCTCCTTAATTCTAAGTACACTGAATAATTCAAAAAAACAGTCACAACACAAAAAAGAACAGTATTTTACTTGTTATATGGGTCAGATTTAACCAATAGTTCACACGAAAACTTTCACAACTCGAAATGTGACTCTTTTCAGGATGAAACTCCACGTTCAAGCTGTTATAAAGTCAAAAGTGACACTGTAAAGGAACGCATCCTCAGCTAAACTGGACAAAATAAATAGGGTCACTGCATCCTGGAAGCCTGGCGTCTCCATGCAGTGATCCTAAAAATAAAAGAGTCACATTGCCATCTCGCGGTGAATTGTCGAAACATAAATGTGACGCTTTTATGGAAGAAAGTATACTTTTGTCACCTGAGATGCTCCTAATAGGGGGTTCTATCGATTTCATGAAATTTTGCTTCATTCTGCCCTTCAAAAGTTATCCAAATTCATATAAAATCTTTTTGGTATAATTTCAACCCTACCAACAGAGAAAAGGCGCGGGTCTTTGCGGTCCGAGCACAAAGTATTTGTTTTCTGACCGACCCAGCCCAGGTGGATGCATGACACCTGATTGGCAGATTTTTTTGAGATGCGCTTTTAAATGCTTTCAGGTGTTCTTTGCGGGACCCCTTTAGTCGGCAGTATGCAGAGTTAGAAAATAAATCAGTGTTGTTTCTGTAGGTATAGGAATAGAAAGTTTTATTATCTATTTTTATTTCTTTAGTTTACGCCATAATTAAATTAAATAATTTTCATGAGTATATCTACCGCCGCCCATGTCACTTTCTTTAAAGGATATGCCGATGGTCGGCTTTAACCTTTGTTCAAATGACTTTGCAAAAACTCAAGTTATTTTGATGATGGCGGCAGGTTAATCTCAATAACGGCGATTTTTGAGTTGTGACTCTTTTTCAGTGGGTGTGCGATATGTTAAAAATTACAATCGGATTTATAAATAATGTCGCAACTGAAATTTTTCTGGATATAAATCTAAGCCTATCTTGACAACATGTCGGTCCTTTCTTCTTTGTCTTTTGTTTTTCAAACCTACTCAGAATGCGTTGTCGGTGGTTTTGAGCCATTTAAGGGTAAAAATAATTTTGCAATAGGAACTGGTACCGGTTTCTCTTTCTATAATGTTCGGCTTACTGTGCAAGGAAAAAGAATTTCCGATTTTAGTGCCAACAGTTTGGGTATTTCCAACACGAAGTCACTCTATACTAAAGAGTTGTTAATTATAATGACGGGTAGGATTGGTTTGGTTTGTTGTTCGCGCAAGACCTCATCAGTAAGTGTCCTAACAATCTAAGGACTCCCAAGTGGAAACCCCTAAAAAATTTAAAAAAAAATGGGTTTTGGACCCTTTCCATGGGATCGCGGGTGAAAAGGATATATTGGTTATAAAATAGGAAAAATTATTTTCCACGGTGAACCTTTAAGCTAATAGAAACTAATTGGCCTTTCTTGTAAGCAGCAGTCAAAAAACGAATGACAGTAACCGAGTGGGAGAAGAACACGCAACCATGCGTAGACTGCGGCCAGTAAAACACCCAAAGGCTCACATATGTAGAACTATATTATAGGAAAACGAAAAATTGTAATAATAATAATTATAATTAGTTACCGAATCGGCAGAAAACGTAAATGTAAAAATTCTATCATTTACCCTTAGATAAGAAATAATTTTATTAAATGTATACCTAAAATCCAACACCCACCTCTCTGAACTTTGCGACCAATATTATTAACTTCATTTAATACAAATCGCGTAATTATTGTTCTAAAAATGACTCTATTCTAGGGAAGTTTTTGCTATATAATTCATAAACCCAATTGTACAATAAAAAGGTTATAGGTCATTACAATTAATGATATTCCAACAGAAGTTGATTCGCTTTTATTTGAATAACCATTATCCATCCACAATCAGCATCATTTTGGTATAAAATATAGTTTATGAGGATTTTACCTATTAAATTAAATTTCATCTACCTTTTAATTTATGAGATATTATAAATAAATTATTAGTCATTTTTATGTAGATTCCCAGAAACGAAAAGGTTGACAAACTTGCCAATATAAAAAACGAAATTAGGAAATCAGTCCGAGTTTTAGCAGATATACATTTATTTATGAGTGAATTGAGTTCAATATAGGGTCGAATTAGATCCATATTTTCATTCAAAATTTAAAAAAATTCTTAAAGGCTCGACTGGATGTAGTTTGGGACCCAATTCGGATATATACTAAGGAAATATAAGATTTCCAGCACCCAGAGCTGAACTTCACCTTAAAGAGTAGACACTATGAACAACATAATGGAATAACTCTAAAAGCTTGAGCAAAACTGAAACTGTCATTTATTTTTTATTGGATTGAGTAGGTTGTCAATTTATTAAAAGTGGTCAAAACATAGGATTTGTCTTGGACGGAATCTCAAGAGACATTGGCCTCCTCACAGGGAATCCAAACAAATTAATTATTGATAAGCCAATATCGAGGGGGCACGTGTTACTGCCTGATCTCGCCCCCGAAATCTAATCAAAATTTCATGGATTGTCAAGCAATCTCAGATTAGATTGTTCCACCTTTATTTCTTAAGGGGTTGAATTATTTATCGCTGTAATGTCTTTGCAAAAGTCTGAGATTCTGCTCAAGCGAACGAGGAAGCCGAAATAAAAGAACAAAGTACAGTTTGTAATAAAACTGGATAATCAACGAATATAACCTTTAATATTACTCCATAACTTTATTACTTGGGAACGACTACGACTACAAAATATAACCGTTATGTCCACTATAACTTTTAACAGTGGATCAAAACTGTAATTTTAGCCAGTTGGTCGGACTACTTTCTGTTCGAAAATGTTAGTCTTAAAAAGGTTTTAAACGTTACAACTAACAAATTAACTACAGAAGATTGTCCCACAACTGACTTGCCTGTCAAATCTTATTAAATCAAGAATGGCTTATATGACTTTGAGCTAGAATGTTAGCTTTGTCCTCTAGAAGTTAGTGTAGTAGAAGTAAAGTACTTTGACACAAGGATGATGATGATGATGCTGACTCAGCTAAAGCTGGATATTTGCTCAATACATGTCGAATGGTGTCGTCATCCTTCCTACAGTGTCTTCACTTCGTCTTTTTCGTTAATCCCATTCTGTGCAATGGTATTCTTAGTTCACAGTATCCCGTATAGGCCAACCTTTCTCGTGAATCTTATAAATTTTCTAGTTCTCTTGTTAGAAGGTTCTATAATGAATTCTTTGTAACGCAATTAATGTAAGTAATGAATTTGTAATCCTAAAAATGGTTGGTTGAAGAAATACTGAGCCATCTATTATTTCTGGTAATAAGTCAGCAAGATTCTTGCTTGATTTTTCCATTAGGCCCAATACGAATTTAAATTCTGGATCAAGAGACAATTATGTTAATTTTTTATTTGCTTTAACTTAATCTCTATCCTTAGGCAAACTTTAGAACGTTGTTAAATATATAAAGGAATTAAAACTTCACTGGTTGGTATTTGCAATGACTATAGAAGAAGCACTACTTAGTTCTGGGTTTCTCGTAGAGAAAGTACTTCCCGATCATGCGGATGCGTCCATTTTAGTTCCCAGATTTCGTGGAGAGACGGTGCCAAAAATCTTTAACAATAGCACCCTCTTTCCGCGGTTGTTGCATACTAATCGAAGTATACAGCAGACCCATCTACCCGCTGTTGCTATGCGCGGGGCTCAGCACCTGTATGTTGGGTTGCCTATCTAGTCCTGTATTATTACTAATGGTATATTGCTTGACAAGTTAGGCAAGCCAGATGTTTTAATTAAGGACACTCATCGTAAAGGCAAGCTTTATAGGAAGCGAAACCTGACATGTTTTCCTCGGTTTTGCATTGGCGGCTGGGTTTTATTTTAAAGATGTTGTTTAACACACTCTGAAGATACCTAAACTGTATAAATTTATGTA
Organism: Aspidapion aeneum; assembly: GCA_963576565.1. NCBI lineage: Eukaryota > Metazoa > Arthropoda > Insecta > Coleoptera > Brentidae > Aspidapion > Aspidapion aeneum. The sequence goes on from OY755044.1 coordinate 43,060,280, forward strand.
TTTGGAAATAAAGTTATGTTGCAACAAAATATCTTGAAACTATTATTATTAAATAAATATTTAGACTGTGTTAAAACCATATTTTTAAATAAGAACGAGCCGCCAATGCGAAACTGAGGAAAACATGTCAAGAAAAATAACCCAAAAATGGAAAATTATTCAGGCTTCGCTACCTGTAAAGCTTGCTTTACGATGAGTGACCTTAGTTGTAATTGCTTACCATACAATAAAAATAGGGTTATAATATAAGCATAGGGTATCCTGTTCGGTTTGGTTTGGTTTCAAGGTACCCAGTTGTTTTCCTTTTTGCCTTTTTTTGTATACTTACTTTTTAATAACAATGTCAATAAACTTTTTTCTCTTGATAACGCAAATATTCCTCCTTTCCGCTAGAAACCCATATTATTTTCCGTTGATTTCTCATATTACTTATTTATAGCTCTTTCATGTACCCAATAAATAAAAAAAACATTTATTTGATTTTTCTTTGCGGCTATGCGACATCAAAATACAATTTGGCTTGAAGAATTTTATGGCTCAGTATCGGAGTTTATTTCGAAAGCTAGGTAGGTTAGTTCGATGGAGTTATTTAAGAATAAAGTCAGTAAATCTGGGTCACATTTTTTATATATAACGTTTAGAATACGTATATCTATAAAACTAAGAATTGTAATATTATTTGATATGTTTTATTTTGGTATATTAAAAATAATTTAACTAAAACTAAAACATAATTGAACATATAGCCCACTAGATTCTAAATTAAAATCTAGCAATCTGAAACGCAGAGAAGTGTCATTCGTTGACGTAAACAAGGAAGTCCACTTCGCACTTCATTTGTTTATCATGTTGCAGGCTCACTCTGGAATAGAGAATTTATTCAACTACTAGTCACAATCCGTCTGAATCCAACAACGTTCATTTACAAAAAAGTTGCTTCAAAGTATTGAAATTATGAAAATTACTAAACGTCAATTGGCTTGTAATGTAGAAATGGTCAATTTCCATTCCAACTAGAGAACATTGACAAATTTGATTTTTAAATTTAAGGGTATTACTATAAAATAAATATCTATGGATGGATGAATTATGAATTAGACCAGCTAGATGGCGCAAATATCGGGAGATTCATTAAAAGTAGGGGATGAGCTTGGTTGGGAGGTGTACAGAAAATGGATGAGACCTAAATACCAAGAAAAATAATGAACTGGAGACCTGCAGGAAGGCGCTAAAGTTCGATATGGTCGAACAGTCGTACCAGAGGGGGCAGAATGGAAGGCACTGGTTATTTATGCTAAAGCGCACCAGGCTATCTATTCTCGTACTTGAACGATGTGTTAGTAGTAGCTAGTAGTAGTGGTGGGAGACCATTTTTGGTCGATCGACTAAGCCCTATTCGCAAAACCCGATTTGTCCGTACACCATATACCAAACTAATGCACGTGCCCCTTAGGATGCAAGTTTTCTTTCTCCAAGAGGACTTAATTTTGCCTGGCGCTTCTTTGTCGAAGGCAGGGATTATATAAATATACACAGTGGACGCACGCTTTAACACCCCTTCTGAAAAGTGGTCCTGCTACATGTTAGACTTGCATCTATCTAGCATCGCTATCGTCCCAGCAGAACTTGATTATCGACGATAGTCTTCCTTCCTTTTAAGCGCAACAGTGGAGTTCGTCGTGAGCTGACTGTAGGAGATTTATGCTGGCGCCATCCTGGTACCGACTATATTATATATTATTATTCCTGGTTCCTCGGCTGGCTGCGTGTCGGCTTCTGGACTACTCCTGCTTATATTCTCGATGTTGAAAGTCAACTTATATTTTCCGTGCATCGATCACACGCTAATTCGATGACGACAGTTAAATGTTGAAAAGGATGTGAGCGGCAGGGCAGACTTTTTTTTTTGTTTTTGCATCGTTGTTCGAGAAGCGAACCTGGTACCTTCTACATGTGAATCCGACGACCATACCACAGCACTACTCTGCCGCCTAAACGATGTGATATTTCCCATCACTTGCTCTAGCCAATGGCAAGCATAGAGCCCCCGAGGTTGTAATGTCAATTGAAGAAGAAAAATTTAAAAAAAAATAGTCTTATGTGTGTACTTGCTTTAGAAAAAGTTAAAGTTTTTTCTTCTAAAGGCGCCTACAGATATTTATACAAATTTGACAAGTAAACTTAATTCGCAATCAACATCAATACTTTGATTCTACCCAGCTTGTACCGCGTTAACAATTGAAATTTGCCTGTTTGGTGTTGACATACAAGTAGGCCATGATGGGCCAACTCTATTATGTTCAGATGTTCCGCATTCGACAGAGCATGGTAACTGTTTTGGAGTCTCTAGCCTATAGCTATAGCCAGCCAGCATCAGCAGTTCTAGTTTTAAGTTCTCTAAATTCGTGAACTATAAAAGGTGTAACATATAGATTATACGGAGTGTTTCAACGAAAACTGAATCGAACCTTTTTCGGATATTTCTGTTTGGAATTTGGAAAAGCCATCGGACTCATCTATTTTGTTGGACTTTAACTCTATTTTGAGTAGGGAGAGTGGGTCAGGGGATACCTTGGTTTAAAGGACTGTTAAAATGTCTTTATAACCGTGCAAAAATTTAGAAAATCTATTGATGTGTATTGGAGATATGTCTCTCCGAACCCCCAGCGATAAAAAATTATAAAATGAGAAACATTTAAAAATAATGAAACAGAAAATAAGAAATAAGAGTCACTGCAAAATATAAAAATATATCTCGAAATCTAATTGATAGATTTTCAAAATATTGTTGTAAAGATATTCAAGAGGCCTTTAAAACAAGGTATTATTACGCGCCCCACTTTCCTTATTTAAAACATAAGGTTAAAGTTTATAACTCGAAAGGAGTGCCTGCTAGAAAAAATTTAAGACAGCCAAGAAGTGTCTTCGTCGCAAGCAAAATGGACTTTCCAAATTCATCAAGAACTACCCGAAACAGCGTCTGTTAAGTTTTCGTTGCAACAGTCTGTATATACTATACTACTATTCGGTTTAGAACGTTTTTCTACGTTGTCTGACGCCTATTCTCCACCTCCTTCGATCCTGACAATAATCTTCTGTCAAGTTTTTTTGACTCTTGATCTTTGAATTGACTGACGCCATTCCAGTTTAGGACGCCCTCTTTTTCTGCGCCCTATTGGTTGCCATTCTAGGACCTGCTTTATAATCGTCGTTCATCCGTTGTACATGGCCGTACCATATCAGTTGTCTTTTAGTAACGTCATCCGTTATGCTTCCCTCCATTCTTTCTTTTATGATCTTATTTCTTATATGATCTGTTCTAGATATGCTCATTAATCTTCTTATTTTATCCATTTCGACACTTTTCATTTTTGTTTTGTATTTTTTGGTTACGCGACAAGTCTCTATTCCATACAACAGCGTGCTTTTCACCATTATTTCCTATATGGTTAATTTAACATTCTTTTTTGTCTCGCTGCTCCATAAAATACTGTTAAGACATCCAATAACCTTTTTGCTTTTACTAATATTTTCTTAAGTTATTTACAGTCTGTTCCTTTCTTATCAAATGTGACACCCAAGTATACATACTTATTGCATGGAGGTATTGTTTGTCCACTGTCTAGTTCTATCACTTAATTCGTTTTCAATTCATTCAAGTACTGTGTCTTGACCACGTTCACCGTTAACCTCCACTTTTGGTATTCTTCCGTTCACTTTCTCATCATATACTCCATGTCTTCTTTATCATTAGCTTCAATTACTTGTTCGTGTATATATGGTAAATCGGTCGTTAAGTTGTATTCCCATGCCGTGTACTTAACGTTGCCAGTTTTTTAGAGCTACTACGATAAGTATTTTAAAAAGAGTTGAAGAGATACAACATCCCTGTCTTAAGCCTTTTATTACCAGGAATTCTTTTAAAAGTCGATGATTTCCAATTTTAATTTTTGATTTTTACCCTATATATAGTTCTTTTATCGCTTTAATTTTGTTCCAACACTGTCCATAATTTTTTTACTAGAAAGTTGCTTTGTGCAGATCCACAAAGGTAACGTGAGTCTCTATATTTCTAGAACTTCTTTTCTCAATTACTTGTTTAAGACAAAAAACATTATCATTACAAGATCTGCCTGCACGAAACCCACTTTGCTCTTCTTTTTAGGCTCTGTATATTTAAACCAAATTATTTAATTCATAGTTTAAAATGCAATGCAAAAAATGCTATAGAAGTTTTAAGCCAGCATGTTGTCAGATTTCTAGAAATTATAAAAAAGGCGGTATTTATTTATACCACCCTAAACCATGACATTAAATTTATAGACCACATTTGAGAAATACATTTGTATAAATCGGTACACGGACTTGAAAGTTAGGGAGTCGCGACTCTAAAAGCCACTTAAAGGGATAATTTGAATAATATTTCAACCCTAAACAGTTTGGAGGGGGTGTGGATTGAACTGATCAATCTTTGGCAACAACTGTTTCCTGTTGTTGAGCTACTATACGGGGTGCGGTAAATAAATTTTCAGAATTCTTGTTAAAATGTCGACTCTTTCAATTGAATTGAAAAGTACAACTATTTTTATTATACCTCTTTAATATTGTATATTATAAAGGTTTGGTTCAATATCGGGGAAATTTCATAAAACCTTAAAATGCATTAGGGCCAAAATCGACGTCTGTTTTTTTTTTGTTGCCTGTGGGACAAGTTATAGAACAATAACGGATTTGATTGGGTCTACGGTAAAATAGCACACCCAAAATGCCCACCATCCCTTTACTTTTTTACTTTGAAATTTATTTTTTAGGTTAAATATATAAGTGCTTATTAACCGCACTTTTTTGTTTTAATAAAATCAAAATCATCCTGGGAACGTCTAACAATCACCTATAAGTGACCCTTATCAATGCTGTCATATTAATCCATCTGTTGAAAATCGTTTAGGTTTTTTTCCATTAGAGTAGGGAAAACGCGAGATTTCCTCTAATAACTTATTTTTCACAACAAAAGTAACAACAGCTGATCGTTTCTTTCATTTTGACAAGGTCGCAATAAAATCAAAAGTTGCGTTTGGTATTTACGTCGGATTAAACTTTTTGAACGAAATCGTTCGCTTATTCCATCTAGATCTAGGGGAGGTAGATCTCAATCGTTCGGTAATTCTGCTCAGACTAGTCGGACGTAAATCTGGTTGCTCCGTGGATTTTGACCGACGAAACAGATTGATCCGAGATTGTGACGTCATGTTGGGTATTTGTTTTGTTTACAAAAATATTTTTTATATAAAAATATTGAAATTGAATTATTTGATGTTGAAGATAACAAATTATATAAAGGAGGAGGCACTAAATACATTGTTTACCGGGACGCGTCAGATGAGCTGAATTTAAAATATGTTGAAGGACAAACCTTCCTGATATTTTTACCAAAAAAAATTAGGGGGGTCATAGGATTCGTTTTCGAGCTATACTTATTTAAATGTGCGCCACTGAAATATTGGAAAATATGACCATTTGTAGTTTTTTTGTAATAACTTATCGCCAAATAAAAATAAAAAACTGATATTAGCTTTACTTTATCGAGTAAAAGAGTTCTTTTAGGAATTTTATCAGTTTTTGACATATAGTTTCCGTCACATACCTACAGAGTGGCTCAAAATAATAATAAAAAAATACAGGAAAAATACCTGAGATTTATTAAATATAAAGAAAGGAAACTAAAAATACATGGTCAAAATTAACTTCACTTGCTTTCATGTGAGTCGCTTTAACTATTCTAGAGTGATGTTTGCATAATAGGTTATGTGATAAGCTTACAGGGCATTTCAAAAAAAAATTAATTCAACGCATGACACGTTTACTAATGGTCTACGGAATAGTGTGTTTACCGGGATGCGTTAAATGAGGTGAATTTTTGATATGTTAGGGCCCAAGCCGTCTAAATACTCATCTCATAGAAATTGGGGGTCATCGGTTTCGTTTTCGAGCTGTAATTATTTAAATCCGCTACTGGAAGGAAGAAAAATGTGAATTTTTGTAGTGTTTTTGCTATAACTTCTCGTCAAATAGAAATAAAAAACCAATATTAATTTTATTTAGTTGAAAAAAAACTCTTTTTAAGTATGTTTTCAATTTTTTTTTTAGTTTTCGTCACATATCTACAGAGTGGCTCAAAATATGAATAACAGAAATACAGGAATAATAACTGGGATTTGTTAAATATACCTAATGGATGAAATTAAAAATGCATAGTCAAAATAAATTCATTTGCTTCAATGTGAGTCGTTGTACTTATTGTAAAGTAACATTTACATACATAATGGTTTATATCCCCTCTTAAGGGTAAATCATTTTTTTTTTAATTAAACTAATAATAGGTGTACTAACTGTGTAGCGGAATAGTGTGCTTAACGGTATGCGTCAGATCAGGTGAATTTGAGATATGTTAGAGCCCAAGCCATCCTGAAACTTGCTCAAAAATATTGGGGGGGGGTCATCGGTCTCGTTTTTGAGCTATACTCTTATGAATTTTCGCTACAACTTCTATCTCTTTATAGGGATAAAAAGTTGATATTTAAACTTTTATCAATTAAGTTTGTTCACAGGCTTTATTTTTGAAAATTTTTGGCAGAACCCCCGGAAAGCGGTTAGTAGACCCCTTTTTGTCTTTTTGTCCCCACATTTCCTATATTCTAGCATTAAATAAGTATAACTCGAAAACAAAACCGATCACCACCCACTTTTTCTTGAAACAAGTATTACGACGGTATAGGCTTTAACATATTGTCATGTATGTAATTTGGGCATGCTATCCGGAACTTGGTTGGTTGACCTGATGTAAAGGTATTAGGACGTCAACCTAGGAAGTATGTGGTGCAAACGATTTATGTTTAAGATTGAAACACGTTTTTAATCACATGCTTCTAAAACCAATCAAGAACGGATAGTCGGGGTTCAGTTCAGTGAGTACGCTAAGTACCTAAGTTCTTAATAGTTAAGTAGAGAAGCAGTAAAGAGATTCTGATCGAGAGCTGAACCCGACCTACACTTGAATAATATTTGTATCACCGACCTACACTTGAATAATATTTGTATCAGACAACTGGGCCAGACAGTAGTGATTAGTGAGTAAGTATCTTTGTACTTATAGTATTATTAAACCCTATCTCACGATCCTCTTTATTTGTGCGCAACACGTACACAAATAGTCACGACAACCCCCTCGTGACATATGGTGGAGGTGCCGTTATCTTTTTCAAAAGATTTTTATCTCTTTTTGTAATCTTTTTTAAAAGTTATTTTTGTAGAGATTTTAGCATTTCTTAAGGGTTTTTGAATATTGGTAGGTCGTTAATTTTGCTGGGCAGTACATTTTGTAGGCCTCTAAGACAAACAAGTTTACCTTATTTTATTTTTTCTCTTCAGATATTTTTTGTTTTTATTGTTGTTTTAAATATGGAACCACTTTGCAACACACTTAATATGCCTCCAATCGTGCCTCAATTTACAGAACCACCTACGTTTGATCCGAAATGCAGTTGCCCCGTTAATTTTATAAACGAATACGACAGAATTTGTGACAAAAATTTTTGGCCAAACACATTCAAAATGAGATGTTTAAAGTCCTATTTGGAAAAGCCAGCAAATTTTTGGTACACAAGCTACACACAGACAAACTCAAACAAAAGTAAGACATGGGATGACGTCAAAACAGATTTTATAAACTATTTCGGTGGCAAATTTGCATATTAAAAATTCAGAGAACAGTTTAGGCAAAGAAAACAGTTATCCAATGAAAGCATTAAAAGCTACTATTTTTCACTATTATCTTTGTCAAATTTAATTAGTCCTAAAATAGAATTTCTCGATTTCTTAGAGGCATTTGAAGATGGAATTTTGAGGGAATTTTATGAAAATTTTAAAATTTTATGTACAAATAACATAACACAAGACAAACTTAAAGACATTGTACTTTTGTTACAGCGAATCGCAGAAACAAAAGTGCAAAATTCATACGTATCGGATCAAAATTTTGAGGAGGATATAAACTTGTCGTATTTTAGTTCAAATTCAAATATCTTGCAAATCTAAGGTTCCATAAATCACCGAAAAAATTTAAATATTTTATTAGATAGCGGATCTTCACAAAACATAATACATAAAAGTTTAGCTGGAAAAATTTTGAAAATTCAAGGGAATAGTAGATTATCTACAGCAGGCGGTCATTTTGTTAACCCATTAGGGAAAACAAACATAGAAATCCAATTTGGCCATTTCAAACACAGGGTTTCTGCCCTGGTAGTGGAAGAACTACCAGTACCTCTAATTTTGGGTACTTCTTTTCTTAAACAAAGTAAAGTCATTATTGACTATTGCAATAGTAAGGTGACAATAGGGGAGGACTTTTCAGTTAATTTTTATAATTCGTATTCTGGTCCTTTAGACTCTTGCCTCTCCGTCACAGATAAATTTACTAAACGCAAATATGACAAGATTTTTTTGAAATCGCCAAAAATATTTTATTTAGGTCCAAATAAAACACTAAATATAAAAATTCCATGTGAATTTACAAGTCAGATTTTAAATAATTTTCCGAACTTTCAGTTTACTAAAGGCTTTAAAGCTAAGCATCTGGAATTAGTGTCACAACCAACAATTTTAAAAGATGTTGTCCATTTTCAAATTTTATCCAGGCACCATAAGTTAGTAAAAATTTATAGGGGTGCAAATTTAGGCTTTTTTATTAAAAGTAATAATCAAAATCTGTATTTTAAAAATAAAAAATCAAAGTCTCAAATTAATAGAAATACTTATATCAACAATCGTAATAATTTTCAAATAGGTAAGACATCAGCCAGTGACATTGGCCTCGAAAGGAAAACAAAACATTCACGAAATTTTTATCGTAATAACAAATATGAAATTTCACATTGTAATCAAAAATGCAGTCAAAATCCGTTGTTAAATATAAACAAGCAAAATGACCATTACCTGTCTCAAAATACATTAAATAATTTGGAATTTTCAGTTCAAAGGTTGTTCTCGACTTTTCAGAATAGTTCCTCAGAAAACTTATGTAACATGATTACTCAAGATGGCTATATTTATAACGATAATGATAACGATAGCAATATTGATGACGGCCAATATTCAGTGCGTCTTAACTAAATATTTTTGGCCTGCATCTCTAAAATAATCTCAATAAATATTATTAAATCTGGCATCTGGAAGACAAGTTTCTATCACATTTTTTTTTCGCAACGACTGAAGCCAAAGTAACTCTTAGTTTACCCTCCATACATCAATTTTTTTTTCAAGTGACAAAACGATTTTTTTGTTTTTTTTTAAATTTTTATTAGTTTTAATTAGTTATCTTTTATTGATTCTTCAAACAATTATGTATATTTTTTACATTATGAAGCAATGCTCTTATTAGGCCACCATCTTCTGAAAATTATACAAGATGGATTTCCATATGGCAACACATTTTCTTAGAAACCCGAATCAATGAGATAATAATTAGGCAATTGTATTTTATCTCTATAACTTTAGCCTTAACTCTTATCTAACATTTTAAGGAATTTTAAGGATGCATTATTTTAAAGCGGTCACAATTGGATCTATTGGGGACCACTGTATGGTACAAATGTTTTATTACTAAAGTTAGAAATAAAAACTAGTACTTTTTCTTTGCTGTGGTTATATATAAATATACATATTTTTAAAATTTTTAAAGAAATAGCTTAGCTCTATATTGAAGCATTCTATGTATTTTATTTTTCTACCATAAGTACTCAATTTTCGAGTACATACACTCACTACTTTTTGCTACTTATTTGCCGAATCTACATTTTTATTATTTTTTCATTTCCCCCAAATAATATTGTCGAATTATCTGGATAAATATTTCTACTCTTCTCGAATAAACTTTTTAGGAAAACAGTAACTCTAATAATTTGGCTGTTATGGTCACCTATGCAAAATTAAATAAAACTAATTTGCCTATCGAAGTAAGTGTATATATGTCAATTCAGACTAAAATTTAATTTAGGTGTGAGCCTCCAGGGCCTTTAACCTAAACTCTAAAGACGTACTTTTGTTTTATTTTTCTTTATAAGTTTGACTAATTGAGACTTCCTTGTATTTTTTTACTTCAATGATTCTAGATGTCTTCAAAATTTGAAGAACATTTACCTAAAAATGCACCAGAACGCGACTTTCTAATAGTAATATCGGTATCCAGATGCCAGGATAGAATACACATAACATAGGGCACACTACTATCAGTCTTTCTTTTTTACAACATTATTAGGTACGCATTTTAATTTGTAAAACTGTGGTTTGTGAATCCACACATCCATGTCGTGTGAAATACCTGAATAATAACAAAGTTTCTGAGTTTTAGGTAATTTTTAGCAAACATAGTAAGTGAGGCAGAGAAATACAAAATGGTCCTCTTTTGAAAAATAGCATGGGAAAATGTTCCCTATTGAAAGTGAAGTTCAAGGCCTAAACAAAAAGAACTTTGTCAATAATAATTATCATGATGGATTTATGGTAAATTAATTTGCCAATGACGTAACAAAAGTTGTACAGGTATTATCCGTAAGTATGCAAACTGGTCTTAGCAAAAGACTTAACGTCTAGATAGGTTATTTAGTTTTACGATAGTAAAATTTAGTTTTACGATAGTAAAAATTCAGTTTATATGGGCTTTCAGAAGCCTCTTGTAAAAAAAAAACACATCAGATCTCCGTCCTTTAAAAGAAAATAAGTTGATTTTAGTATAGACATATGATGTGAATTTTGACGGTATTACCCAATGACGTCATTACTTTCCAGGGATCCCAATGGAATTACCGTGTTCGCTCTTCTCGGGTATTACTCCGCGCTTATGTATTTAAAGATAATAGCCAAGTAGTAAGAATGCATATATGGATAAGAATGATAGTTGGTGTAAGACATGTATATTACAATATAAAGCATACATATTTTTTTTAAGTTTAACGAATATAGTTTACAAGTTATACCTAGTCTTTTAGCATAGGAGTTTTGGTTGATTTTTTAAGAGTGATCACAAAACTTTAATTTATCTTTTTGTTTACGCCAATGTTAGGGCCCAACAAAGGCATTCGATAAATATTAAGGTAAAACATTAAGTCGACTTAAAATTTATAAAGGTACCTGTAACTATTAAAGCATGGATTTAAAAGTAGTGTTTAATACAGTAATTTTTTTGATGTATGAATAAAGGCAAATAGAAGTAGATTTAAGATGAAGTTATAAGATGTAGTATGTAGGTAAAAATGAAATTATGGCTTTAATTTGAAGTTTATGTGAATGAGCTGGAAATGTTTGTTAAAAAATGTAGGGTGTAAGCTAAACAAGATATTTGGAGTATGCGCATTTTAATTATATTATTCCATAGGATTTATTCTTTTGTAATCCGATAAGGTTGTTTTTGTACCATATGATATTTTGAAAAATATGTATTTTTTTTTAGTTAAATATTTATATCTATTACATTTAGGATATACATACTAAAATTCCAAAATTCTGCTTGATAATAGAAACTTGTAAAAAAAACTGTAATTTCATTATTAAATGGGTCAACCCATAAATAAAACAATCAAACGTTAAAGCAGTAAATAGTAAAGATGTTTAATGCATTTTTGTTAACTTTTTTGTTGTTTTAGCTTTTCTTTATCATTTTGCTAAAAATGTTTATTTTACTTTAAATTACATTTGATATTTATACAATTTATGTAAGAAATCTATCTAAACTAGTACTTTTTTGAATAAGTTTAAATAGATTGAACTTGAATATATTTTCTTAACTTTTATTAAACTGGACTCAAATTGTAATTAATATTTTTAATTTATTGTATTCACTTAAAAAAAAAATGATTTGTGAACATCGTCCTATATACATATTGTACTTATGATAATTAAAATTTAGATTATTTATGTTATTTTTTATACCCATATATTTTGCCTAAGGGGGTACGGGGTAGACCTCGTCAGATGTCTATCAGGGGAAATGAATCGACCCCTGCCCTCCGTAGATTCCAGGTACTCTCTGACCCGGAGAGTTAGCACCTGTTTAGGGTCCCATTCCCAGGGTTACGGGAGAAGACCACATCGGTATAAAAGGCGGAGAGGATGGACCTCGGTACGGTGATCATAGCGCAGGTGGCAACCCTTTCTTTTAGGGATAGTATAAAAGAAGAAGATGCTGCCTTGTAGTACCGGCGTTGGAATCGTCAAAGGCTAGGGGAAGAAAACCTCGATCAAAAATCACCTGGTCCTCCAGGTTGGGGGTTGGGGCATTAGACTAACTCTCTGATACCCGGAAAAAACGTACACTGTTAAAAAACCCAATCAAACGCCTCGGAAAGAAATGAAAAACCTAAGACGAACCAAGCAAAGAAACAGGAATATGATTTTTGGTACATGGAACGTACAAGGAATGAGTCGAAAAGTGAATGATATAGTCCATGAGTGCAGCAGAATGAAGGTTGACCTTGCTGTACTAACAGAAACGAAGAAGAAAGGAAAAGGATCTGAAAACCTAGGACAGTATGACCATTTCTATAGCGGAGTGGCAAAAGAAAAACATGCGCAACAAGGAGTATCTATTTTGGTCAACAAAAGATTTAGAAAATATATCACCAACTGGGAAGCAGTAAATGAACGGCTAATAAGAATGAATATCACAATAAAAGGAATGAGACTTACGATTTTTGGAATCTATGCGTATAATGACGATGCAAATGTAGCCGTGAAAGACAATTTTTTTGAAGAAATCCACAATGAAATATCAGCAGTAAGTACATCTAGAGAAATTGTAATATTGGGAGATTTAAATAGTAGAACAGGTAACAGAGTAAATGATCTGACAGTTGGCCAATATGGAGAAGATGTTGTTAATGACAATGGAAACCGGCTTATCACAGTATGTGAGCAATTAGACCTAAAAATCCAAAACGGTTTTTTCCAACATAAGAAAATACACAAATATACCTGGACCAAACCCTCACAAAACCTGAAATCCGTCATTGATTATCTTATCACTAAACAAAAGACAAAACTAAAAATTCAAGATGTCAGAACAAAGCGTGGATCAACATGCGGAAGTGATCACTATTTTCTGGAGACCAAAATTCTCTTTCCTTATCAAGGCCGAAGCCTCCATCAACAAAATCTTGATGATACAGTGAATGAGGAAATTGATCACTGTCAATATAATCTACTAAGCCTAGAACATGACAGCGTAAAAAACTTATACAAAAAGAGACTGAACGAAAAACTTAATTCAAGTTCAGGGGAAACCCCAGATGAGGAATACGAATGTATCACATTAAGCATCCATCAAGCTGCAAAAGAAGCACTAGGATTAGTGGAAGAAACTCCTAAAAGAACAAAACCATACTGGTGGGATGCTGAGATTGAAAGTGAAATAGAGGAAAAAAGGAAATTATATCACACGTACTTATCCCAAAAGACAGATAGAAGCAGAGAAGAATACAAAATCGCGCAATCAAAGGTGAAAAGAATGATCAGTGATAAGAAGAATCAATCATGGATGCAAAAGTGTCAGAAAATAGATTCTTACTTAGGAGGTAGGAGAAGTACCAAAAGCTGGAAAACTATAAGATCGATCAAAAAAGAAACATGCAGAGATATTATTTCACCAATACCAGACAAAGAATGGGATGAGCATTTTAAAAAACTTTTAACTGAAGATAGAGCAGAATTCAAGGAAGACGAAAGAGACAATATCATTAGAACGATGGGATCTCCAGTACCCCTCACAATATCTGAGGTCAAAAACGTGTGCAAAACCTTAAAAAGCGGTAAATCTGCCGGACCCGGAAATATCCCAGCGGAACTTATTAAATATGGCACTGAAGAATTGTTTTGTAGATTACGGAATCTTTTCCAAAGATATTTAAATGGAGCTGTAGTACCAACTGAGTGGAAAACGTCATATATATCCACAATACACAAAAAAGGAAGGAAAGATATATGTGACAATTATAGAGGTATATCTGTAACTAGTACGCTAAGCAGAATATATGGCAAAATAATAAGAAATAAAGTGGAGAGCGAATATAAAGATATGGAGGCAGAAGAACAAGCTGGTTTCAGGGCGGGTAGATCGACTTCAGATCATCTCTTTTGTATAACCCAAGTTATTGAAAAGAAAATGGCATACGGACAAGAGCTCCATCTGCTTTACGTAGATTTGCAGAAGGCATATGATAGTATACCACTAAATCTACTTTGGAAAGCGTTGGAAAAGACAAACATAAGCGTACAACTAATTAAGGCCATCAAAGAGTTATACCGCAATAGTAAGGCAAAAGTTAAAATAAAAGCAAAACTAACCAAAGGCTTTCAAGTAAATAAAGGTCTTAAACAAGGTTGCTGTATCTCGCCTACGCTCTTCAAGATATATTTGGAACAGGTCCTTAAAGTCTGGAAGAGAAAATGCCAAAACATGGGAATTCCGTTGAATGAAACCACCTTGTATACTTTATGTTTCGCCGATGATCAGATAGTGGTGGCTCAGGATTATGACGACCTCGAATATATGACACGAAAACTAATAGACGAGTACAATAAGTGGGGACTAGAGGTTAATATCAATAAGACAGAGTATATGTGTATTGGTGGAACGAAACAGGATCTAATCTTAAATACTGGGCAGCGAATTCAGTCCTGTGATGAGTATAAATACTTGGGTCTAAAAATTACAGCTGACGGAACACTAGACAAAGCTATAAAAGATAGAAACGTACAAGGAAGAAAAGCAATAACTTTATTAAATGGAATAATTTGGGACCAAAGTATATCAAAACATAACAAAAAGCTTATATATAACACCATTGTAAAAAGTATTATTACATACGGCTCAGAAGTATGGCCAATCAAAGATAGAACAGAAAAAATGCTTTCCGCTACGGAGATGGACTATTGGAGAAGAGCAGCAGGGAAATCAAAAAGAGAAAGAGTTACCAATCAAAGAATAAGAGAAATTATGACAGTGGGTGAACGTACTCTAGTGGATGATATAAGAACAAAACAACTGGTGTGGTACGGACATGTACAAAGAATGGATGATGGAAGACTACCTAAACAAATATTACAATGGAAACCAACTGGCCGAAGAAAACGAGGAAGACCAAGGAGAAGCTGGAGAGAAGGAATAGATAGTGAAATAAGAATAAGAGGCCTAGATGATGAATTATGGGCAAACAGAAACGAGTGGAGATTGGGTATCGGAAGACGTAGAACGTTGTGAAACCGATAAATATATATATATATTTTGCCTAAAATTTGTTACTTTTATTGACCCTTATATAAATTACTTAGGTATATCATTTTTTAATTATTGTGGCAAAAAGCCCAGATTTTTCTAATATTTTTAAATGAAATTAAATGTGTATTGAAATTAATAATTTTTGTCTAATGAGCTCTCGTAATGTATGTTTTAGATTCGCCAGCCTAACTTGCTCCGAATCCAGAAGAGAAGAATCTAATGAAGACTGTATGTGTATGATGTCTAAGCAATATCTCTAAAGGTCAAGCAAAGCGGCCTATGTTTAACCAAAGTTATGCAATCGACGGATAAGCGGGTGAGCATAGCTGACCGGATAGCATCATGCTCAAGCACAGATAGTCAATCGTCAACCTATCGCAAGCTCATAACAAACCATATACACCAGACCAGCAACGTATCTAGCGGGGGGAGTCAACGTCAACCCTTTAATTTGTCGTGTAGCTAATCAATACGACAACCTAGCAATCCGAAGCAAAATCTTCCAATGAAACTAATTTGAGATGAAGAGTCTTTATGGCGAAAAGCAAATAGTAAATGGGCAATGGCTAAAGAGCGATCTGCAAACGTCGAGGAAGAATAAGGCAGCATGCCACCCGCAATCTCCGTTGACATAGCAAGACTGCGGTAACATTAACCAGTAACTAGTTATGAAGAAGAAAGAAGATCCAAGAGCAAGTAAAGCTGCGCGAATCAGAGTATTATTTGGTTAATTTATTAATTTGTCGATTGGATTGTTAAATTGTTCATTTTTATTCTTTTCTTTTTGCTTAAATCAGATTTTAAATTATTTTGTTTAAAACTGTGGGTCCAGTTTTCTTCGAAGAGGGGCATATGTCATGTATGTAATTTGGGCATGCTATCCGGAAGTTGGTTGGTTGACCTGATGTAAAGGTAACAGGACGTCAACCTAGGAAGTATGTGGTGCAAACGATTTATGTTTAAGATTTAAACACGTTTGTAATCACATGCTTCTATAAAACCAATCAAGAACGGATAGTCGGGGTTTAGTTCAGTGAGTACGCTGAGTACCTAAGTTCTTAATAGTTAAGTAGAGAAGCAGTAAAGGGATTCTGATCGAGAGCCGAACCCGACCTACACTTGAATAATATTTGTATTAGACAACTGGGCCAGACAGTAGTGATTAGTGAGTAAGTATCTTTGTACTTAGTATTAATAAACCCTTAAACTATCTCACGATCCTCTTTATTTGTGCGCAACACGTACACAAATAGTCACGACAACCCCCTCGTGACAATATCTCAAATTCAGAGCATCTGACGCATCCCAGTAAACATTTTCCACACACTATTCCATAGGCAATCAGTACACATGTTATGCGAATTTCAAAAATGTTTGAAATACCCATTAAGTCTATTATTATTATTGTATTTCAATTATTCAGAGTTTGAGCCACTATGTAGATATATGATGAAAACTATATGTCAAAAAATGAGAACATACTTAAAAAGACTTTTTTTTTTCAACAAAATAAAATTCATATTGGTTTTTTATTTTTCTTTCACGAGAAGTAATAACAAAAAACTACAAAATCTTACATTTTACCATAATCCATTGGCGCGCATTTAAATAATTATAGCTCGAAAACGAAACCGATGACCACCCAATTTTTTTTAAACAAGCATCCGGACGGTTTAGGCTCAAACATATCTTAAATTCACCTTATTTCACGTATCCCAGTAAACACACTATTTCGTAGACAATTAGTAAATATGTCATGCGTTGAATTATTTTTTTTAAATACTCTGTTAGCTTATAAAATAACCCATTATGCAAACATCACTCTAGAATAGTTAAAATGACTCATATGAAAGCAAGTGAAGTTAATTTTGACTATGCATTTTTAGTTCCCTTTCTTTATACGTAATAAATCTCAGGTAATTTTCCTGTATTTTTTTAAAATTATTTTGAGTCACTCTGTAGGTATATGGCGCAAACTATATGTTAAAAATTGATAAAAGTCCTAAAACGACCCTTTTGTCAATAAAATAAGACTAATATAATTTTTTTGTTTTTATTTGGCGATAAGTTATTACAAAAAAACGACAAAAGGCCATATTTTTCCATATTTCAGTGGCGCGCATTTAATTAAGTATAGCTCGAAAACGAATCCTATGACCCCCCCAATTTTTTTTGGTAGAAATATCAGGAAGGTTTGGCCTTCAACATATCTCAAATTCAGCTCATCTGACGCGTCCCGGTAAACAATGTATTTAGTGCCTCCTCCTTTCCGACATCACAGGACAATTTTGTCAAAATTATAGCTATAATATAGGCTTAAGTTGCAATATGTACATAATATTTTTGGTTATATTTAGGGTTATAACCATTTATAAAAATTTGTTCGATTTAATCCGGATCGTTCGGTAATTCCAATTTGCTCAGACTAATCTGTAATCACGCGACCAAAAATCCGTCGCCTCTGAGATGCAAATATCTACTACCAGCTAAAGAATAGTATGTTTCTATTTTAGCTTTTGATGACGGGCCACGATTCTTCACTTTGTTGACGTCATATCGGAGGCTGATTTTTTTTTTGATGGTCACGTCACGATACAGCTGATTGTCTTTAAAATATTGCAGTTGGAACGACGGATCATGAATATTTGATTTTTTTTGTAAATAAAGCCTGTTTTGAGATTGTTGTTACTATATTCTTGCAAAACAATTTTTTTTTAATGTATAGTAATCCTTAATTTTTTAGAGCCGCTTCCATAGCTCACACAAAAATTAAATTTAAAGCAGAAGCGAATGTGTTCGTTTCTGCGAAGAAAGTAATCGGATTATCTAAATCTATTTGTTTATATTCGGCACTCGGCAGACTTCAAAAAATGATTTTTTCTAGTGTAATTTTGTCTTAAAAAGATTAACGCCGGTATTTTTGGATTCTAACCGAGCTTTATTGTAAAAAATCATTAAAAAATCTAAAAAGTTTTCAAATAAACAAATGCCATGACAAACACAGATGATAAAGTCAAATACATGTCAAATATAACAGCTGGCATGCGGTACATGGCGGGTAATTTGAATTCAAAATAAGGAAATCTAAATCTTGAAGCTTTTAACCTTTTAATCATCTTGCATCCTTACAATAGTTTGGTGGAATATCGGGATGGCGTCTAAGAATATTTCGCTCAAATTTCGCGGAAATCTGTATTGCCATTTTGATAATAAAAAAAATCGTCTTAACCCCCATAAGACCCAATGTAAAAATCAGCCCCCCGAGAACAGCTGATTTTTTCAGTGTCGTGGCCTGTATTTTTTATAAACAACAAGTAAAATTAAAGAAAGAAAAATAAGAAAAAAGTTTTTGCTTCGGCCGGGACTCGAACCCGGGATCTCTTGCTCTGTACGCAAACATTCTAAACATTGAACTCCGAAGCCATACCTAAATTTTCGGAAAACTTTCATCTATGCAGGCTGCGGTGTCTCAATACAAGAACAAGAGACTCTCAGGGTATTAACTCGACAAAGTCATCAAACTGATTTCTATAATTCTTCCTTCCCACTGTCAAAGGTATGAAAACTCAAAAGTTAGACGTAAACTATCAACGTCTGAAAACATGAGATTACCTTTTCGTGTGTTAAAATTTCTGATCGCAATGGGCGATTGCCAACATAATTCTCAAATACCAAATTGCAAATACTGCAAGGACCTAAAACTATAAACAACAAGTGAAATTAAAGAAAGAAAAATTAGGAAAAAGTTTTTGCTTCGGCCGGGACTCTTTGTTGGCCTTGATCTAATCTCTAGTTCTTCTAGAATCTATGGCTGTAGACTTTTTTTGTTGGTTACACGGACTGTCAAGTGCCAAGAAGTTATCTCACAAATCTTGGCATGCAATTTACTTACGGATGTGGACTTGTGTACAAAATGTCTTTAAAAAACGCCTCGTATTAGATCTCCTAAATCCTCTTTTATATATTTATTGGTCCCCATCAAACTAAAAGTCTTTTGCAGGGGGCTTTTGTTTTTTGTCCGGTTCTTCTATATGGGATTTATGGCTTATTTCGGAATGGCGTTTTGGCCTTCGCTTCAGGACAAGATATATTTGATGGCATGCGTTAAGAGCCAGAGTATATTTTATTTAAAGGCGATCCATTTTCTGGCCAAGACCTCATTTTGTTTTCAAAAAAGTCCCTTGGAACCAAAAAATACCGGGCGGGATTTAGGAATATTCTTTTTCATTAAGTGGACAATTGTCACAAAAATCAAGCCGTTCCACAGTGGAACGTTTTGAAGATCTAGGTGGACAACCCCTGAGCAACATTAACACTCTTTAATGCTTGATTTTTTTAGCTTTAAAATAACATAAAATATTGAAAAGCATTTAGTATTTGCAATATATCCACCTCTTATATAGGGTGATTCAGATTTTAACGATTTTAAGATTTGTAGTCATACTGTATGTTTTTCACGAAAATTGTTTCAACAAATTTTATAACAATGAAGTAACGGTATCTATTTTTTTTAGTTTTTGCAAGAAGGAATTTAAATAAAACAGTTTTGCAATATACAAGGTGTTTCAGAAAAATTTAAATAAAGACGTTTTAGGCGGTAAGGGACGATCAAGAAAAAAATTCCGCTCTCATCTGTCACTATATGAAAAATAAATGCATTAAAAATTTTAAACTTCTCACCCCTTGCCTGGAGTGAAACCAACCCCTAAAATTATAATGGGAAATGTTCATCGAATGGCAGTATCTTTAAAGGGGTTTAATGTGAGAAAATTTAAGAGATATTTGGATTTTAATTTTATATAACTAAGAAAGTTTTAAAAAATATTTATTAAATTGGAAAATGCCATTTTTATTTGAAAAATATCATTACTTAATATAAAAAATAATAGAATAATTAACTAACACAAGTCCATTTTATTATTATCTTGCAAACTAAACTGTGTTAATTAATTTCTAAATCTGACACAAAAAAGACAAGAAAAATATATTATCATATTTCTAAAACTGCATAATAATAACTCGCTCCGTTTAAAACTTAATTTTTTGGATTTTTTTAACCTCAAAGAACTTCCCTTGGGGTTTGGTGCAGATGCATTTTTATTAAGCTTGGTTAAGCTTGTGACAGAGTGAAAAGTTACTGTTTACAAAAATTCGTGAAAGTCGAGAGTTTCAAAAACCCATCGTACAGACATACACAGGGCATATTATTAAATTACGTAACCCCTCCTCCCCCCATCGCAATGCATTTTTAAGAAAACATATATTCAAGAATCATGACAGTGTAACGCAAGGTTAATAACCCCCCTTCCCCCCTTGAGCGTTACGTACTTTAGGAATCGGCCCATACACATAGGTACATGGGATAGGGTGTCTCAGATAAAAGTAACTACTAGGGGGTTTATGAGGATTTAGGAGACCGTAAGACATACCAATTTTGGTAAAAAAGTGCCGCTATTCCGAACTGTATCAAAGAAAACATTTATATGCGTTTTCAAAATATTGAGAAATAAATGGATCCATGAGGGATCTAATACCTTCCTAGCTAGACTATTAGCATACTTCAAGTGAAGCCATGATAATATATCAGCTTTGAAAAGTTTTTTGTATATATCTGAGAAACTGAAGCTCTTACAAAGTTTTTAATTATAACACGAATTATTGAACAAAATATAGTCTACTATATTACGAAAACTGTATATTGATACAATGCTCCGTTAAAAAGATAGATTTTTTTAAAATTTTAATTGTCAAAAAACTCTCATTAGCATAAATAGATTTTGACCAAAATTTAATCAGCTCGTAAGAGTGTCGAGCACTATTTTACCTGAAAATTTTATGAAAATCGGTTCAGCGGTTTAGGAGCTATCGTGTTACGAACAGAAATAATATACACACACACACAGACAGAGATCACGACGATATTGCTAGGATAGGTCAAAATACACCCAAATAACACATTTTCGGCGTTATCTAAAAAAAAAATTTACTTCAAAAATAATACCTATTAATAATAACTTTGCTATGTGGGCTAGGAAGACAAAAGCTAAAAATTGTGTGTGACTTTTTGAAAAAAAATAAAGTCCTAAAAAATTGTTAACGTCATTTTATTGGCCTATTCATATATATATATATATATATATATATATATATATATATATATATATATATATATATATATATATATATATATATATATATATATAGTTTTATTCAATTTGTTGAAAAGAAGGCGACAATATTTTAATTTTTCGAATAACAATTTAAGTTTTTAAGCATTATTTTGAAACCCCCTGTAGATATTTTTAACTTCGACACTGCATCCGATTAAGCTCGCAATATCGCCACTTTTTTCCTTCTGAACGAATATCGTAAGTGTTACCGTTTCTGAAAATCCCACAAAGCCCTATGTACTGACTTTTATCTGGACACCCTGTAGACAAACAGACACATTGACTCATCGTGATATAGAAAAATGCACGAAGATTGACTAATTTAGGTTAGAAATCCCCAAAGGGCAAATTTGTGAAGGTATAAAAAAAATGTCATTAAACACAAATAATGTCATTAAACACAAATAATACGTTTTCTATTTATAGAGTTGCAGGCTAACAAAATAATTAAGTACAAGTTTACCGCAAAAAAAGGACAAAATTTCAATACTGCGTCAGAAAGTAGAGATTTCGGTTAATTAGAAAATAATAAAACTAACATCAACAAATTCTAACAAACTAAAGTTTCAGTCCAACAAAAACTATTTGAGAATAAAATGTTGCTTACCAAAACACCAGCGAATTCATAAAATCATAGCAAGTAAAACACTGCAACAATGACAGTCAAAATGCTTTATGTCTTGAGAACATGTCACTCTAAAAATGCCTGGCACTTGTTTTACTCCAGCGCCTACTACGCGGGAAAAAACAATATTGTTTTAAAGCATTGCCCATACATAAGATTAAAATGTCTAAGCAGAAAATTTTCAAGATGCAACTTTCAATGCAATTATCTTGACAACCAGAAATAATATTTTGGATCTAGGATGTATGGAATGTGCTCTTTAATTGTAGGTAGCTGAAATGTTAATTTATGGTACTTATCCATGTCCACCTAGATTAGTCAAACGTTCCACTGTGCGTTCTGGAGAGCTTCTCGCCAGAGTTTGGCAAACTTCGAATTTCAAATTGATTTCGAACCACAACAGTGCTTACGGACAAGGGTGTATCCTGCCCATAACAGAAGGGAGGTCTGGTTTCTAAATTTGATATTTTTTAAGTAATATAAAAAAATATGACGGACCTCTCACAAAATACTAGAGATAAAATATATATGAAAAAGCTCTGCGTATACCATATAATGAGCGTGTAAAAGTTTTGAAATAACACTTTTTTGGAAATAGAATTTAACATTTTTTGATAAAACTTTTGACAGTTGAACAAGAAAAGAACTCCTTAACGCGCATTTAAATCTTCAATAAAAATAAATAAACCTCAACCCTCAAAAAACGTGCCTAGTTTACCTAATTTTTAGTAATTTTTTGATATATTTTTTTTTCTAAAAGTGTTTCACTTATCGCAATGTGGTTTTAAATGCGCGGTGCATTTAAGTCTCTTCTTAAAAGTTGCAAAAAATATTTTTTCAATATTTACAAAACTCTGGTCAAAAAATTGTTTTATATTTTTATTCCGATATAACTCTGCACCGCCTCCAATGACTTAGCGGCTTCAGAAAATTTGAATTATTTAATAGCTCTCCTTTATTTGAGTACTTCTTCCATAAAATAGTTATTTCAAAACCCTTACGCGCTCATTATGTGCTATACGCAGAGCTCCCTCTTGAGAGAATTATCGCTGCTAGCACGTGGGTTTACTTTTGAGAACTCACAAACGAGCAAGCAAGCAAATGGACAAATAGTTTAAAGTAATTATTGAGAGAACTTCCCTTATGTGTAAAGACGGCCTAGCCTAATCAAAAAGAGGATGAAAGTCCAGAGTATTCTTTTAAGTGGAAAATTGATAATAGTTTAATATTAAACTAAAAAAAATTCATAGTTTGTTCTTAGTTACTAATTTTATTTTCTCTTTGTTTGCAGGTAGGAATTTTTCTAGCGATTTGGTCAATTGATAGTCAGCGATTTCACGTAAGTATTTAGTTTGGATAAAGGTTACCTTAAATTAAAATTTATTAGTAGATATTTCTAATAAGATGTGTCTTTTACTTTAAAGTATTCATTTTCTTCCTTAAATGACGAAATCTTAAACTAAAGCTTAAATTGCACTAAGCGGAACGGCACTGCAACGGAACTGCGCGACACCACAGATTTAATCTATAATGCCGTGCCGTGTAGCGCGATATCGCGTTGTTCCGCTGTCGTGCGGTTCCTCTTAGTGCGGTCTAAGCTTAGGGGCAAAATATCCTTTGTAAAAACTCTCCAGTATTCCAGTGGATAGTATTCAAGTAAAACCTAGAAACCCTAGTAAATCTCAAGACTGGGTTGTGACACCTGCACTTCCAAAGTAACACTGACAATTCCCAGTAAGGATGTACCCAGCAAACATGCATTACAAAAAAGTACTTTTTAAGTACTGGCTTTCACTGCTGCCCATAACGGCAAAGTACTAAGTAGGAAGTACTTAATTCGTATTGATTTGGAACAACGGCCTGCATCAGGCCAGCAAGTATATATTTTAGTGAAAAAACACTGTACTCTTAAAGTAATGCATTTTTTTTAACTTCTTTGTACACAAAAGCATGTACTTTTAAAGCAATATATTTTCTTCGTATTACAAAGTAAATACAAACAAAAACTGAATTTTTATACATTTTTTTAAAAAAACCTGTACTTTTAAAGCATTGTATTTTATTAATTTTAGTAGTACAAAGAAACTACTTTTATTGTAAATATTGTAAGGACATTACGTCACTCACGTCTCATATTTACGGAAGGAAATATTTGATCATTATATAAAGATCTTTAATATTTTCCTTTTCATATCAGATGATGATATTTCCAAGGATTATGGAACATTCCACATCAATTTAAAAATAAATAAAATCATTCACATTCTTAAGCTTGACATTCCTTAGTGTACCTGTAAAATGCTGACTAGTGTTTGCCATTTAGTGGCAAGGACGGCAAACATCAACTTCTCAGTTTTTTTGTAAATATTTTATTTTCACAGTAAAATATTTAATTGTGTAAAACCACCAGAAACAACTACTCCGAGGGAAAATACCCCTACCGGCATTGAATTATACTGATGGTTTGAGGCTTTCGTTGGGAACTTGTTAAAACTGTTTGGTTTTCACTTTCTCCAACGTCGATCACGAGGATACGAGTGATCCCCGTCTGGAACACGTCCTGATAGTCAGGAAAAAATGTTCCATGATGATGGCCCAAAAGGTTGAAACCGGTCCGGTCGTGGATTGGCATGGAACATTTTTTCCTGACTATCAGGACGTGTTCCAGACGGGGATCACTCGTATCCTCGTGATCGACGTTGGAGAAAGTGAAAACCAAACAGTTTTAACAAGTTCCCAACGAAAGCCTCAAACCATCAGTATAATTCAATGCCGGTAGGGGTATTTTCCCTCGGAGTAGTTGTTTCTGGTGGTTTCACACAACTTATGCTCTACACGGAGCTATCGCCTACATTCACCTGAGGATGGCCCAAAAGGTCGAAACCGGTCCGGTCGTGGATTGGCATGGAACATTTGTTCCTGACTATCAGGACGTGTTCCAGACGGGGATCACTCGTATCCTCGTGATCGACGTTGGAGAAAGTGAAAACCAAACAGTTTTAACAAGTTCCCAACGAAAGCCTCAAACCATCAGTATAATTCAATGCCGGTAGGGGTATTTTCCCTCGGAGTAGTTGTTTCTGGTGGTTTCACACAACTTATGCTCTACACGGAGCTATTGCCTACATTCACCTGAGGATGGCCCAAAAGGTCGAAACCGGTCCGGTCGTGGATTGGCATGGAACATTTTTTCCTGACTATCAGGACGTGTTCCAGACGGGGATCACTCGTATCCTCGTGATCGACGTTGGAGAAAGTGAAAACCAAACAGTTTTAAAATATTTAATATTTTTGTACTAAAATAAAGTGCTTTAAAAGCAACTGTTTAAAAATACTTTTAAAATGTTTTTTCACTGTTATATTAATTTTGCAGTAAAACTTTTAAACTTTTAATAATAAATTAAATGTACTTTAAGAGTACCTTCTTCAAAATGTTATTAAAATGTTTTTTTGTGAATATTTTATTTTCACAGCAAAATATTTAATTGTTTTGTACTAAAATAAAGTGCTTGAAAAGCAACTGTTTAAATATACTTTTAAAATGTTTTTTGGCCATTAGCCCTGGCTGCACTTGTCATTCTTTAAAAATAAAGTATAACTTTTCGTTGTATTAAAAATAAAGTACTAAAATGTTGCGTTTTTTGTACTTTTAAATAATATGCAAATTAGACAATACAAAAATAATAAAAATAATGCACATCGTTGCCGATGCCAGCAGTTGCCAGCAGTTAAAGTACAATATTAGTAAAGTACCAGCAGGTCGATGTTTGCTGGGTAACCATCGGTACTTAGCCAATGTTTCTATACTATTTGGCCATCTTCCCCTCTTCTCTGTCTGTTGCCCTGATCATCCACCTAGTTCCCGCATGTTTCTTCAAATCGCCCGCCTATCTCATTTGAAGTCTTCGCCTACTTCTTTTATTTTTCCAAGGTCTCCAGTTTACAATATATTTGTTCCGACGATCCTCTTTCTGTCTCTTAATTTTGCTACTTCTCCTCTGACATCCCTTACTTTTGTTTTATTTCTTATTCATTTGTTCCTTTTCCATCTGTTAGCTTTACATGTAACATTGTCTTTTTATTGATCTATTGGCTTTTGATACTATCCATGGACACATGGGTTATACATTTTTTTTTAAAGTACTGAGGATATTTTTTCTTTTTAATATGTAGCTTAATTTACCGAATTCCACCCAGGTCAATCTTACTCATTTCTTGATTTCAGCAGTTTGGTTTTCTTTTTTTGTTTAATAATTTGTCTCTGATTTCTATATTCTTTTCCTTGTTCTGTTTTTTGTTGGTTTATTCTGATCGCGATATTTTCATCTGTGTTTATTAGGAATTTAGTGTTAATGTACTTCATTCTTAAGCCTATGTTTTTAGCTGCTTTATCTAGTTCTTCCATCATTTTTATTAGTTCTTCTTCTATATCTGTTATTAAGGCGATATTGTCAGCATATCGTAGGTGGTTCAAGTATTGTTCGCTTACTTTGATACCTATTTCTTCCCAACCTAAGTTTTTAAAAACATCTAGGGCTAGGGTTAAATAGTTTAGGAGATATTGTGTCACCCTGGCTGACACCTCTTCTTATGAGGATTAGCTTGGTGCCTTCGTGGATTTTGATTGATGTAATTGCTTCGCTATATACAGGGTGTCCCATAACTTAGGGGCCATAGTGCAGCAGGTGAT
Source organism: Aspidapion aeneum (assembly GCA_963576565.1). NCBI lineage: Eukaryota > Metazoa > Arthropoda > Insecta > Coleoptera > Brentidae > Aspidapion > Aspidapion aeneum. The sequence goes on from OY755044.1 coordinate 43,087,093, forward strand.
AGAGGAGGCTATTTCCGAGAAAAAAGTTTATATAACATGGAGAGGAGTGGGAGAAAAAGAGTTTTATAAAAAACTAAAATCTGTTACAGTCCTCTTAATCCTCAGCTAATTGTGATTCAAAAATGTGGTATTTCTTTTTTTGATAAAATTAAAAGTTGAAGAGATACACAATAACCTCCAAAAATGAATAAAAAATAATAATTTAAAAAAAAAAATAATTTTTGCTTACTTATTCTTTTAAAAAGTGTCAATAATATTTTATTATTATTTCTCGCTAGAGACTTGTTTTTATTAACATAAAATATAAAAGAAACATTGCGTTTAATATGACATTCATAAAATTTTAAAAATATTTTTTTTTTAAATTGACTGACTAATTTTTTTAAATTTCATTTTTATTTCAATTTATTGCTCTTGTTCTAATGCAGGATTTTATCCAATTCATATTTTTACTGCGTTTTTTAAAGAAGTTATTATCAAAAAAGTTTAAAAAATCGCCAACTTTGATGCTCTGTATCTCGACAAAGAAAGAGTTTTAACCCAGGAACTTTTTTATCAGACATGATCTCCTCTATCACTTGTTGGACTATGGCCCCTAAGTTATGGGACACCCTGTATATTGGCTATAGACTGTGTATCTCTGATCTGTATAATCGGCTATTAATTAAAGATGATTTTACTGACCAGTACTTAATGGTACCGAAAGCTTGTTCAAAGTCTATAAACGCAATAGTAAAATATTGTATTCGTTGGCTCGTTCCTAGGATTTTCATGTTAATAGGTGGTCAACTATACTGAAACATTTTCTGAGGCCTGCTTTTAGTATTTCATTTAGAAGAATATGGAGCCAACGTTTACAAGACGTTTACAAAAGGCAACATTTAAGTTTGATTGCAAATCAAACACAGAGTTTTTAGCAAATTGTATTTTCGCAAAAATTTGTTTATACTTAGAATAAACTCGTTGTTTTCTTCACGCATGACATATAGACCAGGCAAATTACACTTTGAGAGCAAGAAAATTATTAACAGGACTTGAAGCATTGGAAATTGTAGAACGGCGAAAAACAAAGAAAAAAAAAAATAAATGCGTGAGCAGGGGCGTTGCGGGTTAGGTTTGGGGGGGGGGGTAAAAAGGGGCAGGGAATCGTATTATTGCGATTTCCGGCGAAAGCTGACGTCGGCGAAAAAAGTGACATACAGAAAAGTCATAGGCCATGAAAATATATAAAACTTTTGTATATGTCATTTTTTACATAACCTCAAAATGTTCGTGAAAAATTAAAAAAACCGTAATTTTTTTTTTTTGTTTTTTATTTTTTTATTTTTGCAAAAATAATGTCAGTTTGACAAAACTTGGTAAGAGTAGAGCTGTTTGGGTGCATATGTCTACAATATTTTACAAACAAAAAAATTAAGAAATTTCTAAGATATTTGTTTTTTCCTTTCAAAATCGCTTTATTTTTAAATTAAATTTCTCCTTCAGAAAATCATCGCATCCAGTTCTGCTGGTACTCAGTTTTTGGCAATGGGATGTACTTTTTGGTGAATTAAAAAAAGATAATATGCGTCATTTAAAAACTTGTCCAAAAAATAGAAAAAACTAAAAAAAAAGATTCACAATATTTTTTTAAGTTATTGGTGTTATTTTATAAGTTTTAAAATATTTTTTAAAACTGACTAGATTACTTAATTCCACACAATATAAATGGCTATTATTATGGCAAAAAAAATAGGCTATCTGCTTTGTTTTTGGAAAATTAATGTAAATATATACATATATATTTTTATAGATCTAGCTAAAGCCTTCGACACCGTTTGTCATCAAAGGCTTATAGCAAAGTTAGAATCCATAGGAATACGAGGAATCGCAAAAAACCTTTTTCAAAGTTACCTTAATGAATGGAAGCAAATCGTACGAATTGGAGATTCATACAGCGAAGCAAAAACAATAGAATACGGAGTTCCTCAAGGCACAGTTATTTCACCTACTTTGTTTAACATCTACATAAATGATCTACTGATGGAGCTCTAAAAGCTTATTGCGATGATACGGTATATCATGTCGAAGGTGACACTTGGGATGAAGTTGAAATTATTATAAAGACAGACTTCGAAAAAATAATCAAATGGTTCGATATGAATTTGCTGTCGATCACCATCAAAAAACCGTATATCTACCATTTGCAAGCTACTCAACTGGTTTGTATTTTATGTATTGTATTAATGTAGCATGCAGGCAAGAAATATGGGAAATAAAACGTGAACATACATCCAATTATTTAGGAATCAGGAATTTGACACTCACCTAAAATGGGATAAACAGATAGAAAGTCTTAACAAAAAAATTAGGTCATTAATTTATATGTTCAGCCAGCTAAAAAAATTGTTACACTAAAAATTGCAAAAACGGTATACTTTGGACTAGTCCAATCTCTGTTATCTTATGGCATTTTAGCATGGGGTGGGGCGTACAGCAATGTCTTAAAACCCCTAGAAATATCACAAAAACGGATTTTAAAGATAATATGCAAACTACCACTAAGATTTCGGACGACAGAGCTATACAAGCACGTAGGTATTTTAAGTGTAAAACAACTATTTTATAAAGCCTCACTTCTATACTTAACAAAAAACAGATTACTTAATACTGAAACTCTGCATAAACATGACACCAGGTTCTCGAAAAGTCAGAAAATAAATCTCCCCAGAATGAATAAAACAAAAGGGCAAAAGTCGTACTTTTTTGTAGGGTCAGAAATATATAATCAACTTCCAGATGATTTAAAGCAAATTGTCTACAAAAAAGCATTTAAAAGAAAAATTAATATTTGGTTGCTTCATAATAACATTAATTGCATGAATAATTAATTATATGTATATCAATATTTAAGTATATGTGTATGTCAGGATCTTGAATCGTAAATACCTATATGTATGTTCTAAACTGTATTTTAAATAGCAATCAATATTGCATGCTTCCACTATTGCTTGAAAAGAATAGTAGAAGGCTTTTTATTTAATTTTTGCTCAAGAATTTTGTTTTTTTGGTTTTTTTTAAATTTTATTTCAATAATATTTTGTTTACTTAAAATGTAATTATTATAACTAAAACCTTTGCATACACATTATGAAAAAAATAAAACGTGGGTCATTAAGACAATTATATTACCACCTAACGCGACAGTCAAGTTATTTTTTAACTTCGTTGCATTTGGTCATTTTTAATTTTCTTTATATATGATATTCTCCATATTTATTTATTTATTTACATAGGTACTTTATTATGGTATTATGAGTGTCATTTTCTTTTATAAATAAATAAATATTTAAAAAAAAAACATTATGACACAAATTATATTTTTTCTAATAAACATTTTTCATCGCTCTGTATGTTATTTTTAATTTCTTTCTGAGTTTTATCGCCATCAAAAAGTGCCGCCTAAAGCGAAGCACCCCGTCACCCCCTAGAAAACCCAATTTCTTTATGTACAGGGTTTTCCCGTATATTTTTACACCATATCTAAAACGTGTATTTGAATTGATATCAAAATACTATAAATACAAAAGTTTTATAATTTTTTACAAATTTTAGGAATCTTAAGGTCAGAATGTAATTTTTTTTTTCTAAATGTCAAAATTTGACAGGTTGATGGTTGTTTTTTTTTTAAATTGAACACCCTATATATTATTTTAGATTTTTATAGATCTTTTGTTCCTGATTTCAAAAATATATATGTTATGATTAATTCGTTTGTTAGTTTTTGAGATATATGCGTTTAAAGTTTCAAAAATTAAATTGATACTCTTTAAAACATCAAAACCATGAAAAACACAATTCTCTTGTAGAATTTGAAGTGTTTTCGAGCCTGTTCAAATTCTACAAGAGAAAATAGAACAGATATTTGTCGATCTCAGTGGAAATTCTACGCACTCTATCTATTAAGCTATTTACAGAAAATTTATAAGAATTATTCAAAATTAAATAATAAAGGAGGCTATGTAGAAAATTATCAATAAAGTTTTAGTTATTAATATTTTTAAAAAAAATTGTATTATTTTTTGCTTTTACTGGCTTGCGGCGCTCTACATTACTGCGCAGAATCACCACAGATGGAAAATATTAGTAAATTATATACCTTACAAAAGCAGCAGCTCACTTTTTGTGTCCATGCGATTGTCTTTTTCATGGCTAAAACTTAAATTTTTTAAAACTTTTAAACGCATATATCTCCAAAACTAATAAACTAAATAATCTCAACATATATATTTTTGAAATCAGGAAGAAAAGGTCTAATAAAATCTAAAATAATATATATGTTCAATTAAAAAAAAAACTGTCAAATTTTGACATTTAGAAAAAAAAATACATTCTGACCCTAAGATTCTTAAACCTCGTAAAAAATTATGAAACTTTTGTATTTATCATATTTTGATAACAATTCAAATAAACGTTTAAGATATGGTGTAAAAATATACGGGAAAACCCTGTACATATAGTAATTGGCTTATCTAGGGGGTGACAGGGTGCTTCGCTCTAGGTGGCACTTTTTGGAGGCGATAAAACTCAGAAAGAAATTAAAAATAACATACAGAGCGATAAAAAAACTTTATTAGAAAAAATAAATTTTTTGTGATCATGTATATATTTACAATTTTCAAAAAGCAAGGCGGGTAGCCTAATTTTTTTTAGCCATAATAATAGCCATTTTTCTTGCGTAAAATTGAGTAATATAGTCAGTTTTAAAAAATGTTTTAAAACTTCTAAAATAACTACAGTAACTTAAAAAAAATTGTGACAATTTTTTTTTAATATTTTCCTTTTTTGGACATTTTTTAAATGACACATATTATCTTTTTTTAAATTTAAAAATAAAGTGTTTTTGAGCGGAAAAAGCAAATATCTTTGAAACGACTTAATTTTTTTGTTTGTAAAATATTGTAGACATTTAGGAGCTCTACTCTTACCAAGTTTTGTTAAACTGACATTATTTTTGCAAAAATAAAAAATAAAAAACAAAAAATAAAAAAAATTACGGTTTTTAAAATTTTTCTCGAACATTTTGAGGTTATGTAGAAAATGTCATTCACAAAAGTTTTAGCCATTTTCATGGCCTATGACTTTTCTGTATATGACTTTTTTGTCCGGGGCCAACTTTCGCCGGAAATCGCAATAATACGATTCGCTGCCACTTTTTACCCCCCCAAACCTAACCCGCAACGCCCCTGCTCACGCATTTTTTTTTTAACTTCGTTTTTCGTCGCTCTACAATTTCCAATGCTCCAAGTCCTGTTAATAATTTTCTTTTTTTTACCCTAAATTATGGTAAATCCGCTGGCCTAATAAACACAATTGCAGATATATTTTAAAACAAATTTTGTCGTTTTATGGCTAGAGTATTAGAAAATCACTAGGTACATCCCATAAACACTACTAAGTAGAGACTGACATAAGTGACGTACGCAAAAAGTTCTATCATAACAAAAACATTTCATGTAAAAAAAAGCCAAGTACGCGAAAATGGCATTCGGTAAAAAGAATTGAGATAAAAGTAAAGCCAAGTTCTCCAATACAAATTTCAGAATGAAAGGTTCTTACTAGTTTGGAAATGTTTTTTTAAACTTTTCTATTACAGCCAAACTTCTTTATGTTCAATTTAGCACTGTGCCTAAGTCATTTACAGCCGTAATAGCCAAAAAAATATTTCTAAACTAGTAAGAACCTTTCATTTTGAAATTTGTATTGGAGAAATTGACTTTACTTTTATCTCAATTCTTTTTACGGAATGCCATTTTCGCGTACTTGGCTTTTTTTTACATGAAATGTTTTTGTTATGATTTCACTTCTTTTTTAAAGGAATTGGATAATACTTAATTTTTAAAGTAAAAAAATATGCGGAATATTGTTCAAAGCTTTTGCAATGCCTTACTTAAATTTTTGAGGTTTTTTAATTTTTTTCCATGGTTTTATCGTAGTTCCTAACAGCCTTTCAAAGCTCAGCTCTCTAGCGTTTCTGAAAGTGCACAATGTTACTTTTACATAACTTGACATGTATAGGGGAGGGAAATAAATTAAAATTGTCGTGTTTTAAAAATTTTTTCCATGGTTTTATCATAATTTCTATCAGCATTCCAATGCTCAGCTTTCTAGCGTTTCTGGAAGTAGGCAATGTTATTTTTATATAAGTTTACATTTATAGGAGAGGGAAGTAAATTAAAATGTTTTGGGAAATAAATTAAAATTGTCGTGTTTCTAAATTTTGTCCTATAGTTTTATCATAGTTCCTATCAGTTTTCCAATGCTCAGCTCTCTAGCGTTTCTGGAAGTGGGTAATGTTACTTTTACATAACTTTACATTTATAGGGGAGGAGAGTAAATGAAAATATTGGACTTTAATTACTTACTTAAATTTTTGAGGTTTTTTAATTTTTTTCCATGGTTTTATCGTAGTTTCTATCAGCCTTCCAAAGCTCAGCTCTCTAGCGTTTCTGAAAGTGCACAATGTTACTTTTACATAACTTTACATGTATAGGGGAGGGAAAAAATTAAAATTGTCGTGTTTTAAAAATTTTTTCCATGATTTTATCATAATTTCTATCAGCATTCCAATGCTCAGCTTTCTAGCGTTTCTGGAAGTAGGCAATGTTATTTTTATATAAGTGTACATTTATAGGAGAGGGAAGTAAATTAAAATGTTGATGTTTTTAAATTTTTGTCATATAGTTTTATCATATTGTCTTTCAGTCTTAAAAAGTTCAGCTCTCTAGCGTTTCTGGAAGTGGGCAGTGTTACTTTTACATAATTTACATTTATAGGGGAAAGAAGTAAATTAGAATTTTGGGCTGTTTTAATTTTTTTCTATAACTTTATCATAGTTACTATCGGTCTTCCAAAGCTCAGCTCTCTAGCATGTCTGGAAGTAGGCAATGTTACTTTTACTTAACTTTAAATTTATAGGGGAGGGAAGTAAATTAGAATTTTGGGGTGTTTTAGTTTTTTCCTATAGTTTTATCATAGTTCCTATCAGTCTGCCAAAGCTCAACTCTCTAGCATTTCTGGAAGTGGGCAATGCTACTTTTACATAAGTTTAAATGTATAGGGGAGGGGAGTAAATTAAAATTTTGGGTTTTTTTTTATTTTTTCCTATAGTTTTATCATAGTTCCTATCAGACTGCCAAAGCTCAACTCTCTAGCATTTCTGGAAGTGGGCGATGCTACTTTTACATAACTTTAAATTTATAAGGGAGGGGAGTAAATTAAAATTTTGGGGTTTTTTGATTTTTTCCAGGGGTTTGGTCATAATTTCTATCAGTCTGCCAAATTTCAGCTTTGTAGCATGTCTGGAAGTACAGTAGAATATTGATGATCTATACATGAGTGAGTGAGTGAGTGAGTGAGTGAGTGAGTGAGTGGCAATTTCGACATTTTTTGAAATTTCGTAACGACTTTACTACTTTATGGAATTCCATAAAACTTGGAGGGGTTATTAACTCCATGGAGATCTACGACTGCAAAGTTTGAGATTCGTAACTCATTCCATAAACTAATATAATATCATAGACGCTCAGCTTTCATTAGGCCAATAGCATACTCTTTAATTCACGCACTGAGGACCTTTGAAATCAGCCGGTGACGACCGGTGAGGGCGCTGATGTCGCTATTCGTTTGGTAATAGCAGGTAACCACATGAACTCCAATGCTCGCTCTGTCTTTTTTTTCTTATGCAATAATTTACATAGGAAAAAAGAGAGAGGAAGCGTTTTTGCCCCTGTGATTACTCCATAGTGCAGTGTTGCCGATATTTTATTTAATTCAAAATCATTTGGAAAAATCTTTCAGTCACTCCTTTCAGTATACATGCAACCTTCTGTAGGGGTGGACGCGTCTTGCCCAGTGTAGGCATAGATATGTAGGTAAGAAAAAGTAGATATATTTTCTGACTTTCAAGAGTTAAGGCCAGAGGCAAATGTACAGTCCTTACACTTTAAAATTTTTCGGACAACTCAGAATTTTTTTGGGAAAACTCAAGAAATTTTCGGAAATGTCAGGAAAAACTTGGAAAATTTTCAAAAAACTCGAGAAATGTTAGAAAAAACTCGGGAAATTTTCGGAAAATGTTTAGAAAACCTCGGACAATTTTCAAAAAACTTTAGAAATGTTTGAAAAACCTCGCGAAATGCTCGGAAAAACTGGGAAAATTTTCGGAAATCCTGGAAAACTTGGGAAATGGTCAGAAAAACACGGAAAATGTTCAAAAAAACTCGAGAAATGTACAGAAAAACATACATTGGAAAAGAACTCTTTAACCTGCTACCATCTGAACTGAACAAAAGGTCAAAAAAATCTTTTAAAAAACAAATAAGCACTTGGTTACTTCAAAATTATCCAAAATTAAATTAAATAAATAAATAGATACCTAACTAACTAGAAACTGATCTTCAAGAATATTTCATAACTTTTTTTTAGTTTTATATATTTGTTTTTTTTTCATTGTAGTAGTATAACTACTTAAAAATTTTGCATTTAGTTATTTTTACATTTATTTGTCTGAATTTTTTAAACTTTTTATTTAGCCAAATATTAAATTCAAAAATACGTAAAACACTTTTAAGTTAAACGGTTCAACTGAAATCATCAGCTGTATAAAAAACTAAAAAATTTTAAGTACACTAACGTGACTTTTAACAGACTAAGGTAAAAGCGTGGGGTGTATAAAAATAGTGTTAATAAACGATTGTTTAATCAAATAAGAATGACTTGTCTAAAATATCAAATGCGCTAAAAACCAGGTTTGTAATTCCTTACCTGTCACTTTTCATCCCTGATTTTAATTTTTTATCCCTGATCTATCCCTGTTCATCCCAGGGATAAACAGTGACACTTTTATCTTTTATGTTTTTATCCCTAAACAACGAAAAAGGATTGGGACTGACCCTTGAAAGGAGGCGCAGTTTCATTCTTTTTTTGTAATAAGTGGACCCTTTTTGTGGTTTCTAGTTAGTAAGGTCTGGAACGAGTAACCTTATTATTCATATGGTAAGGTTAAAAACGAAATAGTCTATTACATATGAACAAGAGAAGAGAGTGACAAATTTCACACGAGCGTGAATGTTGAGAATGAGGCGCCAGCCGAGTGAAACAACAGGCGAGTGTAAGAAGTTACTTTCTATCGAGTTGTGTACGCTATCTTTCCTACGAACACTGATGAGCTATACTCATTTTTGTAAAAACGGTTCTTCAATTTTGCACAAATCAAATGAAACTGCTTTTCCGCACATGTGTGGAAAGATACTTTGCAACACATGTGCAAAAAGTATTTTTCAAAAAATTTCTGCCCATGGGTGAAACCTAACGTTTTCTGAGGATGAAAATGGTGTGAAACCCATGATTTTCATGTGTGGTCGTAGGAAAAATATATTGCATATGAAATACCTCTTATAAAAATAATTAACAAACAAAAGTTTAATTTGATACCTTTGCGCTTTTTTTTTCTCTTACATTCTATTTAGTTCTCTTTGCTCAAATAAGCGTTCGCCCGCCTTTCTTTTTGTGTGTTCTTTCTGTCTAGAAATTAACAGTGTCGGAGTAGCAAAGGGACTACCGGGTGTGCCAAATTCAATGTAGTCGAAATTTATAAAAACTTATGTAAATATGAAGACATACGAGGGGATTATGAAAAGTCTGACTTTATGAAGGTGGCCTACAACTTTTTTATTTACAAATTTTTTTATTTTGGTGTAATTTACCTTATTAAATGCAAACTTTTTAAAATCCCGTCGGTCCTAAAAAACCACGAGGTGAATCAAATAATAGAATCTTTAATAAATATCCAAGGTGTTTTTAGTATAAATTTATTTTATTTATTAAGTAATAATAAATGGATCCATGACGGATGAGATACCTTCCTAGACTAGCCAATTAGCACACAATAAGTAAACTCCACCCTATTATACCAGCCCTAAAAAGTATTTTCTAAATTTATCGGAAATGAAAGTTACGAAGTTGTTGGTTCTATCGTTGTTTGATGGATCTTCATCATACAACGGTTCTACTTAACATCTTTTAGTGATTTTTTACTGCGTATCCAAATTTTTCAAAAGGCCCGCGCGCCGCTGTTTTGTGTACCCTTCCCGATTTAACCCAAAACTAGTTAAAAATTAGTCTTGAAAAAGTTTTTGGAGTATAGGGTGTGTCTGTATAACTAATAAAAAAAAACTGTAATTTAACCCGGTACTCATATCTGCCGGGTGGACCAAAAAAACCCGGTCAAAATGTTTTTGTTATAACTATACTAACCAATTGATTAGGCTTTCAAGCAGAAAGATTTGATATTATAAATTCTAAGATGGCTGAGAGAATCAATCTTGCCCGTTTCAAAGAGGCTTTTTAATTCTTATATTACGGATTTTTGGAACTCTTAAAAACGCTCTGTTTTCGCCACCCTCATGCAACTAGTTACGAATCATTAAAATCCGTTTAGTGGATCTCGAAACATTAATTTTAAAACGGTTTAGTGGTTCCCGAAATATTATTCCTTAATTCTGTATCCATTCTTCCATTAATACTGAATGGATTCTATAAAATCTCTAGAATCGGTTCAGTGGTTCTTTAAATTAGAATTGTTATAGCAACTGTTATTTCAATTTCTGTCTGCAATAATTTCGTTATAAACTCACTGAATCGATTTCAATGAAAAAAAAAAGAATTATGGTGATACCCGATTGCTCTTTGATCAAAACTATTAAAATTGAACAAAAGTCAAATTTGTCCTTCTATGAAGGATCGCTTCTTTGTATGTTGCGAAGATTTATTTTTTTATGATTAACTTGTGCGTGGTAGACCTAGGATCTTTTAAATAAATTCAAAAAAAGGTCGAAAAATTTCTCTCAACATAAGAAAAAACTACCCTTTATGGAGGGTCAAATTCGAATTGGTAAGCCATATTATATTTAGAGATGGCTGAAAATTTAAATACGGATCTTTAATGAACTTGATCTTTGCCATGATGCTTTTTATTTAATTGTCGGTTTACCAGTAATGAATTTATGAGGAAATAAATGCACATAGAAATGGCAAGGCAATCGCATATTCTGTAAAATTTTTCTATAGTTCTAAAAAAATTCAAAACATTTTCGGAATATAAAAATAAACGAACCTTTTTAAAAAGTAAAGTTTTTATGTCCGCCATTTTGGATTTTACAATGACGGCAAATTTTGTTTGTTATCTTTTAAAAGCAATCAATCGTTAACCTGTATGTAAAAGAATATTGTTAAAGCAAAAATTAATTTTTAGGGGCCTAAACCGATTTAAACGATTCATATCTCGTTGTGCGTAGCAAAGATAGAGCTTTTCGACAAACAAAAATATATATCTAAAATTTCCGTAACAGAAGAATAAACGAGCCTCTTTCAAGGTCAAGTTTGATTCTGTCTGCCATCTGGGATTTTAAGATGGTGGACAAAAATATACTTTTACACAATTGTCCGATCAATTCCCTGCAAACTACTGCTTGCTTTGGTAAAATCTATAGTTGGAAAGCTATAACGATAAACATTTTGTCCGGTTTTTTGCCCACCCGGTATGACACAATAAATATAAAATATACATAGATGGCATATTTTTTTCTTTTGCCCTTATTATCGAAGAAATAACAGTTATTTCTTCGATGCCCTTATATCAGGGTGTAATAATAGCAAACTAATAGGCGCTAGAAAAGATCAAACTAAGGATTTTTTTCTTATTATATTTTGCATCAAACCTCTTTGTTTTTTAGAAAAAGGGTGCCAAACTTAACAGCTTTTATTTTATATTTTTTACTCCCTTGTAATAAACAATGAGAAATGCTGGCCAGTTGGCTCGATCAAGGCCATATTACACACACACACACACACACATTTTATATTTTATTATAACTTCCTGAAAAATTAATTTATTATAACTTCCTGAAAAATTACAACAAAATCGATATTTTTTGAAATTTTGCATGACAATAGGGGTAATAATTAAATGACAAAATTATTTAAAAATAAATAGAAATACTCAAAATTATTACCAAAAATCTCTTTTTTTCTTTAACAAATTTTAAAAACTCTTTAATATGTAGTGCTACTACAGTAAATATCGGTTATAACGACATTGAACGGACCGCTTAATTTCGGTCGTTAAAACCAAGCTTTGTAATAGAAAAAAAAAGTAAAAAGTACTAAATATTGATTGTTAAAAACTAAAATTATACTTATTTTTAAAATTTATAAAATGTAAAGAAGAAAATCTTCGATTTTGAATCCGCCAATCCAACTTATAAATTGAATTTCATCTGCCCATTCGCGTATGCAAAATAAGGGGATAATGGGGGTAATTATCCCATCCCAAGATTTAGATAATGCAGAACTTTTTATGAAAAATAACTTTTTTTTCTAAAATTATAAATAAAAAAGTTTTCCATATGATTCCAACTTAGGAGGACATACTGTATATATACATTTATATATGTATAAGTCGAAAACGTAAACGCCTAAGCATATTAAATAGGCAGTAGCTAGAAAAGGAATAATATTTGATTAAATTACGCGGTATACCAACCAAATTCTAAATACCTTATTCATAATGATCGAGTTCGACCAAACACACCGGGGCTCCCGAGAGGCTCTCTCTCTTTAATGCACCACATTCAAAAGAGCGGAAGAATTGCCAAGCCAAGGGTTGTCTACGCGAACTCACTAACTGTCCACCTATTGAAAAATCAATCTGGGGAAAGTAGGAGAATTGTAAAGTAGATAGGTATAATTGTCTTTGGTATGGCAACACCGCCGACTCATTCAGGCGAGACAATTAGCAATTAATATTTACACCGTCGCGTATAGCCATCTGGTATGAGATTTCGGTAACAGGGGCCATTTTTGGATCAGGCGTCTTTGTATTAGTTTATGCTCATTCCGAAGTAGAATTTTAGGCAGGTCAAATATCGGCTGAAATGTTTCAAGAAAAGATGGTTACAGCGCGCGAAGTTGGCGAGGCACTGCCGTGCCCTCAGATAGTTATTTTATTATTCGTAGAAACACGTCTGTCCTCGTAGCTAGTAGCCAATTATAGCGATGGACATATTGGTTCTTCCGCCTGTTTCTTTACATCAGAGAGACTGGCAAGAAGAGTTTGTATGTAGATACCCCTTTTTAGCAGGAAAATTAGATATGCCATGAGCCTTGGAAAAAGATGTTTTGTAGTTAAAATGCTCTCTACTTATCGAGGGGTAAACCGCGCTCCAAAATTGTATACCTCATTTTACCTCTAAACCCGAATTTGTTAAACTAATACCTCTAATACCCTCTAATACCCATAATAATACCCACTAATACCCACTAATACCTACTCGAGCCTACTAATACCCACTAATATCTCTGGAAAAAAATCCACTTTTCGCAGGCATAGAAATACAACTTAACGACCGATTTACCATATTACACATCAAAGTTTGCTGTTGGTTGTCTTAACAGTATTCTATGGAGCAGAGAGATAAGAAAGAATGTAAAATTTAACATATATGAAACAATGGTAAAAAGCACGCTATTGTATGGAATAGAGATTTGTCGCGTAACAGAAAAACACAAAACAAGAATGGAAAGTGTCAAAATGTGCAGAATCGGCAACTGATGAATTACCTGATACGCTTGAAATATTAAAAGCAACTATTCAATCACTTAAGGAGAATTTGCATGACAAAGACGTTTATATCGCTCGCCTAAAAAAACAGTCGACTTCCCTCCTTAGTGAAGCAACCAATGCAGAAGATGATTATATTAAACAAATAAATGAACACGAAATTGCTATAAATAAACTAAAAAAAGTAATTGATGAACAAAAAACCCTAATTAAAAACAGTAAAGTAAAAACGTCATCAGTTGCTCTACAAACAGATCATATACGAATAAATAAAGCTACTCAAACTTCAAAGACGCATCTCTGCAGACTCAAATTAGGGCTGAAGCTGTTGATATAGACACACAAACTACGTTGAATATAACAAATAATGAATCACAAACGGATTGTAAAGAGTTTTGTGTGCAATCAGTGTTGATACAGACAGAAAACTTGAACGAGAGTGACAAAACATCCCAAACTAATGATTTGGATTTAATTTTTGAAATTACTAAATTAGAAGCTTTAAACAATAATTTATTAACCAGCATAAAAGTGCTTGAAGCAGAGTTAAAAACTTTAAAAAATCAAGCATGTACGCAAATTAAATTTAACGAAAATAATTCAGTTCCGATAGTCTTACAACCTCAACTTAAACCTACAGTAATTGTTATAACAGATCAATTTGGAAAATATTTATTTAAAACACTTGACAGCTATTTAGGATGTGGCTATAAAGTTCAAATAATATGCAAACCTAATGCAACATTTAATCAAATTGTTGAAAGCATGGAAGAAAAGATGCATCTAACTGACGAGGACTACGTAATACTACTGTTAGGGTCTAATGATATTTCCCAGAACGATATAATTAAATTTGCCGATAAGTTTTTTCAAACAAATGTAATATTTTGTCCTTTGCCTAATAATTTTTCTTCGACTAATGTTAGCAAAATAAAAGACATAGCACAAGTTAACTGTGATTTTAAAACTACAGCAACTAATCTTAAAGCTTATACAGATCAGATTGACTACCTTGACGTCGGTGATATATTAAAACAAGATGAATTTATATATGAACAATTTTATTTGAATCGAAAAGGACTTCTTAAACTTGTAAGATTTATTAAAGTTGCAATACAAGATTTTCGTAGGAACAGCTTTCGCAATCTTATTCATATTAATACAAATGAAGATACATATGTTAAAGATAATGGCTCCTTGCATGAGGAAGAACAATTTTTGCTAAACAAACTAATTAATAATAATTCTGTCGGAGGGTACAATTTTTTCTCAACTCATGAAAGTGAGCCTTTATTCGAACCGAGTTATCCGTCAAATTTAGAAATGTTTAATAATAATAAAAGTGGTAATAGTAACTTTAATATTAGTACTGTACAGATTTTTGATGAAAATATAAATAGTTGCCTAAAAGAAATTCATGAATCAAGTAATAAAAATAATGAAAAAAAGTAATAAATGTCATTCAAAATGTAGTACTTAGTAAAATCGAAAAAAGCATTTTACCAGTTTTGGATGACAAAAGTAATGACCATTTTTTACGCGAGGTATCGGCAGAACTTCCGAAGTCATAAACACAAAAGGCTTGTTTTTATTGTATTTTAATGCATCGAGTTTACCTGCAAATTTTGACGAAATATCTCAACTAATTTTAAAAAGGTCTCCAGTGGTTGTTGTTCTATCTGAAACTTGCGTAACTGAGGCCATAGAAGATAAAGAAATATGTGTGGGTGGTTATAACTTGGAAAGAGTTGACAGCGACAGTAGAAAGACAGGCGGGGCTATTTTGTATATAAAGGACGATATAGGAATTGAAAGCGTGAAAAAAGAGTCACAGTAAAAAAAGTATTGGTTGATTTCAACGGTTATTAAGTTTAACTCGAAAAAATATTTTTTAGTTTCTCTATATGGTTCTCTAAAATGTGAATTTGAAAACTTCTTTTTGTCTTGGTGCGAAGACAATATTATCGATGAAAATAGTTTTATACTGATTGTGGGAGACTTTAATATTGATTTTAAAACTGAGGAATCAAAAAAACTTAAATCAATTTTAGTAGATGTAGGGCTCAAAAATATAGTTTATGAAACCACGCGCTCGGGCAAAGATAAAGACTCAATTATCGACTTAGTTTTAATCAATCATAACATTTTTAAAGCAGAGGTTTTTATTACTCCAAAGGTAACAGATCACTATTTTATAGAAGTTACACATGATTTGGAACCACGTAAATCCAAATTGATTCAAACAAGAGGAAAAAACATTGATTTTTTAAGTATTAATATTTTGTTGCAAAACTGTAAATTTCAATTTTTTCATTATAACATAAATGAAAAGTACACTAGCTTTGTGAAAAATTTGACATGTATTCTAGATCAAGTTGCCCCTATTAAAACGGTTAAGATCTTTCTCAAATATAAAGAATGGTTGAATGATAAAGTAGAAGTGGCAACTAGAAATAGTGATATTATAAGACGTGAAATTTCGTACCCGTGAATTTAAAAATCAAACAAGTTTCATGGCTAATCGGGCAAAAAGAAGTTTTTTGTTTCTCTCATATTTTTCCGTGGGTAGCCCGAAAGCTTAACCTCACGGGGGTCCAAGATATAATGGACACCTAATAAGTGTTGACAGTTAACCGTTTCGTCCTTATGGGACTCCTCAGAACACTGCTGGTCAATGTGACAAATCTTGCGAAGTTAATCAGACGGTTTTGTCTCTAATTAAATGTAATTAGTGAGGGAACTATAGCAAAAGGCGCCATCTACCGAGATACGAGAGAAACAAAAAACCAACAGCAGGCAAAAACACTGCTATACAATATCGATCAATGAAAAGATCGAATGCAAATAAAAGAAAACAACTATAGTCCGTGACCTACGACAGCTCTTTGTCTTTTCAGGCCGGATCAACGCATTTTGCATTTTTACCCGTCATCAAGACAGTGAGCGTCAATCAACGGAATTTTTAAGCCAAATAATACTAACAAACGTGAAATTTCGTACCCGTGAATTTAAAAATCAAACAAGTTTCATGGCTAATCGGGCAAAAAGGAGTTTTTTGTTTCTCTTATATTTTTCCGTGGGTAGCACGAAAGCTTAACCTCACGGGGGTCCAAGATCTAATGGACACCTAATAAGTGTTGACAGTTAACCGTTTCGTCCTTATGGGGCTCCTCAGAACACTGCTGGTCAATGTGACAAATCTTGCGAAGTTAATCAGACGGTTTCGTCTCTAATTAAATGTAATTAGTGAGCGAACTATAGCAAGAGGCGCCATCTACCGAGATACGAGAGAAACAAAAAACCAACAGCATGTAAAAACACTGCTATACAATATCGATCAATGAAAAGATCGAATGCAAATAAAAGAAAACAACTATAGTCCGTGACCTACGACAGCTCTTTGTCTTTTCAGGCCGGATCAACGCATTTTGCATTTTTACCCGTCATCAAGACAGTGAGCGTCAATCAACGGAATTTTTAAGCCAAATAATACTAACAAACGTGAAATTTCGTACCCGTGAATTTAAAAATCAAACAAGTTTCATGGCTAATCGGGCAAAAAGGAGTTTTTTGTTTCTCTCATATTTTTCCGTGGGTAGCCCGAAAGCTTAACCTCACGGGGGTCCAAGATCTAATGGACACCTAATAAGTGTTGACAGTTAACCGTTTCGTCCTTATGGGACTCCTCAGAACACTGCTGGTCAATGTGACAAATCTTGCGAAGTTAATCAGACGGTTTTGTCTCTAATTAAATGTAAGTAGTGAGCGAACTATAGCAAGAGGCGCCATCTACCGAGATACGGGAGAAACAAAAAACCAACAGCAGGCAAAAACACTGCTATACAATATCGATCAATGAAAAGATCGAATGCAAATAAAAGAAAACAACTATAGTCCGTGACCTACGACAGCTCTTTGTCTTTTCAGGCCGGATCAACGCATTTTGCATTTTTACTCGTCATCAAGACAGTGAGCGTCAATCAACGGAATTTTTAAGCCAAATAATACTAACAAACGTGAAATTTCGTACCCGTGAATTTAAAAATCAAACAAGTTTCATGGCTAATCGGGCAAAAAGGAGTTTTTTGTTTCTCTCATATTTTTCCGTGGGTAGCCCGAAAGCTTAACCTCACGGGGTCCCAAGATCTAATGGACACCTAATAAGTGTTGACAGTTAACCGTTTCGTCCTTATGGGACTCCTCAGAACACTGCTGGTCAATGTGACAAATCTTGCGAAGTTAATCAGACGGTTTTGTCTCTAATTAAATGTAATTAGTGAGCGAACTATAGCAAGGTGCCATCTACCGAGATACGAGAGAAACAAAAAACCAACAGCAGGCAAAAATACTGCTATACAATATCGATCAATGAAAAGATCGAATGCAAATAAAAGAAAACAACTATAGTCCGTGACCTACGACAGCTCTTTGTCTTTTCAGGCAGGATCAACGCATTTTGCATTTTTACCCGTCATCAAGACAGTGAGCGTCAATCAACGGAATTTTTAAGCCAAATAATACTAACAAACGTGAAATTTCGTACCCGTGAATTTAAAAATCAAACAAGTTTCATGGCTAATCGGGTAAAAAGGAGACCCTTGCTATTTATCATTTACATTAATGACTTAATTTTCAACGTTAAAAATTGTATTATCTATTTGTTTGCAGATGATGCATTATTATATTTTGCTACATCGGACCTAACACAACTAAAAAATGGTTTAAATCAAATTTTAGTAGATGTTTTTCAATGGTGTAACACTAACGATTTAAAGGTAAATATATCAAAAACAAAATATATGATTTTAGCAAAGGACCGCACGTATCGTCAAATTTCAGGCATGGATTTTCAGATAAAACTTGGTCAAGTTGAAATCGAAATGGTCAAAAAGTTTAAATATCTGGGCATATGGATTGACTATAAATTGGACTTTAAGAACCACGCCTTAGAAATAATTAAAAAAATTGCATACAAGATAGGATATTTATTTCGGTGTTCCCCATACCTGTCAATTTGGACCAAAAAAACCATTTACAATGTTTTAATTCTTCCTCATTTTAATTATTGCTCGAGTGTTTTATTTCTTTTAAAACAGAATGAAGTTTGTCGCTTGCAGAAACTTCAAAATCGGGCTATGAGAGTAATACTGAAAAAACCAAGATTGACTCCAATTAATAGTATGCTAAAGGAACTAGAGTGGTTGCCAGTAAAATACTTGCTTTTATTTAATACTATAACCTTTGTGCATAAAATAAGAACGGGCAAAGCGCCACAGTATTTGTTAGGCAAAGTTTGTTACGGTGTAGAAATTCATGAACATAACACACGTCAGAGGGACCACTTTTATATACCTAGAGTTATGCAAAACAGATCACAGAATTCATTATTTTTTAAAGGATTAAGCAAGTATAATAATCTGCCAATCGGAATAAAATCTATGGATAGTCTTGATTCTTTTAAAAGGGTACTTAAAAAACACTTGTTTGATAAACCTAGTTTTAACTAGACCCAGGGAAAACTGTGATTAACTTTTTACGCATCTTTTACGTTGGTATTAATAATTAAACTTGAACCTGTTAATATGTGTTTGTTGTGATCGCTTTTAAAAATATGCTTTTTAAAATCAATTTTAAGTATCTGTTTTTTGTGATTAATTTTAACTGTCCGTTGATTTTTATTATTTTTTTGTTGTTTTATTTTTGTAATCAATTTTAACGTTTAACTTTATAAATTTTTTTCCTGTTTTTATTTAAAAACTGGATTTCTGTAATTAATTTTAATGTTCTTTCTATATATATTATTTACAAAATTTTACTTTTTAATATCTTTATGTTGCAATCAATGTTGACTTTCTGGTATTTAAAATCAAATTAACTACGTATTATTTGTAATTCATTTTAAGTATCTGTTATTTCGTAATCAAATTTAACGTTTAACCTTTTTTCTGTTTTGGTTTTATTTTAAATTTTATATTTGTGATTTTTTTTAGTCTTGTTTGAGACCATTGTTTTTGATGGTGCCATGTATTTTAGTTAATTTGTGACTAAATACTTTATTTTTATAAACTTAGATCACTTTCTTTAGATGTTACATTAGCATAACTATTATAAGTGTTTTAACTCAACTACTACTGTAAACCATAAAATAGCTTTGCTAAATAAAGGATTTATATAAGAAAATCAATGAGAATATCTAGAACAGATCATATAATAAATGAGGTCATAAAAGAGAGAATGGGAATCGAAGGAAGCATAACGGATGACATCACTAAAAAACAACATGGTACGGCCATGTACAACAGATGAACGACGAAAGATTACCAAAACAGGTCCTAGAATAGCAACCAATAGGGCGCAGAAAAAGAGGGCGTCCTAAACTGGAATGGCAGCAGTCAATCTAAAAATCAATGAGTCAAAAAAATCTGACAGAAGATTATTGTCAGGATGGAAGGAGGTGGAGAATAAGCGTCGGACAACGTAGAAAAGCGTTGTAAACCGACATAGTAGTAGTACATATTTAATTTCATTAGGGGAACCCGTGCTGAAACCGATTAAAGGAAGAAGGAACATCAATACCGTTTCTAGTCAATACTCGATGCTATTAATAAAATTACCTCTGAATTTTCGTTCATCTTTGGATTCGTCTCGGGATCGTACTTGGAGAGACGACGCGACGGGCGACAGTGCAAAAGAAATAATTAGACTAGGTTCTCAGCTAGGTTTGTTTCAGGAGTGAAGAGCTGAAAAATCAGTATAATATAAGATACAAACGTTGTCACCTTATCACTTATTGCAATAACATGAAAGAAAAACTCTGCCAATGAAACCATAACTTCCACATCATGTGATTTTTCCAAAAAAAGGGGGTGGCCCCTTCTTTCAACAACTTAATAATTTATTGTCAAAAACATCTTAAATTAAGAAATGAGGTTTGCACCTCCAAAAACCATGAAAATGGCACATCACTTGCCTTTTTACGGTATTCAGTGTATAGTCCCTTATATGTACTTCTCACCCCAACCCTCTGGATTTAAGAATAACGACAAATAGCCCATAGAAATGAGATCCCCGAAAAAATATTTTGCATCTTCCCCCCCCCCCCCCCCCCCTTCTTACCATCACCACCAAGCTCTGGATTTAAAAATAATAACAAATATACTCCGATTCAAAATAATTGAGGCACTTTTTATTGACTGTTTGACAAATGTGACATTACAAATAACATTTAAATGTCAGACTTGTCAAACTCTCAGTAAATGTTGTCTCAATTTTTTGTATAGTATAGTTCATGGAAATGAGATCCCCGAACCCGCAAACCTCGAAAACGACATATTACACGATATTTTCCATCTCACCACATCCCCACCCCTTCTTACCCCCATCCCCAAAGCTAAGTACTACATGCAGTTTTTGAACAACCTGATTGAAAATTTAAATGTGAAAACGGACCCCGAAAACCGTCCTCATTGCATTTTACACCGAAAAATTAATTTTTTTGGCAGTTCAACCCACCTCTTACCCCTTACCCCTGGGCTGATTTGGCTTAAATACACTCCGAACCATTCTCCTATGGAGCTCTACCTATGTGCCAAATTTCAAGTCGATAGCTCAATTCATTGAAAGTTATCGCGTAAACTAACAGACCGACAGACCGACAGACTTATAGACCGACAGACACAATTTTTTTTTCCTGAAAATAGGTTTTCTACGCGTTTTGGGCCATTTTAAGACGATTTAGCCAATAAAAAATTTTCAAAATTTTTCGCCGATGCTATACTTCCACATCATTTAGGATTTTACAAGTAAAAAAGAACGGCAGTCAAAATCCAAAAATTTATTTCGACCCCTTGAAAAATTTTAAATTGAATTTGAAAAATCATATTACTACCTGTATTACACTATTATTGGCAACATTGTAGAAAAAATAGCAATCGTGCTGCACTCGGTGCTGCATGAAAGTATTGGAGTTAACATAACCTAACTTTATTGCTCGCTTTATTGCTTTAGTCGATGGCCAACTTAAATTAAAGTATTATGAAAAATGAATCATATAGACAATTATCAGTCTCACAGACATTTCTACTGAACATAACTTACCTTATTTTTTTTCACTACCACCACAAAAAAACCTAAAGTTTACCACTGGACACGCACCTCGATACGCACGGTTTTTTTCACAACAGGAGTAGGCAATGTTGCCAAATCGTTAATATGTATTTACTAATAAGGAGGTTCCCATAAAAAATGCTCATAATCTACTATAGCATATTGATACGCGTCGAAAGGTACCAGATACCAGGTTACATTGGACTTGTTCTGTGGTAAATAGGGAAATAAGTTTGAAAAATCGTATGTTCTTTTATAATTCTAATACAGCTATTACCCAGACTAATTCCTCTAATACCCCGGCTATTACATCTAATACCCTTCTAATACCCACTAATGCCTACTAATACCCACTAATACATCTAATACCCACTATTTCCTCTAACAATTCCCCTAATACCCAAGATTTGTACACCAAAATACCCACGCGGTTTACCCCTCGCTACTTATTCTCGCTCTTAAAGGAAGAGCGGGAATAATTAATCGTCATTTTTGATTGATTGCAAATAAAGACCAACTGTTTATAATAATTATAATGCCTTGAAGAAAACACGATTTTTATTTTAAATAATACAAAAGAAAAAATTTGGAAAACAGCATACGAGAGACGGTGAAACAATAAACAAACAAAAAGAAAAACAACGAAAAAATGGTCGGGAAAACTGGAGATGCATATATGATATCGTGAACCTAAATCAACAATGAAAACGAGAAATATTCTCTCTTTTTTCTTTTATTTACTTTTCTTTCCATTTTTCAGCATTCGAGAAATTATTATTCACATAGCCTGCACATACACCACGAACTCTAAAAAATTATGCACAATTTAGTTAGAGGCAAGAGTTCTCTGCATAAAGCCGCAATACAACAAAGCGTTATTTTGCTAACTTGGTTCTCGAACCACATATCGCGCCGTGGGAATCTGAAGTTTGGTGCGGTGTGGCTTGCTTCGGGCTTTCCCACATCTTGAGCAGTGGCAGATATAGGAGGGGGCAGAGGGGCCCGACCCTTTCCTTGACATAAAGCTTATAATTTTTAGTTCCAGAAAAAAAAAAATTAATGCAGAGGCCGCAAATTTTGACCAAATATAAAAAATTTTAAAATTTTGACGCAAAATTTAACTGATTTTGCTCAAAGTTTCCCCTGCGGCACATTTTATTTGCACTATAAAGCTAAATCTTATTAAATCCTGCAAAAAAAATTGTTTTTTGTTTTTTTCCAGTTTTTTTGCAGATACCTTTTGGAAGGAAAAAAATTAGTAACAGCATGAAATCTAATGACAAAATCAACTACTATGTCCGTTTATACAGTTTATCTACATTGTCCGACGTCTAATCTCCACCTCCTTCGATCCTGAAAATCATCTTTAGTCCCGTTCTTTGACTCATTGATCTTTGGATGACTGTTGCCATTCCAGTTTAGGAAGCCCTCTTTTTCTACGCACTATTGGTTACCATTCTAGGACCTGATTTGGTAATCTTTGATCGTTCATCTGTTGTGCATGGCCATACCATATCAGTTGCTTTTTAGTGATGTCATCCGTTATGCTTTCCTCGATTCCCATTCTTTCTTTTATGGTCTCATGTCTTATATAAACTGTTCTCATTGATCTTCTTATTGCATCCAATTCCACAATTTCCATTTTTGTTTTGTATTTTTCTGTTACGCGATAAGTCTATTCCATAAAACAGCGTACTTTCCACCATTGTTTCATATATGTTAAATTTAACATTCTTCGTCATAGATAGCGAATAAAAAAAAAAGGACTCGATTTGAGCCACTGGGGAAAGATAGCGTGAGCTCTAAGGGGTGGATAATGGTTTTTTACGGTTTCTAGTGAAAAGTATAATACAAAAATTACCTATAGGTATCTAATAAAAAAGCCTAGAACTTTTCCATTAACATTCATTTTTAGATAACCTAAAATTTTTCGAGAAAAATTCTCGGAAAAATCGAAAAAAGGGGTTTATTCATTTTTGGTTTTTATCTTAAATACCTATTTCGTTTTTTATTTAAAAAGAAAAACTTTATCCCAAAATACCTACCCATATTCTGGAATAGTTTCTTTTTAAACATATTTATTACCTTCCGAGCCCGCGTAGCAATGCAATGCAGTAAAATTTAAATCATTTTTCATCCCTTCTGTGCTATTTTTAACTATTAAACGTGTCACTTTTTCGTATTTTTCCATAGTGTTGTCTTTTTGTTAATAAATATATCTAAAATCAGAATAAAATATAATTTTAAATGTTTTGATTAAAAAACATTTTAAGATAAAAAAAGAAACGGTGTTTTGTGATTTTTTGCGGAAAATTTTAGATTATTGAAAAAACAAAGTTTTGACATAAGTAAATTTTGTATTAAACACCACATTGCACTCTAATCTGCATTGGTCTATAAACTGTGACTTTTTTATATATTCTCCAAGATTTCTTCTGTTTTTAATTAAAGGTATGCATACACAGGGTCTTCCAAGTTAAGTGTCCACCATTGCTGACGATGTTATTATTAAGGATAGAAAAAAGTTTAAATTGGTAAGCTAGTAGAATTTTTGACGCTCTTTAAAATGCTTAAATAAAAAAAAATTTGTATGCTTAAGACCACATGGCAGAAGTGTAAACTTCAACAAGGCGAAATTAATAATACGAAATACAAGATTTTTTGCATTGTATATTGACAAAGTAATATACAAAGTAATAAAATTTACATAATTATAATTGGGTATAAATTACTGCTGACTATTCCTCTCACAGTTAGTCGACTTGAGCCGCCTTCACCCGAATGAGCGTTACATAGCCGAACGTGACGGCTCAGTTCAATTCAGTAACCACAAAAAGTGCTAAACGCGTCTAAAGAAGTTTACACTTCAAAAAAAACGAACATCGCGTTTATGAGTTTTTAAAAAAACATAAAACAAATTTTAATTGATCACCCTGTATTTTACAAGTCCTTTAATTCTTAACAAAAATTGTCATTTGATTTTTTTTGCCTTAAGTTAAAAATAACGAAGATATTCCAAATTCAAAATTACGCTTAGACTTCTTCCTACCACATAAAATATCAATACGAAATTTTGAATTTAAAATATCTTCGTTATTTTTAACCTTAGGGAAAAAATCATAAAACAATTTTTAGTTAGAATTGAAAGATCTATCACAAAAAAATATAATACATAGGGTGTTCAATTAAATTTTTTTAAATGTTTTTAATTTTTTAGTTTAAGCATTTTAAGGAGCGCCAAAAATTGTACTAGTTAGCCAATTTAAACTTTTTTCTCTTTTTAATAATAACAAACTTAGCAATAGTGGACACTTAACTTGGAACTCCCTGTGGTTAAACTGTGTTTTTTTTTATTTCGTGCTTATAGCCACGATTTCTAAACTACTGGTTTTAATTTAAAACATTTATAAATTTGTATTTTTCAAAAACTAAATTGCTCTATTTTGCAATGGGGCTGCCGCCTAGCTTTTTGAAAAATGGTTTCTAACCGACATTCCAGACCTCCTTTAACTCAGAAATTGTGCTTGACAATCTCGTTCTCAGAAAAATTAATGACTCTAACATTGCCCACTGTTTAGCATTAGACATGTCGGATAATGATCTTTTACTCAAATGCACAAATAACGTGTTGTGTGTTTCATAAGGTTTAGAACTTACGCCGCGATGAATATGTCGAGATAAATTTGGATTTTCCGCTTGGACGATTAAAGCATAGTTTGCGGCGATTGACTTGAAAAATTATAAATGGCAATAATATTTATGCACTCTCGGGGAAAAATTGTACTTTTAGTCCAATCTTCTTTTTCTTCAGGTCTCATAATATACGTGTCCATAGATTGGGGTTATCTGGGGGCACGGTAGTGCCCCGCCAAGTTCGCGTAAACTGCTGTACCCTCTTTTCTTGAAACACCTTAGGCCATATTTGACCTATCTAAACCTCTACTTTGGAATGTGCTACCAATCTCAAACTTCGCACAGTCGTAGATCTTCATAGAGTTAACAAGCCCTCCAAGTTTCATCTTCCGTAAAGTACTAAAGTAGTTATGAAATTTCAAAAGACATCGAAATTGCCACTTACTCAAGTATAGATCATCAAAATTCTACTGTACTTCCAGACAACCTACGAAGCTGAAATTTGAACTGATAGAAACTATGACCAAACCCTTGGAAAGAAAACAGAAAACCCCAAAATTCTAATTTACTCACCTCCCCTATACATGTAAAGTTCTGTAAAAGTAACATTGCCCACTTCCAGAAACGCTAGAGAGCTGAGCTGTGGCAGACTAATAGAAACTATGATAAAACTATAGAAAAAATTAAAAAACTCTAAACCTTTAATTTACTTCCTTCCCCTATGAATGTAAAGTTATGTAAAAGTAACATTGCCCACTTCTAGAAACGCTAGAGAGCGGAGCTTTTGAAGTTGATAGGAACTATGATAAAAAAATGGGAAATAATTAAAAAACCTCAAAATTTTAAATAAAGCATTGCAAAATTTTTGAACAATATTCTGCATATTTTATTACTTTAAAAAATAAATATTATTCAATTCAAAAATTGAGTGAAATCATAACAAAAATATTTCCTGTAAAAAAAGCCAAGTACGCGAAAGTGATATTCCGTAAATAAAATTGAGATAAAAGTAAAGCCAAGTTCTCCAATACAAATTTCAAAATGAAAGGTTCTTATAAGTTTGGAAATGTTTTTCTAAACTTGGCTATTATGGCTGCAAATGATTCTTAGGTAAGTTTGGCTGTAATAGCAAAGTTTAAATAAACATTTGCAAACTAGTAAGAACTTTTCATTTTGAAATTTGTATTCGAGAACTTGGGTTTAGTTTTATCTAAATTCTTTTTAACGAATACCATTTTCACCTACTTGGCTTTTTTTACATGAAATGTTTTTGTTATGATTAAGTAGGATGTTTTTCAGTTACGAAATCGCATATAGGTAGTACCATAAATCACAAAAGTAAGAATTTCGAGGGGTCATCGGCACCCTAAAATTTTGTACAGCGTCCAACAGGACTTGAGTCCTGACGTGTACTGTTGGGTCCTGTTGAGTACTGTTGGGTACTGTCGTGTACTGTCGAGTACTGTTGGGTACTGTCGTGTATTGTCGAGTACTGTTGGGTCCTGTCGGTGTACTGTTGGGTACTGTCGTGTACTGTCGAGTACTGTTGGGTCCTGTTGAGTACTGTACGTGCCTTGGGGGGGCCGACAAGGACAACGCGCGCCGTCAAAAAACATCATGCGAGCAAAAAACAAAAAAAAAAAAAGCTCATCATCTTTGGGGAACCGCGCCGCGCTCACAAATGTTGCGACCAAAAAACAAAAAAAAAGCTCATCATCTTTGGGGAACCGCGCCGCGCTCACAAATGTTGCGACCAAAAAAAAACCAAAAAAAAAAAAAGCCTATCATCTTTGGGGAACCGCGCCGCGCTCACAAATGTTGCGACCAAAAAACAAAAAAAAAAGCTCATCATCTTTGGGGAACCGCACCGCGCTCACAAATCTTGCGACCAAAAAAAAAAGGTCATCCTGTCTTTTCGCATCTACGCCACTGTTTCGGCTTAGACGGTTGTGTCGAGTACTGTCGTGTACTGTTGGCTTCTATCGTACTGTTACGTCCTGTCGTGTACTGTTGGGTACTGTCGAGTACTGTTGGGTCTTGTCGTGTACTGTCCAGTACTGTCGGGTACTGTTGGGTCCTGTCGTGTACTGTCGAGTACTGTTGGGTACTGTCGTGTACTGTCGAGTACTGTTGGGTCCTGTCGTGGTACTGTCGAGTACTGTTGGGTACTGTCGTGTACTGTCGAGTACTGTTGGATCCTGTCGTGGTACTGTCGGGTCCTGTTGTGAAATTTGTACAGTACTGTTGAAAGCTGATGACCCCTCGAAGAATTTACAGCCCATTCCTCTAAGTTTTGACCTTCCTGGCCTGCGCTAGAGTCCCTGTATGTTGACATATTTGGATATATTAATATATATTAATATATCCAAATATGTCAACATACAGGGACTCTAGCCTGCGTCAATGGCTAGAGAAGGTAGTGTTTTTAATGAATTTTTTTTTGAGAGAACACTGAAAATGTGTTATTTGCGTGTATTTGGACTTATTTTAGCAATCTTTTCCGAAACCGTTGGATCAATTTTGATGAGATGTGCATGTAATAAAACGGGATTTGAATATAAATGGTATTTTTGCCATTTATTATTAAGTTTTTGAATAGTTTTAATTAAATATTGTTTTCGATATCAACAGGCATTAATTATATCAAAGACTAGGTTAAAATTAAGTAAAATTTAAGGCAATGCAGCGACTTGTTTTTTGGCTTATTTTCAGAATCGCTGTATTTTAATAAAAGTTCGGCTAATCTGTTCTTTGAGCCACTAACAATAAAATAATTTATATTTTGTAACTAGAAACAAATTTACCAAACTATTTTAATTTTTAAAAAACACACTGTGTAATTTTGATCTGTAAGGGTTTTCTAAGTCTACGCAAGTCTGGTTTGCTTTACCACTAGGGTTTGAGTGAAGCAACGGCAATCTATGAGTGCCTACAGGGCAGCGTAGTTTTCACTGAGAAAAAAAATCTTTAGAGAGCATTCTTTAGTTGGTTTTTGTACGCTTCACTTCGCTTAATTTAAGTAGGGGGGTTTCAACTGGGGAAATGTTAAATTTGTCAATTATTTTAACTTATATAAAGCTTTCATCTTTCTTATTCATAACTATTTTGATCTTTACTTTTAGAGTTAATTTTAATTTGAAACATTTTTATTATTTCAGTTTCCAGTCTTATAAATATTGTTTCTGTCTTTTTCTGGTTTTCTTAACCTCAAATACAAACTATTCGTTGCCCTAAAATCGGCATTTTTTAATCAATATAATATCCCAGACTTAAACAGTAGTACTAAGTAAATTAAACAGTTGATTGAATAATATTATTTTATACCAATTAACGTTTAAAATGTTGCTCTTGAAGATGTTGCTAAATAATTATATTTAAAGGATACTAAAACTTAAAAGTTTAAAGAGACTGAATATAAGAATACAAAAGTATATATAGTATTAAAATTTGATATTTATTACACAAGCCTTGGCCACTCGATTTGACAGTATCACTGTCAACAAAGTCACCTGTTACATTGACTAATAATAGTGTTCTACACTGTAACGAGCTGACAATTTTTTTCAAAATTCAGTTACTTATATTAATGACGGTTTTTTGAGAGTTCTGTCCCAAAAATCTGCTTTTTTGGCCCCCTCAAGCTTTCCGCCTTACTTTTGAGGGTTAACATTTAAGGAACTCCCACCTGAAATGTGGCGCATATATGCTTTTTGAATATTTTTTGTGATTTTTTCAAAACACCAAATTTCTTGGGTAAAAAACGAAGCCAACTGGACTCTCAAGCTAGTCGTATGCATGGCAGGGGTGGATCTAGGAACTTTATTTGGGGGGGGGGGGAATATCATAATAAATAATGCATACAACTATTTTGCATAGTTCGAGATTTGGGGGGAGGATTTCCCCTTTTTCCCCTCCCGTAGATCCGCGTCTGTGCATGGATGAAACTACAAAATTTTAAATCAACTCCCCTTTCTTCTGTTTACAGAATATTTTGAAATCAAAGCTGGCTTACGTTATTTGCAAAAAAAAATAATTTTTTATTTTCTTGCCTACTTAACTTTTCTATTTTCGCATTAACTTTATTTAATTTTCCTTTTTGCTTTTAAAACTTGTCGCCTTTGATCCGGAAAAGTTCAAAGGAAACCGCAGGAAGTGAGAAAAATTTTCTTTGAATGTTCTACGTTTCCGTATATTAAACTGCATCAAAATGAAATGACGTTTTAAAAATAATTATTTTACACTAAAATAAATTGTACAGGGTGATCCCAATTGAACACTTTTGAAGGGTTTAAATTATAGGGTGTTTCAAATCCTACTTTTTTTTGGAGGTTTTATGTATTTTTAAAAGTGAATATTAAAATTCGGTGCGCCAGTTGGATTCTTTATAAAAAGCCTTAAAAAACAATTTACAACAAAATAAAATTTTCAAAAATAAAAAAGTTATACGCTTTCTCCCTAAATGCAAGCTTTTCACAATCCCCTTGTAGCTAAAAAACTAGGAGACCTATCCAGAAGCGGTTTGGATATTTAAAGATGTCTCATCAGATAACATTGTAGGTATGCTCTATGCAAAGTCAATTGACGAACCTCCTAATACGGGGTTCTATCGATTACATGAAATTTTGCTTGATTCTGCCCTTCAAAAGTTATCCAAATTCATATAAAATCTTCCTGCTATAATTTCAACCCTACCGACACAGAAGAGCCGCAGCTCTTTGCGGTCCGACCACAAAGTATTTGTTTCCCGACCGACCGAGCCCAGGTGGATGGACGGTACCTGATTGGCAGATTTTTTGAGATGCGCTTTTAATTCCTTTCGGGTATGCATTTCGGGACCTCTTTAGTGTGCAGTATGCAGAGTTAGAAAATAAATCAGTCTCGTTCCTGTAGGTGTAGGAATAGAAAGTTTTATTATCTATTTTTATTTCTTTAGTTTACGCCATAATTTAATAAAATAATTTTCATATCTACCACCGCCCATGTCACTTTCTATAAAGGATATGCCGATGGTCGGCTTTTATTTTTGTTTAATTGACTTTGCAATCACTATAGGTACTTTGGAAATTTTTGGGAAAGAAAATCTAAAACACTTTGATTTGACGGCAGAAATATTATGTAGTAACTCTTATTACTTCTTTCATATTTTATTATTTTATTTGTCGCTTCATGGTAACTTTGGATGCAACTATCTCAAAAGTTGATATATTATCAAAATTTTTACGGTTTTATAAAAGCATTTAGGAGATCTTTAAAACGCACTATTTAGAAGTCCCTTGACCCACGTTGCCTATTCAAAATATCTATCTATCTATATATTTAGCTTTCTTCAATCCATCTTTGGAGATAGGCCTCTATATTCCTCTCTTCTATTTCTGTCACCGTGTTAATCCATCTAGTTCCCGCATATTTCTTCAAATCGTCCGCCCATCTCATTTGAGATCTTCCCCTATTTCTTTTATTTTCCCAAGGTCTCCAGTTTACAATACATTTGTTCCATCGAAATTTCCATTTTAATTTCACTACTTCTCCTCTGACATCCTTTACTTTTGTTTTATTTCTTATCCATTCATTCCTTATTATATCTGTTAGCTTTACATGTAACATTTGTATTTTCATTGATCTTTCGGCTTTTGTTACCTTATCCATGCTTGATTTTGTAAGTGTCCAGGTCTGGGATCCATAGGTAAGTACAGAAAGGATACATTGGTTATACCGAGGGTTATACACTTTCTTTTTAAGGTACTGAGGATATTTTTTATTCTTAATATGTAGCTTAATTTACCGAATGCTGCTCAGGCCAATCTTACTCGTCTCTTGACTTTAGCTGTTTGGTTTTCTTTTTTTAGTTTATTATAATATAGTCCTCTACTTGTTCTATTTTTTGTTGGTTTATTCTGATCGTAATATCTTCATCGATGTTTGTTATGATTTTAGTTTTAGGGTAGTTCATACTCAAGCCTATATTTTTAGCTGCTGTATCCAGTTCTTTCAGCATTTTTATTACTTCTTCTTTCTTATTTGTTATTAAGGCGATATCATCAGCACATCTTAGGTGGTTCAAGAATTGTCCGCTTAATTTGATGCTTATTTCTTTCTAATCCAAGTTTTTAAAAGCGACTTCTAGTTCCTGGGTAAATTATTTAGGGGATATTGAATCATTCTGTCTCACACCTCTGCTTATGTGGATTCGCTTGGTTCCTTCGTGGATTTTGATTGATGTTGTTGCTTCGCTCTGTAATATATTGCTATTAATTTTGTATATCTGTGATCTATTCGGCTATTAATTAAATATGCTTATACTGTCCAGTGCTCAATGTAATCGAAAGCTTTTTCAAATTCTATAAACGCAATATTTAGTGAAATGTTGTATTCATTCGCTCGTTCTATTAGGATTTTCATGGTTAATAGGTGGTCAACTGTACTGAAACCTTTTCTGCAGCCAAAATATAGGGATACAAAAAGAAAGTGCATGCTACAAAAATTATAAGATATCTGAAAAGTGTCCCAATCGCAAATAAAATCGAAGTGTCCGATAGTTTTTCCAAATTCCATCAAAAAATACGAGATATAAACGAAAAAGCCTCTGTTGAGTTTTCGTTGGATCACTCTGTATACCCTCCTAATAGTCTTATTGAAAATCCCAATTTACACGAGCTTAGATTTCTCCTTAATTAGCGTCCCGTTAATTTCTTCCTTAAAGTTTTGTCTCTTTGATAATTACCCAACCCTTCAAACAGAGACTTAAAGGTTAAATGGGACTTCAAAGGAAATTGGGAACTTTATACAAAAAGATAAACAGGAAGCAAATAGATAAAATCTAGAATATACTCCTTTCTCCATCTAAGTATTTATAACTTATACCTGGGGTGACTTTTAAATCCAAACTGTGTAAAAGCCAAAAATCGTTATGAGAACTACAATGTTTGAAGAAATAAAACATATAATTTCTAAGCGGCCATATGCATAAGTTCTTTCATTGATTCATTTTCACGTGTTGAAATATGGCGGTTAGTACGCGCGAAAGAACGGCATGGGAAAAATATGTCATACAACCATAAATTTGGAAAAGTCTTCAAATTAGTGTGTGTGTGAGCAAAACAAAACTGTTGGCGGGTTTTACGCCCGTTCCCAGGGACAAATGGTAAGTATCTTAACAAGAAGTGCTCGTTTATCATATCGTTGGAATAGCGTGCCATCATATTTACAAATTTTTAATCAGTCTAATTTCAATTACTTTACTTGAAGTGGCACGTGGATAAGTACTATATCAACCTGTGTATGGTTATGGCACGCAAGAGAAAAATACGCACATTACTTTTCAACTGTGTTTAGAAATACCACGATAAACTGCGCGAAAAAACGTGCGTCCATCTTGATCTTAACATTTACCTGAATGAATGTTTTTCACGAAGTTTGTTATACACAACAGTTAATTTAATGAGATCGAACTGAATTATGTTCGTTCCAATATTAACGTCTTGACAGATGTACTACCCTTTTTAAAAAGTTCATGTTTTTAACGTTCTTTGATGCTTTTGCTTATATAACTGTTGTCAAGGCTGATTATCATAGCTTTACTTGTGCTAATAGGCTAGCTAGGAAGGTATCAGATCTGTCATAGATCAATTTATTTGAAATCAAGAAGAAGAGGTCTATAAAAATCTAAAATAATATACAAGGTGTTCCATTTAAAAAAACAATCGACCTGTCAAATTTTGACATTTATAAAAAAATTGACATTCTGACCCAAAGATTCCTAAACTAAAGTAAAAAATTATGAAACTTCAGTATTTCTCATATTTTGATATTTATTCAAATAAACGTTTTAGATATGGCGTAAAAAAATATATGGGAAAATCCGAGGGAAAGTCCCTATGCCAAACCGCTATGCCACAGCGTTTATTTTACAATATAAAAATATCATTTCTGTTTTTCGCTTAAAAACGCTAGCTGACTGACAACTAACAGTGGCTTGTAGTTTAAAAACAAAACTACATATTATTCCACTTCCACACACACGTAGACAACAACCACAATTTTTATATGAGGTGACATCCAGCCCGTGTCCCGCTTTATTCGGTTTCCGTTTCTCGGCCATTTTGGTTGTCTCCAAGTACGCGCTGGTTTTTATGATTAATGACAGCAAACGTGCTTCCATGAGAGAGGAAAAACACGGGAAAAGTGTACAATTTTCACCGTTTTTCGTCGGGCGCGGGCGGGCGGTTGTGTATTGTCTAAGCCGTAACCTTAGAAATTTGAGGCCACCAAATTTTATTGTTTTTTAGTAACTACAGGCTAGCCAAAGGAACGTGAAGCAAATTTTAAGACATTTTTAGTCTATTTTTTATTTATTTATTCAACAGTATCTACAGCAAAAAGCTAATTACAGATAATTCCTTACATTAAAAAGACATCCATTCTATAAAATACTTCACTTACACAACAAATGATAAATACCAAACAAATCAAATTACATAATTACTTATAATAAAATATATAATATAAGAAATAGTTTACACTTAAAAACGGTTACTAAATAACTGAAACGTCGTGTTTTAAATAAATAAAGACAATGGAAGTCCAAAATTTTATTTCTACTCAATCATTGTCTAGAAATTTCAAACAAAGAGTTGAAGAACGGTATGGACCCGGAATCAACAATCTATTCAGAAGCTACGAGAAGACCAATCATTGTCTACGAATTTTAAACAAATACTTATAATAACACTTATTCTAAACCTGGAGGGCATGAATTGACTATTTGGCACTTTTAGATGTATAATTTTTTAACAATTCTTGTAGCTAACATTGTCAATATCAACATCTGAAGCATATTTGTTTAATAAGTTGCATAAATTGTAGATAGGAAAGCTTTTAAATAAAACATATTTTTCGACCTAAAATTCATTCGATTTATGGGGAAAGGAAGTTGTTCAATTATATTAGAACACTCAACATCCCCTTTAAGAATTCTATACATTGCTGTTAAAAAATGTTAAATCCTTCTTTGGTTTAGTGACAATCTATTAAATATCTCTAATAAGATGTCATTATCACAGCTTCTTTGTGGATAAAACCCAATCTTTCTTGCATGCCTTTTTAAAATTTTCTTTGAACTGCCTCAATCAAACTAATCCAAATGTCATATTGGGAGGAGTATTGGTAATACTATACTGTAAAATAAACAAATGCTTACTTTAATGTTAAAACTTACACCAGTATTTACTAAGACCTTAAGACTTAGCATTGAGGACCGGGTTTAAGTATCAAGTCTATAGACTTGATACCGACCGGCTTAAGTGTATTTTTTTAATACTCACAGGTTAAATAACTGCAAAGATTTAGTTCACCCTAATGTGCAATATGATTGTAAGCATTTCTCAGTGAGTTTCATCTCATATAAATTCAAATTAACTTTAGAAATAAAGAAAAACCACATAAAAATTTTGTAACCAAATGTCATTTTTTGGAAACTTAGTCGGTGCAGTCGTAGGATTCCCGTTAAAAAGAGTCTCAAATTGTAGTACCACCCCTGAGGGGTGGTTTAAAGTTCGAAAAACAATAGAAATAATCCATGATTGACAAAAAAACTTATATACAAAAATATTCAAAGATAAATAATACATAAATAACTTAAAACTATAATATCTGTAGAGGCATTATCGTATTAAATACGTATCAATATTTAAACACTGTAAAAAGCACAAGATATATTAGAATCCCTTTTCAATTACTCATTCACTAAAACAATCGACCATCGGTTTAATCGTCGCTAACTTGTCTAAAAAATTAACATGTAAAATATAGCGGACAGCTGACACTGACTTACACCGTTTTTATTCGACATTTCCTGGTGACATTTGGAGGTTTAAATATGGCTACCATTGTTAAACCAAAATATTTGATTATTTTTATTTATTTATAACCTGTGCGTGGAAATAATGTCTTTATAACAACAAAAAAAGATGAATCATAACGCAAGGTATTTATGAACAATTTATATAAATATTAAAAACTATTGCATTTACGGGAAAAATGAGTTAAACCTTCAACCAAAATGTCGACTTTTAAACCTAGGATTGTAGGACTTAGCACCCTTAAATACTGGTGTTAGTATTTCTACAAATAAACCCAGCAACATTTTGGGCACTCTTAATCTTGGAAATAATATTTGATGAAAATTCCAGATTATCATCGAAGATGTTCAGCTAAACGTTTTTGGTTTTCTTTATTTATCGTATAATCAAATTTCATTAAGGTTCGGTTTGAGTAAATGACAAACAAAAGTATTTGCACAAGTTTAAGTTAAAACCATTTTCCTGAAAATATAGGGCTGTGTCCTCAAATACTCTTTGAAGTACAATACTACTAAAACTTGAACAAACAATTTAAAATCATCGGCAAATGCCAATGATTCAACATTTTTTACCTAAGAAATAATTTTGTGGAAGGCAACAATAAAACGAATTGGTGGGAACATCTGAAGTGGGTATGGTATTAAAAATTTGGATGCCGTTTCTTTCATTTGTAGGGTACATTCTTAAATTATATGACTCTATAATTCAGCATTTTTGGCCTTCCTCCCCCCTTTGGCCAAAGCCTTGCTCCCACCTCTTAAGCGTTACTTAATTGAAGGACAGTCCCTAGCTAGTTTTTAATGTATTTTGGCCAACCCTGAGTATTTATAAAAAATACATCCGAAGGTACCCTTGTCAACTCAATTCGCTGCCATTTTTGATGTTGTTAAAAAATGACGACGAAAGACCTCCACTCTCCTTAAAAATATGGGACATTTAACAAAAGGGCCTGTAATTTTTATAAGCTATGCTTAAACATTCAGTAAACAAAATATTCGCTTCAGTCGTGTTATATCTCTCGTATCTCTTCTAAAAAAGGTCACTGGAGCTAACGAAAATTAGGTTTAGCGAAATCATTACTTTTATGGTGTTTTTAGCATTTTTACCCAGATTTCTCATTTTTTATCCCAATATAATTCTAAACTTGATTTGCCAAATCTATTTAGGTATAAATGAATAAAATTATACTCGCCTATGTTTTTATTACCTCTTATTTTATATAAATATTTATCGGTTTCACAACGTTCTACGTCTTCCGATACCCAATCTCCATTCGTTTCTGTTTGCCCATAATTCATCATCTAGGCTTCTTATTCTTATTTCACTGTCTATTCCTTCTCTCCAGCTTCTCATTGGCCGTCCTCGTTTTCTTCGGCCAGTTGGTTTCCATTGTTGTATTTGTTTAGGTAGTCTTTCATCATTCATTCTTTGTATATGTCCGTACCACACTAGTTGTTTTGTTCTTATATCATCCACTAAAGTACGTTCACCCACTGTCATAATTTCTCTTATTCTTTGATTTGTAACTCTTTCTCTTTTTGATTTCTCTGCTGCTCTTCTCCAATAGTCCATCTCCGTAGCGGAAATCATTTTTTTCTGTTCTATCCTTGATTGGCCATACTTCTGAGCCGTATGTAATAATACTTTTTACAATGGTGTTATATATAAGCTTTTTGTTATGTTTTGATATACTTTTGTCCCAAATTATTCCATTTAATAAAGTTATTGCTTTTCTTCCTTGTACGTTTCGATCTTTTATAGCTTTGTCTAGTGTTCCGTCAGCTGTAATGTTTAGACCTAAGTATTTATACTCATCACAGGACTGAATTCGATGCCCGGTATTTAAGATTAGATCCTGTTTCATTCCACCGATACACATATACTCTGTCTTATTGAGATTAACCTCTAGTACCCACTTTGTAACGGTTTTTTGTTACAAACTAAAATGCTCTCGGTAGCTCAGTTGGGACTGAGGTCGTGGTGTTCACCTCAAAAAAAAACTCAACAATATTCATGTAAAATAAATTAACTTTCTTTTGCCTAAAGGGCGCCAATACAAGTTTAAAAGTAAAATAGAAAGAATGTATCGAGATCTTAGTGAACCTTGTATTATTCACTAAGTATTAATAAAGATGGTGAATGTCTCTATTTTTTTTTATCAGCAAACGACTTGCAAGAAGGAAATTTACAAAAAAATTAAATATATAAGGATCTTTTAACCTAAATACTTAATTATATAGCTATCGATTACAAATATTATTTTATATCCTTGTTTCTTATCACAGTATGTGTGATGTACGGGCTTCAAAACATATACGGATCCCCGAAAACGAGCTCCATAAAATGGAATGGGCTTCATAAAATGGAATGGCCTAAAAAGGTCATTGTTGTCTTAGAAATGCGTTTAAGTTTAATCAATTTTCAGAATAGTATTTTATGTTTCTATAGAATTAAAAGTTTATGTTCTCAGCAAGAAGTCTAATAAAAAAATTAGGCAAACTCACCAGTAATGAACAATGGTCCACCTTTTTAATCACACCAGCATTTTTCATGAAACTAACTCTGTTACAAAACACTGTACAATTTCTGTAAGTTTTACAACATTTTGAGTAGCAGTTATGCTTGGTTAAAATAAGTTTTTAATATATTTTATTAGCACATATTATAACGGTGTTAAAATGCTCTCTCTGAAACACACAGAATCTGCGAGAAACCGAGTACTAGCTATCACAAAAACTAAAGTAGTTCGGTTACCATATAGAAGTTAAACTGCATCGAGAATCCGCATGTAACTGACTCTCTCGGCTACGTGCATTTGAACAGAGACGGCGGGTTTCCTTGACCGAACAAAGCAGCTTGGATCAGTCTGAATACAGCCGCGCGACGACGAAGTGGGGAACGTGCCGTAAAGCGACTCTAAACAACGCTTGTTGAAACAAATTTTATTATGAAGTACCGTGGTCCAGTGGACAAGGCGACAAAGGAAAACGCCCGACA
This sequence comes from Aspidapion aeneum, assembly GCA_963576565.1. NCBI lineage: Eukaryota > Metazoa > Arthropoda > Insecta > Coleoptera > Brentidae > Aspidapion > Aspidapion aeneum. The sequence goes on from OY755044.1 coordinate 43,125,346, forward strand.
CGCAGACATCGGTGGATCGCTCCCTCGACGATACTGTTTTTTTTTATATGTGGATAATTCTTTGATTTATTTCTATTTGTACAGGGTCTTACAAGTATTTTAATTTTTTTTTGTTAAAAACGTTACTTGCTATTAGGGTTAAAAGAAAAAAATCGTTACAACTTATTGTACTCTTCTATTAGTTTTCGTGTTATATATTCGAGGTCGTCATATTCCTGAGCCACTACTATCTGACCATCGGCGAAACATAAAGTATACAAGGTGGTTACGTCCAACGGAATTCCCATGTTTTGGCATTTTCTCTTCCTTACTTTAAGGACTTGTTCCAAGTATATCTTGAAGAGCGTAGGAGAGATACAGCAACCTTGTTTAAGACCTTTATTTACTTGAAAGCCTTTGATTAGTTTTGCTTTTATTTTAACTATTGCCTTACTATTGCGGTATAACTCTTTGATGGCCTTAATTAGTTGTACGCTTATGTTTGTGTTTTCCAACGCTTTCCAAAGTAGATTTAGTGGTATACTATCATATGTCTTCAAATCGACGTAAAGCAGATGCAGCTCTTGTCCGTATGCCATTTTCTTTTCAATAACTTGGGTTATACAAAAGAGATGATCTGAAGTCGATCTACCCGCCCTGAAACCAGCTTATTCTTCTGCCTCCATGTCTTTATATTCGCTCTCCACTTTATTTCTTATTATTTTACCGTATATTTTGCTTAGCGTACTAGTAACAGATATACCTCTATAATTGTTTTTTTACCTCTTATTTTCCCACATTTAAAAAACTCAAAGTAATATTGTATGTAAAACAAAAAGAATGAAAAAATAGATGAAATCTATTTTTCATTCAACGAGTGAAACGACAGTGAACCAAGGAAACCAAGTCCATGGCGGGACGAAAGATCCACCGGTCTATAAGGAAGAAAGAAATTTTGTCACAGTTCAACCAGATCATGCTATCACCGGCTTCACGGCTCGGCGTCGGTTCGGAACCGAAAACAATGAGTTAACAAAGTATAAAAGGCAACTTCAGAGGGGTAAAGTGAACCACGGACACCGGTGTTTCGGAAAAAGGCATTTTCATCCTCAGCGTAGCTTGCCTGACTACAGTAATCAAACTGACTACAAGATACAAGGTAAATCAAAAAGAATGAAAAAATAGGTGAAACCTATTTTTCATTCAACGAGTGAAATGACAGCGGCCGTATTTTATGCTATTTTATGTTTGTATTCATGAAATATTTGTAAAATATTTAAAAAACATCTTAATTTCGCCACTGGTTCTGGTTAATCAGGCTAAAACCCACTAGGGCTATTATGCCAGTTGAAGCAGATTCATATTTTAAAACACTACATTATTTGCTAATACGTAAAAGTTCTCTTTTTAATTATTATTTAATACAAAACCAAATAATTATTTTAGTTATTTATTTAATTAATGAAATATTATTAATTAAATAATAAGCCTCTAACTTTTTATGGCACCATTTAATGCAGCTTTTAACGGGTAAATAGAGTTCTGCCCAAATTAGATTCAAAGTATAGAGCAGTATCAAATTATTTTTGAATAATTTAAATATAACAATATTTATTATTTATTAAATAATATACAAATTAGTTGAATTTATTAACAGTATTTTATTATCATGAGTTTATATTAGTTTAGAGAATAAAATACGGTTTTAGCGAAAATTTTATTTGTTTTTTCAATAAAAATTAAATAACAAAGCTAGACTAAAATTCTTCCAACTAAAACAATGTTTTCGCGAATTCAATAAATAAAAACCCTCCTGCCCCAAAAAATTTCTAGTTTATTATTAATTTTTCAAAAACCAAGTACTTACATAAATAATTCTAAAAAAATATATTTTAGTAAAGCCAAAAACATGTTTTGAAATATGTATTAATTATTTTCAATTCCGAGAGTATAAACAATGGATAGGAAAAATAGTTTCCCTGTTATTTTTTTTTTAATTAGCGCAAAATTATTATGTATTTTTGTCTAAATTAGCAATCTCGTCTTAAAATCTATGTGTACAGAGAAACTCAGGTTTCTCTGCCGAATTAGTGTGGCATTAAATCGGTTAGCTTAGTTTGGCGTCTTATTGCAAGAGCGATAGCAGTATAAAAGTCTTTAAAACAATCGAAGCCCAAGTAAAAAATCTACAGCATTCCACAATATATCTGTTTTTAAATGATTTTATTTAACTTCACAGAGCCTGGCTCTCTAAATGTCTATCAAATCTTGCTATTCATTTTTTCAACACTTGAACCGATTTTAATGAAATTTGGCACAGTGCTGAAGGTCCGATGAATATGAAAAAAATTGATGGTTAGGGGTGGTTAAGGGGTGTAAAGGGGATACATTCTTAACTTTGCAACCAAAATAGACGAAAATGCAGTTTTCATGTTTATGATTTGATCTGGTGACAACACAATTTTGTGAACAAAAATCCGTGGTAGGGATAAGTAGGGGTGTAAAGGGGGAAAATTCATAACTTTGGAATAAATACAGATACGAACATGCGGTTTTCAGACAACAACAAAAGACAGGGACAGGAAGTGGGTGAGGGGTGTAAAGGGGGTATATTCATAACTTTGGAATCGCCGTCGTGGTGTAGTGGTAGCAATGTTTGGATGGAAAGTCCCAGTATAAATAAAAAAAAACTTTGGAATCAAAATAGATACTTAGATTTATGATTTGACCTGGCGACTATATAATTTGATGAAAAAAACCGGAAGTAACGAGCGAGTAAGGAGTGCAAAGGGGGTAATTTCCGAATTCTGAAAACAGTTACGAGCAAGCAGTTATTATACTTTGTGTCCGTAAAGTCTGGAATCACCCATTTTTTAAGAAAACCGCAAGCTTTTAAGAAAAAATTATCCTATATTCTTCTTTTTGCGTTGTTTTGGATTTTTTCGTTGATTTAGAGACCGTTGATTGGATAACATGTTTGTTATTAAATAAATTACGTACTTCATGATGACTTTTAACTTTATTTGACGAATCATGTTGCTAAAAAGAAAATTATTTCAATACAAATAATGTCTTTTATTAAATGACTAATATCTCGAAATCGGTTAGGTTTAGGTATTGAGATACCTTAACAAAAACCATTTGTAATGACCTATCAAAGACAAATATGAAAAAATATTCCGAGTGTCCTATTTGAAGAAACAAATTTATGTCATATCTTTTTTTTGAGACATCCTGTATATTACCCATAACTTTTTCTAACGCGTCTTTTAAAGCTGCATTTGACATATCCCCTTTTTTTTCTCAAAAGCATGCAGTTTTTTTCTTTTTGATTAATAATAAAAAGTAAAAAATAAAATAAACAAAACATATATTTTAAGTTAAACGATTATATTAAAAAATAGCACTAAAAAGTAAAAATAAGTAGGCAGACTTTTGTTAACTACAGGCTAGATATTACAATAGGGTTAATGGCACATTAGAGACATTTTGGGTCAGTTAAAATAACAGAAAATTTGACAGCTTTTACCGTTATTTACATTCAGGGCAAAAAAGGTAGATTTTGGAGCACTAAAAATAAGCATCAAGCAACGTTAATTTAGTAGTTTCACACTCCTTTAATTTTTTGTTTAATAATATTGATGGTTATTGATTCTTTCCAGTTTTTTGGAATAATTTTTTCTTTTAGTATTCTATTCGGGAGAATATGGAGGATATTAAGTACAGCTTTACCAAAGCTCTAATTTATAGCCCATAGGAGATGGGATACAAAGACTGCGGCGCCGGCGTCTACCTCCACGTGGCGTACCTACACACTGCCAAATTTTATTAGGTTGGTTAACAAGATGGCGACAATACTTAACAAATTTTAGTTTTTGCTCGATCTACTGCAATTTTTTGCTATCAAATTTCTGTTAAATTAAATTTTTGTTCTGCACCACTCGAGCAGTTTTTCTCCGTTCTTTTTCTTGTGCAAACTTTTCATTTATCTTGCCTTATGTTTCGAAGAACAAAAACTGTTGACAGAGATAAAATTTTTACAAACTTTTACAATTTTAGAAGAAACTTTTTTGCCAACTTCGACAGCTCGTTTGACGTAACTAAAAACTTTTTTCCTGCTCTGGCCTGGTCTTAACCTCTTTTATATACTTTTAAATCGTACGATAACAAATCTACACGGCCTTAAGAAAAACCATTTTCTACCGTTACGTGTCGTAGTTTATTTCTTAGCGCGGGCATTTCTTCTTGAGGCGAAAGAAAACGATTTCCAAAGAAAAACGACTTTTCCGAAAAAGTTTCGCCGCTTGTCAACTGGCCATTACTTTTCTAAATTACCTCAAAAGACCCTCCACGCGCTAAGGTAAGGGGTAAATCGAGGGTAGGTGACAATGGAAAGTGGAAGTCGTTTTAGGCTTATTGAAAAAGAGCTTTTCCGGAAATACACCGAGTCGAGTCGTCGAAAAAACTGTTGTATTAGCTGCTGCTATAGTACTTTCGGTATTAAAGTTTTGTTAAAAGCATATACAGGCTTGAAACAAAATTTCGAACTTCCATTGTCTTTATTTATTTAAAACACGACATTTCGGTGAATAAGTATCACGCCACGATTTTATATCGAACTTTACACTTTACACTTTGTTACCATTATTGTTAGTACTGAGTCTGCGCATTAGCAGCTTCTTGCTCCTTTTTTGTTATTTACGGTAACGGCGCCCGGTACTAACGGTGGCCGTCCTTTAACGTTACCGTTATTTTCTAAGGTAAAATTCGGTAGTTGGTTGTGCGCGGAAATGTTGGTGTATGTTGGTTTTGAAACATAAGGCAAGATAAATGAAAAGTTTGCACAAGAAAAAGAACAGAGAAAAACTGCTCGAGTGGTGCAGAACAAAACTTTCATTTAACAGAAATTTGATAGTAAATAATTGCAGTATATCGAGCAAAAACTAAAATTTGTTAAGTGTTGTCGCCATCTTGTTCACAAACCTAATAAAATTTGGCAGTTTTATATTCTCCCGAATAAAATACTAAAAGAAGAAATTATCCCAAAAAACTGGAAAGAATCCATAACCATTATTCTACACAAAAAAGGCGATAGAGCAGACGTAAAAAACTATCGACCTCTAAAACTCCTCATTGTTATTTTTAAGCTTTTCACGAAAAAGAACAAGCAGGCAACGAATACAACATTCGACTATATATTGCGTTTGTAAACTTCGAAAAAGCTTTCGATAACATTGAGCACTGGGCAGTAAAAGTATTTTTAATTAATAGCCGAATAGATCCCAGATAAACAGGCAATCAAAATCCAGGAAGGAACCAAGCCAATACACATAACAAGAGGTGTCAGCAGGGTGACACAATATAACCTATTTAACCAGGCACTAGAAGATGTTTTTAAAAACTTAGATTGGGAAGAAATAGGCATCAAAGTAAGCGGACAATACTTAAATCACCTAAGATATGCTGATGATGATGAGATAGATTAATAACAGATAAGAATGAAGAACTGGATACCGCAGCTAAAAATATAGGCTTTGGTATGAACTACATTAAAACTAAAATCATAACAAACACAGATGAAGACATCACGATTAGAATAAACCAAAAAAAAATAGAACAAGTAGAGGATTACATATACCTGGGACAAGTTATTAAACTAAAAAAAGAAAACCAATCAGCTGAAATCACGAGGCGAGTAAGATTGGCCTGGACAGCATTCGATAAATTAAGTTACATATCAATGAATAAAAAATATCCTCAGTACCTCAAAACGAAAGTGTATAACCAATGTATCCTTCCTGTACTTACCTATGGATCGCAGACCTGGACACTTACAAAATCAAACATGGATAAGGTAACAAAAGCCCAAAGATCAATGGAAAGGCAAATGTTACATGTAAAGCTAACAGATAGAAATAGGAATGAATGGATAAGAAATAAAACAAAAGTAAGGGACGTCAGAGGAGAAGTTAAAAAATTTTAATGGAAATTTACCGGTCATATTATCAGACAGAAAGGCGATCGATGTAACAAATGTATTGTAAACTGGAGACCTTAGGAAAATAACAGAAGTAGGGGGAGACACCAAATGAGACGACGATTTGAAGAAACATGCGGCAGCTAGATGGATGAACAAGGTGACAGACAGATAAGAGCGGAAGATATTGGGGAGGCCTATGTCCAAAGATGGATTGAAGAAGGCTAAATAGATAGGTAGATAGATGGGCTATAAAGCAGCCCTTTAGGACATGGTAATGTGCACTAGTGACAGCGAGGTGAAAAACCAGGAAAATAAAATACTTTAAGCTCACATGATGTACAATGTAATTTTTACCCATTTGGTTCCGCAAAAAGGACCCTCTATCATACTTACAGACAGACACCACGGCACGACACCGAAGTTTCAAAGTCATCTGATACGCAAAGATATATACAAAAAATTTAAATCGGTGCAACTTTTTCTTCTTATTTTTGACACGATCACCAGAGCTCACACTTTCATTATAGTTATAGTATACTTGTGAGCTAAAATCTCACTCTCAAAAGTCAAGAATTTTAAACTTATATTTGCATAGTTATCAAAAACTATGAGGAACCCAGACTTGGTAGTTAGGACTGATTATTATCTTTATGTTGTGTTGGACTATAAATCTAGATCCTGTTTTGCGTTGAAAGTGGCTAAACTTTTCTGTTTTCGTACTGTTTTGCATTTTTATTTTCCTTGCTTTTCATCCTTTTCCTAAAAATATGATGAGATATGAAAGGGTTATATACACGCATAAGCATAATTAGACCCTTTGATGGTGTTAAGGAAATGTGAAAAGTAAAAATAAAATGTTACAAAGAGAAAGGACGTTTTTCGTCTGCAGTGCCATGTTAATTATTGAAAAAGGCGTATCTGACATCTATACTTTTTCATGAAAAATATACTGCTATCATGAAATTTATTGACGTTTCATTATAAATAAAAATATTTTTGATATGGGACTAAACTTAATTTTATTTTAGTTTGTTTGATGAATGATATATTTTTCTATAATTAATATCTCTATTAATATCCTAATTATTATCCTTCTTTTAAAAAATTTCTTTGAGTTAACACATATTGAAAAAGTTATTCAACTGGTACTGGTGCATGACTTCTTATCAGTACCATGGAAATAAAAAACATAGTTTAGCTAAAAAAAACCTACGACTACATGGTTTTCATATTGTTGTCGCCATCTTGTCTTCTGTTAGGCTCCTAAAGCTTGAAACATTATTAGAAACGATATCGACTTTTAGTTTATTATTTTTGTGGCTTTTGAAAGGTTCAAAAAAACCTGAAATTATTGTGTTTAGGAATAATCCGAGGTCAGTTTTATATTTTCTTTTAAAAGAATAACTCAAGAACTTTTTAACTTTTAGCAAAAATATTACCCGCTGTGGATATAACTTTTTATTACGCATCTTTTTTGTACCTGTGAATTTTTAGTAGTTACTGTATAAAGCCAGAAAAATACTTAAAAAAACATAATGTTGGGGATATCCAGCCATTTTCAGAAACAGACACATTATATATCTGTATCTTAGAGTAGCTATACTGAAAAAATTGGTTGTGAATTCACATCCACTTGCATCTCTAATTTACATTATCTGAGATGTAAAATGTGATTAACCAAAAAATTTTTAAATTTCCGCATTAACGAAATTCTGTCGATTTACAAAAAAAAATAACCAATTTTAAATTTAATTTACGATTTTACAGAAATTTACAGAAAGCTTTTGGGTATTTTAAGTACGTATTTGTCATGGTTTAAAGTTTGCGAATATATATTAAATTACCGTAGTTTTACCTGCAATTAAAATTTTATTGTGATTAATTAAGTAATTTCACCAAAAATATGTAAGAAATAAAACCACTGTCACCTTAAATTTACATTTTTTGTGAAATTTGAATAAATTATTTCGCTCGGGACTTGTAAAAATACAAATATTTTATGACTTTACATGATTTTTTATGACATGAACATGAACCTTAATGTAAATTCATAAATCTCTTTCTTCTGTGTAGGGTATGAAATCCAAAATTTCCATGTTTCGGTTTCTTGATTTACGTACATTAAAATTTTGTATGCAATAGACAGAGTGAAGAACTACTACCTACTTCATCAAAAAAGCCATGAAACTATCACGTAGTTAAACTACTTTTTCAAAAAAGTAGTTAAATTACTAATTAGTAGTAGTTAAATTTAACTACGTTTTTGATTACAAGCCATATGTAGGTAGCGAATTTAAATGGAACGATGCCTGCTCTATTTTTATTCTGCATAAAATAATCGCAAAAAGTAGGGGAGAGTTGGACAAAACCGGGTATCAGTACAAAAACTGACTAGTTCTTCTGCTATGTTAGAGTAGCAAACGTTTGCTGCAGATAGAAATATTCTCAAATGACTTAAGGTTGATATACCAATGTCAATTTTTATAATCATTGTTGAATTTTTATTATTTTTTATTTTTATAAAAATATTGCAAAATACCCGGTTTTGTCCAACCGGTATGATAAAACAGGGTAGTAACTTAATTACCATCTAAAAAGACTGATGGGCAGATTTTTTTTTTTTAATTGAAAATATGTGAACAAAAATCGAAAATCTATAAATGAAGTCGCAAACAAAAACTTCATCTACATCATCATAGGCACTACGGGCTTCATAAGCCCATTTGCCCATTAAAACTTTGAGAGGCTTTTTTGTTTCCCATCCCATGTTCTAGCACTTCAACTATTGCATTTTGCATTCAAAAGTTATAATGTAAAATATTTTCAAATAAGTTTTCGTGGCTAATCGAGTAAAAAGAAGCTTTTGTTTCTCTTATATTTTTCCGTGGGCAACTCGAAAGCTTAACCTCACGGGGGTCCAAGATCTAATGGACCCCTAATAAGTGTTGACAGTTAATTATTTGGTGTTTATTATACTTCTCAGAACACTGTTTGGTCAATGTGACTCCCTTGCGAAGTTAATCAGACCATTTTGTGTTTCACCCTGTCTATAGTGAGAAAACCGTCGCAAAAAGCCCTCTACCGAGATATGAGAGAAACAAAAACTTCTTTTTAACCGATAAGCCACAAAAATACAATCTTTAAATTCACGGGTATAGTTTTTGCAAAGTCACCTGAAATGCTCCTAATACGGGGTTCTATCGATTTCATGAAATTTTGCTTCAATCTGCCCTTCCAAAGTTATCCAAATTCATATAAAATCTTCCTGGTATAATTTCAACCCTACCGATAGAGAAAAGGCGCGGCTCTTTGCGGTCCGAGCACAAAGTAGCACAGGTGGATAGACGGCACCTGATTGGCAGATTTTTTGAGATGCGCTTTTAATTGCTTCCGGGTGTTCTTTTCGGGACCCCTTTAGTCGGCAGTATGCAGAGTTAGACAATAATCAGTATCGTTTCTGTAGGTGTAGGAATAGAAATTTTTATCATCTATTTTTATTTCTTTAGTTTACGCCATAATTAAATGAAATAATTTTCATGAGTATATCTACCGCCGCCCATGTCACTTTCTTTAAAGGATATGCCGATGGTCGGCTTTAACCTTTGTTCAACTGACTTTGCAAAAACAATACTAAAATTTAGGTTTGATAAAATATTTTGTTCGTTTTTTTTGGCTCACCCGGTACCTACATAATTTGATTTCTATGGGCAAATCCACTTTAAAAAGCACAAAAATCATGATAATGCCGAAAAAGTGTGTACTTATGTGTTATTTTAGTTACAACAACTCAAAAATATCGAACTTTAGGGCTTTCGATCTGGCTTTGCATGTTTGTTTACCGATAGGCATTTATAAATCATATTCGGGATTAAACGCTTTAATCCCTAATTCCAGAGTGGCATTAAGAGATAGCAGCCATTTTGAATTTATAGGTGCACCGGGATGAAAATAAGCGCTCTCATGCAAAATATTGAATCTTTTGTTTTTGTTTTGTGCGCGCTTTTGCTTGTATAAACAAATGGCTTTTTTGTAACATTACGGGTTTTTGTAATTTATGAGATTAATCCCTTGCCGGGGCGTAAGCATGATAGAATCTTTGCACATATTTTTTATTTGACGTAATTTATTTTTTATTTTAGATAGAATAAAAACTATTATATAATATTATGGCTAAAAAAATAGATTCCCAAAAAGTTGCTGTGCATAAGGCCATCGAACATATAACTGAACTGACTGAGTTATATGTTCGATGACAAGGCACAACTTTGCGCTGTAAAATATTGCGCAATCTATTTAATGGGCACCTATATACACAGAAAAAAATATATCAAATCATAACAAAAACATTTTATGTAAAAATAATGATATTCTGTAAAAAGAATTGAGATAAAAGTAGATAAAGGCAAGTTGTTCAATACAAATTTTAAAATAATAGGTTCTTACTAGTTTGGAAATATTTTTTAAAACTTTGCTTCAACACAGTTTAATTTAGCACTGTATATAAGAGCCATTTGCAGCCGTGATAGCCAAGTTTAGAAAAACATTTAGAAACTAGTAAGAACCTTTCATTTTAAAATTTGTATTGAAGAACTTGGCTTTACTTTTATCTCAATTCTTTTTTCGGGATATCATTTTCGCGTACTTGGCTTTTTTTTACATAAAATGTTATTGTTATGATTTCACTCCTTTTTTAAAGGATTTGGATAATATTTAAGTTTTGAAGTAGTAAAATATGCAGAATATTGTTCAACATTTTTTCGCATGGTTTTATCATAGTTCCTATCAGCCTTCCAAATCTTAACTCTCTAGCGTTTCTGGAAGTGGGCAATGTTACTTTTACATAACTTTATATTTATAGGGGAGGGAAGTAAATTAAAATTTTGAGGTTTTTAAATTTTCTTGCTATAGTTTTACCATTATTCCTATCAGTCCGCCAAAGCTTAGCTCTCTAGTGTTTCTGGAAGTGGGCAATGTTACTTTTATATAACTTTACATGTATAGGAGAGAGAAGTCAATTATAAATTTGGGGTTTTTTGATTTTTTTCCAAGGTTTTGGTCATAATTTCTATCAGTCTGCCAAATTTCAGCTTTGTAGCATATCTGGAAGTACCGTAGAATTTTGATGATCTATACATGTTAGTTAGTGGCAATATCGAAATTTTTTAAAATTTCGTAACTACTTTAGTGCTGTATGAAAGTCTATAAAACTTTTGGGGTTGTTAACTCTATGAAAATCTACGACTGTGCAAAGTTTGAGTTTTGTAGGTCATTCCGGTGTAGAGTTTTAGATAGGTCAAATATGGGCTGAAATGTTTCAAGAAAAGATGGTACAGCAGATTCGGCGAACTTGGCGGGGCACTGTCATGCCCCCAGATTCGATATCACTTATTTTACTTCAATTGTTTAAAAAGGTAAACAAGCCTATTAAAAATGGTTTACTTACTTAAGTTAACTTGCTTTACCGAAACTCAATCAAGTTTAAAGCAAAATCAAACAAAGTTTCTGGTTAACCTAAACCAAACTTCCGTAAACTTCTACCTGTATCGATAATATGGTTAATATCCATGTATGTATTAAATTTGGCTGAACCTTATATTTACATAACCCAGTTATTATCAGTATTAAACCTTTCCAGTGGCGGATCCAAGGGGGCAAAGCCCATTTTTTCTTGACATAAAATTATACGTTTAGGTCCAGTAAAAAAATAGTAAATGCATAACCGAAATTTCTTATAACCAGATTTTATTTTTTTTTAAGAAATCTTTATTTTCCAAAAACTTTTGCGGGTGCGTCTTTTATTCGCCTTTGTAGTTTCAGGGATCAAACTTATTCAAACCAATGCTTTATTGTTCCCTGGTCCCCGAAAACTCTGCATCCACCACTGGCCGTTTCCCAATCAGGTTGTAACACATAACGTTGAATAAAACTGGAATTTATGATCGAAAAATTTGCCAAAATGTCGGTGTGGTAACAAACCATTTTTCTTTTTTCTTCTACATTGACCCTTAAAAAAATATGAATAATGTTGTTTGTAATGTTGAGATATTGCTGTCTTTTTATCGTTCAAATAGTTTTTAGTTAGGCGTCGTAGTAAAACTCTGCGACTAATTTTTTCCAGGTTTTGAGTCAAGAAATCCAATTTTCTATCTGTCTGCGACTTTATATTTATTCGGATATATGAGGACAGGTAATACACATCTGATCTGATATTCTACCTATCTCGCAATATTCTCTGCAAACAAATGAAACTCTATACACACATTGTTATAATTTGAAAATTAATAGCTTTTAATAACCGGCTCCAGCCTATTACAATACGGAAACACTTTGAGAAGGTATTGCTTTAGCTATTTTTAAGCTTAAAAATACGCAACAACACTAAGCCATGGCCATGGTTTGGAAGTCTGTTAAACGCAAGGTAAATTAGATAGGTTGAGCATTGCATATAAAAAAATCAAAGGGAATATCAAAACACCTGTTAAAAAATCATGTTGATTTGTTTGATCTATTTATTAAACATCGTCGCCGACAAGAGAAAAAAAAAAAGAAGAGTAATCAATCACGTGCTACTCAAATATCAGCGCATCCCACAATGGATATTGCCCAATAGATGATGAACGCATTCCCGAGCAAAGCATGTTCGACCCGAACGGTCTTAACCAACACATTTTTGATGTGTGTCGATAACAACCAAAAATGGTGAAAATTGGTGCCTATGTTCTCCGTTCTATACCATCATTGAATAAATAACGCATTCAGAGGAGCCACCGGCGAGCTTTACCATATTGAGGGGCAGATGGCGCTGAAATAAATTCGTCTGGTATGCAATATTCAGGGACTGCTAGTACGATTTAGTTACATGTGCGAGTTCCGAGGCTCATGCCTATCATACAAATGTCATTAGTACCACAGTAGTTGTCTCAGAATATTGCGTACCAAAAGAATTTATTTTAGCGCCATCTGCCCTTCAATATGGTAAAGCTCGCCGGTGGCTACTCTATATGGGTTATTTACTCAACGATACCATTAATTAAGGCTCATTTATTTACGTTTTAATGCATAAACAAAAGCATATGTATCTCGCTTTGCACATAGTTTTAGAAGTGAGAGTTACGTAATTATTACATCCATAAGCTATGAGCTAAATGAGCTATCAATGACCCTTTCAAAATTTTCAATAAATTATTAGAAAACACTTACACCAGTATCTACTAAAGTGTCTACAGTGCTAAGTGCTACAATCCTAGCTTTAAAAGTCTACATTTTGGTTGAAGGTTTAACTTATTTTTTCCGTGAATGCAATCGTTTTTAATATTTATATAAATAGTTCATAAATACCTTGCGATATCGTTAATCTTTTTTCGTTGTAACAAAGACGTTATTTCCACACAAAGGTTATAAATAAATAAAAAGAATAAAATATTTTGGTTAAAAATGGTAGCCATAATTAAACCTCCAAACGTCACTACAAAATGTCGAATAAAAGCGTAGTAAGCCAGTGTCAGCTGTCCGCTATATTTTGCATGTTAATTTTTTAGACAAGTTAGCGACGACTAATCCGATAGTCGATTGTTTTGGTGAATGTGTAATTGAAAAGGGATTCTAATATACAGGGTGTCCCAGAACTAATGGTACATAGTTAAACTGTAGATTCCCTGGGTCAAAATATTACGATTTGGCCATACTAACCTTACTCCAAAAGTTCGTACTAACCGAGATACAGGGTGTTAAACTTTATTTTTTCAATTTGATTTTCTTTAATAACTTTTTTACTAATTAATATTTTTGCAAAAAATAACCAGCGTGTAAGTTTTTTTGCATTTGGCAAGACGATTCTGATAAAAATTTTGATGTACAGTGTACAGGGTGTTTCCTGGACCACTAGCATTGCATTAAAATCCGTGACTTTTTTTTTGTGCCTCGGTGTATACCAGTTTTTATGTAAAATAATGGTTTTCCCATCCTTTTTATGTAAAAAAGTTATACTGTTTTAAAGTCGCTCAGAGCAACGGTTTTTGAAATTTTTGCATTTAAACTTTTTATTGCATGTGAGTGATATGCCTAATTTATGTATGATACTTTCTTCAATTCATTCTACTAAGTAATATTTTTGCAAAAACTCTTTTTCTGAAATTCGCAAGGCGATTCCGTTGAAAAATTTGATGTACAATGTACAGGGTGTTCTTTGGACCACTACCATTGCATTAAAATCATCAGTGTATTTTTTTGTGCCTCGGTGTATACTTAAGCAGGTTTTTAAACAGAATTTTATTTTAATTATTGAATAATTATTAATAACAAAAAAAACAAAAACCAAATATAAAAATTATACATATTTTGTTGCAACAACAAATTTTTAAATAGAAAAACAAATATTCAAAATGGCCACCGTTAACCTGAATACATTTGTTTATTCGCTTATTATACGAACGTCTGATTTTAAAATAAAGATTTGCATTTCTGAACGCCTCTCCAGCATTTTGAATTTTTTGAAATAGTTTTTCTGGGGTATTTATCTAGCCTACAATAATAAACAGTTTTAAGTTTGATTTACTATTTGTCAATTTTAAAATTTTAACTTAGTTGCTGAGAGCGCCATGCTTAAATAATTTTATATTTTTTTAAATAAATAATAAAATATTAATGTTATTGTTAATTAAAATGTTCTTTTAAAACAATAAAAAAATACTTGTATTAATAGTATACGTACTTACCATTTTTAAAGAAACTAATACGAATAGGTTTTTGTTCCTCATTAAAAACAAAGCCCTACACAGTTGCAATACCGAACAATGATATCACATTTATGATAATTCAAGAACCCCCTGTATATTTTTTAACTTAATATTTCTTAAGAAAACATCCAATCTTAGAATGCCATAAAAAAGTAATAATTATAGCTAATATGTATGAAGTAGGTAAGAATTTAATCAAAAATCTTTTACGCATACAATAAAAATTTCTAATTTAAATATCTTGAAAACCCTTGCTCTAAGCGACATCTAAACGCTATAACTTTTTTACTTAAATAAAATAAAAAAATTAATGTTTTTAGTAGAATCTTGTATACACCGAGGAACAAAAAAGTTAGACCTATTTTAATATAACTGTACCGAGCCAGAGAACACTCCGTATAATATTTATTTTTTTTTACCAGAATTTAGAATACAAATTTGTCTATGTCCAAAAACCACCAAACCGATTATTTTATGCAAAATTATTAATTAGTAGAAAGAATTGAACATGCAATAAAAACTTTAAATGCAAAAATCTCAAAAACCATTGTTCTGAGCGACTTTAAAACAGTATAACGTTTTTACATAAAAAGGATGGAAAAATCATTATTTTACATAAAAACTGATATACACCTAGGACAACAAAAATACACTGATTTTTATGCAATGGTAGTAGTCTAAGGAACACCTTGTACATTATACATCTAATTTTTTAAAGGAATCATCTTGCCAATTTTAAAGAAACTTACACGCTGGTTAGTTTTTGCAAAAATATTAATTAATTAAAAAGTTATTAAAGAAAACCGAATTGAAAAAATAAAGTTTAACACCCTGTATCTCGGTTAATACGAACTTTTGGACTAAGGTAAGTATGGCTAAATCGTAATATTTTGACCCAGGGAATCTACAGTTTAACTATGTACCATTAGTTCTGGGACACCCTGTATATTGTGCTTTTTACAGTATTTAAATATTGATACGTATTTAATACGGTAATGCATCTACAGATATAGTTTTAAGTTATTTATGTATTATTTAGCTTTGAATATTTTTGTATATAAGTTTTTTTGTCAATCATGGATTATTTCTATTGTTTTTCGAACTTTAAACCACCCCTCGGGGTGGTACTACAATTTGAGACTATTTTTAACGGGAATCCTACGACTGCACAGAGTAAATTTCCAAAAAATGACATTGTTACAAAATGTTTATGTGGTTTTTCTTTATTTCTAACGTTAATTTGAATTTATATCAGAGGAATCTCACTGAGAAATGCTTACTATCATATTGCACATTAGGGTGAACCAAATCTTTGCAGTTATTTGACCTGTGAGTATTAAAAAATACTCTGCCAATCAATGGGCACCTAAGCTCACACTAGGTACTATAGTTATAGTGTGAGCTAATATAATCAAAAACTGAAATATATTTTATTCAACTCCAGACTCAATTACCTTTCGTTTGATACCACAAAAGCCATGTTTTGACTTAAACTCAAATTTTTTTAATCTACCCTCCACCCTTTTGAAAAAAACTAAAATGTATTTTGTTTAACTCCAGACTCAATTACCTTTCGTTTGATATCACACACGCCATATTTTCACTTAAACTCTAATTTTTGACATCTACCCCCACCCTTTTTTTAAAAATAAACTAAAATTCATTTTTTTTAACTCCAGACTTAATTACCTTTCGTTTGATATCACACACGCCATATTTTCACATAAACTCTAATTTTTGGAATCTACCCCCACCCTTTTATTTCGCTTGCGTTCGGTGGATTTTGTTCATTTTTAAATGGGACCATCACGGCCCAAGACCCAACTTAGGTACCAAATTTCATTAAAATCGGACAAGCGGTTTTTGAGTTATGCGGGTTGGTCGTTACAGACAGACATACAGACAGACATACAGACAGACAGACAGACAGACAGACAGACAGACAGACAGACAGCAAAACAAAAAAGTTTCAAAATCATCTGAAACGCAAAGATATATAAAAATTTTTGAAATCGGAGCAACTTTTTTTTTCTCGAAAAAATTAGGATCACCATAGCTCACACTACTTATAGTAGTAGTGTGAGCTAATACACTTAAGTCTTAAGGCTTAGTAAATACTAGTGTTAGGCTTTGCAAAAACAAACTAATTTTGAAGGTTGGACAGTTTAATTTTATCATCCAATTTGTCGGGCGCACTCCGTAAAAGTTCACCCCACATACGTTAGGGCATAAATATGGGTCATACCCATGCCGGTCTAGGACAACTGGGCGCCGCCAACTCGGCGCCGCCAACTGGGCGCTGGGCCACCTGGGCGCCGGGCCAACTCGGCGCCGCCAACTGGGCGCCGGCCAACTCGGCGCCGGACTAAAAATTTTTTTTTGATAAAATGTGTAGATGAAAAATAAAATATTTTATTTATATAAAAACATCTTTACAAAAATCCTTTACTAACTAACTATCTATCAAATCTTGTGAAGCGTTTTTAACACACTTCCCATTATCCGATTTGGATGAAATTTGGTACACACGTAGTGGTCCCATGACAATACAACATTAAGAAAAAATATCCTACCACCCCTAGCCCCACCCCTTCTATAGAAAAATGTGTTTTTGACACACTTCCCGTTATCCGATTTGGATATAATGTGGTATACACATAGTGGTCCGATGATAATACAACAATAAGAAAAAAATATCCTCCCACCCCTACCCCCACCCCCTTCCATAGAAAAATTTGTTTTTGACACACATCCCGTTATCCGATAAGGATGAAATTTGGTATACATATAGTGATCCGATGACAATACAATATTAAGAAAAAAAATATCCTCCCACCTCTACCCCCACCCCCTTTAATAGAAAAATGAGTTTTTGACACACTTCCCATTATCCGATTGGAATGAAATTTGGTATTTACATAGTGGTCCGATGACAATACAACATTTAAAAAAAATATCCTCCCACCCCTACCCCCACCCCCTTCCATAGAAAAATTTGTTTTTGACACACATCCCGTTATCCGATTTGGATGAAATTTGGTATACATATAGTGATCCGATGACAATACAATATTAAGAAAAAAAATATCATCCCACCTCTACCCCCACCCCCTTTAATAGAAAAATGAGTTTTTGACACCCTTCCCATTATCCGATTTGGATGAAATTTGGTATACATATAGTGGTCCGATGACAATACAACATTGAAAAAAAAATCCTACCACTCCTACCCCCACCCCCTTCCATAGAAAAATTTGTTTTTGACACACATCCCGTTATCCGATTTGGATGAAATTTGGTATACATATAGTGATCCGATGACAATACAATATTAAGAAAAAAATATCCTTCCACCTCTACCCCCACCTCCTTTCATAGAAAAATGAGTTTTTGACACACTTCCCATAATCCGATTTGGATGAAATTTGGTATTCACATAGTGGTCCGATGATAATACAACATTAAAAAAAAATATCCTCCCACCCCTACCCCCACCCCCTTCCATGGAAAATGCGTTTTTGACACCCTTCCCATTATCCGATTTGGATTAAATTTGGTATACATATAGTGGTCCGATGACAATACAACATTGAAAAAAAAATCCTACCACTCCTACCCCCACCCTCATCTATAGAAAAATGCGTTTTTGATACACTTCCCATTATCCGATTTGGATGAAATTTGGTATACATATAGTGATCCGATGACAATACAATATTAAGAAAAAAATATCCTCCCACCCCTACCCCCACCCCCTTCCATAGAAAATGCGTTTTTGACACCCTTCCCATTATCCGATTTGGATGAAATTTGGTATACATATAGTGGTCCGATGACAATACAATATTAAGAAAATTAAAAATATCCTCCCACCTCTACCCCCACCCCCTTTAATAGAAAAATGAGTTTAAAAAAAATATAATATTTAAAAAAAAAATCCTACCACTCCTACCCCCACCATCATCTATAGAAAAATGCGTTTTTGACACACTTCCCATTATCCGATTTGGATGAAATTTGGTATACATATAGTGATCCGATGACAATACAATATTAAGAAAATTAAAAATATCCTCCCACCTCTACCCCCACCCCCTTTAATAGAAAAATGAGTTTTTGACAATCTTCCCATTATCCGATTTGAATGAAATTTGGTATTTACATAGTGGTCCGATGACAATACAACATTTAAAAAAATATATCCTCCCACCCCTACCCCCACCCCCTTCCATAGAAAAATTTGTTTTTGACACACATCCCGTTATCCAATTTGGATGAAATTTGGTATACATATAGTGATCCGATAACAATACAATATTAAGAAAAAAAATATCATCCCACCTCTACCCCCACCCCCTTTAATAGAAAAATGAGTTTTTGACACACTTCCCACTATCCGATTTGGATGAAATTTGGTATTCACATAGTGGTCCGATGATAATACAACATTAAAAAAAATATCCTCCCACCCCTACCCCCACCCCCTTCCATAGAAAATGAGTTTTTGACACCCTTCCCATTATCCGATTTGGATGAAATTTGGTATACATATAGTGGTCCGATGACAATACAACATTGAAAAAAAAATCCTACCACTCCTACCCCCACCCCCTTAGAAAAATTTGTTTTTGACACACATCCCGTTATCCGATTTGGATGAAATTTGGTATACATATAGTGATCCGATGACAATACAATATTAAGAAAAAAATATCCTTCCACCTCTACCCCCACCTCCTTTCATAGAAAAATGAGTTTTTGACACACTTCCCATAATCCGATTTGGATGAAATTTGGTATTCACATAGTGGTCCGATGATAATACAACATTAAAAAAAATATCATCCCACCTCTACTCCCACCCCCTTTAATAGAAAAATGAGTTTTTGACACACTTCCCACTATCCGATTTGGATGAAATTTGGTATTCACATAGTGGTCCGATGATAATACAACATTTAAAAAAAAATATCCTCCCACCCCTACCCCCACCCCCTTCCATGGAAAATGCGTTTTTGACACCCTTCCCATTATCCGATTTGGATGAAATTTGGTATACATATAGTGGTCCGATGACAATACAACATTGAAAAAAAAATCCTGCCACTCCATCTATAGAAAAATGCGTTTTTGATACACTTCCCATTATCCGATTTGGATGAAATTTGGTATACATATAGTGATCCGATGACAATACAATATTAAGAAAAAATATCCTCCTACCTCTACCCCCACCCCCTTTTATAGAAAAATGAGTTTTTGACACACTTCCCATTATCCGATTTAGATGATTTTTTTAAAAAGAGTAAAAAATCATGTTCAGCGACATTAAACACCACAAAGTTCTAAATTTATTATAAATCGATCCCTAAGCACTGCAATCTTTCAAGTTTGAGACAAGTCGGTTAGTAAATAAAAAATCTGCCATTTTTGATCCGCCATTTTGATTTTTTTTAAGTTTGAGTAAAAGATTTTGTTAAATGACTTCAAGCAATGTAACATTTAAAGTTTGAGACAAATCGGTTAGTAAATAAAAAATCTGCCATTTTGGATCCGCCATTTTGATTTTTTTAAGTTTGAGTAAAAAAATTTCGTAAATGACCTCAAGCATTTTGATTTTTCGATCCGCCATTGTTGTAATAAAAAACGTAAATTGTAGTATTACCAGGTTACCAAACACTACAACTACCAAGATTCAGCAGTCGACTTAATGGATTTAACTTTACTTAACAAAAACAGATTTCAAATAAATTAGTAAAAAAATCACAAGCTTTTATAAAATGCACTAAAAATTAAAAAATAATTTTCTAACATTCTAATATTATCATAATAATAAAAGCGATGGCCGACTGATGGAAATTTTGAGGATGTTAGCACGATAAGATATCCGCCTCAATTAAATATTACTATTTGCAAGAATCAATCTAGCAGAAAAATGCAGAGGTAAATAAATAAAGAAGAGATATTCTAGATTATAATGAAATCGCTGATCGTAAGTTGTTTGGAAACTCATTTTTCTATTGGGGGAAGGAGAGGGTGGGGGTAGAAGTAGAAATATATTTTTTGTTTGGGCTGTATTGCCATCGGACCTTTATGCATATACCAAATTTTATAAAAGTCATTTGAAGCGAAGTGTGTCAAAAACGCATTTTTTATGGAAGGGGGTGGGGGGTAGGGGTGGGAGGACATCTTTTCATTATTGTTGTATTGTTATCGGACCGCTATATGTATACCAAATTTCATCCAAATCGGATAATGGGAAGTGTGTCAAAAACGCATTTTTCTATAGATGAGGGTGGGGATAGGAGTGGTAGGATTTTTTTTTTCAATGTTGTATTGTCATTGGACCACTTCATGTATACCAAATTTCATCCAAATCGGATAATGGGAAGGGTGTCAAAAACGCATTTTCCATGGAAGGGGGTGGGGGTAGGGGTGGGAGGATATTTTTTAATGTTGTATTGTCATCGGACCACTATGTGAATACCAAATTTCATCCAAATCGGAAAATGGGAAGTGTGTCAAAAACTCATTTTTCTATGAAAGGGGGTGGGGGTAGAGGTGGGAGGATATTTTTTTCTTATTATTGTATTGTCATCGGATCACTATATGTATACCAAATTTCATCCAAATCGGATAACGGGATGTGTGTCAAAAACAAATTTTTCTATAGAAGGGGGTGGGGGTAGGGGTGGGAGGATATTTTTTCTTACTGTTGTATTATCATTGGACCACTATGTGTATACCAAATTTTATCCAAATCGGATAACGGGAAGTGTGTCAAAAACACATTTTTCTATAGAAGGGGTGGGGGTAGGGGTGGGAGGATATTTTTTTCTTAATGTTGTATTGTCATCAGACCACTATGTGAATACCAAGTTTCATCTAAATCGGATAATGGGAAGTGTGTCAAAAACTCATTTTTCTATGAAAGTGGGTGGGGGTAGAGGTGAAAGGATATTTTTTTCTTAATATTATATTGTCATCGGATCACTATATGTATACCAAATTTCATCCAAATCGGATAACGGGATGTATGTCAAAAACAAATTTTTCTATGGAAGGGGGTGGGGGTAGGGGTGGGAGGATATTTTTTTATTATTGTTGTATTATCATCGGACCACTATGTGTATAACAAATTTTATACAAATCGGATAACGGGAAGTGTGTCAAAAACACATTTTTCTATAGAAGAAGTGGGGGTAGGGGTGGGAGGATATTTTTTTCTTATTGTTGTATTATCATCGGACCACTATGTGTATACCAAATTTTTCCAAATCGGATAACGGGAAGTGTGTCAAAAACACATTTTTCTATAGAAGGGGTGGGGGTAGGGGTTGTTTGGATATTTTTTCTTAATGTTGTATTGTCATGGGACCACTACGTGTGTACCAAATGTCATTCAAATCGGATAATGGGAAGTGTGTCAAAAACGCTTCACAAGATTTGATAGATAGTTAGTTAGACAGAACATCTGAAGCTAAATAAAAGCTTGTAAAAAATTGCGTAGGATTTTTTAAAGATGTTTTTATATAAATAATATATTTTATTTTTCATCTACACATTTTGTCAAAAAAAAAATTTTTAGTCCGGCGCCGAGTTGGCCGGCGCCCAGTTGGCGGCGCCGAGTTGGCCCGGCGCCCAGTTGTCCCATTCCGTACCCCGGTATTGTCACACTTGAGGCTTGAAGCCAGGACCCTATTTAATTCTTAATGTTCCTTTTTCGGGTAGACATGGTTTCAGTTGCTGCGCATGCCTTAGTTTTAGTGGTTTTGGAATATACTTCGTTACGTCACTACATTATTTAACAATCGTCAAAAATTTTGGGATATGTCTATTATTTTTTTTCTCAAAACTAGTTGATTGGGTGAAAATTTATCAAATTGTGGAATAAAATTGTAGGTTTTCTAAAATTAATTGTGCAGATTTATTACGGACACCATGAAGAGTATTTAATGGCATCTATAAACCACTCTTAACTTTATTAACAAATTAAAAATAAAAATACAAGTACTTACCTATGGAATGGCACTCCCTTACTTCTTCCGCACCGCACATGTTTTACGTGAATTATTTCCCATTTTTCTGCGTCTGCGAATTTAAATTTGTCATTGTTTCCAAAGCAAGCTAGGAGTGCTTCACTTTCCGATTTTTTGAACAAGTATTTATGCTCTAACGTATTTGGTTCACCCTTAATCTAAAAGGCATCGGCGGAGTTGCCAGCAAGTGCATTCTAAACTTGTTCGATTTCCAGTTGATCCTCCACAAGAATTCTGGAAAAGTGAATGACGCACGAAAAATATTTTTATGAGAAAGTAAAACAACAATGCCTACCTCAACCTACAGGAATTAATATTAGAGAGAACTATTACGAAATTTGTAAATGAAAATTAGTACTTTGATAAACAGTCGCCGTATTGCGTTTCCAAACCAATTAGTTGTTCTATGGTCTGGAAATTCACCCGCTAGGTGCAAAAGGCAAAGAATATTGGCCACATAGGCAGAAAATCTAATTGCACACAAATTAACGTCGTTTTACTTTGCATCGGGCTTCCTCCTAATGAGCACCGTCTATCTCCCGGTGCATGTCTATGTTGTACTTTATTTGCAGTTTGTTGATTTCTGACTGGATGTTTGCTGCATATTTGCCTTTTGCAGGGGCGGATCCAGGGGGGGGGGGGCACTAGGGGCACTTGCCCCCCCCCCCCCCGAGAATTTTTTAAATATACAAAAAATGAGTAAAAAGTAATGTTTTTGCTAATAAAAATTCAAAACTTTTTCCTGCCGCGCATGAAAGTGTCTATTGTTATTATCATCGAAATTACAACCACTGACTAGTTTAATAAAATGCTGCTTAAAGCAATATATACCGTTTTTTACCAACAGACAATGTCACCTAAAGTGCCCCCCCGAGAAGCACCTCTGGATCCGCCCTTGGCCTTTTGCTTCATCCTATTATGAAAGGGTACATGTGTAGTTAATTCATTAAATATAATTGTATGTTTAGTAATTATCATTTATAGGGTATTTAGGAACCACTGTTTCCTATACACATTTTTATCTTTATATTTACGCTATCTAACCTTAATTTTACAACTTTAATATGTTTTGGTCGTTTTTTAAAAATTTAAGTTTTTGGTTTGACAAATTAAGAATGGAATTTCTAAGTTTCTCTTTAGATGTCAAGGCAATTAGATTTTCTTATTGGCGCTAAGTCTGATACATTGATGATGCCAAGAATGGTGAAAAACATATGACCAGCTAGTTAATATAATTTTTTTCTTCATATCTAAAAAACTAGGTCTGTGGATTTTGGTGGGTTGATATCAACAAAATTTTGCGCAGTAATTTATGACAAAGATTAATGAAAAAACTAAGGAGCCTAAGAACAGTAGACTAATTAAGAAAACTAAGACCATGTCAGGCAGCTTTATGGCCAAAAAATCACAACCGAAAGTAGGTCAGCTATCGCGCAGAAATTTGGCTTCTTCTTCTTCTGTTGGTAACACTGAAACTTTTTAAGCAGCTTGTGTTGTGGTAACACTGAATGATTAAAATCGCAAGAGACTTTAACTTTGCATTTTGTTGGGTCCAATTACCTTACCAATTCAAATTCTGTAGGTAGTCGGTGTAAAGTATAAAGACCTTGATGATTGATGAAGATTCATATAGTCATCAGTAGGCATTAAAGCCCTTCCACTGCGACCACCAGTGGGTCTATTTTGGCTAACTTTTAAATGGTTTCTCATCACTGTATGCCTAATCCTCCAAAAAGGTTAGCAATCAGTTTTGGTAAGACACTGTTCAGATCTTCTGAATCAATCTGAGGTTTACCGAAAATATTCTGACGTAAACGTGCATTCGCACAGTACATCTTTAACTGTTTTGTCACCCTCCATACAGAGTCTGCAGTCGTTCTCTTCTGTTTGCGTGTGTACATAGGTACTCTTGGTCGACAGTGATTTATACGGATCTCTTGTCTCGTAAGTCCAATGAAGTTCCTGTCTCTCTTTC
The DNA here is from genome assembly GCA_963576565.1 of Aspidapion aeneum. Classification (NCBI taxonomy): domain Eukaryota; kingdom Metazoa; phylum Arthropoda; class Insecta; order Coleoptera; family Brentidae; genus Aspidapion; species Aspidapion aeneum. Next base: position 43,150,054 of record OY755044.1, read on the forward strand.
CACAAGGTCCTTTAACTCTTTAGAGTGAGCAAGTTCTGGTATATTTATCCAGTATTGTTCGAAACCAATCTTTTTAAAGAATTTCAGTATTGCCAACCGAAATTGTCACGATGGGGCGTGATTTTCAGGGACGCACAACACAACGCTCATTTTAATTTTATTAAAGACTTCCGTGGAGTTTCATTATAAATATTAACGATACTTAACCACTATAATATTATTATAACTTAATTCGCAAAAAATTAAATGACCCTTGAATTTCAAATAATCATGAAATCGACATTCCAGTTAGTCAAAAACATCATCATTTTTTGTCGCCATTGCAAATTCACGGCGGCTAGCCCGATGACTTATCGCTAATGAATATCGGCCTAATGAACCTCATAAATTTCATTGCTAACCCAGGGATTCATATTTTACAGCCGACTTGGAAAAGCGATCAATCTTCTCGCTATTCTATCTTGTCGTTTTGGTTTCACTGGGTTTAGCTAATGCCGTTTTGTCTTGTGTACATACTTAGGAAATTACAAACGTCTTTTTAGTTTTGTTTTTGTCTATTTTTGTGTTTATACTTAGCATTGAAATAAATGAAATAGGTACTAAGCATATTTGATTATGTTAGATTTACTAAATTAATCGTTCAGTAAATCATTGGACAACTACCCCGCTATACCTATTTTCTATGTTAATTATTTGGATAATTTGGCGGGACCGAACTGTTTTTCAATAATTATTATTCGAGAGTGTGTTACTTTAATAGGATTCCAATATAAGTTTAAAAATTACATCGCATTTAATACGGGATGGCAGCTACAGAAGATTTTGTCCATACATTTTTTATCAAACCTTAAAGAACAAAACTAAAATTTAAAACTATTTTACAAAATCCTATGATTGCGCTGACTAGATTTCTAAAACATTATATATAGGGTGTCTCTAAAAGGTCTGTAGAAAATCTTAGCACACATTCCTGAGGTCAAAATAAGTCGACTTAATGCAAATTACCTTAGTCCAAAATTGCTCCGTTTCAGAGATACTTTTATTTTTAAATTAAAAAATTTCATGAGCGAAATTGCCGAAAAGCAACAAACTTGAATAAAACTTTGAGAACAATAGTCAGTAGAAAACTGGCCGTTGCTATGGCATTTTGCTAAAACAATATTAGTAATAATGTTCTTTGTTTTTCACCTTTACCACTCTACATTAATAATTTTACAAATTAAAAAAAGCTCTTGTTAAGCAAGCACAGAAAAAAATGCAACAGTATAATACCTTGTTCAGACCATGGCCCATGCAATTTTTCCTTGCATCTCGAAAAGTTGCAACCTGTCACACTTTATGAAGCTTGCATCAAGATTCTCGAAAAGAGAACTATTTGTTAATACTCTTTTATTTCATTTTCAGGTGAGTCACGTCTGAACATTTCTTCAAATAAGACTGCTTTTAAGTAAGTAAAACCTTTGCCTGATTAGAAAACAGCAATATTTATCAAAGATCCCATTTGCTTTTATTAGCTCTTTCATTCAAAGATGATGTTTACCTGCTACACAGAACTCTTTAAAATAAATTTGTGTAAGAAACCAAATATTATAAACTTTGACCATAAAAACCACCGATTTTGGATAAAGAAGGAGACCGCTGGTCAATAGCTTCAAAGTAGCGGTCTTAAAGAAACAAGTATGACATTTTTTCACTTTGTTTCAAGTGGATTTATCCCTATATTCCGACATTTGATCCCCAGGAATTTTTTACCCTCAAGGCAGTGTTGCCAGATTTGAAGGCTTTCCTTCAATATGCAGGGGGATTTGAAAAAAAAATTTGACTATTAAAGTTTTTATCCCAATTTTAATAATTTTGGCTATTTTGAGGCAAAGTAATATATTTTGCAAATATTCCAGTAATTTTACCAAACTTAACTTGCATAGGTATATTTAAATACTTTGTTTTTAATTTTGGTTTTTATAATTTATAATTTAATTTATAAATCTTTTATTTGTATGGCTTTTTTTTCCATTTTTATTAAAAAAATATGTTCATTTATTAGAGTAATAAAAATATTTTCATAGGTTCATTTACGTTCTATTTACTTTTTACTGTTTTGAATGATGTGAAGGGTACGTAGTTGAAAGAAAGTCGTCAGAAAAGTCCGGCAACACTGCCTCAAGATCAGTTCTGCCTCACACACTACATTAGACTAACTTAAATAAACACCCTAAGCCAAATTAGCCCAACTTAAAAAGAAATTTTCTCAATTTCTATAGTATTTTCGAAATTTTTGTCCTGTATTGCAACGAAAATTTTTGACTTTTCTGTAGCGCGAAATTTTGAGATGTGTGGATTATAGACTATTATTATGGTTGTAGCAATATTAGGTACTACTAGTTCATTAGGTTTAAGGTTTAGGCAAAGCTAAGATTAATCGCAGAAAAGTTATCTCGACAATTATTTTCAACTCTATTGGTATTTCTTACCTCTATAAACTCATCATTACCACATAAGAATTGGATATTCGCAATATACCTATATATATACACTATTCATTAGTTGTTGTAAATTTGTCGTAAATTTGTCGTAAAAGAAAAAAATTTGTAGCGCCACCCGTTTGCCTAGAAAGGGGTGGTAATGCTAAGTTGAGTCTCAACTTAGCACCGAAAATTTTCATTCGCGCGAAAAGGTTAAACATCATCACTTACATCATCGCAAGTTTTGTGAAAGAGCTCACTGGGATATCGCCGAAAAATCTCAAAATTGCTCACTGCCCCTTAACGAGAAAACGGATGACGCGACAATTTTTTTTCTTCCTATCCAAACAAAAGGATATAAGGTAACCTTTTAGCCCTTTTATAAAACACTTTTGTGATGACCTAAAGTAATGAAAAAGGTAAAAGGGTTTTATAACACCATCTTTATAAATCAGAAATCAATAAAACCAAAAGTATCTAAAAGGAACAGAAGGAATATTAGTTTTATTATACTCCCTTTCTAAATCACTTTTTGGTTGTTTAACACCTCTTTAGGTAATTGGCAATATAAATTACCTTTATGTAGCCAAATTGATCCCAAAAGCCATAACAGTACCCTCTAAATATCTCGGAACCAAATTAATAAAACCTTATAATACAGATGTGTATAAGAACGTAAGTACAGTGCAACCAATTTTGAGGAGACTAAATGTGAAACTCGGTTATTATCAAATCACAGTTTTTAGTATGAAAATCGCAAATACCTAAAAAATTAAATAGGCATGAATAAGAGACGAATTCAAATTTTTAAAACAAAAGAGCTTACTGGTTCTTACCTTTACAAAGTAAAGCATCCACCAAAGAGGGAGGTAAATAATAAATGAACAAAGGGGAGCTCGATACACCTTGCTACCCTGACAAACTTTCTGGATTTGGGGAAAAGGGAAACTGAGGAACCGAAAATGCCGATACAGGCTAAATGTTCCGATTTTTCACGGTGGTATAGGGAGATGAAGGGGTGTCATTCATCTGAGAAGCTTGTAAATAAATAGATGCTACGCTTTCACAGATTTAAAATTATTTTTCAATATGTTTTTGAAATGTATTTTGTATCCACTTAAAAACACGTTAAAATTGTCAAATTGTCATGTAATAAATACCCAATATTTTTTTTGTTAAAACTGTAAAACTATATTTTTTAAATAAGTTTATCTATAATTATGGCTTTTTTCCATCCTTTTTCTTTATTTACGACAGATTGAATACCTAGTTAGAAACTTGACCGTATTTTATTACCTTCCTAGCCCGCGCAGCAATTGCTAGAGAATGCACCTATTGTTTTTGACAAAAAAAGGTTTTTTGAGATAACGCCGAAAATGCGTTATTGTATTTTGACATCTCTAGATCAGGGTTGTTTTAAATCAAGCAAAAAAGAGGCGGTTTCAGTTGAAAATCGTTAAATTAAAAATTTTAAAAACTTAGTCAATTCCCATGAAAACGTAGGGGGAGGGGAGGCAAATGATACCCACCTAAGCATAACTCCCCTCAATTCTGAAACTACTATGTCTAATAATATATTATCTGACTATTTGGGAAATAATTACCTAAAATGTTAGCTTTAATGCAGTAATATTAATTAAATCAAAATGATTTTGGATGAGACTAATAAAACAAGTTTTATCGTTTGCGTAAGATTTCCCAACAAGGAGGGTAATAGTACGCACGTTTAATATTAAAAAATCTACCTAGGATTGATAATTGTTTATCAAACTATTTTTAGAATATTGCTTGGTCAAAAATTATTGTTTTAGGCCACAGACAGTCACAAAACCAAACCTTATCACGAAATCGTTGCTTTAGGTCAAGAAATTTAAACAAATACCACGTTTTTAACCTTAATTTTAAATTTTTTCCTAAAATAATATATTTTTTAAGTATACACCCGAGAGCTAGGAAGGTAAAAAAAATTATAAAAATAATTGAGGGAATTTTTTGTACCCGATTTGGCGTCATTTTAAACTTACTTAAATAAAACAACACTTAGTGATTTTGGCTTTAGCCAATATGCATTTTCAAAAATAAGAGATAACATCAAAGATAAATAAAAGTCTTGTATTTACATATTAATGTAAATCAGAAATTAATTATCAAAATTATTTAAAAATAAAATTTTTCTCCCCTGATTGATAACATCAAAATAAATAAAAGTCTTGTATTAACATATTAATGTAAATCAGAAATTAATTATCAAAATTATTTAAAAATAAAATTTTTCTCCCCTGATTGAACGAGGAAATGCAACTAAACCAAAATTTATTACTGTTTAAAATAGTTTATCAGTGACCAAAATTATTAACAATCCAATTCTGCTACAGAGGGGTGCGTAGCATTGCCCGCTGCGTATCATTACCCTCCCCACTCCTCAGTGGCAGATCCAGGGGTGGGGCTAGAGGCCCCCCTCCTTGACATAAAGCTTATAATTTGTAGTTCCAAAAAAATTTAACTAATTTTGCTCAAATTTCCGCCTGCGGCACATTTTGTTTACACGTAGTGGCAAACTTTAAAGCTAATTATTATTAAATCCCGCAAAAAAAAACTGTTTTGTGTTTTTCTCTCTCCTTGGTCCCCCCCCCCCCCCCCCCCCACGGACATCCTGGATCCGCCACTGCCACTCCTACATACAGCAGACAATTTTCTGTAAAGAGCACCGCTCAACATTAAAAGCCTCTAGTCAAAATATGAACCCCTCCTAAAAAGCTTTATTACCTACAGCAATTAGGTTGCAGGCTGGGCGTTAAAATTGAAGTGTTTTGTAAATTTAGAGTTGAAATTTTAGTGTTTTTACAAGAAGAACAAGGGTTTTGCGCCCTGTTTGATGTTTGAGGCGAAAATTTATTACGTCATAAAAGTTAAAATTTTAAAATTGAAGCAGCTTTATAGAAAGCTGTTAATTTTTTGATGGGTAATAATCGTAAAGCTTGAAAATAAAAAACCATACATGAAAGGTGTTTTTAAAATACGCCCTAAACAAGAAATTTAGTGAGATGGTATCTAGTTTTTTGTCGGAAAAGCAATTAGAAATAGAACTGATATTTTTACAATATTTGTATTTATTATTAATTATTTATTTACATATTATTTATAAAATTTTGACAGGTTTGACAGCCTTTGTGATAGTGGTTAACAGCCACTTCCACTACCACAGGCCGCTCTTCTCAAAATGATACACATTTAAAACTATCACTTAAATATTAAAATCTAACCTTTGTCCTGATCTTTATTTTACAAAATAAAATTCTTGTATGTTAGAAACGGATAATGATTTTTATTATTTTTAATCTTAACAAAAACATTTCTTGTAAAAAAAAGCCAAGTAGGCGAAAATGGTATTGAGATAAAAGTAAAGCCAAGTTCTCTAATACAAATTTTAAAATGAAAGGTTCTTACTAGTTTGAAAATGTTTTTCTAAACTATTATGGCTACAAATGACTCTTAGGCACAGGCTAAATTGAACATAAAGAAACTTGGCTGTAAAAGCAAAGTTTAAAAAAACATTTCCAAGCTTTCATTTTGAAATTTGTATTGGAGAACTTGGCTTATCTCAATTATTTTAACGGAATACCATTTTCGCGTACTTGTCTTTCTTTACATGAAATGTTTTTGGTATGATATAATTTAGAGTAAATAATTAAAAAATTAGATATTTAGTTAGATATTATTACCTATTTTTATTGTTTTTTAAATAAATAATAAATGTATCATACCTAGTTTTTATATTTCATGAACACGTTTTGTATTGAAAATGAAGGCGTCTGTCCTTTTTTGAAATAATTTTTTTAATAACCAATTCATTGAACTTTGAAATTTCTTTAATAATTTTTTTCCCAATAGATATAGATAATAATGCGGGGGCAGTTAATCTATTTCCATCCATTGTGGTAAAGAAGAAAATTTAATTGTCTTTAAGTATTGCACGCTAATGCTATCAAAATTCAAGTTTTCTCAGTGCACTAATCATAGAATATCGCGGTTCGGTCCGCTGGGTTAATATGTTATGGCACTAATTTAAGGTGCACATAAGCTAGCTCACAGTCGCCAGTAACCGTAGACGCAGGTGGCATTATAAGGGTGCGGGTGGCATCGATCACCGCAATTGATTCATAAGAGCAAGAACCGAAGTAAGGCCCAGATTCTGTGCTGTAAAATTCTTAAGGGACATGTCGCCCTCTCTTTCTATCTTTCGTAATTAAAATGCGATATAACATGTACGATGCACAGAATTTGTGTCCAGTTATGCGCTGCGAACATGGGTACAAACACATACACACCGTGTATTAATTTTTAGTTGGTATTCAAGTCTTTGGTGAATTCTTTTTGGGGTTTATGATGATGAAATTATTAATTAAAGAATGATCACGTACATATAAGCGTTCCAAAGACTCTCCAAACAACCAACATAAAAAGTAAAGAGAAGATATAAAGAAAAAAAAAACAAAAATGTGTTAAAATACACAAATAGTCCCTAAAAGTATGAAGTTTGTGATGTCGTGACTTATTCAAAACGCCATTTTATTTAATAAAACTTTTAAATTAAGCTAAACGACAAAAAAGTCTCCCTTTACCCTGAATATATCCCCATTCAGACGTCCGAAGCTTAACTAAAAGTTAGATTTACGATTTCTTTCAAATAAATGTCTTTCCCTTTTACATTGATTTTGGACCTAAGAAAGCGTCTATCTGATTTTTACCGATACTTTTATCCCTCCTCAGGACATACTGGGACTATTAACTTTTATTTTTAAATTTGTTTTTATATGTATTTGAATTATAGTTTTTGCAAAGTCACATGAAATGCTCCTAATACGAAGTTCTATCGATGTCATAAAATTTTGCTTCAATCTGCCCTTCAAAAGTTATGCCGACAGAGAAAAGGCGCTGCTTTTTGCGGTCCGAGCACAAAGTATTTGTTTTCTCACCGACCCGGCACAGGTGGATAGACGGCATCTGATTGGCAGATTTTTTTTGAGATACGCTTTTAATTGCTTTCGGGTGTGCTTTTCGGGGCCCTTTTAGTCGGCAGTATGCAGAGTTAGAAAATAAATCAGTGTCGTTTCTGTAGGTGTAGGAATAGAAAGTTTTATTATCTATTTTTATTTCTTTAGTTTACGCCGTAATTAAATGAAATAATTTTCATGAGTATATCTACCGCCGCCCATGTCACTTTCTTTAAAGAATATGCCGATGGTCGGCTTGAACCTTTGCTCGACTGACTTTGCAAAAACTATAACATGTATATCAATTTTCCAATTATATTTATTTATTTTTTCCTCTATTGATAACCGTGACTCTTTCGCCGACACTAATGCCGCCATTTCGGAACGCCTAATTGCACGGGTCATCGGCATCCTTTGGAACCCCAGACCGGGTATTTTTTTTATTCGGTCCTTTTGTCCCTTAGAATGTATTAATGTATTATGTAACAAAGTCCGCCTTCACGAGATATCCGACCTCATCCGGCCTGGTTACCGGCGTGAATGAAGGGGTAGGACAATATTACATTTTACACTCCCTAGGAATCCTATAAATGTCTACCGCACCCGACCTCGGCAACCGACGGAGAACGAACCCGCCACTGTAGTGTATATGAACGCACCGAGCCACCAAGGATACTAATTTTATTTTTATTTAATGAAATAAGCTATCGTTGCAACTTTTTTTTCTATTTTTTGCGGTATTAAATATATCTAACTACCGTATCGCAGAAATTTGTGACGGCACTGGAATGCTGAAACCCGACGTAGTGAACAAGCAACCAAATCATACAAATTTCGTGTTCGAATTTCTGAAAATTGGACTAAGTTCATGCCCTAAAGCCACAATGATAGAGAAATGAAACAAAAATGTGTAAAATCTAACCTAAAAATTAACCTATAAACATAACTATCACGATTTTTTAATTTTAGCTGCGAAAACCCCCAGAAACCCCCAGATGCCCCCAAAACCTGATAATTTTAGGTTTTCTTCAATTTTTTTCAAAAACCAAGCTTCTTAGGGAACTTTCTTAAATTACGTAACGCAAAAATTAAGGACTTTTAATACCCTCGTAACGCATTTCTAAAAAAAAACACAATTAAAAGCATTAGGTATAGCGCAAAACCAAACCCCCCTCCCCCCCTTAAGCGTTACGTAGTTTAAGGATAGGCTCTTAGGCAAACACATGTAATTACCTTTATTATCGACAATAAATTTTTTTTTAACGATTTATTAGTCAATGAAGTGCGACCAATGACAAACTTTCCAGCGGCGGCGTACGTATATTGAGGTAATGTGAAAAAGTTAAAAAAAAAACATGTTTATTACATGTCTCATACCGATTTTCTTACAAGCTAAGCTCTCGATTAAAAATTGTGCCCTATAGTCGATTGTAGACAATGAAAAATTTTCAGAAATTCGAACACGACTATAAGAAAAGGGGGAATAAAAAAAATTGGATCACAACCTCGCGCGGCATCATCCAGATCGTTAATATGTAATCTATTCTCAGCTAGAATCCATTGCCAATCTGCGGTCCTCATATTTTGCATACTCAACTACCTCCAGCGCCTGCACCACATGGAGGTTACAAACAATGATATTTTTTTTTCTAAAGGCTTTTCCATTCTTGTCAAGTGAATTGACGTTAAGTGGGCGTTTCGTGTTTCGTTGTGAGAGGCTGTCGTTCACCTTGTCAAAAAAAAATTAAAAATAATTGAGTGGACTATATTTCTTCTTCAATTTGAAGATGCATGGGCCGCAAATTTCTTATTACCAATCTATAAAATGTTGAAATTTTAAGATATTTTGAGTTTTTTTATCTATATACACGGATTGACTGCCTGTAAGGTATAAATGGCTTAAAATCACTAAACATAACAAATTATTGTAATATTCCACTGGTAGGTACTTTATATTTAATTTTGAAACGTCGTATTTATCATACGTCGCTGTAGATTCTAAAATACTTATACAATTTTTTTTATAAAGCTTTTGGTTTTTTATAGTTGCTCTTGTTCGTCTGCGTATAGGAAATTAAATCTTCAGATAGCGTCTGACAAAAGGGTTGTCAAAGTTTAAAATTATAGCGCTTCTCATAAATAATACATTTAACAAAAAAAGAAGAAAGACAGTTACAAAAGTCGTAAGTAGTGTTTAACTCATAAACTGGCGAACATATTAATTTGTCAAACTTTTAACTACTCCTAGAAGCATTCAGCCAGTCAACGCAAAAAGCAAATAAAGTTTTAGTGCCACTAAATAAACCAATAACCAACTATATAAAACAACACTAAAACAACCCGCGAATATTCTTATTACCCCTTAGTTTTATCTATAACGATAAAATTACGCCCTCATATATACGAAGCATTTTAATTTCTTTTTAATCTGTTTGTAAACGTATTTTAAATATTTTAATAACACCCTTAGGTAGTTTTTATGGACTACGTAATTACCGTCCTATGACGCGTGATACGTGGCTATACAAAGTTAATTTATTAACTGCGTCAAGACCAACAAAGAAAACGCCTTTATCATGAAAAAATTTGTTGATTTCTAATGGTCACTTTCATGATGAAAGGGTGCGAAAAACGTGCAATAAATATCCGAAATCTCCTCTGTTTCATTTTTAAACGGTCACCCTCTATAAAATTAGGCGCGGATCTACGGGAGGGAAAAAGGGGTAATTTTATCCCCACCCAGATATCAAACTATGCAGGTGGGCCACTGAAAAAGCAAAAAAGATATCTATATTTTATTTTACAGAACCGGTATTTTTTATTTTTTTGCCAGCTTTTTGGGTTTAAAAACTATAGCTATTGTAGCTAGAAGTTTTCAGTGGCCCACCCTGTATTTAGATTTGACACACAGAATACACCTTCTGGTCATTATGCAAAATATTTTTCTGCAATATATATAATTCCTGACCGTTGAAACTGTAAATTATTTTAAAAATCCTGTGAATCGGTCAATAAAAATCTCTTGTTTGTTTTATTTGTGACGTTTCAGTTTACTCAAACAATCATCAGAAAATAAAATATTTAGTGCAAAAATTCCTATTAAATTATAAATAAAAATATAAATAAATGGTTAAACAAAAAAAAGAGAAATTAGAAACACCTACTTTTTAAAGTAATAAAAATTGTAAATTAAAATTTTTTTTTATCATAATACGAAGTTTTAAATCTATTATATATATATTTTTTTCTTTCTAAAAACTCCGTTTTGCTATTTCATATTATAGTTTTAAATTAAAAATTTTTGTTTTTTTATGCTGGTTTGAATAAACTGAAACGTCACAAATGAAACAAACAAAAGATTTTTATTGACCGATCCCCAGGATTTTTAAAATAATTTATAATATTTATATTATGATATTTCTCCCCCTAAATAAAGTTCTTAGATCCGTCCCTGATAAACTAGTCTTTAACCTCGCTTTATTTTCAAATGTCCTAAACACAGAATCAACATATAGACAAAAATATGACAGAATAACTTTTTTTATTAGTTTAATAAATTTTTTATCTAATACCTGATCATTTTTCAATATCATTTTTCCCATGGTTTTACCTCTAGAAATATAAGTTTTGTAAAAAATTCTAAAAATATAACCTAATATTCCTATAAAAAGCGACGTATTTTTAAAATAACAGCTGTCTAGAACACAAAACAACATGGTATTTAAGGATTTTAACAACAGTTAAAACACGGAGGATCTAATCAAAAACACGTGTGCAGAAAATTCCCTTAATCCCAGAAATTCTCATATTATTCCTGCTACTCCCAACTTTGCCTGCAAGACAAAACATTCGTAGGGGAATCCCGAGTAAAACAAAGACTCCTTACAAAACGAGTGTGTCCCATTGTCTTTACCATATATACTAACTAGTTGTGTTCATGTTCTTTCCTGCAGTCTATATTTATATATTCAAAGATCAAAATCTGTAACAAACCGAAAGAAAACTCCGGAGTAGTATACGACCTACTGTTACCCTTCCTATTGAGGATATTTCCAAAAACTTATATTTATATTTTTTGGTCTTTTGACTGAGTCATCGCAATCCTGCTTCATTTATTTTATAACTCAGGGCCTGAAATACTTGCTGAGACTGAATATATCTGACGTAGTGATGTAAAATTTTACCTCAAACCCAAGGCTACCGTGACTGATACTCAGTGTTTCCAGGCTTTACTGACCACTTTCCTTCACTTAAGTTACAAAAACCCTTCATATCCTTCAAAACGGTAATGATTGGGGGTCGACCCCAAACCAAAAAAAACTTTATACCATGAACGATTTTTTGTTAATAAAAATGGAAGAAAGAATCATACAAGTAAAAGATTTATAACTTAAATCATAAATTATAAAAACAAAAATTAAACATAAAGCAGCGGCGTAGTGAGGGTTTCATGCGCCCGGGGCAAGGTTAAAGTTTGGCGCCCCCCCCCATATAAGCATGTTTTAAAATCAATGTAAGAGGCGCCTTTCGGCGCCCCTTGACTTTGGCGCCCGGTGCCCCGGTCGCCCTGCCCTCACTACGCCGCTGCATAAAGTCTTTAAATCTACCTACACAAGTTAAGTTTAGTAAAATAATTGGATTATTTAAATTCAGATAAAAGCTCTGCCTATTCTACCACCCTTTATGGATGTACCCAGAAACTTATATTTTCTTGTTGCCTTTTTACTTTGTCCTCACAATATCCTTTCTTAAATTTATAATAAAAATATTTTTTTTTTACATACTTTAATTTTTTGTTATATGTTAAACATTAATTACAACAAAAACTGTTTCCTAAAATCTTTTGACTTGTCTTGAAGTTTAAATAGTTAAATAAAAAATAAATCTTATGCAGTCTTTTTTGCAAAATTGCACATACATCATAAGTCTATTTTTCGTCTAAAACTCATTGTTTCACAATGTTTATATAAGAGCTTTTTAGTTTAAAGCAACTTTAAGTCAATTTTAAAATATAAATAAAATATCGAAATAAATAACACAAAACCGACGAGAATAATTTGCATTACATCTCTTCCTTTTTTCCAATTGTCTGACATGATGAAAGGAGGGAGATGACGTCATCTAAGCGGAAGATCGTGACCCGTATTCGTTGTGAGAGCTCATGCCCACTTTAAAACAACGACATGTGAATATATGAATCCAAATCCAGGAAATATAAGATTTAAGGGCTTCCAGCGCCTAGCCGGATGCTTTAGGCCTCGATAAAGTGCTAGAAGGATTACAAAACAACTGCTGTCTGGGGAGCCATTTTATTTCGAAACAACTGAACAACACATGAGGTGAGATCAATCTTCAATTCGGAGCGTGTACTATGATTCTTGGTAGACAAGTGATTGAAATTTGCCATTTGATAACCTTATTACTGATGCCCGTAAGAGTACGTATACACCAAACTGCTCCGCAAACGGGATATAAGTGCGCTGCTCGCGCGCTACTCACACTCCGCGCCACTGTTGCCAAAATGTTCCAAGATAATTCGTGAAAATTTTATATTAAAAATCGTGAGAAATCGTGAGATTTCATAAAGTCCTAAAAAGAGATCAAAATAGAGAAGGAATAAATAAAAGTTTATAAAAAGCAAAAAGAAATTTATATTTATATGTATTACATAAAACCAAACACATTTCAAAAAGCTAAAAAACTGTAGGGATAATAATGTTTCATAACTGACATACTTTTTTCATTTCATGAGGGAGGGATTTGGATTTATGAACAGATTCTTCACTGTCATGACTATCAGACATATTCAGACAAACACCGCAATACAAACTAACTGCAAACAAAAGCACTTGCCTAATCGGTGGCTATTTTGAAACAAATATCTACTGCCCGCGCGAGTCCGCGGAACTGATCCAGCAACGAACGCTTAACCTGATATATTTGTGGCGGTTATGAATAAAAAAATAATTTTTTTTGGAAAGATTTTTATTAAAATTTGACGTAAAATACAAAAATCGTGAGAAACGCTACGTAATTCGTGAAATCGTAAGATACTTTCCAAAATCGTGTAATCTCATCATTAATCGTGAGTTTTGGCAACACTGCTCCGCGCGCAAACACGGATTCGTCCTGTTTTCGTGTTTTCAAGATGCGCGCGCGCCGCTTGCGAGCCATTTACCGAAAACCAGCTTTTTTCGGCTCCTCTTTGTGTGTTCGCAGATCTTTTAGGACGGCATCGGCAGTTTGTTGCCTAGTTTTCATTTCAATGCGTGTTTGCTGTTTTTCTGTGCACTTTAAGGTTAGGTGAGAGGAGCGCTCACCAAATTTAAGCCAAATTGTCATTTTCACGGGGAACTTGACATTACCACCTCTTTCCACGGGGAAATGAATTCACGAGAGTTATTGTGGCGTTTTAACCTTACTGATGATTATCATTTTTATTTTGGCTAGCTTTTTTAAAGTGTTGAGGGTTTTAACAGTATTTTTTTTTCTATTTTCGCGATCGAAAACATAAAAAAAGCTTGCCAAAACATAACTGATAATTAAAAGTAAGGTTATAAACGCCACTAAACTAATGTAAATCATTTCCCTGTGAAAGAAGGTGATTAACTTAAATTTATCCGTAAAAGTAAGAGTTTTGATCACCTCACCTCAGGAGCTGTCAAGAATAAGCGCCCAAGGCTATTGGAACCATCGGACCAAACTCTTCCACTTTCTTTAAGTCACGGGCGAACGTGTTTTTTACATTACAAGCTTTTATTTAACTTCACCTGTATGTATGTATGTATGTAATCAAATCTTGCAACTCATTTTTAAAGAACTTCCAAACAGCCGATTAACTTCAAATTTCGCATAGCGTCTTAGTTCCGGTGACAATACAATAATATGGTTTCATCGGGTACCTACCTCCCCCCTAACGTGGGGGTGGAGAAAGGGTAAAACTTTAGTTTGTCCGATTTCAACCAAAATTGGTATTTGGGGGTTTTTGAAGATGAGAATTACGAATTTCTGATAAGATTACAAAAATGCAATATGGTGGATTCAAAATGGAGGATTTAATGTCAAGTTTTTATGATTACTTTCAACTGACTTCCACGTATCCGATTCACTTCAAATTTTGCATACCTTTATAGTTCCGATGACAATCCAATAATGTGGTATCACTGACTGCCTACCTCACCCCCTAACCTGGAGGGCGGAGAGGGGGTAAAATTTTAGTTTGTTGGATTTCCACCAAAATTGGTATCTAGGGGTTTTTGAGGATGAGGATTACGATTTTTTTATCAGATTACAAAAATTCAATATGGCGGATTCAAAATGGACGATTTAATGTCAAGTTTTTCTGATTACTTTCCACTGACTTCCACGTATCCGATTAACTTCAAATTTCACATACCGTTATAGTTCCGATGACAATCCAATAATGTGGTATCACTGACTGCCTACCTCCCCCCTAACGTGGATGGCGGAGAGGGGGTAAAATTTCAGTTTGTCGGATTTTCACCAAAATTGGTATCTGGGGGGGTCTTTGAGCATGAGGATTACGAATTTTTGATCAGATTACAAAAATTCAATATGGTGGATTCAAAATGGACGATTTATTAACGAGTTTTTCTGATTACTTTCAACTGACTTCCACGTAGGTATCTGATTGATTTCAAAATTCACATGCTTCCACTAAAAAGTGGAGGGGGGGGTGTAGAAGAGGTAAGACTTTAGTTTGTTCGATCTCGACCAAAATTAGAAATGCATAGACTTAGACAAATCTAAAAATTAAAAAAAAAAAGAAAAAAAAACTTTTTGAAAACAAGCTTTTACAAAATGGACTAAAAAGCATAAAATAATTTTTTGAGTGTTCTGATATCATAATAATAAAAGCGATGGGCGTATTAAAGGCAATTTACCCGTTTTTGTTTTAGCCTTGTTAACTCGAAGTTTAGTGAAAATCCAAATTCATTATATTACAGCAGAGAAATATAAGGGTAGACAATTTAACCCAACCCAACCCTGCTCAAGCTATCCTTACATTTTTCTGATATGGATGGACATTATTACGCCTGCTTCATATTAGGCAGATCATCCGCGACCGGCAGTGTGTCGATTTATTTTATCACATTGAAAAAGAAGAGTCGGCCCATCATCGGTTGTAGACGATCCACCAAATGCGCATGGAAAGGCATTTACCTAATATTAAATACGCCCATCGCTTTTATTATTATGATATCAGAACACTCAAAAAATTATTTTATGCTTTTTAGTCCATTTTATAAAAGCTTGTTTTCAAAAAGTTTTTTTTTCTAAATTTATTAATGGTCATGACATTATAACCTTCACAGTTTTTGATTTTTACGTCGATTTTTATCAAAACCGTTCCTTTGAAATTAGTAATTAATAGTACTGATATTTTTTAAGTTAATTCTTGGTAATCTATTCTTTAAATACACGGGAAAGAGTACATACATTATTAAACAGAGGCGTGCGGTGAAATTTGAAAGAAGGGAAGCAATTTTTCTATCCTTTTTAGTTTTCTGTAAACTTTAATTTCTTGCTTTAGCCTACCGTTATTAATGATACCTATTTATATTTTCCTTAAAACTTTGGGAAAAAACTTTTTGTTTATAGTAAAACATACTATACATTCAGACAACTGTATAGTTTTAACGGTCATTGGAATATCCTTTACCGAAACCGAAGCTAGTTGCTGGCACGTCATTGTGAAACGCGTACCATTTAGGTAATCGAACCGACTGCGTATTTGAAAGGTAAATGGCGCGAACGGAATTTCTCGTATTGGACTTGCATGCATTGACCCCCCACTATATTTTGCCTAACGAGAGAAGCAAGTAAAGTACTTGAAGTACAATTTCAAATATTTTACTTGAAGTACCTGACAACTCTAGGTACTTGGATTTATTGTACCTGTATCAGAAATTTTCGGTGCCCTTTAAGTGCCAAGATGGGTGAAATATCGTTAACAAGAAGTTCGGATTTTCTCGTTACACCTTGATTTAGAACGTAAAGGGCTTTAATTTTGCATGGATATGTTTTGAAACGGGGCTGGATTCTATTTTTGGAAGGTTCACCTGGTTTTTCAAATTTACGACCTCGATTTAGACAAAATATCTTTAAATGCGTGTCTGCCCATTGAGTGTTAAAGAAGTGTGCCAAATGTCACCCCTGTCCTAAGCATGATAGTGGCGGTCCCAGGGAGGACACAGGGGGCAATTGCTCCTCTCTTTTGTCCAGAGAACTCCAAATATAGGAGGCACATTCTGGTGTATTACACACCAGATCAAAAAATTATTATTATATACATGTATGTTAGCTCCCGCTAAATTTCGCGGTTGTTTATATATATTTTTAAAACCACACAATTGTATGAAGGACAAAGCGCATTTCACGTATTTGGACATGCGCACCAACAACCAGTGAGATCCTTTGTCGACCGCCTCGAGAAAATGGCGTGTTAATTTCGTTCTCCAACTATTTCAAATATCTACACCTGAAAGTGCTCGATTTTTGTGTACTGAAGCATAGAACTAGAAACTTCAGACCTTCAGCTACGTGGTGACATCATTAGATACAATCAGGGGCCCCTTTGAAGTGGAGAAAGTGGCTGCAAAACTGGTGAGTGCATTTGTATCTGATTACCGTTGTGTGGCACCAAATATTTTACCTATGGACGTTTGATTATTTCGTAATTCATATCAATATATTTATGTTTGCTCGCGCTTTCATTAATTAAGTTATACAGTCCATTGCATTTATCGTTTTTCTTACCGCGAGTTAACATAAGTGCTCCTTCGACCGAATTAATTATTTAAAATAATAAATCCATACGACGGTATTAATAATTATTTTCAGGCCGAAAAACAAGGCGGCCTTGAATTTGCCAATCGTATTGAAACGGCGGTATCGGTAGCGGCACGTAGGCACGTGTCTACCGCGTGGTCGATTCAGTAAACAAAGCGAAGGAACCACAAAACAAAACAAACAAAAACATTTCTCATTTATGTGTTAGGGTGTTTCATATCATTTCGATATTTAAAATAATTTTCATCAATTGCGATAAATTAGTGCATATTTTCGACAATTCGTCATTTTTCTATTTCAGAAGCATTAATTTAGCGTTAATTGTATATTTACCGACAATTTCGTCATTTCAAAGGTAAAATCATGTCTGTCAAAAAAGCCGCGGTAAAACGCAAGGGTTTTTTATCTGCGATCACCGAGTGTTATGTGTTGTCACAGACCGCGGAAAAGGATGAAAAAGCGAGAAACGAGTTTCAAGTGAGGTATTCCGATTTGGATGAAACCTTCGATAAATGCATGCTGGCACATAATGACGTCATTATGTTGATAGACGACTCGGACGACGAGGAGTTTAAAACACAGGATGCGATCCTTTCAGAAGCTCGTAAATATTTTTATGCGTGTAAGAGGGTTTACTCTAAAATATTTCCGGTTGAGGCCCCAACCCTTTCGGGATCATATGTTCGACAAAACGAATCTGAAACTCCAAAACTCAAAGAGTTAGGTATTCCCATATTCCGAGGTGATAAAAAATTATGGCCAAGCTTTTTCGATCTTTTTAATAACATTATAGATCAAAATCAAAGTCTAAGTAACGTCCGAAAAGTTCAATATTTATTTTCATATCTCGAGGATGAGCCTTTAAAATTGATATCAGGGATTAGCTTATCTGATCAAAATTATAAAATTGCTTATGACAAATTAGTCAATAGATATCAAAACAAGCGAGATCTCGCAAATGATGCTTTAAGCTCAATTATGAACTCCACCTTAAAAAACGAGTCAGCTAAAGAATTACGTAATTTAATTGACACCTTTTCTGAATCCCTAGAAATTTTAAAATCACTTAGCTTTGACGTTGACAGTTGGGACTTTATTATTTTTTTCATTTTGTTAGAAAAATTGGATATTCCGATGCGTTCAAATTTCGAAATGAGTCACGCCAATACTAATACCGAAATTCCCACTTTTCAGTCACTTTTTCAATTTCTAGAAAAAAGATGTAAAGTTTTGGAACCAGTTCCTCAATCAACAGCACCCAAAAAGGTGCCTATCTATCAAAAATCAAATTCTATGCAAAATCAGTCTGGGCAAAAGCCTACCTATCAAAATTCAAATTCTATGCGAAATCAGTTTGGGCAGAAGCCTACCTATAAATCATCCAATTCGTCTTTTATAGGACTGGCTGGCACCTCAACTAATTCAAGTTCGGGAATAAAATGTTTCCGGTGTAATCAAGGTCACGTGCTTTCGAAATGTCAAACATTTCTTGATCTCTCACCTATCGATCGCCTATCTTTCGTCAAGCAGAAAAAATTATGTCTAGCGTGTTTTCATCCCTTGCATGGTGTAGATACGTGCAAATCAAAATATTCATGCAGGACTTGCAATAGTAAAAGGCACCACACTTTAACTCATATCTTAGAAACTAATCAAGAGTCTGGAAGCCAAGATACTAGTCCTGTCATTCACACACCACCTGTCAATAATCTTCATGTGTCATTAAATGCCTCAGGACCTTCAGGTACCTTTCTTTTATGCACCGCCATAATAGATGTTATGGACGGTTGCGGAAATTTTCAACCTGTAAGGGCACTGGTTGATTCTGGATCACAGACAGGATTCATCAGTGAAAAGTGTATTCAGCATCTTAATCTTCCTAGGCGAAGTTACACCACTGAAATATTCGGATTAAATCAGATGTTTTCTTTTACTTCCAAAGGGCTCGTTCAATGTCACATTAAGCCACAAGGACAAGTCACTCCTTTACTTAATTTCGAAGCAATTGTTGTTCCACAACTATGTTCCAATATGCCTACATTCTCTTTGAACGATAATCAGTGGAAACACTTGGAAAACCTTAAACTTGCCGACCCATCTTATTTCAAATCTAGACCTGTGGACCTGGTTATTGGTTGCGAGCTATTCGCACAGATATTCAAGGAGGGCAGGGTTCTTGGACAGGTAGGGCAGCCTTCAGCCATTGAAACTATCTTTGGCTGGGTCGTCATGGGAAAGGTTGACGAAGTAGGTAGTCTTACGGAACGAACCAGTTGTTTTTTAACGAGTCATTCACCTCCTTTAGAGGTCATTCTCCCTAGGTTTTGGGAAATCGAACATTTGCCTAAAAAACAAATCTTATCAAAGGAAGAAAAACAAGCAGAATCAATTTTTACTGCTAGTGTATTACGGCAACCGAGCAGTAGCTTCATGGTAGATCCTCCGTTTAAAGATAAAATAAACCCTGACCTAGGAAATACTTATCCGCAAGCTTATCGTAGATTTTTACTTCTAGAAAATAGATTAATCAAAAATCCTGATCTGTACACTGCCTATTCAAGTTTCATGCAAGACTATATCGATTCTAATCATATGAGTTTAGTTTTATCTAGTCAACCAAAGGTCGACGTATCGTGTTTTGTAGCACATCATTGCGTACTAAAGCCGGAAAGCTTAAGTACAAAACTAAGGGTAGTCTGGGATTGTTCGGCAGTCACCCCAAAAAATATTAGTCTCAATGACACATTGTTATCTGGACCGAAACTTCAAAAGGATATTGCTTCTTTACTCCTTACGTTTCGTCTTAATCCTATTGCCTACATTGCTGATATCAAACAGATGTTCCGTCAAGTCCTTATCAATCCTTATCACCGTCCTTATCAAAGGATATTGTGGAGGTTTTCTCCACAGGACCCACTTTCAGTGTGGGAACTTTCTACTGTCACTTTTGGCATGACATGCTCACCTTTTCTAGCCATGCGTACCTTAAATGCCTCTCTCCAGAGAGAAAAGGAACGTTTTCCTATGGCTAGTACTGTTTTAAAAACGTCAATCTATATCGACGATATCTTGGGAACTAGCCCTTCGCTTTCTGAAGCTCTTTCCCTTCAAACAGAACTCAATGATTTGTTGAAGTCGGGAGGATTTGAACTTAAAAAATGGGCAAGCAATTGTCCTGAGTTATTGGCAACATTGCCAGAGTCCGATCGTCAAATGCCTCTCTCTTTCGACAAGGAGGAACCCCACTTTATCAAAGTTTTAGGACTTCAATGGCATCCAAAAAACGACATTTTTTCTTATCAATGCCGAATGAAGGACAAACCCCCAACCAAACGTTCTATTTTATCTATCATAGGGGCAATCTTCGATCCCTTAGGTTTTCTTTGTCCCTTGTTGCTACAAGCAAAATTTATTTTGCAACAGTTGTGGATATCGAAAATAGGCTGGGACGAAGAACCAGATTCTTCTATCATCGACTCTTGGAACAAACTTCGTTCTGAATTCCCGCTTCTTTCCAATTTTCAATTACCCCGACAAATCAAACTGTCAAAAACCAATACCTGTCAAATCATCGGCTTCTGTGACGCTTCAATTCGAGGCTACGCAGGCGTCGTATATTTTCGTGTAAAAGAGGAAAACAATATATCTGTTTCTCTCATATCTGCAGAATCTAGGGTCGCGCCTATAAAGTCACAAACTTTGGCTAGGCTAGAACTCCTAGGCGCATTTCTTTTAAGCGAATTAATTGACTTCGTTTTATCTAGCTATGAAGGAAAAATAACTTTTACAAATATCGTTACTTTCTGCGATTCGCAAGTCGTATTGCACTGGCTTTCATCCCCTCCTAATCGCTGGCAAACTTTTGTTGGAAATCGAGTCAGTTGAATCCAAGAAATCATTCCCTCAAACTCGTGGCGCTACATTCCTTCTGCTTTGAATGCAGCCGATATTGCGTCACGAGGGGCCACCCCTTCACAGCTCATGTCACATGACATGTGGTGGAACGCACCGTCGTTTTTGTGGTCTCCCGAAAACGAATGGCCCGATTTTCATAAATCAAAAATGCCGATTGATTTCGGAGATATTAATCTGGAGGAAAAGCCAAAAGTCTGTTGCAATGCGATAATTGATGTCAACTTCTTAGATCAGCTTCTTATCAAATATTCATCTATATCAAAAATTCAACGTATCATTTGTTATGTCCTTCGAATAGTTAACCTTTTTCAAACCCATTCCTATCAAAAACCCACTAAGCCGCCGGACCAAAAAGTTATTTTCGAGAATATTGTTTTCCCTACCACCGGTGAGATGCAAAGTGCGTTACACCTTCTTATCAAACGCGTTCAAGGTTCTTGTTTTTATGAGCTTTTTTCCGCGTTGTCTAAGGATAAACCAATACCGAAACCTTTGCGAAAACTTTCACCTTTTCTTGATGAGAATAATATCATTAGAGCCGGTGACAGATTACAAAAATCTGACCTTTTGTCTTATTCTGCAAAACACCCCGTCTTACTTTCGAGTGACCATCGTTTAACTACTCTTCGTATCGAGTCCGCTCATCGACAATATCTTCATCCTGGGTTTAAAACATTACATAATCTGCTTTTACAGCAATTTTGGATATTATCTACCAGACGGGCAATTCAAAGAACCATATCCAAGTGCTTGCAATGTTTTAGAATCAACCCTAAACCCTATAGACCGCCCATAATGAGTTCACTTCCCGCTCATCGAATCAATCAACTTAAACCTTTTTCGAGTGTAGCTATCGACTTTTGTGGACCTTTCTTTGTGATTCCTCATCGTTACCGTGGTTGTAAAGCTTTCAAATCGTATGTCTGTGTGTTTGTCTGTACGGCCACACATTGCGTGCATTTGGAATTAACCATGGAACTGTCCACCGAAGGGTTCGTAGGTGCATTCCATCGATTCATTTCGTGACGCAATGCTGGTCAGATCAAGGCAGTAATTTTATAGGGTTTCGTAACCAATTACTGGATTACGCAAGAAGTGCTGCCACCAGACTTTCTATTCGTTGGCATCTGGGGCCTCCTCTCAGTCCACATTTTAATGGCCTGGCAGAAGCTGGCGTCAAAAGTTTTAAAACTCACTTTGTACGAGTTGTCGGCGACCAGAAGTTGTCTATCATGGAGATGTCCACCCTTACCTGTCGCATAGAAGCCGTACTTAATAGTCGCCCTTTATCTCCTGCCTCTTCGGACCCACACGATCTTCAACCTCTTACCCCTGGGCATTTTTTGACACTTGAACCCCTTAATTCAGAAATTCCGAAGTCAGATTTGTCCGAGGTTCCCCTAAATCGGCTCTCGAGATGGCAACTAATCCAAAAACTACATAATGATTTTTGGAAACGTTATTCTATAGAGTATTTGCATACGCTACAACAGCGACACAAGTGGGCTGATTCGTCCCCAAATATCAAATTAAATGATTTGGTTATCATAACAAGTGATCACATTCAATCGCCTTTGAAATGGCCGGTCGGTCGGGTCATCGAACTGCATCCCGGCGGGGACGGTCAGGTGCGTGTTGCGACGGTACAAACGGTTACCGGTGTTTATAAGCGGCCAGTTGTAAAACTGTGCCTCTTGCCAAAATAAAAGTAATTTTAATTTTCTACCTTTTACCGGGTATTACAATAGGTTTTTTTATTTTTAATTTTTTTTTTAATTTTCTGTTTGTTTGTTTTGCCTTTTTTCGGGATTTCGTTATCTCTAAATAAACTTACGATACTTATCTGTTTTCATTCATTTATATTTATCGGTCGATTCTTTTCCTTATATCTATATCTGTCCGGTTGAGATTCTAAAATTGTGTGTTTTGGAGGGCAGTTATGTTAGCTCCCGCTAAATTTCGCGGTTGTTTATATATATTTTTAAAACCACACAATTGTATGAAGGACAAAGCGCATTTCACGTATTTGGACATGCGCACCAACAACCAGTGAGATCCTTTGTCGACCGCCTCGAGAAAATGGCGTGTTAATTTCGTTCTCCAACTATTTCAAATATCTACACCTGAAAGTGCTCGATTTTTGTCTACTGAAGCATAGAACTAGAAACTTCAGACCTTCAGCTACGTGGTGACATCATTAGATCCCATCAGGAGCCCCTCAGAAGTGGAGAATTTGGCTGCAAACGGGTGAGTGCCTTTGATTCTGACTACCGTTGTTTGGCACCAAATATTTTACCTATGGACGATATTTATGTTTGCTCGCGCTTTCATTAATTAACTTATACAGTCCATTGCATTTATCGTTTTTCTAGCCGCGAGCTAACACATGTACATAAATCTAAATTGCCCACCCCCCTTTTAAATGTCTGGGACCGCCCCTGAGCATGAAGGTCAAAGTAATGTGACTCCTATATGAATGGAATTGGAAAAATAATTATGACATGATTTATGTCAGGTTTTCCACTAATTTACATACTCAAATTAGTCACACATATCAGCTGAAATCGCAGCCATTTATTGTCCAGGAAAATTATTGCACTTATGCATGTGCTTAAACTTATATATATATACTTATTATACTCGTTTATTGGTAACGTCAAAATTGCATTCTTGAAGGCTTCGACGGCTTTCTCTGGCGACTGACATCTTTGACCACGCAGTCCATTCTTGATTTTTGGAAAAGTATATAAATTGATGTGTCTTATGAAGAATGGTCCAACAATTCGAAGTTTTGTTGGGTTAAAAATTCAATGGATTTTTTGTGCTTTGTGCAAACTTGCATTGTTTTGGTCAAGGATGACTCGTCGTTCGGGGTTCGTTTTTCGAAACTCAGCGATGACTTTCGCCAAACAAATATTGATGTCCTAATCGACATTAACAGTTCTTTGATCTTTCAGAGAAATTGTTGCTAAGTGACCTGCTTTTGAGACAAAATTCGCGACGATCTTTTTGGATAAACTTCGAAAACAAATGGCTTTTGTTGGCATTTCTTCATCTTGGAATACCCAAACAGACAAATCCACGATTCGTCACCACATGCTGTACACGTTTTTCGACTCTCCAGCTTCAAAGTGGTCTAGAGTTTCCTGACACCAATTAACCCTAGCTCCTTTCAGTTCTTCGGTTAACAGATGCGGTATCCAGCGGGAAACTAATTTGTTACGCCTAATTCTTTATGCTAAATTTTTTGAATTGAGGTCTTTAAAATCCCCAATGAAGCCTCAATCTCGCGATATGTCACATGTCGATCTTCCGTGATGAGTGTGCGCACATACCTGGCCTTGGATCGTCGCCAAAGCCAATCCGTCCACGCTTGAATTCACCGGGTAGCGGAACAAAGATCGAAAGACAAAAGATTGAAAAGGCAAAAGATCGAAAATACAAAAGATCGAAAAACAAAAGATCGAAAGACAAACGATCGAAAATAGAGAAGATCAAAAAACAAAAGGTCGAAAAGGCAAAAGATCGAAAAACAAAAGATCGAAAATACAGAAGATCGAAAGTACAAAAGATCGAAAGACAAAAATCGAAAGGCAAAAGATCGAAAAACAAAATATCAGAAGACAAAAGATCAAAATATACAAGATGACGCGTATCATGTTTGCTTAGGTATATTCACATAAACAGTTTAAGCAAGGAGAGGTAAGGTAAAATTACCTAACCGTCAAATAAACCAATGGCATGTCATACTTAACACAAATCATATAGTTCGATAAAAGGGTCTCTTTTTGAATCATATTTTTTCAAAAAAAAACTTTCCTGATTTCTTTCCCGCGATCCTAGAGGGCGTGTAACTAAACCGAACCGAACCGAACCAAAACGAACCGAACCGGCTCGGTTTGGTTTTTGAATATATATATATATATATATATATATATATATATATATATATATATATATGTTAGAAAGAGACTCCATAGTCGAACCGGTTCCGTTCGGTTCGGTTTAGTTACACACCCTCTAGGACCCCGGAAAAGAAATCAGGAAAGTTTTTTTTTGAAAAAAACTATGTAATAGCGCTATTTTGAAACGCGATTTGATTCGATCTTTTGTACTTTCGATCTTTTGTTTTTCGATCTTTTTTATTTTCGATCTTTTACATTTTCGATCTTTGGATTTTCGCTCTTTTATTTTTCGATCTTTTGTACTTTCGATCTTTTGTTTTTCGATCAATTGTGGTTTCAATCTTTTGTCTTTTTGACCTTTTGTATTTCGATCTTTTGTCTTTCGATCTTTTGTACTTTCGATCTTCTTTATTTTCGATCTTTTGTTTTTGGATCTTTTGTATTCGATCTTTTGTCTTTCGATCTTTTGTCTTTCGATATTTATTCCGCCACCCGAATTCTCCTTACCAACGAGAAACTGTCGACTGATGCGGTGCTTCACTACCGAGAACCGAAATGAAGTCGGCAAGGTATTCTTGTTGAGAAAATTATACCCCGAAAATGTTCTCGGATTAATTCCATTTTTTGACTGATTTGCTGACTAAAAAAATTAACGCACTGACGTTTTGAATTTAGGTTAGGTAAAGATTGACTAAGTTTTAGTAATGACATTCGATCAGTATCGCTCTATGTTACTATATGCAAAATATTATGGACAGCCCTCTATTCATTTTTTCAGAAGGTACTTTATAAAGTTATTTTCAAGAATTTAACGCATTTTCTTCTTATAAAATTATATTTTTCGTCAGTGCATTTCTAGAAAAAGCAAACTAAATTTTTTTCCACAAGGTATAGCAAAACCGCAATTGCACAAGAGGCGTCAGATGAACCAATGAATATGAATTAGATACTAAACTTCAAGAAGAGAATAGCAAAAAGATAGGTGATAGCTCTCCAGAGAATTGGATCGTGAGTATTTTGGAAAAGATCTTACACTTGCCAAAGGAAAATAGAGCGAATCTTGCCTGGAAATTTTAGAATTTTTTATTTTGAGCTCTGAAATATATAGTAGTATTTTTAGTAGTATTTATTTCCAACTTGTATAGACCCACACAGTTTAAGGTATTTCAAGAAAGGAATCTGTGTGTCGCTTTTATTATCTTTAATTTTTAAATCCTACATTTTTCTTGCTAACGGGCAAAGGCATTTTGTATCTCTTGTATTTCGGCAAAGTTTACACAATTAAAATAGAAGTTGCTGCTCTTGAGCTGGCGGGTGACGTTAAACGTCGAATCGCACACGTGTTTTGGTGGATCTTAAAGCTGGCGGCCGACATTCAAGGCCGAATCGCATACCTGTTTTGCAGTTATAGTTTTTGCAAAGACAGTTAAACAAAGATAAAAGCCTACCATGGGCATACACTTTATAGAAAATGACATAGGCGGCGGTAAATATACTCATGAAAACTAAAGAAATAAAAATAGATAATAAAACTTTCTATTCGTACACCTACAGGAATGACACTGATTTATTTTCTAACTCTGCATACTGCCGACTAAAGGGGTTCCAAAAAGCACACCTGAAAGCAATTAAAAGCGCATCTCAAAAAAATCTACCAATCAGGTGCCGTCCATCAACCTGGGCTCGGTCGGTCGGAAAACAAATACTTTTGAAGAGCAGAATGAAGCAAAATTTCATGAAATGGATAGAACCCCGTATTAGGAGTTACTCAAGTGACTTTGCACAAACTATAGGACCAGCGACAGCCTACGTCGGCACGCGTTTAATCTATTTATTTCCATTGTTTTTTGACAAGTGTAGCAACTTATATTTTAATTATGTAAACTTTGGCACAGGCACATTTATTTTTTGTGGGCCTTAATTTTATGTTAAAGTATTAAATAATTCAAAGTATATTCAACTGTACCTCAAACAAAATTAATGCCCACCGCATAAATAAAATTCAGTAGTGTGTAGGTGCTAAAGTGAAAAAGAGCTCTATAACGTTAATGGCTCATGACTCTGGCTCCAGAGCTAAAGCAGAGGTGCTTTATATGGCGCGACTCTATTTGTATTGATTTTATGTCAAAATGTGTTCAATCAGGAAATAGGTGAAATATTGGTCTGCGGGCTTGGAAAATATTTATGGGTGTAGGTGTATGTTATTACTGTTGGTGTATATGGCCATAAACATATACAGAGGCCTCCAAAATTACTTCGTGTTTGATAAACACAGGGCCGCTTTGATTCATTCATACAGCTTGGTTAGGTTTTAAAAACTCTAGGTGTATGTTATTACTGTTGGTGTATATGGCAATAAACATATACAAAGGCCTTTAAAATTACTTCGTGTTAAGGATTTAAAAACTCTGATACAGCAGCTTCTTACCTGATTATTTTGCTGTGTGATTTCCTAATTTAATAGTTTTAAAGAACTCACAAGGTGCAATAGCCCTTTATTAGATTTTTCTGACAGTGTGCCTCTTTGGAGGGGTCTTCCTGCAGGATGTTTCTAGTTCCACTTTTTTTAAATCCCATACTAACATGAAGAATTAGGGTTAAGGAAACTCCTGAACCGCTGAATATATAAAGAAGCTAGGGTCAATCGATGTCAGAAAACTCTAGACCACTTTGAGGCAGGAAACGAGTCGTGGATTTACTCATATGAATCTGAAAATAATATGTTTGGGTGTACCAAGATCATAAAAATGCAACAAAAGTCATCCGTTCTCGAAGTGTATCCAAAAATCAAACAAGTTCAGTCGTTCTCCACTAGTTTAATTTTTTACAACTACATGTTTCGAGAGCATAAGCTCTCATCTTCAGGTTGTACACTGAAATAAAATAGGTGAAATAAATGCCTGGTTCCTACAATTATTTATAATATAATCCAAAAAGAAAGTCGGGATATTTGTCTCAAACGCAGGTCATGTAGCAAAAATTTCTCTGGAAGTTCAAAGGACCGTTACTGCCCATTGGTACATCACAATTTGTTTGCCGAAAGTAATTGCTGAGCATCGAAAAACGAACCCCGAACGCCGAATCATCCTCCACCAAGACAATACAATTTCGCACAAAGCAGCGGAAACCATTGACTTTTTAACCCAACAAAACGTCGAATTGTTGGACCATCCTCCATACAGTCCCAACGATTTCTATACTTTTCCGAAAATCAAGAATAGACTGCGTGATCAAAGATTTCAGTCACTAAAGGAAGTAGTCGACTTTGACTTTGAAATAATATAGTCTTCAAAAGTTATCTGTTTTCTTCCAGCTGTATATGCAAAATGTAAAAGACAACCCTCGTATCATATCCAGCGAAAAACTAAAACGCATTATGTGAAAGACAATTTGTGTGTGCTGATTTCAACGTCACTAAAATAAATAAATATTCAGCAATACAGCGGTGTCTTCAGCTATGAAAAGTTGTTGATCATGATGCCTATACCTTTTTGGTTGGTTAGAATAAAGCCGAGGGGATTTCACGGCCCGCTATATACATATGTACAAATTTTGACCTAATTATTGCACAATAATCTGGTAGTGCTTGGCAATAGCCCGCAATGATCTTACAGTAGTCGCAATAACAATGCACTAGTCTGCAATAATCAGCAGAAGCTTGCAATAACTGTCCACAAATCTGCAATAATCCGCCATAACTTGCAATGAATGTGCATTAAATCTGCAATAGTCGCAATGGTTCAGAGTCTAGGGTTATTGTCCAATATATGTACAAACTTTAGTTCAGTGAAATTCCCCTCGAATAAAGCTTTCGACAAGGTCCGTGATAATCAGCTAACCTATCCATTGAATAAATTGGCAAAAATTTTTTTTTAAGTCACCAGCTTTTATAAAATGCACTAAAAATTATAAAATAATTTTCTAACTTTCTAATATTATCATATTATTAAAAGCGATGGCCGACTGATGGAAATTTTGACGATGTTAGCACGATAAGATATCCGTATCAATTAAATATCACTATTTGCAAGAATCAATCTAGCAGAAAAAGGTACCAAACCCACCCAACCCGACCCAAGATACCCCAGCATTTCTCTGACATAGGTATGGCAATGGCATAACATTGCGGCACATCAAACATATCTTTGATGACCTGCTATGTTGAATATTCTTTAAGTGTTTAGATCACAAATTTAGACTAAGTTATGCTTTGATTTGCGGCCATCGCTTTTATTATTATGATAATATTAGAAAGTTAGAAAATTATTTTTTAATTTTTAGTGCATTTTATAAAAGCTTGTGACTTAAAAAAAAAATCCCAATTTATTTTCTACTTTTTAGTCTCAGCTGTCTACTCTATTAAATGAAAATATTTGTTCAATAACAGAACAGAAGAGTTTATTCTAGATTATAATGAAATCGCTGATCGTGAGTTGATTGGAAACTCATTTTTCTATTGGGGGAAGGAGAGGGTGGGTGTAGAGGTAGAAATATAATTTTTGTTTGGGCTGTATTGCCATCGGACCTTTATGCATATACCAAATTTTATAAAAGTCATTTGAAGTAAAGTGTGTCAAAAACGCATTTTTTATGGAAGGGGGTGGGGGGTAGGGAGGACATTTTTTCATTATTGTTGTATTGTCATCGGACCACTATATGTATACCAAATTTCATCCAAATCGGATAATGGGAAGTGTGTCAAAAACGCATTTTTCTATAGATGGGGGTGGGGTTAGGAGTGGTAGGATTTTTTTTTCAATGTTTTATTGTCATCGGACCACTATATGTATACCAAATTTCATCCAAATCGGATAATGGGAAGGGTGTCAAAAACGCATTTTCTATGGAAGGGGTGGGGGTAGGGGTGGGAGGATATTTTTTTTTAATATTGTATTGTCATCGGATCACTATATGTATACCAAATTTTATCTAAATCGGATAACGGGAAGTGTGTCAAAAACACATTTTTCTATAGAAGGGGTGGGGGTAGGGGTGGGAGGATTTTTTTAAATGTTGTATGGGACCACTATGTGCGTACCAAATTTCATCCAAATCGGATAATGGGAAGTGTGTCAAAAACGCTTCACAAGATTTGATAGATAGTTAGTTAGATAGTTAGACGGAACATCTGAAGCTAAATAAAAGCTTGTAAAAAATAAAAGTGTGCCACATTATTTTAAACAGAATTTTATGCTGATTTTAAATTGTAAATAAAAATACGGTTATTTTATAAAAATATCAAATGTATGCAATATCTTTTAAAATGTGCCTTTAGTCATATATAAATTGTCTTACATAAATAGTTTAGTTTTTGGCAAGCGTCCCCAAACTTCATTAATTTTGCGAAAATCTACAGGAGGGCCTTTATAAGTATCCTATCTAACCCCACCTTTCTTGGATGCTAATATCACGTAGTAAGAACCTCGAGGGTTAAAATTTATATCCCCGACAAGAACTTCATTAACTTGGGGTTAAATCGGAACTATTATATTCGGCTACCCATAACTCATTTCTCGTAGATATTCTTCTCTTTCTCACAACGGTAGAATTTGATATTAGGCGTCTTTGTCTTTTAGTCTATTTTCTTGTTTTTCCCTGGAAAAGTTATTGCGGCGCCAATGGGGGTTGTCTTTTCGATAGGAATCAAATTTCTGGGTAAAATAAGAGAGTAATAGTCCAGGAGCCAAATGCAAATGGAAAATTATGCAATAAAAGTTTTTAAAAGAACTTCATTTGGTTTTTCTAATAATATTTGAAAATCTGGTAGATTGTCAGCTGTGATGAAGGCAGTGTCGGTAATGACACTTATCGTAAAGGCAAGCTTGCTTTCAAATAAGTGTCCTTAATTGTCGGCATAGTGTAGGTTGTTTACAAGTTTACCATCACCATACCTTGCAGTTATTCAGAGCTTCAATAAGCTTCAATAAGCTCTGAATAACTACAAGGTATGGTGATGGTAAACTTTTAAACAACTTACACTATACCGACAATTAAGGACACTTATTTTACACTTTACGATAAGTATCCTTACCGACAATGCCTTTATCACAGCTGACAATCTACCAGATTTTCAAATATTATTAGAAAAACCAAATGCAGCATGCAGGCAATCATAACGAAAAAATGAAACGTTCTTGGTATTCTAAATATGGATATCACAAAAGAGTGTCACAGTACAAATGTCACGTTTTTTCAAACATTCAATATCAATGTGAGGCATAGACAATAAAAGTTAAATAAAATAGAAAGTCTTTTAACTTTTGCGTATACAGCTGGAATAAAACAGTAGATAACTTTTAAAAATTTTTTTGCTTTTCGAAGTATTCTCCATGAAAATTAATGCACTCTTGCATGTGCTCAAGCCAGCTGTCAAAGCTGTACTTCCCCCGTTTGTTGGTACTGTCAAAATTGCACTCTTGAAGGCGTCGACTGCTTCCTCTGGCGACTGAAATGTTTGACCACGTAGTCCATTCTTAATTTTCGGAAAAGCATAAAAATCGTTGGGACTTCCGTCGGGACTTTATCGAGGACGGTCCAACAATTCGACGTTTAGCTGGTTAAAAATTCAATGGTTTTGTATGCTTCTTGCGAACTTGCATTGTCTTGGTGGAGGATTATTCGTCGTTCGGGGTTCGTTTTTCAAAGCTCAGCAATGACTTTCGGTATACTAATGGTGATGTAACAATCGGGAGTAAGAGTCCTTTGATCTTCCAGAGGAATTGTTCCTATTGTCTGCTTTTGAAACAAATGTCGCCCATTTTTTTTGATACACTTCGAGAACGGATGACTTTTGTTGACTTTTCTTTAACTTGGAACACCCACACTGACGACTGGTTCTCGGGTTCATATGAGTAAATCCACGAATCATCACCACTGCTAAACTTGTACACGTTTTTTGAGTTAATTGCCTCAAAGCGGTCTAGAGTTTTCTGACACCCAATGACCCTAGTTTCTTTCTCTTCTTCGGTTAACAGATATCGATGGTCTCGGAGGCGGTGTCCAACGGGAAACTAATTTTCGTACCCCCAATTCTTCATGCAAAATTTTTTGAATTGTGGTCTTTGAAATCCCCAATGAAGCCTTTATCTCGACGTTTTCCTTAGTGAGAGCCGTTTTTGATGCACCTTGATACTAACGACAAACTGTCGACTGATGTGGTGCTTTATTAGTAAAATCAGAAATAAGCTCAGCAAGGCATTCTTGTTGAGATAATTTCCTTCGAAAATTGTAAAGAATTATAGCCCAAAAATGTTCTCGGTTTAATTTAATTTTTCGACTGATGTTAACTCAAAAATTGACTGTAGCTATAAAACTATATGTATCACACTGGCGTTTTAAATTTAGGTGAGGTAAGTATTGAGGTTAAGATTTAGTAACGAGATTCGATCAGTCGAATGCTAAAAATTTCACGGACTGAAGCGCAAGCCAAAAAAGAAGAAGAACATAAACATGTTAAAACTGTTTGGTTTTCACTCCCTCCAACGTCGATCAAAAGGATACGAATGATCCCCGTCTGGAACACGTCCTGACAATCAGAAACAAGTGATCCAGCCAATCCACTACCGGTTTCGGTCTTTTGGGCCATCCTTAGGTGAATTTAGGCGATAGCTCCGTGTAGAGCATAAGTTGTGTGAAACTAACAGAAACAACTACTCCGAGGGAAAATACCCCTACCGGCATTGAATTATACTGATGGTTTGATGCTTTCGTTGGGAACTTGTTAAAACTATTTGGTTTTCACTCTTTCCAACGTCGATCACAAGGATACGAATGATCCCCGTCTGGAACACGTCCTGGCAATCAGGAACAAGTGATCCCCGACCGGTTTCGGCCTTTTGGGCCATCCATCCTCCACTTTACGTTATTAATTTTTTTATTATTTTTTTATTTATACTGGGACTTTCCATCCAATCAGGATCAATCGCCCAGTTTCGCAAAGTTCTAGCATGGTTAAAGTATTTTTTTTTAAACAAACACAAACAGCCAAGTACCTAGCCAGGGATCGAACCCGGACCGCTGGTGTGAGAAACAACCATTGCTACCACTACACCACTACGGCGACATGTTACTAAATAACTAGTAGATAAACGCGCGGAAATTGGCAAAAAGAACAGCTCAAAACAGATATAAAATCAATGCTTAATAATAACAAAACTGCAACAAGAAATGTTCCCTAAACTCCGCTATAAATGACCAAGTTTAAATCCCTTACACATTTATCTACAAAATAAGTTAGGCCCTTTATCTAGTTTAAGATCCTTCGTTCGATTATGAGAAATAATTTTGTCATGAAACTCCTTTTAATCGAGAGATATAGCCACGGAAATTCGCAAAAGGAACAGCTAGGAAATATGTAAAAGGAACGCTTAATAGCAAGGAAATAGCAATAAAAAATGACGCGGTGACACTTTTAAAAGGAATAGGAGGAATTAATGAGAGTGCCGCGTTTTTAAAACGAGCTACGCTGGTCGTCTTAAATTATGGTTTTGATTACAAAGTGGATATTACAGGTGATATAAACCAAATCGTTGTCGTCACTGATTTATGAGAGGCTTTTAAGAAAATGGCTTTTAATTAAAAAATATAAGATTAGTATTATCCTGCCTAAAAGGCGGGTACTTAT
This sequence comes from Aspidapion aeneum, assembly GCA_963576565.1. NCBI lineage: Eukaryota > Metazoa > Arthropoda > Insecta > Coleoptera > Brentidae > Aspidapion > Aspidapion aeneum. The sequence goes on from OY755044.1 coordinate 43,183,766, forward strand.
GCTACAAATTTTTGATATTCTAATAATCAAATGCGTTAGAGCATAAATAAGAGGCATATCCATGCATTCTCACAAGCGATGTTTGAAGCCAGAACCCCTATTTAATTCTTAATGTTCCTTTTTCGGGTAGACAGAATATCGGTTACTGCGCATGCGTCAGTTTTGGCGGTTTTGGAACATACTCCGTTACGTCACTACATTACTTGAATTGTCAAATGTTTAGGTTTATATCTATTATTTTTCTAAAAACTAGTTGATATATATATATATATATATATATATATATATATATATATATATACAAATTAAAAAAATTATTAGTCCGGTCACTACCTTATTTAAAAATTGAAAAACAAACGTGGAAATGGACAAAAATCGCGTTGTCGTAAATTTAATAAAACTATTTGTTATAAAAATAATGTTTATAAACTAAGGTGGGTAAGATAAGTTTTTATTTAAATTAATTCAGCAGAATTTTTGATAAATTTTTAGTTATTTCCTGATGTAAAGAACCCTAAAAATAGTAAACATATAATACAAAACTATGCGCATTTGGTTTTGCGCCACTAAGAAAATTGATCAAGGCATGTTTTTCAACGAATTTTGGGCAAAAATTTGACGCAGCAGCCTGAATTTTTTTTTTGAGTGGCTATAAAAATTCTGGCACTACCATGTTGAATGGGCACAAGCCGGCACGGGTTTTCCAAAAAATCCGAAAAGAAATGAAACGAACACATGAGTTTTACATATTTTTGGTCGTAAAAAAGCGAGAACTTTTAGTAGTCCTTTCTTTTACTCCAGGTTTTAAATCCTTTTTAATGACCGTTCTAAATTACAAAGCAACTAATATACACCGCACTTTATAGCCCGTTGCCGCTTAGTAAATCGCTTTCCGTCGTTTTTCCAGCCTTTGGAAAACAAAAGACTGTTAGCTGTAAGCAGGCTCGGAAAAGCGGTTAGCGGTTGTTTTTGCGCGGTGTTGCCACATTTAAATAGCGCAAGGGTTAAACGGCCAGCAATTAGGGCCCTAGAACAGTCGCTGTTAGTGGCTAATTACCTCTGTCTGGGAAATAGTGGAGAAGAGTAGGAAAATAGAACGCAAATTAGCTCTTGGGTTAAGAGACATTAAAAACTTTATAAAGGCCTACACAAAATATATGTTTTGATTTTCAAAAAATTAAAAAAGTATGTAATACAATTCATAATATGCTTTTTTCCCGAATTCGCAGTGAAAAACAAGATTAAGCTCCTAAACCGTTTACGCTAAGCGCGAATTTTATTTGGTAATATTATAGTTGATATTGTAAGTGGCACCGCGTCATCAAACGGTGGTGGGAGGGAAAGGAGTAGAGGGTCACAGTACAGTGGCATGCAGTTGCTTTAATTTTTTTATTGATATTTATTCCTAACACAAGGCACTGCAATAATTAGTCCTTAGCTTAATATTTTACTTGCTTTTTATGCATGTGTTCTTCTAAACGCTTTCATTAGAAAGAAGCATAAATACTCTTATCTGGTTATTACGAACATATTGATTTAGCCGGGCTTTGACGTTTTCCGTTCCTTGTTGTTTTGACTGTTTTATGTCAAACAAATTACGACCACGCTTGTTACAAAAGAAATTACCTTTTTTCTTTTAATTCTCTTTTATGTTTCGAATCTTTATTTATTAAGTACCTAATTCATCTCTCCTTTAAAAGGTATCAGCATTTTATTATACACATATAAAGCAGCACACTTCATGTTCAAAGTGAAACACTAATTTTTTAAGTTGTGACTTCTTAATGGTTTTTGCCACAAAATTTGGTTTACCATAGTTTTATACATCTTTAACTATAGTTTCCTTATCCGATTGAAAAGACTTCAGACTACGAACGTTTGGAGGGCAGGTCCTTTACACTAGGCATGCTCGCATGCACAACAAGTAAGTTCGGTAGAAATAAACTTTTGGACTTCCATTGTCTTTATTTATTTTAACACGACGTTTCGTTTAGTAAATATCTGTAACCGTTTTGAACCGAAACAATCTAGTCTCTAGGCTACTATTTATACTACTTGGTGTGCAGTCAGGTGTGACGACCCGCCCCCTTTTTAATCCTAAGATGCTGGTTTTCCTTAAGGAGTGGTTCTGCAATATAAACGCAGTTTCAATGAACTTTTGTTTTCGCCAATGCGATTCCTTATGCAAACCTTTAGCTCCTGACTACTGAATCCTGTGATCATTTGACCATGCATGATCCGCTAAACCGGATTTTTTAACATCCCCTAATTGGGTACTTGTTAGATGTTCATTTACCGAGGGCTCATCAGCTTTCAACAGTACTGTACAAATTTCACAACAGGACCCGACAGTACCACGACAGGACCCAACAGTACGCGACAGGACCCGACAGGACCCAACAGTACTCAACAGTACTCGACAGGACCCGACAGGACCCGACAGGACCCAACAGGACCCAACAGTACTCAACAGAACTCAACAGTACTCAACAGGACCCGACAGGACCCAACAGTACTCGACAGGACCCAACAGTACCCAACAGGACCCAACAGTACTCGACAGGACCCAACAGTACTCGACAGGACCCGACAGGACCCAACAGGACCCAACAGTACTCAACAGGACTCAACAGTACTCAACAGGACCCGAAAGGACCCAACAGTACTCGACAGGACCCAACAGTACCCAACAGGACCCAACAGGACCCAACAGTACTCGACAGGACCCAACAGTACTCGACAGTACACGACAGGACCCAACAGGACCCAACAGGACCTAACAGTACTCAACAGGACCCAACAGTACACGACAGGACCCAAGTCCTGTTGGACGCTGTACAAAATTTTAGGGTGCCGATGACCCCTCGTCATTTACTCTAACCTGAAGAGGGCGTTTCGTTTCACCTACATATGATTTACCACAGTTCGGTTGTGCGCGCTGTAATGAAAGAGGTATTAAAACACAACTCCCGAATTACATAAGCATTTTTGGACAAACATTCGTTTGACGTGAAACGGTGTTCTTCCAACGTATCGATGCCCAAAGAAATGTCGAAATTGGTACTGGTTGTTCACACATTTTTTATTGATATTTGTTTATTGAAAGTACTGTCCACACCGCATTCGCCAATTTTCTTTACTTCTTTTGATAATACCGACAATCTACCGATTACGAGGGAACATCATCAAACTTTCGTTGACCTTTGCTAAACTGTCCAAACCAGCAAGCCCCAAGCCCCCCCCTCCCGAACGGAACCGAACCTCCACCCCCCCCCCTGGGTGCGCCCATGATAAAAGTATGTATATTTATATTTCTACACTGAAAGGAAACACAAAGCTTTTCTTTCAACAATAAATTAATGTGCTTTGTTTATATAAATTCACTTAATTCACATTTCTAAAGGTTTATTTACCTCCTAAATAGTCAACAACACCGTCAAATTAATGAAAAAACTCAAAAAACGGAGATAAAAACGTCAAAAACACCTTAAAATCACACGAACTCTCAATACAAACAAAGCAACTGGTCCGCTGGTGACGTAAGCAGGCAGTGTTCGTCTCGCTTGATCGACGCTAACATAGAGTTAAATCGAAATAAGCAATCCTGTGTGTTTAGTATCGTTGGTCACCGGTCACCCCTCGCCTTTTTCACTACTACTAGTAGCAATGTAGTAGCACTACAAAGGCAAGGACTGTACACAGAGAATAGGATGGTCCACTTCGCGAAATCTGTCACACGGTTTTTAATACGTCACAAAATACTCAACGACTTAACCTCACTTTTTCGTAAAATAAAAACAAAAACTAATTTTAAAACGTTTTTTTTAAAACCATGTCTCGCTGTGATGTAGAAGGATAATAATAATATACAATTTTATGTAAAAATATCATAGGTGTATCTTCTTCAGAAAATAGTTTACAGAACTCCCTCAATCATCAATAAAATCAAATAAATTTTGGTAGGTATTCGTGGGTAGAGGACAGACCAAAAAGAAACTAAGGTACCTTTGGCAACGTTTCGGATTTAATTAATCCTTTTTCAAGCCCTAAAAACAATGAACAGGTTCTATATTTTTACATGGAAGAGAAATGTAACAAAATCTAATAACATTTTTTTGTCTTGAATTTTTTTTATGTTTATATGTTCAACCTAGGATTATTCTCTATTATCAATCTATAGTCCAAAGTAAACTTACTCAGATAGAAATGTTTCTTGGGTCCATAAGTACAGCGACCCAAGAAACATTTCTATCTGAGTAAGTTTACTTTGGACTATAGATTGATAATAGAGAATAATCCTAGGTTGAACATATAAACATAAAAAAAAAAAAAAATCAAGACAAAAAAATGTTATTAGATTTTGTTACATTTCTCTTCCATGTAAAAATATAGAACCTGTTCATTGTTTTTAGGGCTTGAAAAAGGATTAATTAAATCCGAAACGTTGCCAAAGGTACCTTAGTTTCTTTTTGGTCTGTCCTCTACCCACGAATACCTACCTGATTCTATAATAGGACACAAAATGCACACAATCAAATAAATTTTTTCATTGTCATTCATCATTTGCTTAAAAAAACTTATATATTTTGTGAATAGTATTTTACTCCCCATTAGAATACCTTAGAGTCCCTGTATGTAGACATATTTGGATATATTATAATATATCCAAATATGTCAACATACAGGGACTCTAGAATACCTATGCCTAGAATGAGGGGTGATCAGCTGCCCATAGTAGGTGTACAAAATTAATTTACAGGACTGTGCAGGACACTATATTGCCCGGCTTAAGCTATAATGCTTTTATCCAACATTTGGACAATTTTGATGCTGTCTTAATCACTACATTATTCTACTTATCAATTTTTATTAGCAAATCTTCTTAAGCTTTTATGGTTTTTAAGAAGCAAATAACTTACCATTATCAGAGAGTAGCATTTGTATATTATTTTTCAGGTTTTTTTAATCAAAACTAGGAAAATTTTATAGGTAGATAGCGGCATTCTAGCTTAAGCAGTATATTATGGGTTATTATATAATTAGTAGCTGTAATTATATTTAGTTATTTTGCATTAATAAGGTATTTGTAGGTTTCACGTTCTGTTTAAAATACAGGGTGTTTATTTTAAATCTTCCCACCCCAGATTTCTCGAAAATGATTTTTTTTTAAATGCCAAAACACGTCAATTAATTTATTAAGGAGGACACATTCTGGCTATCTTAAAATTTTTGTAGTACACACCCCCTCTGAGGGGTACATTTTACCCCTATATTTTGAATATGGAAAGTGGGTCAATGGGCACTTTTTTTTGAAGGTTTCTTAAATATCTTTACAAAGGTGTACAAATTTTGAAAATCTATCAATTTGTTTTTGACATAATCACTTATTTTTTCAAAGGGGGTGTGTACTACAAAAACTATAAGATAGCCAAAATGTGTCCTCCTTAATAAATTAATTGACATGTTTTTACTTTTTCTCGAAAAAAAAAAATCATTTTCGAGAAATCTTGGTTGGGAAGTTTTAAAATGAACACCCTGTATATTTCTATAGAGTTAATGAAAATAAGGACACCACTTTTGATCACACACCTGTATTTCTATGTCTTCCTCAGGCTACACCTTAGCCTTAGGAAGACGAAAATGGATTGTCAAAAAGAAATAAAGTTGTGTGATCAAAATTGGTGTCTTTTTTTCCATTAACCCTATAGAAATGAATAAGGTATAGAATAATAAGAGAATTTTAATAATAATAAAAAGCAAGTTGTTTTGATGAAAAATATTTATTTGTATTTTATTATAAAAGTGGAGTCAAATTTTTTTATGGTGGCTGGTAATCTTTGTTTTTTTTTTGGAAAGGTTGGTTAATGAAATATACACACGTTTGTTCCATGTGAGATGCACACAAAATTTTGTCAAATCTGACATAAACTGATTTTACCTCACTATAAGTTCAGGGACTCCACCATTATGAAAGGCCGCATGGGTAGCCCGTGTTTTTTTAAAATGTTTCTCCTTTGTTCAATTAGTTCCTCCACCTTCAAGTCAGTGCTGACCTGAAAAAGAAAATAAATTTTATATATTTGTAAATTTAATACAGAACCAGTGACGTATATAAGGCTGGGCCCCCCTTTAAAGTTAAGTTTTTTTAGATATTTTCCACATATTTTATGAATATAAACATAAAATAGCCTAAAATACTGGCTCATGAGGTCTCGCCTCCCCCCCCCCCCCGAAACCGTCTCGCCCCCTCCCCCGAATTTTTTTCTATATACGCCACTGTGCAGAGAATTAAATGTTTGCTTTAAGTTAAAAGGTTTAAACTTCACATTTTCATGCTTAAAAATCTTTAATGATTAATTCAAAGAATTGAAGCCATGATTCAAATCACATCAAATTTAAAGTTATTAAAATCACAAAATACAAATATAAAGCATTCTAAAAAAAATAATAAATAGCACTTACTATGTTATTGTGGACGACCAAAGCCAGATTGTTTCCATCTTTAAGCGGATATCTGAAACAAAAAAAAAAAAGTATGAATTTTATATTAAAAACAAATAAAGCCTACGCCTGTGGATACTTGTCGACAATTAGCACATAAATCAGTTAATTAAAAATCAATCCTATTTACTGTTTGTTTATAAAGCACTCAGTTTCCACACAACAAGAAGTTTATACAATGAATCCTTTTTTATTCTTGAAGCTATATTTCTACCTTTAAAGCGTTATTCCTGATGACTCTTGCAACCAAGACACCATTATGATCCCATAAAAATACTCGCGTATTTAGGTCTGTATTAGCACAAAAACTATACTTTGTTTGGTCAATCTTCTTCCTAAAACATGAAATATAATCTATAATCTTTGAACATGGCGTCCCCTTGATTTTTCGGCACAGTGTCTGCAGAGACATTTCTCTATGAGTGTCTGCGACGGTCTGTAATACAATGCTACGTAGGGCGTCGAGTCGGTTCGGTCTAGACCGCGGCTCATACGTAGGGGAGAGCGGGGCTCGTTGGGCATAGGGGCACGTTGAGAAACCCCTATTAACTCGACAATTAGACGTCAGCTGCCAGCGCCACCCACGTGGCAAAGTCGCCTTTGCTCATGCATTAGTCCGCAGTGAGAATCTGTGATGTGTGTATCTCCAAGAAACAGATTTTGACCAATTTTTTTTTGCTCTGTAACGAAATAGCGCGTATCAAAATAGCGCGTATCAAAACAGCGCTTTTCCAAACAGCGCGTTTTCAGAATAGCGCGTGTTCAAAATAGCGCGTATCAAAACAGCGCTTTTCCAAACAGCGCGTTTTCAGAATAGCGCGTGTTCAAAATAGCGCGTATCAAAATAGCGCGTATCAAAATAGCGCGTAATCAGAATAGCGCGTATCAAGGGGCAAGGTCAGATAAGTCATACTTACTTAACCGTTAAATAAACTCATGGCTTGCTATACTAAAAATGTTTCGGTTTGGTTCGGTTCATTTCAGTTCGGTGCGGTTTGAATCGGTTCGGTTCGGTTCGGTTTGGTTACACCCTATAGTATCCCGGGAAAAAAGTCAGGAAAGTTTTTTTTTAATATGTTAGAAAGAGACCCCTTACTCGAACTATTTTGTAACAGCGTCGTTTGTAATGGCGATCTTTCAAAACGCGGTATTTTTAGACGCGCTATTTTAAGGCGCGCTATTTTGAACACACGGTATTTTAAACACGCGCTATTTTGATACGCGCTATTTTGAATACGTGCTATTTTGATACGCGCTATTTTGAACACGCGCCATTTTGATACGCGCTTTTTTGATACGTGCTTTTTTGATACGCGTTATTTTGAACACGCGCCATTATGATACGCGCTATTTTGATAACGCGCCGTTGTGATACGCGCTATTTTGATCACGCGCTATTTTGAACACGCGCTCAAATGAGTGCGCTATTTTGATACGCGCTATTTCGCTACAGAGGCATTTTTTTTTTGGACCTCGTAAGTAACTTTTTGTTATTTCGGAAAACATTTTCCAGATTGTTTTATAACACCTGCATGCCCCCATTCGGTTTTTTATAGTTAATTATAACGATGCTAATATTTACGCAAACATGATTGCCGACTCTCTCAATTTTTTTTTTAAGGTTAAAATCAGCATGCGTACGTATGATGAACTAAAAATCACGTCATGTAATAATTCTCGCCCTAAACAAATTGTTTTAGATTATCCGCCTCTTGAAGACTGCGACGACTTGCGCCTGTAGTTATTTATCAAAGTTACCTTTGGCAACGCTGAAACGCTTTCGACTGGAATCGGGCATATTGCGGTCTCTTATTAATATATGCTATATTCTATCTGTTTTTTACCCTCTTATGGAAATTAGGCCCCCTAGATATGGACTTGTTCACGCGGTATCTTGATTGGTGTTCTCTTGCAAACAAAAAACGATTAGTTTTTCTGTAAAACTAAGTTATTGGCAGAAGTTATAAGCCAAAAATTGTGAAAAAACAGTAAAAAAGCCGCCATTTATTTATTTTTGACATCACACAGACCCTTCCACTCAAATTTGAGGCAAATACCCGGTGACTTAAAATTGTGTGATCTATTATTACCAATCGATCTAGGGAAATTTAAAAAATTCGTGCTTTTCCGAAAGCTGGCGAAAGAAAGACCAAGAATATCAACCGAAGAAAATGGTCAACAGCTATACTAACTGAAACTCCGGTTAAAGAAGAGTTGGAACGTGAAAAAAGTAAAAAAAAAGAAAAATCTGTAACCAAAATGTCTTCAAGGAAAAGAAGCATAGAAAAACTAATCAGAAAAGGACACTGAAAGATGACAGCGATGATGAAGAGGAAACATTTTGTTTAGTCTGCATGGAACCATTCTCAAACAGCAAACCAAAAGAAAAATGGGTACAATGTTTAACTTACAAGTTTTGGGCTCATGAAACATGTGCTGATGCAGGGTTTACTTATGTTTGCTAAAACCGTAATTCCGAATCAGACTAGAGCAAGAATTATGTTACTTTATATTGTTTGCTTTTTAAGAAATTTAAAGTTTAGTATTTTATTATTATTAATAAAAATAATCTAAGAATTTCCTGTTATTTTATGTTGCATATATATATATACAGTTCCTAATTATTCAACCATGCCCAACTTGCCCCATCGTATGGCCCAACTTACTCCGTGGGTGGGGTTAGTTGGGCCGCTTGCAAGGGTGCTAGAAAAAAGTGTTTTTTAAGTTTGAATGCATAGTTTTAAAAACCAATATATGCCTTAAACATATTATAATTGTAAAACTGTAAGTAATATAGCAATGCTTTTATTTACAACAAAAATCAGGTTAACCAAATATTTGTTAATAATAAAATCGGTTTTTTTTTCTTTGCAATATAGCAATGCTTTTATTTGCATTTATGTAAAAAGTGGCTTAACGAGCCCCGCTCTCCCCTACAAAATATCAACCGAAACGTCACGATCTCGCGCGACAAGGCCCGAGCCGGGACTGGTGTTCTGTGGACGAGACCGTACTAAGTTATATTGCTCAATAATATCGCTTGTTAATAATAACCAAATTTGTTTGAACTTTACGAAGTAATTAATAGAAACCAATTCAGACCGTTATAATAACAAAATCACGCCATAACATTATACAAAAAAATGTTTGTTGTAATAAACACAAAGAAATATTTGCCAATATTAAGAGTATATTTATATTTAGGAAATTTTAAGTATTAATAACAAAGACGTTCTGTTACCTTAAAAGAAAGAGTGTTTTTGGTTAATATAAGGCAATTAATATTTACAAAAACATCAAATTATTAAAGAAACAAATGATATATTATTTATAACTAAACACTTTAAAAAAGGTTTGTTACCAATAATTAATGATATTTGCTTTTAATAGTTTTTAATGCACACAATCAAATAAATTTTTTCATTGTCATTCATCATTTGCTTAAAAAAACTTATATATTTTGTGAATAGTATTTTACTCCCCATTAGAATACCTTAGAGTCCCTGTATGTAGACATATTTGGATATATTATAATATATCCAAATATGTCAACATACAGGGACTCTAGAATACCTATGCCTAGAATGAGGGGTGATCAGCTGCCCATAGTAGGTGTACAAAATTCATTTACAGGACTGTGCAGGACACTATATTGCCCGGCTTAAGCTATAATGCTTTTATCCAACATTTGGACAATTTTGATGCTGTCTTAATCACTACATTATTCTACTTATCAATTTTTATTAGCAAATCTTCTTAAGCTTTTATGGTTTTTAAGAAGCAAATAACTTACCATTATCAGAGAGTAGCATTTGTATATTATTTTTCAGGTTTTTTTAATCAAAACTAGGAAAATTTTATAGGTAGATAGCGGCATTCTAGCTTAAGCAGTATATTATGGGTTATTATATAATTAGTAGCTGTAATTATATTTAGTTATTTTGCATTAATAAGGTATTTGTAGGTTTCACGTTCTGCTTAAAATACAGGGTGTTTATTTTAAATCTTCCCACCCCAGATTTCTCGAAAATGATTTTTTTTTAAATGCCAAAACACGTCAATTAATTTATTAAGGAGGACACATTCTGGCTATCTTAAAATTTTTGTAGTACACACCCCCTCTGAGGGGTACATTTTACCCCTATATTTTGAATATGGAAAGTGGGTCAATGGGCACTTTTTTTTGAAGGTTTCTTAAATATCTTTACAAAGGTGTACAAATTTTGAAAATCTATCAATTTGTTTTTGACATATTCACTTATTTTTTCAAAGGGGGTGTGTACTACAAAAACTATAAGATAGCCAAAATGTGTCCTCCTTAATAAATTAATTGACATGTTTTTACTTTTTCTCGAAAAAAAAAATCATTTTCGAGAAATCTTGGTTGGGAAGTTTTAAAATGAACACCCTGTATATTTCTATAGAGTTAATGAAAATAAGGACACCACTTTTGATCACACACCTGTATTTCTATGTCTTCCTCAGGCTACACCTTAGCCTTAGGAAGACGAAAATGGATTGTCAAAAAGAAATAAAGTTGTGTGATCAAAATTGGTGTCTTTTTTTCCATTAACCCTATAGAAATGAATAAGGTATAGAATAATAAGAGAATTTTAATAATAATAAAAAGCAAGTTGTTTTGATGAAAAATATTTATTTGTATTTTATTATAAAAGTGGAGTCAAATTTTTTTATGGTGGCTGGTAATCTTTGTTTTTTTTTTGGAAAGGTTGGTTAATGAAATATACACACGTTTGTTCCATGTGAGATGCACACAAAATTTTGTCAAATCTGACATAAACTGATTTTACCTCACTATAAGTTCAGGGACTCCACCATTATGAAAGGCCGCATGGGTAGCCCGTGTTTTTTTAAAATGTTTCTCCTTTGTTCAATTAGTTCCTCCACCTTCAAGTCAGTGCTGACCTGAAAAAGAAAATAAATTTTATATATTTGTAAATTTAATACAGAACCAGTGACGTATATAAGGCTGGGCCCCCCTTTAAAGTTAAGTTTTTTTAGATATTTTCCACATATTTTATGAATATAAACATAAAATAGCCTAAAATACTGCCTCATGAGGTCTCGCCTCCCCCCCCCCCCGAAACCGTCTCGCCCCCTCCCCCGAATTTTTTTCTATATACGCCACTGTGCAGAGAATTAAATGTTTGCTTTAAGTTAAAAGGTTTAAACTTCACATTTTCATGCTTAAAAATCTTTAATGATTAATTCAAAGAATTGAAGCCATGATTCAAATCACATCAAATTTAAAGTTATTAAAATCACAAAATACAAATATAAAGCATTCTAAAAAAAATAATAAATAGCACTTACTATGTTATTGTGGACGACCAAAGCCAGATTGTTTCCATCTTTAAGCGGATATCTGAAACAAAAAAAAAAGAGTATGAATTTTATATTAAAAACAAATAAAGCCTACGCCTGTGGATACTTGTCGACAATTAGCACATAAATCAGTTAATTAAAAATCAATCCTATTTACTGTTTGTTTATAAAGCACTCAGTTTCCACACAACAAGAAGTTTATACAATGAATCCTTTTTTATTCTTGAAGCTATATTTCTACCTTTAAAGCGTTATTCCTGATGACTCTTGCAACCAAGACACCATTATGATCCCATAAAAATACTCGCGTATTTAGGTCTGTATTAGCACAAAAACTATACTTTGTTTGGTCAATCTTCTTCCTAAAACATGAAATATAATCTATAATCTTTGAACATGGCGTCCCCTTGATTTTTCGGCACAGTGTCTGCAGAGACATTTCTCTATGAGTGTCTGCGACGGTCTGTAATACAATGCTACGTAGGGCGTCGAGTCGGTTCGGTCTAGACCGCGGCTCATACGTAGGGGAGAGCGGGGCTCGTTGGGCATAGGGGCACGTTGAGAAACCCCTATTAACTCGACAATTAGACGTCAGCTGCCAGCGCCACCCACGTGGCAAAGTCGCCTTTGCTCATGCATTAGTCCGCAGTGAGAATCTGTGATGTGTGTATCTCCAAGAAACAGATTTTGACCAATTTTTTTTTGCTCTGTAACGAAATAGCGCGTATCAAAATAGCGCGTATCAAAACAGCGCTTTTCCAAACAGCGCGTTTTCAGAATAGCGCGTGTTCAAAATAGCGCGTATCAAAACAGCGCTTTTCCAAACAGCGCGTTTTCAGAATAGCGCGTGTTCAAAATAGCGCGTATCAAAATAGCGCGTATCAAAATAGCGCGTAATCAGAATAGCGCGTATCAAGGGGCAAGGTCAGATAAGTCATACTTACTTAACCGTTAAATAAACTCATGGCTTGCTATACTAAAAATGTTTCGGTTTGGTTCGGTTCATTTCAGTTCGGTGCGGTTTGAATCGGTTCGGTTCGGTTCGGTTTGGTTACACCCTATAGTATCCCGGGAAAAAAGTCAGGAAAGTTTTTTTTAATATGTTAGAAAGAGACCCCTTACTCGAACTATTTTGTAACAGCGTCGTTTGTAATGGCGATCTTTCAAAACGCGGTATTTTTAGACGCGCTATTTTAAGGCGCGCTATTTTGAACACACGGTATTTTAAACACGCGCTATTTTGATACGCGCTATTTTGAATACGTGCTATTTTGATACGCGCTATTTTGAACACGCGCCATTTTGATACGCGCTTTTTTGATACGTGCTTTTTTGATACGCGTTATTTTGAACACGCGCCATTATGATACGCGCTATTTTGATAACGCGCCGTTGTGATACGCGCTATTTTGATCACGCGCTATTTTGAACACGCGCTCAAATGAGTGCGCTATTTTGATACGCGCTATTTCGCTACAGAGGCATTTTTTTTTTGGACCTCGTAAGTAACTTTTTGTTATTTCGGAAAACATTTTCCAGATTGTTTTATAACACCTGCATGCCCCCATTCGGTTTTTTATAGTTAATTATAACGATGCTAATATTTACGCAAACATGATTGCCGACTCTCTCAATTTTTTTTTTAAGGTTAAAATCAGCATGCGTACGTATGATGAACTAAAAATCACGTCATGTAATAATTCTCGCCCTAAACAAATTGTTTTAGATTATCCGCCTCTTGAAGACTGCGACGACTTGCGCCTGTAGTTATTTATCAAAGTTACCTTTGGCAACGCTGAAACGCTTTCGACTGGAATCGGGCATATTGCGGTCTCTTATTAATATATGCTATATTCTATCTGTTTTTTACCCTCTTATGGAAATTAGGCCCCCTAGATATGGACTTGTTCACGCGGTATCTTGATTGGTGTTCTCTTGCAAACAAAAAACGATTAGTTTTTCTGTAAAACTAAGTTATTGGCAGAAGTTATAAGCCAAAAATTGTGAAAAAACAGTAAAAAAGCCGCCATTTATTTATTTTTGACATCACACAGACCCTTCCACTCAAATTTGAGGCAAATACCCGGTGACTTAAAATTGTGTGATCTATTATTACCAATCGATCTAGGGAAATTTAAAAAATTCGTGCTTTTCCGAAAGCTGGCGAAAGAAAGACCAAGAATATCAACCGAAGAAAATGGTCAACAGCTATACTAACTGAAACTCCGGTTAAAGAAGAGTTGGAACGTGAAAAAAGTAAAAAAAAAGAAAAATCTGTAACCAAAATGTCTTCAAGGAAAAGAAGCATAGAAAAACTAATCAGAAAAGGACACTGAAAGATGACAGCGATGATGAAGAGGAAACATTTTGTTTAGTCTGCATGGAACCATTCTCAAACAGCAAACCAAAAGAAAAATGGGTACAATGTTTAACTTACAAGTTTTGGGCTCATGAAACATGTGCTGATGCAGGGTTTACTTATGTTTGCTAAAACCGTAATTCCGAATCAGACTAGAGCAAGAATTATGTTACTTTATATTGTTTGCTTTTTAAGAAATTTAAAGTTTAGTATTTTATTATTATTAATAAAAATAATCTAAGAATTTCCTGTTATTTTATGTTGCATATATATATACAGTTCCTAATTATTCAACCATGCCCAACTTGCCCCATCGTATGGCCCAACTTACTCCGTGGGTGGGGTTAGTTGGGCCGCTTGCAAGGGTGCTAGAAAAAAGTGTTTTTTAAGTTTGAATGCATAGTTTTAAAAACCAATATATGCCTTAAACATATTATAATTGTAAAACTGTAAGTAATATAGCAATGCTTTTATTTACAACAAAAATCAGGTTAACCAAATATTTGTTAATAATAAAATCGGTTTTTTTTTCTTTGCAATATAGCAATGCTTTTATTTGCATTTATGTAAAAAGTGGCTTAACGAGCCCCGCTCTCCCCTACAAAATATCAACCGAAACGTCACGATCTCGCGCGACAAGGCCCGAGCCGGGACTGGTGTTCTGTGGACGAGACCGTACTAAGTTATATTGCTCAATAATATCGCTTGTTAATAATAACCAAATTTGTTTGAACTTTACGAAGTAATTAATAGAAACCAATTCAGACCGTTATAATAACAAAATCACGCCATAACATTATACAAAAAAATGTTTGTTGTAATAAACACAAAGAAATATTTGCCAATATTAAGAGTATATTTATATTTAGGAAATTTTAAGTATTAATAACAAAGACGTTCTGTTACCTTAAAAGAAAGAGTGTTTTTGGTTAATATAAGGCAATTAATATTTACAAAAACATCAAATTATTAAAGAAACAAATGATATATTATTTATAACTAAACACTTTAAAAAAGGTTTGTTACCAATAATTAATGATATTTGCTTTTAATAGTTTTTAATGAGCACAACAAAAATCAGGTTTACCAAATATTTGTTAATAATAAAATCGTTTTTTTTTCAGTGTATCATGTCATTTGTAAAGTATGAAACCTCATGACATGATAAATTAAATATTTTGTCAATACAATATACAGTTTTTTCTTTCAACTGATGTAGAGTGTTCTACAACATTGCTATGTTTAAAAGGAAATAACATGTGTACTTACTGTGTATATTGCTCAACTTCACCTAACTAGCAGCAGTACTAGCTTTTTGTCCCTTATTATTTTAGTAATTAAAATCTCACTTTTTGTCCTGTTGAAGCAATTTGTAGTTATCAGTATTTTAACTTATTGCTTCATCTAAATGTTGCCTATAGGTTTGATTTTATGAGGTATATGTTAGTGCCCCCAAAGATATCATCTCAGGATACATGTTTACATATTTAAAGATAAAAATAAAATGATTAAATAAAAGTTATTTTTCTATTTTAATTTCGACCAAATTTATTATATTTATTGATTTATAATACTAGAAATTATCTAAGTAGATAAAGTCTTTAGGCATATGTATACATTTTTAGAATTTTTTTGTTATATCACTCATAATAGCAAAAAAATAACAAACCTGTATACAATATTAAGGGGGGTTATTGATTAGAACCAATAAGGAATTGGTTACCATAAAAATCAGGATAACAAATCCTGAATTTGATAAATGAAACGTAAGAATAAACCATGGGGGCAAAAAATCTAGAACATGTAGGTATTTTACCTTTCTAAGAAATGTCCTAGTATTTTTTACCCAACTGCAAGACCTTTTTACTTCTCAGCATCATTTTGTTTTTATTAAGTGACACTAGCTTCTAAAAAATTGAAAAAAATATAATAATATATTACATTTTAATAATATATATAAAAAATATAAATATATCTAAAAAAACTGTGCTAAAGCAAAATCTCCATTGTGCAAAAACTAAAATTGACAAAACAAAAACTTAGAACATTATAAATAAATTATTGGGTAGGCAAAGAAAACAACTAAATTAAACTTAGAATAGATTTTAAAACTATTAAAGACACATAAACACTAACAGTTGCAAACCAACTGAATACTCATTTTTGTACAATAGCAGACTCCGATACAAAAAATTCAAATAATAACTCTATCAATTTGCACAAAACAAAAAAAAATCAGACTTTAACTAAGTAGTTTTCTTTTGTACCAATATCAACCAGCAAATGTTCCTCGATTTCGATGCTTGTACCTGCAGTTGGCTCTTCAGGATCAATTTCTATTGGTTTCACTGATAGGTTTTGACTTGGCACAGATGTATTCTTTAGTATTGTTTTGGAAGTACATAAGCCTGTAATAAAAAAACATATATAAGGAACTTTTTTAAAAAAAGGTAGTTTTTTCAGTGTAAATTTTGTACTCTAGTACATATGGAATTCACAAAAAAACATGAGGTTTTAGAAATTGTCCAAGTATTATTTTGTTATGACATTTTTGTCAAAATTACAGTAGGTGTCCCAAATTAAGTTGGCACTATTGATAACTTCACTATTATTGGAGTCAAATTAGTACACTAGTAGCATTGTTTGAGCTAATTAAGATAATCAAAACAGAAAAACAATTAAATTGCACATTTACAGAAAAAAAATTAAAAAATATATTTAATGTCTAATTTTTGTGGTTGTAGAGGTTTCTTCATAGACAAGGAGTGATCAGCTGCCCACAGTAGGTCTACAGGACTCCATAGGACACTACAATACACTACAGGATCAAGAATTCATTAAAGTCCTGTAGGATGGTGAACAAATTTGGTTCAGCTGATCACGCCTTGTTCATAGACGAACACACAGGCCATCAAACATACACACATAGGCCTAAATAAATTCACATGCGGCTTAGTGTTACCATTAAATAATCTCTGGGGGGGGGGGTTACCTTTGTGTCATAGTCTTGGCCATAGGTGGTTACACTTTTGTGACATTTTTAACCTATTTCTTTATCAAAAAATCTGAAAAATGGTATGTTGTTGAGTTGTTTTTATGAGAACATTTTTTTTGTCAACATAAGGTATGTAGGTATTCGAAAGTGGTGGCAGGCCCTACTGGACACCCATGCACTGCAACCACATATGGATCTATTGTGCCCACGTACCTACATACTGAATTTGACTAAAGTGGCATATTTTTTTTTCCATCCAGCACTTAAAAAACTCTGCAGATTACAACAATAAATGATTTAGGCTTAACACAACATAAGGTATACCTAAACAACATATTTAATTTTTAATATATTTGTGGTTAGGAAATATGCTTGGAAATAGGCTCGGAAAAGGTATGTTTATGTCAAAGTCACAAAAGTGTAACTGCCTATGGCAACGACTATACACTGAATGACTTTTTTATATTTTTGTTGAAAATGCGTTACGACAGGAGAAGGGCGGCAAAAAATCCTGAATTTTAGCCTTACATAATTAAAGAATGTGGCCCTAAATAGATTTAAAAATACTCTGCCAATATATGGGCCCCTAAGCTCACACTAGGTACTATAGTTATAGTGTACGTGTGAGCTAATATGACTAAAAACTGAAATATATTTTATTCAACTCCACACTAAATTACCTTTTGTTTGATATCACACAAGCCATGTTTTGACTTAAACTCAAATTTTTGAAATCCACCCCCACCCTTAAAAAAACAAAAACTAACATGTATTTTGTTAAACTCCGGACTCAATTACCTTTCGTTTGATATCACACACGCCAGTGGCGTATATAGAAAAAAGTTTCGGGGTGGGCCCAAGGCAGTTTTGGGGGGGGGGCCCGAGACCCCATGAGGGCGTATTTTATGCTATTTTATGTTTTTGTTCATGAAATATGTCGAAAATATCTAAAAAATCTTAGCTTCGGGGGGGGGCCGGGCCCCCCAGGCCCCCCCCCCATATATACGCCAGTGACACACGCCATATTTTCACTTAAACTCTAATTTTTGAAATATACCCCCACCCTTTTTTTTAAATAAATTAAAATGTATTTTTTTTTTAACTCCAGACTCAATTACCTTTCGTTTGATATCACACACGCCATATTTTCACATAAACTCTAATTTTTGAAATCAATCCCCACCCTTTTATATAGTTTCTGTTCGGTGGATTTTGTTCATTTTTAAATGGGACCATCTCGACCCAAGACCCAGCCTAGGTACCAAATTTCATTGAAATCGGCCAAGCGGTTTTTGAGGTATGCGCGTTGGTCGTTACAGACATACAGACAGACAGACAGACAGACAGACAGACAGGCAGACGGCGCAACAAAAAAGTTTCAAAATCATCTGAAACGCAAAGATATATAAAAATTTTTGAAATCGGAGCAACTTTTTTTTCTCGAAAAAATTAGGATCACCATAGCTCACACTACTATAGTATAGTATATGTGTGAGCTAAAATGTAAATACTCTGCCAATCTATGGACACCTAAGCCTCACACTGGGTACTATAGTTATAGTGTATCTACGTGAAAGCTAATATAACTAAAAACTGAAGTATGTTTTATTGAACTCCAGACTCAATTACCTTTCGTTTGATACCACACAAGCCATGTTTTGACTTAAACTCTAATTTTTCAAATCTACCCCCACCCTTAAAAAAAACAAAAACTAAAATGTATTTTGTTAAACTCCGGACTCAATTACCTTTCGTTTGATATCACACACGCCATATTTTCACTTAAACACTAATTTTTGAAATTTACCCCCCCCCCTTTTTTTTTAAATAAACTAAAATGTATTTTGTTTAACTCCAGACTCAATTACCTTTCGTTTGATATCACACACGCCATATTTTCACATAAACTCTAATTTTTGAAATCTACCCCCACCCTTTTATTTGGTTTGTGTTCGGTGGATTTTGTTCATTTTTAAATGGGACCATCTCGACCCAAGACCCAGCCCAGGTACCAAATTTCATTAAAATCGGCCAAGCGGTTTTTGAGTTATGCGCGTTGGTCGTTACAGACAGACACACAGACAGACAGACATACAGACAGACGGCGCAACAAAAAAGTTTCAAAATCATCTTAAACGCAAAGATATATAAAAATTTTTGAAATCGGAGCAACTTTTTTTTTCTCGAAAAAATTAGGATCACCATAGCTCACACTACTATAGTATAGTATATGTGTGAGCTAAAAAACAAAAACTAAAATGTATTTTGTTAAACTCCGGACTCAATTACCTTTCGTTTGATATCACACACGCCATATTTTCACTTAAACTCTAATTTTTAAAATATACCCCCACCCTTTTTTTTTAAATAAATTAAAATTTATTTTGTTTACCTGCAGACTCAATTACCTTTCGTTTAATATCACACACGCCATATTTTCACATAAACTCTAATTTTTGAAATATACCCCCACCCTTTTATTTGGTTTGTGTTTGGTGGATTTTGTTCATTTTTAAATGGGACCATCTCGACCCAAGACCCAGCCTAGGTACCAAATGTCATTAAAATCGGCCAAGCGGTTTTTGAGTTATGCGCGTTGGTCGTTACAGACAGACATACAGACACACAGACAGACAGACATACAGACAGACAGACAGACAGACAGACAGACGGCGCAACAAAAAAGTTTCAAAATCATCTGAAACGCAAAGATATATAAAAATTTTTGAAATCGGAGCAACTTTTTTTTTCTCGAAAAAATTAGGATCACCATAGCTCACACTACTATAGTATAGTATATGTGTGAGCTAAAAATGATATTTACCTAGCAATTTATCTTGAAAAGGCATCTGTTCTGTAGAAATGCTTTCGTGGGATCCATATTGTCTTTTCCACAACGCCTTAGCCTCTCTTGCAAAATAGTCTTGGGAATAGTCATTGGAAGGTGGACATTTAAAAAAACTCATAAACGTAGTATTTTTAAGTTCGAATAGTTGGATTTACATCCAGAAACCGCACAGGATGGTCCTGGGATTTTGCGATTCCGAAAATTGTTTAAAATAACGAAAATAACAATACAAAACCAAGATTCCACAAATTTTTTCCCTTAAAATAAATAAAAATGCGAAATGCACGGAAAAATTAACCTCACTTTGGATTCGCGAAAAAAATCAATAAGTTCGGTTGTCCTTTTTCATTTAATGTGAATAGAAAAGGAAATACCACCCTATCAAACAGATCAAGGGTCTTTTGAGAAGGATGAGTAGGTTCATAGAAGGATGGCTCAACACCTTGAGGATTTTGTGACGTAGCGTGTTCGTGCAACTTTAATTTTAAATTCAAATTTTGCGCCAAATTCCCGTATTCGGAAAACCCACACAATTTCAATTTGATTGGCACAAGCAAAACGCCAGCGCCATCTACAAAAATGAATCTGCGCAAAAAGGCGTAACCAAAAAAGATTCGTCTGTCGTATTCTATCGAGATCACCACGCAGCATGGTGATAAATTCTATTAACCAAAAAATCCAATAACATTCTTAGAAAATCAAACTAAACCATTACACAAACAAGTGATTCTAGTGTGGAGCGACAGCAACGACTGGGCCAGCGAGAGGAGCTCCTCTGGACGACGGAAACAGCTGAAGAGGTGAGTGCCAATCCTCTATATTGTCTTTGTGTGGCTCGGAAAAATTAATATTTTTACATCGTCCTTTAAAGGATTTTTGCACCCAGATTTTATAAAACGACCAGTGCGCTTACAGTCCCGCAGCTCTCAACCCTCAAAACAACAACATTTTCTGGTCCCACGACCCAGATAGTTTTTTAAAATTTGTTTGCTGGAAATATTAGATTTTTTCGCCTCGCCATTTTGGTTCATTTGTTGCCGTGTGCGGTTTAGAAAGGAGGTTCCGTCCCCCCTTGCGTGGCTTAACGGTGGCTCCACCCACATTTCATTGCAGCCGAAATTGGCACTTCGTACGTCGTTTGTTTTGATTCAAAAATCGAAATTTGTTTAAATAATAGTTATTTGTTTAAATAATATGTTATAGTTATTCAAAACAACAAAAGTGCTTGTGAGTTGAATGCTTTATTCTTATTTAACAGGTAAACAAACACATCTGGTAGAATTAGTATTTACCTGTAAATAATAAGAGAGTAGTAGGTACAATTTGTTTTCTGTGCATTTATTTTGGGAGAAAAATCGCGACCTAGGATAAGTTTTTGCGTTTATTCGAGAAATCGATAATAAAATATATGCTGTCGGACTCTTTTGGACTGATTAAAGTCAATAGGGGTCAAGTGTTAGTTTTATTCCTTTTAAATATTTTTTATTTTTTTAATTAACAATATGTCGTTAAAAAAGCTTGAGAATCAACGCAAAGTTTCAATATCTCGTATTACGGAAACGTATAACTTGGGAACAAAAGCTAAATCAGATAGTTCTTCCTTGCCAATTTTTAAGGCGTTTTACGAATCGTTAGATGATCACTATGAACAATTTAAAAACATTCATAATGACATCATAGGTCTCTTGAAAGACGACGACGATGATGAGTTCGAAGTACAAGACAAAATTAGGAGAGATACGGATCTATTCTACCACCAAGCTAAAGTTCTTTTTTCGAGTTTATGTTCCGATTCAGTTCACTCAAATTTCACCCCCGCAACTTCACACTATTCACGTAGCGATGATCTGGGCCCTTTAAAGGTACCTTGCTTTAATGGAAACGTAAAAAAGTGGCCAACCTTTTACGATGTTTATTCTTGTTTGGTTCACGAAAACTCTAATTATTCCGATATAAGGAAATTTCAACATTTGCTAACCTTCCTTGAGGGCGAACCACTTAATATTTTAAGTTCTATAAAATTAACGGCAAGTAATTACGCAATCGCCTGGAAGGTATTAACAGATCGCTATCAAAATAAAAGACTTTTAGCCAGTACCTACTGGAACTCAATCTACTATGCAAATTCTTTAAAGGGAAACCAGTCAGCAAAGGATCTTAGAGTCTTGGTAGATACCTTTTCCGAGAATGTTGCGGCGCTCGAAAATCTTGAATTTCCAGTAACGTCGTGGTGTTTTTGTTTATTTTCAATTTTATTATCAAAAATCGATCAAACCACTAGAACCGCTTTCGAATTAAAGTATAGTACTACCGAGATTCCAACATATCAAAATCTAATTCAGTTTCTTATTAACCAATGCCGTGCTCTTGAAACAGTACAGCTATCTCCCCAAAATACGCAAATGCAACCTTCGACTTCAAAACAGCAAAAACCAAATTATTCGAATTCTAGTAACCAAAAGTATAATTCTTATTCAAATAATCAGTACAAATCAAGCCCTCCATCAAATTTTTTAGCGCATACGCACTCACAAGTAGCAAATAAACAGTCCAATGTTCAATTTCGACAAAACCAACAACCCTATAAGTGCAAATTATGCAATAATTCTTTTCACCCACTCTCGCAGTGTGGTGTTTTTATTTCCAAATCTCCTTCAGATCGTTTTACTTATGTAAAACAACAATCGTTATGTATCAACTGTTTACGTTCAAATCATCAAGTAATTGACTGCAGTAGTACCTACAACTGCAGGGTATGTCGACATAGGCACCATAGTCTTATTCATCTATCGCAAACGACAGATTCAATCCGTCAGAATTCAAGTCAATCCTTTGTTAATTCAAGCCAAAATTCAAATCAAAATTCGAACTTAAATCAAAGTTTTAATTCAAATCAAGTGGCCGTGCCTAGCACAGGCACAAACTTATCGTACCAGAATTCAAATTCAATTCTTAGCCAACAGAACCCTAGTTTTGTTCAACCCAGTTCAAATTC
This sequence comes from Aspidapion aeneum, assembly GCA_963576565.1. Lineage (NCBI taxonomy): Eukaryota > Metazoa > Arthropoda > Insecta > Coleoptera > Brentidae > Aspidapion > Aspidapion aeneum. The sequence continues at coordinate 43,206,810 of OY755044.1, forward strand.
AATTCAAATCAATTCGAATCCAAATACATCTACAAATCAATACTCTTCGTTATCCACCTTGACGCCCCGTACGACAGTGCTTCTAGCGACTATAAAATTAGAGGTACTCGATAGTCGGGGTAACTACCAACCTGTCCGAGCACTTCTGGACAGCGGTAGCCAAGCTAACCTGATAAGCGAAGCTTGTCTTAACAGGTTAGGCTTGCCAAGAAACAAAATTTCGATCCCTGTTCTGGGACTAAATCAATCTTCATCGGCCACTAACGGCATTTCTACTTGCACTATTCGAGCCCTAGGCCAACAAGAGCCTACCTTTTCTATTCAAGTCTTCGTTTTACCGAAACTCTGTTCGAATATGCCCTCGATACAGGTAGATTCATCCAATTGGAGTCATATTTCAAATCTAAAGCTTGCAGATAACCAATTTTACAACCCTGGTCCAATTGACTTACTCTTAGGTGCACAACTTTACACAGAAATCGTCCAATCAGGACGAATTCCAGGACCTCACGGCCTACCCTCCGCTTTTGAGACAGTTTTTGGGTGGGTCTTGATGGGCCAAACTCAAAGCATAAATATTTCACCTCAAGTCAATTCGTACTTTACTTCCTGTGAGCAGTCTCTCGACTTTAATATTCGCAGATTTTGGGAACTAGAATCAATTAAGTCAAAAACGTTTCTCTCACCCGAAGAAAAAAGATGTGAAGAGATTTTCCAAAAAACTACCACTAGAGATATTTCGGGCCGATTTACGGTAAATTTGCCTTTTCGTCACATTGACCCTCCTGACCTAGGAGACACATATTCAGTGGCCTACCGTCAATTTTTGTCTCTCGAATCTCGCTTAATAAAAAATTCAAATTTCTATAGTATGTACTCGGATTTTATGAGAGAATATCTCAAAAACGGGCACATGTCTTTAATTCCAAGATCCGAACCTAGACCTCAGTTATGTTCTTATTTACCACATCACGGAGTCCTTCGTCTTGACAAATCAACGACTAAACTCCGGGTGGTTTTTAACCCCTCGATTAAGGGTTCGAAAGGCCTAAGCATGAACGAAACTCTTTTAATAGGACCAAAATTACAAGCCGATATTTCCGAAATTCTATTAAAATTCAGATTTTATTCTATCGTATTTTTGACTGATATAAAACAGCACTTTTTACAAATTCAAATCAATCCAATTCATCGGGACTACCAAAGGCTACTTTGGCGATTTGATCCCAATGAACCCCTGCAGGAATACAGGCTTAATACAGTGACGTTTGGTGTTAGTTCAAGTCCCTATTTAGCTATTAGAACTCTTAGAGAACTAGCCATCCTGGAGGCTAAGAATTATCCTGAAGCATCCCAGGTCCTTTTGAATAACATTTTCATGGACGATATTTGCTGTGGAGCTAACTCTCTAGAAGGTGCTTTATCGCTTCAAAAGAATCTCATAGCGTTGCTTAAATTGGGAAAATTTGAATTAAGAAAATGGGCATCAAATAATCCGAAACTTCTTTCACATTTGTCGCCCGCTGATTGTCAGATCCCTGTTACCTTTGAAGACGATTCTTCAACATCAATTAAGGTGTTGGGCCTTCAGTGGCACCCTTCTACAGATACTTTTACCTATTCTTGTACCCCTTGTGAAAAACCTTGCACCAAAAGGAATATTTTATCGGCTATCGCTAAAATTTGGGATCCTATAGGTTTCTTATCGCCTGTTTCATTTTTAGCCAAAGTGATTATGCAAAAACTTTGGTTATGCAAAACTGATTGGGATGAAATACCCCCCGATCCAATCAAAACTCTTTGGAATCAATTCAATAATCAATTAACCACTCTTTCGAATCTTTGTATACCTAGACATATTTTTTCGAATAATATTCAACGATGTCAATTGCTAGGTTTCTGCGATGCATCCGAGCTAGGATACGCTTCTTGCGTATACGTTCGCGTCGAATTACCAAATAAAATTATCAAAACTGCTCTAATCATGGGCAAGTCAAGGGTTGCTCCCTTACACACTATTTCAATCCCACGTTTGGAACTACTTGGAGCTACTCTATTAGCTGATTTACTCGAACTAGTTATTCGCACCTATTCATCATTACTCGTAATCGATGAAATTCTTGCGTTCTCGGACTCACAGGTCACGCTTCATTGGGTCACATCTTCACCTCACAAGTGGAAGACCTTTGTGGCAAACCGCGTAAGTCGTATTCAAGAAACAATCCCCGAAGTCCCATGGTATCACATTACTTCACTCGAGAACCCTGCCGACTGCGCTAGCAGAGGGTTGTCGCCCAATAACTTAATAAATCACCCTCTTTGGTTTCACGGCCCTCCATGGATTACCTTGCCCACTACGGAGTGGCAAATTCAAAGGTTTATAAATGAACGTTCTTTGGGAGTTCCAGACGAGGTTCTCAAAGAAGAAAAACCGGAAAATTCAGTGGTGCTGACGGCAGAAATTCAAAATCAAAACTTTTTTGATAGATTAATCGATAAAATATCCAATTTAAATACCATTCAAAAAATCATTTGTCATTTTCTAAGACTTCTTCACAATCGAAAAACCTCAGTTGACCCTTTATCCGGCGTTTTTTCCGCTTTTGAACTACACAAGGCTCTACTTGTTTTAGTTAAAAGGGTCCAAGAAGAGTGTTTTTCGGATATCATTCAAAAAATTCAAAATACTCAGCTATTACCTAAGCCGTTTCGCAAACTCGCGCCCTTTTTGGACGAATTGGGTTTCCTTAGAGTGGGCGGACGCTTACGGCATTCTCAACTCTCCTTTGAGGCAAAACATCCCCTATTATTGCCGAAATCTCATAGATTAACCCAACTGATCATTATTCAAACTCATAACGAAAATTTACATCCCGGAATAAACACAGTCCAATACTTAATTCGTCAAAAGTTTTGGATTATGTCATCACGTCGAGCTATTCAGAGGGTTTTATTGAAATGTATTCCCTGCTTTCGCTTAAAACCAAAACCGTATACTCCGTACATGTCGGATTTACCTTCTTTTAGAACGTCACAATTAAAATGTTTTTCACACGTTTGCTTAGACTATGCAGGCCCAATCAAAACCTTTGTAGGTCAGAGACGTCGTGGAGCACAAGTTGGTAAATCATATATCGCAGTCTTTGTCGATACTTCTGTCAAGGCAATCCATATCGAGCTTGTTTCGGATTTAACCACAGAGGCGTGCATCGCTGCGTTACGACGCTTTGTCGCTAGACGTGGCACTTGTGTCCAAATCACAAGTGATAGAGGCTCAAACTTTGTTGGGGCTATTAAGGAGCTCCATAATCTTTCGAAATTAGCTTCTGAGAGCTTAAAAATCAAATGGTGTCTTAATAGTCCGGGAGCCCCCCACCTAAATGGTCTAGCAGAAGCAGGAGTCAAATCTATAAAAACACATTTGTATCGGGTCATCGGTGACCAGATACTAACCTTCGAAGAGCTCTATACTCTCCTCGCCCAAATAGAGGCATTACTCAATTCTCGACCCCTTTGTGAGCAAAGCTCTGACCCAAACGATCTTACGTCTTTGACTCCGGGTCATTTCCTCACAATGGAACCCCTTAATTCGTGTCCTGATCCTGACCTTTCTACCCTTAAAGTTAATACCCTTAAGCGTTGGCAACTTATCCAACGAATTCATGCCGATTTCTGGAAGCGTTGGAAACTCGAGTACTTAAATACTTTACAACAGCGTTCTAAGTGGTCGGACCCTTCGGTTGAAATCAAGCTAGATACGCTTGTATTAATTAAGGATGAAACTAGGCCGCCATTACACTGGTTGCTGGGTAGAATAGTATCTGTACATCCTGGTCGGGATAATCACATTCGAGTTGCTACTGTTAAAACACAACACGGACTTTTCACTCGTCCCGTGGTCAAGTTGTGCCCACTACCTTTAGATGCGCACTAAACTCCCAAGCAACTTCTTTGTTTCGTGTGTCGTTATCTAGAATATATATATATTTTTTTTTTCATTTTTTTCCTTTTGATCTATAAACCTAAAACGGATTTTAATAACCTACCCTTTAAGGTTTTGAATTAACTTATATTTTTTTTTTTTATATAGCCATTTGTTTATTCAATTAATCTCAATGTAAAACTTCGTTTTAAGTGGGCGGAAAATGTTCGTGCAACTTTAATTTTAAATTCAAATTTTGCGCCAAATTCCCGTATTCGGAAAACCCACACAATTTCAATTTGATTGGCACAAGCAAAACGCCAGCGCCATCTACAAAAATGAATCTGCGCAAAAAGGCGTAACCAAAAAAGATTCGTCTGTCGTATTCTATCGAGATCACCACGCAGCATGGTGATAAATTCTATTAACCAAAAAATCCAATAACATTCTTAGAAAATCAAACTAAACCATTACACAAACAAGTGATTCTAGTGTGGAGCGACAGCAACGACTGGGCCAGCGAGAGGAGCTCCTCTGGACGACGGAAACAGCTGAAGAGGTGAGTGCCAATCCTCTATATTGTCTTTGTGTGGCTCGGAAAAATTAATATTTTTACATCGTCCTTTAAAGGATTTTTGCACCCAGATTTTATAAAACGACCAGTGCGCTTACAGTCCCGCAGCTCTCAACCCTCAAAACAACAACATAGCGAAATTTGAAATATATGGGGCTTATGGAAGTGGACCGTCCTGTTCTCTGTCTACAGTCCTTGCTACAAGGCACATTTTTAAAAAAGGTCAAACGGTTGTCAAACTTGTCAACATTTTTGATGTTCCAAAAATTCCCTAAGATAATGTACTTATCTTATATCTTATATCATGAAGAGGTGACAGAGATCTTTTCTAAAAGTTTTTAAACCTAACTCACAACTTCGATAAAATAGATTTGTAAAGTTTCATGTTTCACGTTTTCAATTTTCCATTTTGTATACTTTTATAAATGGTATAGTAAAATCCGGGAGCCACTTTGTATTCGCGTCTTCACCTACATTGTATGCATTTTCTACTAGTAAGGAAAATAAGGTTTAAGGATCCCGGCTCTAGTATAGTGAAGTAAGTCAGTACGTGCTATAGTTGAAATATTAAATTTGAGATTTTTCCATCACATTTTCTTGAAGTACTTTGGTTTGGAGTGCCTCCCGCAGAATAGCAAAATAGTTTGCGTGTGTGCATAAAGATAAAGATAATAGTTACACCAAAAATAATCTGGTTATTTTATGGTTACAGTAAAGTTACGCTAAGCTATATGAAAGCATAATTGGGTATAATGTTAAAAATATATTTGTAAGATTAGGTATTTTAAGTAACTTTATGTATTTTAGAAGAAATTAATTTTGGAATCAATTAGAAATTTTATGTAGACTTTAGTAGGTATTTTTTGTGAGTGGATTTTGTTGTAAAACAAGACTTCATGTAAACACTACTTCCGATGTAAGGGAGTTTTTCATAGCCAAAATACAATTTTTTGTGTCAATTTTTTTTTAACCAATTTTACAAGCAAAATTTCGATTAGAAAATCAAAAGCACGAATCATTCTATCAGAACCACTAAAACATTTGTTTGGCTCTCTTATAAAAAAAACAAAAAAAACCACCGAATGTAAGTCTCCGAAACGGTGTCCCAGATAAGACCGAAGAACAGAAAGAAGCTAGGGTGTGTCAGAACCATTAACGTTAAAATACGTTAATGGTCAGAACACTGTAGACCGCTTTGAGGCAGGAAACTCCAAAAATGCGTACATCATTGTCAGTGGTAATGAATAATTTACTAATGTAACCCGAAAATAAACGTCAGTCGTCTGTTTGGGTGTTCCAAGATGAACAAAAGCCAACAAAAGTCATCCGTTCTCAAAGTGTATCTAAAAAATGGTCGCGGCATTTGTCTCAAAAGTAGGTCATGTAGCAACAATTTCTCTGAAAGATCAAAGGAGTGTTACTGTCGATTGGTACATCACCATTTGTTTGCCGAAAGTCAACGTTGACCTGCGAAAAACAAACCCCGAACGACGAATCATCCCCCACCAAGACAATGCAAGTTCGCACAAAGCACAAAAGCCATTGAATTTTTAACCCAACCAAAAGTTAAATTGTTGGACCATCCTCCATACAGTCCCGACCCTTTCTATTGCCGGAGAAAGCAGTCGACGTCTTCAAAAATGCAATTTTGACAGTAGCAACAAGCGAGTGGAATTACAGCTATGACAACTGGTTTGTGCGCATGCAAAAGTTCATTAATTTTCGTGGAGAATACTTCCAGAAACAATGAAGCCTTTAAAAATTATCTACTGTTTTATTGCAGCTGTATATGCAAAACTTAAAAGACAACCCTCGTATCAGGGTTGGATGGGACAGGCGGGCAACCGGGCAAATGCCCGATGGGCCGGTATAATTTAGCGCCGGTTGGGCCGCAGGCCCGATGTACCTATTCCAAATTATTAATATTTATTTTTGTATATTTGACAAACGAACTAATTAAAACATTAAACATTTAAATTTAAAAAATCTGTATGTAGTAACTTCAGGCCTGCGTTACTCGTTTAATTGTTACAGTTACTTTTAAATTATAATAACTGTAATGTATCAAGGAGATAATGTAATAATGGCACTAACTTATTAATATCATTTCACAATACTAATATCCAGAAGAAAAAATCGGGAGATTAAAAAAATCTAATAAAAATATTGTCCAATTTTTTTCTTATTTGTGTTGCTGTTGTAAAATTTATTTTAACACACTTTGTTGACTATTTCGGTGGGGATTGATCCCCTTGATCTCCCCCTTCGGTACGGTTTCGCCAAGATCTCATATCTTAGTTGCAAAAGAACATTTTTGGTGCTAAAATATATAAAAAATCTAAGAAATCGATTAACCGATTGAAAAATCGGTATTGGGTCCAATTCAAATTAAGGAGATCATAGATAAAATTGCAGCATCAAGTTCATTATTAAAAAAGTCGTTACCATATGAAAAATTAGCATACCTGCTCTGCCCCGGCAGTTAAAAGGGCGCAAGTGACGAAAGTGTGGTTCGGAAAAAAACGACTTCAAAGTTTTAATTGTTCATAAGGCAGTAATACAATTACTGCTATTTGTTTTTTTTAAGTTTTTTTGAAATTTTATTACATAGGACATGATGGAAAATCAATCGAGACCAAAAACCTAAATTCGAAAAAAAATTACTTGCAGCCTTTTAACTAACGGGGGCAGTGCTGTTGTATGTTAAAATTTTGTACGTTTTTTTTTTAGCTCACACTACTACTATAAGTAGTGTGAGCTATGGTGATCCTAATTTTTTCGAGAAAAAAAAAGTTCCGATTTCAAAAATTTTTATATATATTTGCGTTTCAGATGATTTTGAAACTTTTTTGTCTTGCCGTCTGTCTGTCTGTCTGTCTGTCTGTCTGTATGTCTGTCTGGCTGTCTGTATGTCTGTCTGTAACGACCAACCCGCATAACTCAAAAACCGCTTGTCCGATTGAAATCAAATTTGGTACCTAGGCTGGGTCTTGGGCCGTGGTAGTCCCATTTAAAAATGAACGAAATCCACCGAACGCAAGCTAAATAAAAGGGTGGGGGTAGATTTCAAAAATGAGAGTTTATGTGAAAATATGGCGTGTGTGATATCAAACGAAAGGTAATTAAGTCTGGAGTTAAACAAAATGAATTTTAAGTTATTTTAAAAAAAAGGGTGGGGGTAGATGTAAAAAATTAGAGTTTAAGTGAAAATATGGCGTGTGTGATATCAAACGAAAGGTAAATGAGTCTAGAGTTAAACAAAATACATTTTAGTTTTTTCAAAAAGGGTGGGGGTAGATTTTAAAAATTAGAGTTTAAGTCAAAACATGGCTTGTGTGGTATCAAACGAAAGGTAATTGAGTCTCGAGTTGAATAAAATATATTTCAGTTTTTAGTTATATTAGCTCACACGTACACTATAACTATAGTACCCAGTGTGAGCTTAGGTGCCCATAGATTGGCCGAGTACTTTGTGAGTTTTCATTTTGTGAAAAAATTAGATATTAATTATGTTAATAGGTACTTAGTGTTTAATATAGGCATACAGAATATTAAACTTTACAAGAATATCTAGAGCAGTATCACAGATATTAATAAAAAAGGAGATTTTCTGAAAGTCTTTAAACACCTTGTATCTCACAAGTTAAGATGTTTGCATGCATAAATATTTTTATATGAAGTTTGTTATTTAATAACAAAACCTCTATAATATCAAAAACTTCGTGTTCTTTGCCGTAAAATTTTTGTGCCGAAGCGAGTGCCGAATAAAAAAAAATTGCCAGGGCCAGTTTGTTTAAGCCCATCCAACACTGCCTCGTTTAACTTCTAAAGTATGGTTCAAGAAGAAAAAAAATCAAAAATTATTTGCTAAATATAATACTTTTACGTTTCATTAAAAAAATCAGCACTTTCAGTTTATTTTTTATTATTTTTATTTTATTTCTACTGGGACTTTTCATCCAATCAGAATCAATCGCCCAGTTTCGCAAAATTCGAGCACGCAAACAACCAAGTACCTGGCCAGGAGTCGAACCCGGACCGCGGGTGTGGGAAGCAAACATTGCTACCACTACACCACGACCTCGAAAGTTTCAGTTTATTTAAAATTATAATTAAATTCTTATTCGTTATTTTTCTACGGTCAGAAAATAAAGGGAAAAACTGCTTCTCGACCAAAAACAACAAATAGCTATTTGGTCATGGGCGTAGTCACTTGCCCCACCATGGCTTGTCACCTGCCCCATCCTGGCTTTAGCTCATTTAGTAATAAGAGAATTAAAGGGGAGCTATAAAATTTAAAATACAAAAATGGAATGCCAATACAAATTTTTTTTTAAAATTTGGCGCGTCCCCCGACATTGCTAAATTACGAATTGAGTTCACTGTGACTTCCAGGGATAACTCTGAAAAAGACGTTTTATCAAGGTTTATTCGTAATCCTCGCAAGTTAATATTAAATTAAGTTTAGGTTATTCAGTTAATTAAAACAGCATTTATAATATATTTCAATAAATATTTGATTGTACATTTTTTTTTGCTTTTTTGCCCCACCCTGAGCAAGACCCTGAGTACGCCCATGTATTGGGTGCCTTTGGTTAATTAGTAAAGTTAAAGCTTTAACATTGAGAACATCCTTAATTTAACTTTTTCTTTTTTAATTTTTTTTTTTTTAAATTTGTTCGTTTAAAAAAATACAGTAAAAGCTATAATCAGTTATATTCATAAAATCTTTAAAATAAAATACTTTACTTCGTTAAATACTAAAGTTGAAGACAGATGTCACATTGTCAACTAATAATCACCTCTCGAGGGTGTAAATCAACGGTTTTACAACTTTAACGTCGAAAAATAAACAAAAAGTCCTTACACAAATCGGCTAGCACTTAATTATGTTTATGCTCAAGAACATACTGAAAACCAATATTTAGATTCCCACAATGTGCTACTATAAAATCTAGACTAAATTTGAAAACAAAAGATTTCTTGTATATGTAAGGGTTTAAGATAATATACAATCTATATATCTCCTTGTACTACAAAAAAACTGTTTTATTTTCTGTTTGCTTTTCCAGGAATACCAATCTGGACTTAAGAAAATGCTTCTGTGGATATTTTGTAAATACGAGTAGGTATAGGTTTCAATTGTCAGAAATTAAGCAGCTTAATTTCAGATGTAGATTATCAAATAGATAAACCTGTAGCCGTATATCTCTCTTCTCTCTTAGTATTATGAAATCGATACTAAACTCCTGAAGGCCTCTGGTGTAACTCCTAACTTTGCAATCTGGTTAAAATGGAGGGTCAAAATTCCACAGATTTCTGAGTATAAAAAATAAATTTGTACGCATACATTGAAAACGGCAAAGTATGGATGAGAGTCTTAGACTCAACCTAAAACACCCTCACGGTGCCACTGATCCCATCCATTTTAGAAGGTAAAACTTACCTTTGAAATATTAGGTGACAAAAAAGTAAAATTGGTTTAATGGAGCTTACACTATGTTTTTATTCGATTAATTTTCGACATATTTGCTAATAGTGTAACTTCTTTCTCCCTCTCTATCTCTCTCTCTGCCTAACAACTCTTTTAAATTTCTCAGTCTCAATCGATATTCTACTTCTTCCGAGACTTCTTTCCATATATCGGTTTCCTTGGAGGTTTCCTTGGAAGATAATTTCAAGTAAGGTCATATTTTTTGTACTTATATTATATTTGCTAACAAGCTAAAAAGGTATTTATGTTTACCTTCCTAGCCCGTGCGTGTGCGTATGTCTGTGTGTAACGCTAATGACAGTTATTTGACAGTTAAAAATTAAAAATATGCTAATTTCTTAAGGCATCATCGCATCACTATCCGGTTTTTGAAATATACAAAACGTTTTTTTTAAAATAATTTATGTTATTACTAATTTACAAAAATTGTTTTCAAGGCTGATATAGTAGTAATGTTGGTGGGGAGACCATTTTTGATCTAGCGACAAAGCAAATGGAGCGCTCTTTTCGCAAATCTCAATTTGTCCATTAGGATGCCAGTTTTCTTTCTCAAAGAGGACTTAGTTTTGCCTGACTCCTCTTTGTCGAGGACAGGGATCTTTATACTGCGTAGCAAGTATACACAGTGAACCCACGCTTTTACACCCCTTCCGAAAGTTGTTCCTGCTACATGTTAGACTTGCATCTATCTTACATCGCTATCGTCCCAGCAGAACTTGGTTATAGACTATAGATTTCTTTCGTTTTCAGGGCAACAGTCGCGGTCGTCGTGAGTTGACTTGAAGAGATTTTTGATGGCGCCGTCCTGATTCCAATTCTAGCAGGCTCCCGGGTTATTAATCCTGGCTCTTTAGTTGTTGGCTCCCGGACTCAACCTGCTTATATTCTCGATCAAAAAGGTCAACTTATATTTTTTTGTGCATGTGTATCGCACACTATTTCGATGTCGACTGTTGAACGCGGAAATGCGCGACAGGGCGACGTGACTTTTTTTTCTTTTTCCGTCGCTGTTTGCGACACGAACCTGGTACTTGCTGCATGTGAAGCCGACAACCATACCACTGGACTACCCTGCCGCTGATATAGGGTTGAGTTCACTGGGAGTGTGCTAATGGGCTAGGAAGGTATCAGATCCATCATGGATTCATTTATTTAAGTTAATTATTGAACATAGGTTCTGCTATTTTTAAAATATCAATGTTCAGGCAGGGCATTTCCGAGACCCACTTGTAAACGTGTTAAATTGTTAAAATTCAAAAGTTGCAGGGATGTTTTGGAATTTCATCCCCCTTGCACTCTTTTTGTACGTTTTAATGGCGGCGAGGCGACACACTCCAAATGCCGACGCTTCATCTCACCGTTTTTAGAGGTGCTCTCGACAAACTTTGCCAGTTGATATGACAAGCATTCTTATCATAGGCGTACTTTTTAATCGTGAAACATTTCTTAATAATGTTAAAAAATAAAGAAATAAAATTCCATTTTAAGTCAATTCTATGCCCGATTAGGCACGAAAAATTGTTTTTTTCTTTATTCAGGGGTACTAAACTTTATGTTTGTAGTATTTTTGGCTCACACCCCGCTGACTCGACATAAAACGTTGCGAAGGCGGAAAAAATGCAATATGCATTGCCCGACCTGAGGAACAAATTATGTCACGGCCATGGTTACTGTTTTTCATTTCATCTGCCTGCCTTTTATGTTCACTCTGGTAGTTTCTTTTGTGTTTAAAGATGTGGCTACTTATGTGAAAGCTTACGGCCTTATTATTTATTTCCCTTACTAATATCGTAAGATGAGAATCATATAACGTCTCTATAGCTTTACAAAAGTGTCACATTGACCATGCAGTGTTCTGAAGAGTCCCTTAAGGACGAAACTGTTAACTGTCAACACTTAATAGGTGTCCATTAGAACCTGGACCCCCGTGGGTGTAGAGCTTTCGACCTGCCCATGGAAAAATACAAAAGAAACAAAATCTTTCTATGCCCGCTTAGCTATGAAAAATTGTTGTTTTCTTTATTCACGGGTACTAAACTTTACGTTTATTTCATAGGTTTCACTTGCAATCACTTAACGGTTATCGAATTAATAACTGGATATTTAAAAATTTCAGCAAATATTCCACATTGTCACACACAGCAGAAACTTCAAAGTAAAATCAGTGAACACAATGACAGATAAGTTTAAATTTCAATACTCTATACATCCACAGCAAAGAGTTTGCGAAGCTATGACTATTATTATTATTATTAACTGTCCTTTTACAATAAGCCATGCTTTGTTTAAAGGACTTGGAAGAAGAAAGTAACAAGCCCCATCCTTGTTTTTTAGCGAATCTGTTAAAATTTGGCAAAACTGCGTAAATGCGTAAAACAGGAATGGGACTTGTTACCTTTAGTGCAATGATAAATTTGTATAATCCCGAGATTTGATGTGGCTTGTTACCCGCTTCCACCAAGCCCATCGATGGTTTGTACGTGCGATTTAGAAACACCATGTACTAAACCCGAGAATAGGTTCTTGAACCAAACCCTGGATGAAATTTTTGGTATACGCCTTTGACTTACCTTTAGCCCAGGGGCGCTTCTTCTGTAAGAGTGATAAGGCTACACCCGCCAGTACATGGGAAACAAACTTACTGATACAGGGTGTCCCTTTTAAAACGTTCCACCCGGGATTTCCCGAGAACTGCTGAGAAATGTATAACTTTGGTGAAAATCTCAATTTGTATTACATCTTTGAATTAAAAGTACCTGTGGCGGAAAATGAAAGGAAATGAAAATTATCTGAATTTACCAGCCCTTGAGTATTAAATGTTATGTTTTTTTTAGTGTCTTTAAAATGTAGCCCCCTCGTAAAGTTGTCAACGAGCGCCACTGCTTTAGCCTTAAGACATGCTTCGCAAGTCATTTTAACATACAGGATTGTTTGTGAAAGAGGACAGGGGGCTCTTTTTGAGTCCTCGGGGGTTCTAAAAATTCAGACGGCCTTTCGTTCTGGCCAAACAGGGCGTGAAATTTTAATAGAATGCGTAAAGAAACCGCAAAAAGGTGGCAGATGTTTCAATATGTAAAGAAGAGCCTTACTTACGTGGAATATTATATACAGTGCATTCCTTAATGTCATGTACAGGATTTTCTTGTATATTTCCACACCATTTTTAAAACGTTTATTTCAATAGATATCAAATAATTGTAGGGTCAAAATGTCAAAATTTGACAGGTCGATGGTTTTGTTTAATTGAACACCCTATATATTATTTTAGATTTTTATAGATATTTTCTTCCTGATTACAGAAATATATATGTTGAGATTATTTCGTTTATTAGGTTTGGAGATAAATGCGTTTAAAAGTTTTAAAAACTTACATTGATACTCTTTGAAAAATACAATCGCATTGACACAAAAAGTGATACTGTTGCTTTTGTAAGGTATATAATTTATAAATATTTACCATCCGTGGTGATTCTGCGCAGTAATATGTGGCGCTGCAAGCTAGTAAATAAAAATATTAATATAATTTTTTTGCAAAAAATAAATATCTAATTCTCCTGTGTTAATTTTCTACATAGCTTCCTTGATTATTTATACAATTTTGAATAATTTTTATAAATTCTCTGTAAATAGTTTAATAGATACACTGCGCAGAATTTCCATTGAGATCGACGAATGTCTGTTCTATTTTCTCTTGTAGAATTTGAAGTGTTTTCAGCCTGTTCAAATTATACAAGAGAATATAGAACAGATATTCGTCAATCTTAATGAAAATTCTGCGTATATCTATTCCTTACACCATATCAAAAACATTTATTTCAATAGATAGCAAAATATGATAAATATAAAAGTTTCATAAATTTTTACGAAGGATAAGAATTTTAGGGTCAGAATGTCAAAAAAAATTCTACGAAAACGAGGATATACTGCCGTGAGGTGACCATCAAAAAGGAATCAGGCTTGTGACGTCATAAAAGTGCTACATCATGTCCGAAACAAAAGAAACGTATAAAAAGTTTTAAAATGGTTTGAGATTGATTTGAGCCCCGTGTAAATGTAGTATATTACATCGCATTGTTGTAGTACAGAGAAACTGCAATCATGCGCCCCTATACGGTCCATTAAATTTATTGCACCGATAACCAGGCACATAAATAGCCAAGGAAATCGTGGAGAAGTTAGAAATTGGAGAAGAAATGACCGGACGCACATGGAGGAGACACTCTAAATTCGTTTTTGGAGGCACCCCAAGGAGAGATGCTATAAACGAGCGTTTATAACGGAGAATGCATGGACTGAAGAATCTTCCCCGGAGTGTTTAGTTTTTTCTTTTGTTTTATTTTAAGTTTTTAGTACCAATTTAATAGGATTTTGTATTTGCTTTCGTTTTAACGCTTTCTTTAAAAATAAAATTGTCTGGGAGTCTAATATTCCTGTGTGGATAAAATCCAGATACTTATAAAAATCCTTACCCTTCCACTAAAAGTTTGGTTAGTGTAGTTTTAATTCATAAAACACTAAGGTGGTCGTTAAAGATGACGAACAAATTTATTTCATAAGCTTTTAAAACAATAAAACATTTTTAACTAGATATTTCAATTATGTTTACAATGCAGGGGCGGATGCTCTTTAAGGCCGCATGACCGCCCGCGCCTCCTCAGAAATACAAAAAAAGAATAATTAAAAAATAATTTTTATTTAATTATCGACGTTGGAAAAAGTGGAAACTACATATTTTTAACAATTATCAAGTAGGTGTAAAGGTTCGAGCACTACAAAAATTAATATATTTTGAACATTTTATTAATATTTTAATCCTTTAAGCATATTTTTTTTTATATTATAACATTAAAAGTCATAAACCTATACAAAAAATTACTTACATTTGCATACCTCTAGCCCCCAAACGATTGAAGCGATAGAGCATTCATATAGTTACATTAATTAGATTAGGCAATCTAAGGCAACAAATTTACTACAAAACCCTAAAGCCAAATAAAAGCGTATTAGAATTTTAAATGAGTTGGTATGCCTGTTTTCTAAACTCGCTCGAATGAATATTAATAAATACGGACTTTTGGGCCAGAAGGGATTTATTTTAGGAGGTGTAAACAGGGTCTTTAAATCCCAAAAAATCCCGAAAAAAGGTCTAACGGCAGATTTTCGCTAAAACGTGTGTAAAATTTAAAGCGACCTAAACATTTTTAGGATTTTAAAACGCTTCAACGGGGAGATTTGTAAATTTTTTATAGTAATCTTTATTGCTGAAGCACAAGTGAAATGGGGGCTTTCCTGACAGCATAAGCAAAAACTACACTCTAACTGTATGAACTGACTCACTGTTGGATTTGATTTTTATCAAAATAAATATTTTTGTATGTAGGTATGTAAATCCTATGCGTATTTGGACAGTACAACAGTATAAAATATATGTACAGTTGAATTCATAAATATGTCAGAAAGTTCTCCTTAGATTTTTAACGTTTTGGCAACAAGGCATTGCCCATTTTATAGTAAAACAAAAGTGTTTATAGCTGTTGTAGCGCATGCATTAGCTGCCTTTCTAAGGTTTATTATTATCAGTAATGCACCTGGAAATATATCTTGGGGGGGGGGAGGGGCAAGACGATAATGTGAGCGCCCGTGCTGTTGTGCGTTATCTGTTATGCATGGCGCCACTTTAACTTCAGAAAGAAAGATCAGTTCAATCAGTTTAGTAGCAAGATTCATTTCATCTCTTACAAAAATTCAAGTTCAATAAAAGATGCAGTGTTGTCAAATTAGCCTAAATTTGTTTCCCTGAAAGTTTTAGTTTTGATATCTTTTTATTTAAGGTCTATGGACAGGGATAGGACAATTCGCCGCGGGGTTTGCTAGATTTCCAGCGGGGACAATTCACCGCCGACGACATTTAAGATTGCAATTTTCTTTATTTCGTATATTACTTTTTTTTTAAATAATTTTAAAAAAAAATTTTAGTTGTCTGTCTTAAAAATTAGTTTTTTGGAAAAAAGTCATTTTTTTGTAGGGACATTTTTTTAAAAATGTTGGTGTCTTAACCGGTTAGGATCAATTGATCAAAATGTTTAACACAGATTTTGATCTCCGAACAACAGAACATGAGAGCTATGATTTAAGAAAAAATAAGTTAACTTAGATTAAAATCCAAATTGCAAATTGTCCCCGCGGCGAATCAGAGGCAGTATATTGTCCCCGCGGCGAATCAATGGCGGAAAATTGTCCCGTACCCATATAGAATTGATGCGAAAAATCTCAAATCTTCCATTAAAATATTTAAGTACACTAAAATATTCCACGACGGGGAAATGCGTCGAATAAACTAGGCAAAGCAGGCTCACGGGCGACAGCGCTGAACAAGAGCAAATGACATAAATAAAGGACAGGAAGAAAAATCAAACCCAACCTGTCAAAAATGGAATAGAATATAACAGAAAACGCGAGTGGCACGAGGGCCGAAACTCGCGCATTAATTTTGGTCTACTTACATAAGAAAGTCGAAAACCCGAGGGTCAAGACAATTAGAAGGCACGAAAATTAAGAAGTTCAAACAGCAGTAGTAAATTCAAGGTTACAATATTAATTTTTCTCTTGGCAAAGACAACGAATTAGGTTTTGGCAAAACCTCTTTTATATAAGTCTACATCAGGTATAGCTAAATACCTGAAGAACTACAAACATACAGACTCCATTAAGTCATTAAACGTAATCAAATAAACTAGCGCAGAAATAAACAAATATCCCTTGATTATGTAAACAACTTACGACCCTATTTATTCAATTCGGAGCAAGAAATTAAGGAGGGAAATGGAAACAAACAAGGCTTTGAGGGCATCTGCAGAAAATGGCAACAAACTCTAGTATATTGGAGTAATGTCAAAGGAATGTTGAGTAGAGACACATTTAGAAATTTACTAATAAATAGTTAAATAATTGGCTTAGATGCATCCTAAAAATCCTTCGGCAAATCGAGGGGGCGGCAAATCGGCTTTAAAAATTTTGATTTACATATAAGCGTAATGTGTGAAACAAAGAACTTTAAGCACTCACCTATGGATGACCTGTTTTTTTTGGTCGCAAATTTTTTTAAGGGCGCCCTCTTCAGCCTTCGACGCCTCCGCCCCTTAAGTCATGCTACGCCGCTGTGGAAATGGTTTACGTTATCGCTTTTAATTTTTGTTACGAAAGGGGTTTTACAAAAAAAGAAAATCTGTCACACTTAGATGAATCCTAATTGTGATCCAGAAATGTGATATTTGTTTATTTGATAAAATTACCAGTTGAGGAGACACAGGCTCTCAAAAAAACTTTCAGAAATGTATAAAAAATACATACTATTTTTTATTTTTTTAAATTTTCACGTATTTATTATTACGTCTTCCTAGACACTTATTTTTAATAACCAAAAATATCAAGAAAAACATTGCATTTAATACGGCATTTATAAAAATTTATACCAAAAAAAAAGGTTTTTCTTTAAAAAATTTGACTCTAAAATTTTTAAAAAAATTATTTTAATCTCGAATTATTGTTTCTGTTTCAATACACGACTTCACCAAATTTCATGTTTATACTGCGGTTTTCGAAAAAGTTACTACCAAAAAGTTTGAAAAATCGCCAACTTTGATGCTCTGTATCTAGAAAAAGAAAGGGTTTTGACCAATGCTTTTTATAAACTTTTTTATCAGAAATGACCTCCTCTATCACCTGTTGCCTTGAGGCCCCTAAGTTATGGGACACTCTGTATAGCTAACCAAGTGTTGTGCAGTGGCGTAGCGTGGGGGGGCGCGAGGGGTTCGTCGCCCCCCCCCTTCCCGCCTCGAGGGTACTGGCGCCCTAAGCGTTAGAAAGGAGCAAAGGAGCAAAGGAGCAGGGCCGGTAAAGGAAACTAAAGACATGATGACCTTTTTTTTTTTTTTGGTCGCAATATTTTTGAGGGCGCCCGTTTTAGCTGTCGGCCCCCCCGCTCCGTCAGGCACGCTACGCCGCTGGTGTTGTGATACGGGTTGTGTGTAGTAAGTAATTGAGATCATACGAGTATTTTTTTTAATACAATAAAAGGCCCTACTGTCATCTATGCTTTCGCAACTTTCTTGCAGCTAACAAAATTACTGAAAACGCAAGAAACATGGGGTGACAGATTGTCTTTTCTCAATTTCTTATATTTTCTTGTTCTTATTTAATTTGTGACCTATGGCCAACAGCTTTTTGTCTAGAAATAGAATTTTCATTGATTGTGATTGGATGTAATTTTATTTGGCGCCCCGTGAAATGTTTTTATTTGGATCTGGATGATATATATGAACCTAGAAGTAATAATGATTCGAACTCCAATAAAAGATACTACTACTACTACTACTACTATGTCGGTTTAGAACGTTTTTGTACGTTGTCCGACGCCTATTCTTCACCTCCTTTAACATAATAGCAAAGAAGACATATAGTCCTTGCAATACCCCAAGTCCCTTTGCTACCCTTTTTTATTTTTCTGCTATAAAGAAGACAGAAAATAGCTTCGAAAATCATTGTTGGCCCCAGATTGCAGTTGGCAGTTGCAAGCCTGTCTGTCTATCAAAGCTTAAATTGACAATAAAAGTAAACTTTCAAAACAAAAATTTATTGTCAAGTAGTCAAAATATTTTGTAAAGTAGATATTTAGAAGTATTCAGATATTCTCAGAAAAATAGTCAAGAAAATTGGCGACAAAGATAAACTGTTCATTCGAAAATTCCACGCTTTTTTCGATCTTCAGTCCCATCCGTGATAACTATAGAGCAGAATTTAAAGAAACACAGTAATGACAAAAAGTATAAAGACTCTTTGATGCCCTTCAAAACAACGCAGTTAAAAAACTAATTCAAAAAATTTGTAAAACTACTGTTAAAAAAGATTTATAAAACAAGAAAAGACTGAGAAAATGAGCTAAATTGGTGTCGTTCCTCTCGTCATAACTGAAGATATGGCAGTTCACGAGATGGAGTTTTTTGGACGATGAGAATAAAATATTTTTGCGTAGTTAGTTTTTTAGTTAGATTTTAGATTTTTAGTTTTTCGATTGGTTTTATTTTATTTTAAGAAAATAAGTTTACAAAACCATACAAATAAAGCTTAGTATAATAATTTTTATCTTTTGATTTGAACTTAATCCTATGAACAGTTCTACTGCAACATTTTAAACTTAGTAATTAGTAATACCCTCAATATAGCTATTTCTAGTTTAAATATTGTGTCTAAAATATATTTTTTAATTCACTCACAAAGAGTCTGTCTTAATACTGTTTTTGTTGAAATTCCCAAAGCCTCCGCGGTTAAATCAGTTAGGAACTTCTTTATATTTTTTAAAAGATCTATGTGTCCACCATAAAAAATGTGAGATTTTCATATGAACAACTTTTTTATTAAAAAGTGTAATATAATACTGTTTTAATTTCAAAAATATTAATGCTTATATATTGTAGCAAAGAAATGAGTATGTACTACATTAATATGAGTCGAGCTAAAGTTCATTTGTGGAAACTACAAATAATATTAATTTAACTTTAATTAAGTCATTTTGCTTAGGTAATTTAAAAACTTCAATTTACAAAAATATAATATAAACAGGGCCTAATCCTATTTTTAAATAATAATTTTTACCAAAACAAATTGCAAAGCTTAGCTCAAATCCAACTCAAAATACATTGTAGAAAATAACATTTTTGAAAAAATTAAATAATCAGTAATTTATCGTTTGTTCATGGTTTGTAGTTCTATGGTCAGTCGCACTGAAAATCTTCCAATGTAGAAACTTTGGCGGCAGAGCACCCCAATTGTTCATAAATTTTTCACTACATAAAATCATTTTGGGACAGAAATTTTTCTCAAAAAACTATTCCAAATCAGAATCAGAATTTAAATATAAAATAAGCGATAATGTTTCAAAGTCAGAAATTTCAAAACAATTGACAGTTTAAACACCGATCCATCACCCTTATTATTGTGGCCTAATAAAATGCGTTGTGTGACATTTGTGGCAGCTTAAAGACGTTGCCGCCATTTTGTGACACTGAAACCCACTGAATAATTAAACAAATATCTGGAAGCAGAACTGTATTTTCCAGCTAGGTAAAACATTGATATGCCCGGTAACTTTTATACAGTGGAGAAGGGGGGGTTCAGAAATAAGAAAATTTTAAGTGCGCCACATTATTTAATACCAATGTTTTACAAAGATCTTAAATAAAATACAGTTCAACCCAAACGTTGCAGCCAAACAATGAAATTCCACTTACTTCCGAGGCTTCCAGAATATTTATGTAATTAAGAATAACCAAAAAAAAAATAAACAGAATAAAATTCTAAAAGATTGAATTAAGATGACAAAACTAGAAGTACTTTACAGGTAGACGGACTCCTTTAACAGGTCATAATGTACCTACATCTGAGTCAGTAGTGTGAGACTCAGTTGTATAAATGATGGTTGAAAAAAAAATATACTCCCAAAATTATTCTGTCATAGGGAAGATCTGGACCAAATATCTGCTGTCATCATTCTATGTTAGGTAGAATGAGACAGACAGCAACCCAGTCCGAGATTTACCCCATGAGGCAGAACAATGTAAGGAACCCGCTAAAACATATAATCTCATCTCTCTTTTGTCTCCGCAAAGTTGGTCATTGGGTTGCACAAATTTTTTTTATTTTTTATTTTTTTTTTTATTTGTCAAACACACTGTGTTTTTTTTTTACAATCTAGTCAGTAAGACTAATTAGCAATTTTGTTTTAACTTAATTTACTAGAAAAGTCAGATTTAAACTTAGGGTTCACTCAACAGTTCTCCCCGCTTTGTTTAGTCTGTAACTCACAATTGTGTTGTATTTATGGCATTATTTTGTTTTATGTGTAATTCACTTAGTTTACTAGCTCAAACGGCTTCACTCTTTTTAGTCGTCGAACTAGCATAGTATTGTCTAGAAGCTGAATTGCTTCCACATTCACATGCCGATGGAGTCTATCTTCATGGCTTTTTGCGTACTTTTTTATAGTCTCTGCTACAGTTTCGATTTTTAGATCTCGATGAAGGTCACTATTTCGAACGTACCAAGGTGCATTCACAATGTTTCTTAATACTTTATTTTGAAATCTCTGTACAACTAGAATGTTACTCTCTTTAGCACAACCCCATAGTTGAATATCATATGTCTATACTGGTTTCAGTATTTGTCTATAAAGCAGTAACTTATTATGAATTGTTAAATTGGACTTCCTTCCAATTAGCCAGTTCATTTTTCTATACCTTATCTCAAGTTCTTCTCTTTTTTTCTTAACATGTGCTTTCCAGCGCAATTTGGTATCAAGTGTCATACCT
Source organism: Aspidapion aeneum (assembly GCA_963576565.1). NCBI lineage: Eukaryota > Metazoa > Arthropoda > Insecta > Coleoptera > Brentidae > Aspidapion > Aspidapion aeneum. The sequence continues at coordinate 43,228,163 of OY755044.1, forward strand.
AGATATTTTGCCTGATTCGAATATGGTACTGGAATGTTGTTAATTGTTATTTGTATGTGATTTTTATTTTTGTTTGTAAAATCAACATGAATTGATTTGGTTTCATTTAATTTTATTCGCCACTTTGTGGTCCAACTGTGAATTTGGGTGACTGCATCCTGAAGTTTCTCTATGCATTTTTCAATAGATTTTTCTACCGTCAATAAACCAGTATCATCGGCAAATGTTGCTAAGTGACAATTTTCTGGTTTTGGGATATCACAAGTGAATAATAAGTATAGATAAGGGCCTAGTACGCTACCCTGGGGCACGCCTGCTTGAATTTCTCTTAAATTTGAGTATGAGTCTTCCTGTTTTACTCTAAAATGTCTATCAGATATGTATGAATCCAAAATATCCGAATACTGTTTTGGCAGAAACCTTTTTAGTTTAAAATTAAGGCCTTCATGCCATACTTTGTCAAATGCTTGTGCTACATCTAGAAAAACTGCAGAACAAACTTTTCCCTCTTCTAGTGCTTTTTCTATTATATTAGTAATTCTGTGTACTTGATCTATCGTGGAATGCTTGTCTCGAAAACCAAATTGATGAGATGGAATAATTTCTTGTCTTTCTATGATGGGTTTTATTCTTTTAAGCAATAATTTTTCATAGAGCTTGGATATAATTGGCAGCAAAGATATTGGCCTGTAAGATGACACGTCATGGAGTGGTTTTCCCGGTTTTGGAATCATGATAACTTCTGCAACTTTCCACAGTTTAGGTACGTACCTAAGCCTAAAAGACGCATTAATTAGGTTGCATAGTTTTACGATAGCTTTTCTGGGGAGTTGTTTTATGACTACCCCGTTAATAAGATCATACCCTGGGGCTTTTTTCGAATTAATATTTTTGAGTTCTGTTAATATTTCTTTTGGTGATGTAAGCTTAATATGGTCCTCGATTTGATGGGGTTCATTTAAATGAAAGTGTTCATCTGGTGCTTCGTGGGGCTGAAATGTTTTTTCTAAATGACTTGCAAAAATATCTGCTTTTTCTTCGTTACTCCTTGCCCACTGGTTGTTAGATTTTCGTATGGGTGGAATTTGGATAATTGGTCTTTTAAAATCTTTGGTTGCTTTCCAAAGGGAATAGTCGGTATTTTTATCATCTGTAAGTTCATTAAGAAAATGGTTAATAGATTCATTTTTTATTACTAGAATTTCTCGCCTAATGCGCTGCGTCATGTTGTTAAGATTTGTTTTGTCCCGAGGATCACGGCTTTGTTGCCACTTTCTTCTTAGTTTCCTTTTTTCCAATATAAGGTCTCTAATTTCCTTTGGATAGTTTTTTCCCTTAAAAATTCTCTTTGGTTTTGGACTGTTTTCCCAAGCTGCTTGTTGAATATTTGTAACAAAATAATCAACTTCTTTATCGATTTGTTCTGGCGTTTGCAATGGTACTGATAGGTTTATTTTTTCTGACAGACTTTGTTTAAAACTAATCCAGTCAGTCAGTTTATTAACTAGTGAGATATTTGCTTCTTTATTTATTATGTTTTTACTAAGAGTTAGAATAATAGGTGAATGATCTGAGTGTAAATCAAAACTTTCTTCTATATCTACAAAACTTAAAGATATATTTTTTACTATAAAAAAATCAATTAGATCTGGAATTTTTCCTGGATCTGTTGGATAGTATGTGGGCTTACCAGTTGATATCGGCTCACATTGATATTCACTAATAGCTTGCAAAAGTTCTTTTCCTTTAGAATTCGTCAGTCTAGATCCCCAGTAGGTATTTTTTGCATTAAAGTCACCTCCAATTATAAAACGGTTTCCTAATTTTCTGAGAAAATTAAGATATTGATTTTTCTTTAGTAAGTGCCTTGGTGGTATATAGACAGCACTTATGACTAATGTATATGTTTTGGTTTTTACACTTACTAATGTAGCTTGAATCTCTATGGTTTTATATCCCATCTCCTCATAGTGTGATATATTTTCTTTAATTATTACAGCACTTCCCCCATGTGCAGTATTGCTAGGGTGAGTTGTATGATACACTTCATAACCTTTAAATTTAATGTGAGACTGGTTAGTGAAATGCGTTTCTGACACAAGACAGACGTCAATTTTTTCTATGTCTAGAATAACTTGCAAGTCTTGCTGATGTTGCAAGAGACCATTGGCATTCCAAGCTAAGATTCTAAGATTACTGACCATTTTGAGGCATATTGGTAGCTCCGTTATTGCTACTTTCTAGTTTAGTTAATAGCTCATCAAGTTTGTTCAATTTCTCCAAAATTAATTGTAGTGTTTGTTTCATAGTATTTTGACTACTGATATTAATATCAGGTATAGTAGCTGTTGCTGCTACTTGGCTGTATGTCCTTGTCACAGAGTTTTGTGTGACTGTGTTTCTTGTCTGTTGGTTTTGTCTATTTGTACTCACGTTTGGTATGAGATACGGTTTCTTAGGTTTATTTTTCAATTTTTGTATTTCCTTAGCAACAAGGCATCCTCTGTAGTTAGCAGGATGCTTGCCTCCACAGTGGATGCATTTTAGCTCAGATTCTTTTGGTTTGGGGCATTCTACAGTAAGATGTTTCCCCGTGCATTTTACGCAACGTGGTTCTTTAGCGCAATATTTTTGCGTGTGTCCATAAGATTGGCATCTTTTGCATTGAGGGACTAACTTTGAGGTTTTTAGTGCTTTTATTTCCACTTCAATCCCAAGGATACTGGAAATTTCAAAAATTTTGTTGATATCTTCATCGTGGCTAAATGTGAGCATAAACATGTTAAGAGGTTGTCTTGTTCTCCATTTAAGTTTGTTGCTGGCCTCCAGTGCCTTAAAACCTTTTTTTTGTAGATCAGCTACAATTTTTTGTGGGTCACATGAGAAGTGTAGCCTATTCGCTATTACTCTAATTGGCCTTATTTGTTTGTTTTCGTATGAGTGCCATTGATGCTTTATTTCATTAAGCATTTTAGTAACCAGCCGATAGCTGTCTGCGTCTTGTACATTTATTTTAATATTTTCGTTATTTAAAACTTTTATTTTAACTCCTTGTATGATATTTAACTTTTCATAAATATCATTAAAATTATTTACGCCATTTACCATAATCGGTGGAGGTAATGGAGCTTTTTAAACCTTGGTTGGGGGTTCTTCATTTTGTGTTTTATTGGAGGGCTCTCCAGTGCCCGAGCTTTGTTGTGGTGGTGAGAGTGAAGTATCCATTCGACGTTTTTTCCAACCTTTTCCTTTTTGTCTGATCCACTCAGTTTCTCTTGCCAGATCGTCCTCATCAGTAATGTAGTCCATGTCAGACTCTTCTTTTTTAGTGACTTTTGTCTCTAAATCTGCAAATTTTCTTTGCATACTTTCCAGTTGACTTCGGAGATAATCCACTTGTACACTAAGTGAATTTTTTTCGTTTTGGGATTTTTTCCATTCGCTATATAAAACTTCTTCATTTTGTGTTCTAGCATGGCTATCCTGAAATAATTCGGCATTATCCATTTTTTCTTGATTTTGTTTGGGCTTTTCGCTAATTTTTAAAACAAGTTTCACAGGTGATGGTACACTTTTTTTGCTTTTAAACATGATATATTATTTATAATACACATTGTATATAGATTCTCAACACAGGTATCTCGCGCGCGAGGTTTGTTGTAAACAAAACAAACTCCGACTTTGACCTCGTTAGCACTATCATGCAGGTACGATGCAATATAACCGTACTGAACTGCGATCGAACGAATACTGGTTGCACAAATAATACAAAAATTTAGTTCATCTTGTGTATTTTAAGGGCTGAAGTTAAGATTAGAAACATGAAATATGCTAAAAAAAATTAAACAAGTTCGGGCCAAAATAGCAAGGCACTCCAAATTTCACAGGAGAAATTGTCTTAAATAGGTGAAATGAAGGAAGACTAGTCAATTTAGTAAATACGCCGCAAAATTGTGGTTATGACGTCATACCGTTACCTTGCGTTTACAAGCAATGTTAAAATTATATTGAAAAGTTATCTGGAAAGATAATGTCTAAATTATACTGAAAATTATATGAAAAAAATTATAGTTAAGGCTTGCTCCTACCTTGGTCCTTGATTATTTTATATATAAATGTGTGTTCTCGTTTGTAAACCTGGAGTTGTTCAGACACCTCCTCACTGCTACTGCTGCTCCTGGTTTGCCCGCGCCTCCCCTAATGCCCACTCAGCACATCACGCTAGGGCAGCACATCATGGACAAAATGTTGTTGGTTTCTTGCCCCGAGCATAAAAACCCTGTGGAAAATGAAATGTTTCAGTTTCCTGGAATTCGTCAATTTTGCACGAAGCTCCCCTACACAGTAACTTAAATCGAGAACCCCATGGCGACTCAATAAAACAAAGTAGATTTAAACAGATGAACTAAAATAACCCTACGTACCTTTCCCAGGGTTAGAACTGGCTCGTCCGGCTTCCCACCAGCGTCCAGCACCGCTGCCGATGGAATGGACAGGGCTGTAGACAAAGGAGAAAAACAATATATAGTTTTTATCCAACACGTGGTTAAAAGAAAAATATAAAAACGCCAAAAATTCCCCACGTCTTTTGTCAAAAAAAAAAAAATACATTTCACACGAAAAATAATTACAATTTGGGAGGCAAATATTATCTTGAAGAGTCCTAAAATAATAAAAAAATAAAAAAAATAAAATCGAACTTACCAATGCTCTTCCCCGTACAAATGGCGTAGGCCGACTTAAAATCCCCTCAAACAGGGTGCGAGCGTCACTCTAGATTACCCTAGACACGACGGACTCACTTGTACAGTTTCTGGGATATCTCCTACAATTCGCTGCAGTGCCAAAACCAAAAACAAAGGCGATCCCAGAAACTGTTGTCGACCCAGCCAAAATTTGTTAGCAAAGAGAGACAAAGCACTTCGTCGAGAATACCAGAATAATGAAGTGGCCGGAAACCGTTTTGTAAATTTGGTGGGGAGTGGGGACAGTAAAACGCAATACCAACCAACCAGAAAACCCCGCGGTTTTCAAACTAACCAATGAGGAAATACAGCAATAGTTCTATACAGGTATATAGGGGGCAGCACCGACCAAGGGGACATTGCAATTAGGTAAAACGCACATTGAGGTGTTGTCGGATCTATTTCCACGGTTGGAATTTTTATAACAAGGACGTCGAGATTCCCTCCATACATAGACCGAACATTTGCCTACCGGACCCTTGCCGACATAGCAAGTAGAAGGAAAATAACCAGACGGACTATAAGAAGCTCAGCATTAAAACCATCAACTGTAAAATCAATTACTGGAGATCAGAACTTGCATCAAACCCAGAAATATTCGAACACTCAATCAATTCCCATATGAGTAAAGCTATACTAAGTGTAGAATTTAGTTGTACTTTAGTTACAGTTTTAGTCAAAAGTTTCCTTCGCTCTTTATAAATGTTTTGTCTAATATTCATATGGTTTAACGCCATTGTTGTAAAACATTTCTACAGTAATAAAGTTGTTTCTGAACCTGAACCCAAAAATACACACTGAACTACTGCTTACAGGCACAAGAGTGTTCAGATGTTAACTCACACGATTTCGTTTATTCTTTTAGTCTTGGTTTTTATCCCTCGTCCATCTCCCATTTACAAAAGTGCATAGCTCGTATTTATTTTATCCTTTCCCTATCAAATTAATAAAGATATCAAAGTGGCGGAGCCTCGGTTGTTCCTGGTCGACCCAAATATGTTTTCGTACTATCAAAGCTAGCCAATCCGTGAAGGATATGAGGTTCGGATTGTCCCAATATCCTCGAAAATAAACGTAAGGGAATGAAATGTTCATCTAAATGTTTCCTTCCTGTTACTGAAACCGTTTGTGATGCGGCAACGCCGCCATTTCCCAGCTGTTTAATTTCATGACGACAAGAGAATCACAAAATTCCACAGATAAAAACAAAACAATCAAAATTTTTATGTGATTTTCTCGAAGCCTGTGATCTTAAATTCCAATTACGATGTCCAGATAATGCGATGTGCGTAGTGTCCACAGTAATTCGATGGAATGCCTCCTTTTAAGGTAACTTCCTAGACACTATATAACCTCCAAACCTAGCTCTATAAAATACCCTTGATTAGTGTACAGAAAGACGAATCAAAGAGCCTTGATTATTTACCTAAATAAACAAATATGTAACGTTGTCTTAAACGTAAAAATGACACGTTACATTATAAAGGGTGGTGACCGATTATGTTAACCTTAAGGTAACTGATAATTAGTTTTGCAGCGTCCATTACCAGTTACCTTAGGAACCTATGGTTTAAAACTGAATTAAGAATACACGTGCGTTTTGTTACCAGAATTACGGGGTGATTAAACAAAAGGACTAGCCTTATTGCAAAGAGTATATCAACATAATAGAGCAAAACCCATCGAAATTTGGCAAGAAGTAGTGCTAATTTAAAAAGTTACATTTTATGAAGAGGTTATGGTATTGAAGTGCTGGACACTCGAACAGATGCTTCAATTTATGGACTTACAAATCATCTCAAAATTTTTCAGGTCGCTTGTAAATTGTGTCCTTAAATTGTCAAAATTTTAACACAAGTCAAATGCAACGCTTCAATAAATTTATGGCAAGACCACCCCCGTGAAAATGACATACGGAATATAACAGCGCGAACAGCGCCTGCGATCTGGACAAGGGACTAAATTGGAACTAAACATAATGACGTTTGACAGTGTCATCCTGTTCTGTGGTTTGACTGCTGTTGTGGGAAAGAGAGAGAGCCCACCAGAACAGACAGAAAGAGAGACACGCGACACACCTGAATTTATTCTGTGGTGAATGTCATTTTTGTCGGGTGTTCCCCTCAATCTGATTTTTGATAAAAAAACTAAAATCAAATCATTGTGTACTAGATCGGCATATTTTGTGAGTCTAACAAGCAGTAGCAGTGTGAAAAAGAAGCAGCAGCAGTATAAAAAACAAGGAGCAGCATATAAAAAGCAGTCAATTCAACGACCCCATACCAGTGAGTTTTAAGGTGGATTTATTGTTCGTTAAAGTAAGGTAAGGGGTAAGTTCATTTATTTAGGCTTACTTCATACTTTCCACTATGAACAATGGAAATTTCTATTTTAAGTAAGGCCGCCTGGTTTATGATGAAAACAAATAGGTTCTAACTTATAAGTCTAAGCTGTTACTACTTCTGAAGAGTTACAGTGATCTATCACTCAGCTGCGACAGTTTTATGCCTAAGACCACCTTCGCTTAGTTTCTACCACCAAAAAACCAACTACTACCACCTTCTGTGGCTTCTATCCCCAAAAAACCAACTACTACCACCTTCCCCTACTTCTAACCCCAAAAAACAAACTACTACTACCTTCGCTGAGCTTCTACCCCTAAAAAACCAACTACTGCCATCATCTCCTAGTCTCTGCCACCAAAAAACCAACTACTACCACCTTCTGTGGCTTCTATCCCCAAAAAACCAACTACTACCACCTTCCCCTACTTCTAACCCCAAAAAACAAACTACTACTTCCTTCGCTGAGCTTCTACCCCTAAAAAACCAACTACTGCCATCTTCTCCTAGTCTCTGCCACCAAAAAACCAACTTCTATCAACGCTTATCTTCTACCACTAAAAAACCAACTACTACCTCCTTTGATTATGATTGTAGTATTTGGTTTTTTGGTGGTAGAAGCTAGGGGAACTTGGTAGTAGTTGGTTTTTTGCTGGTAGAAGCTAGGGGAAGGTGGAAGTAGTTACTTTATTGCTGGTAGAAGGTAGCAAAAGTTGGTAGTAGTTTGTTTTTTGGTGGTAGAAGGTAATCCAAGGGGATAGTAGTTGGTTTTTAGTGTAAACCTGATCTATACCTAAGTGATAGATAGATAGGTAACTGTTTGGGAGTGGTAGCAGCTGTGATTTATTAGTTAGGGTTTGTTTTAACCTCAAACAATACGCTGCAATATCGAAATGTATAAAAAGGTCATTAAAATTTTGATCTGTAAAATATAGGTGGGGGGGGGGGGGGTGGTACCCCATGTTTGTATTTATGAAATATGTGGAAAATATTAGAAAAAACTTAGCTTTTGGGGGGGGGGCTGCCCCTGACATATATGCCACTGTGTAGACCCATGTTTGTAGGATAATACATTTTTTGTTGCATCTTACTGCTTACTTTATGGCAATATGGCTTTGTTTGCTATAAACTCAACTTTACTGTATCAATTTGATCATGGCACATACCTGTTTTTTTCTGGGGAGAAAGAGATGTGTCAATATGGAACTGAAACAGTATCCTTGAGTTTTATAAATAGCATTTTTTATTGCCTAATACCCTGTTTGGACTGTGCAACTTTTCCATGCATGCAACTTTTGTGTCCTCTCTCTCACTCAGATGATGTTACTTAAAGAGAGACAGAACAAACAAGTTGCATGCTTTGTTTGGAAATGAATGAAAATTTGTTTTATTTTTAAGTAAAACAAACACTGTTTTTTAATTTTGCAAAGGCAGCTTTGTGTTCCCCTCAGATAGTACTAACCAAGTGGTTACAGCTAACCTGTAATTTGTACTGTTTTGCCAATAATGCCATGTAAATCTTGAGCTAATGTCAAGAAATCTGTAATGCAATAAGCCATGTGCGCAGCCAGGGGGGGGGGCCAAACCTAAGATTTTTTTAATATATTTTCCACATATTTCATGAATAAACACAAAAAATAGCATGAAATACGACATCATGAAGCCTCGCCCCCCCCCCCAAGACATATTCCTGGGTGCGCCACTGCATAAGCTGTAAAATAATATTTTATTCTGCATAATTACCGAACAATGTAATCTCAAAGCTAAATTTGTATTCAGGGTAGTAATGCTATGTTTTTTGAACAGGTGTCAATTGGAGCTTCAGCAGTCATGTTTTTTAAGGTGTTTTATAAAGTTTCACTTAGTTTTATTTTAATAAATCTAAATTTTTTAACAATCTTAGTGGAAAGTTTGGTTTGGTGAAGTCAAAAAATAATAATAATTTCTTATGGTAGTGATAGTAGTAATTATTTATTATTCACAATTTTTACTGTAAAATCTTTTAAAATAAAAATTTTACAAAGTTTTTTTTTGTTTTATTTATTTTTATTTAATTATTTTAGACAGGTTTTCTTTCTAACATAAAAATTTTTGTTGGTCCCCCAAAAGAGGATTCTATTCACAAACAATATTTTATAGCTTGTGAAAAAAGAAAACAACTAAATAATTTTTTTACATGTCAATTGTAATGTCAAAAAAATTTTTTTTTCGCTTGTTGACACATGTAAAAAAAATATATATTTTTTAAACTTTTGAATATGGTGGGGGGTGTGACTGTTCTATCTGAAAAAGGTAGTTGTTATTTTGTCTGCAAATTCTATTACATGTCAAAACTTCAGAAATCTTTAAACTAGAACAGGTCATTATTCACATAACTTATATTATCATGGCATTTTTCTAAGTAAGGCCTGGTTTACCCAAAAACTTAATGCACAATGAACAAACTCATTGCTTAATTTTAATATCTCTGTTTCCATTTCCTTAGTATTGAAGACATAAAGTATAAACAGTAAATCTTTCCATTGTGCATTATGTTATGGGTAAATTAGGCATAAAATAGAAAGTTCACATTACTTTGTTAAGTAATCTTATCTACAGTTTGACTAATGGTATCCGACCCTCGGAACCGAAATCAAAAAATATATTTTTACACAAAACATAAAGCCCAATTGTGTAAAATTCAAAACTATACAATATCAGGACATCCACAAAATCATATAAATTCATAAAATTTGACTTGTGTATTGTGTAAAAACATATTTTTTGATTTCTGTGCTGAGGATCAGATACAATAAGTCAAACTGTATATACAAGTGGCCCATTTTGTCTTATTTTTATTACATATAATAGTGAGTTCATATTGCTCCAATGAAAGCTCCCAATTGTATTGTATTTAACATTTGGGGATATAGTGTGCCTATATTACCTAATGAGTTTGACTACATTCTTGAAATATGTAATGCTCAAGGGGGAGAGGATTTAGCCTTGCATTATATTCAATGTGCTTGTTTTTTTAATGGGGGAAGCAGACATATTTTTGTCAACCGCTACAAAAAACTGCAGACTACAACAAAAAAATAAATATGATTTGTATTATAGCACTAGTGCAATATTGAAACATTATTCGTAATGCATGTAAGCCAAAATGGGTTATATAGGGTGTTGTAAAATTCAATAAAATATTTTTAAAGATAATTTCCTAGAGTGATTTCAAGACAAAAAGTTTATATAAACAAAGGTCTACAAACACTTAGTAGTAGAGATACAGGGTGTTTAAATTTACTTTTTTTATATAGCTTTTACAGTTTTTGTGATATTTAGCTCAAATTTGGCTCGTATATTTACTTATAGGCACTACAAGTTAAGGCATGTCAAATAGGTTTTAATTAATTTGTTTATTTTGATATACTCGCCATACCATACTGGGGCATTTTTTATTTTATGATAGCAGCCTTTGGTGCAACAGCGATTTTCTCTAAAATGGTTAAAGATGCAAAAAAATTTCAGAAAAACAAAAAAGTTTGCAAATGAAACAAAGATTTTATTTCTTGTTTTAAAATCCCTACTTCACCCTACCAGTGGCTTAAAACAAAAAAATTCTGGGGGAAAAGGCGAGATGACCCCTGAAAAAGGGTCACTCTGTACATGTTTACTATTATTTGGCATGTCTAAAAGTGTAGTGCCTATTGCTTAATATGCCAAATTTGAACTAAATATCTCGAAAAGTACAAGAGCTATAAAAAACTAAATAAAAGAAACTTTAAAACAAGGCGTTTAAGGTTATATAAAAATTTTGCCTTGAAACCACTTAAGGAATTCAACACTAAAATTATGTTATTGAATTATGAAACACCCTGTATAATGTGTATTTTATAAAAACTTATTTCAATATGTAAATAAACAGTGGCAGAACTACAATGCAGCAAGGCACAGGGTTGCTGAGAGGCGTATGCTCCATAGAGAGCCCGAAGGGCTGGAGTGATCACACACACACAGTGATAAGTAAAAAATGATTTCAGCGAAATTAAAAAGGTTTAGTTGGTGGGAGCACCTCTGCCCTGTATGGTGGTTCTATCACTGCTTGTCTTGCAATTCATTGCAGGGAGAAAGGCTGATCAATAGCAAAAATTGTGTACAGTTCTTTACATAATCCCTATTTTTGTTGGTCCTGTAAGTCCTTCTTGGTCTTATTTAGGTATAAAGTGATAAGAAAAAGACAAAAATGACTAACGAATAATACCAAACCAAAGGTGCTGCCAGGACCTAATTTTTACTGATTTTTATTAGTCCAAAGCGCATTGATCAGCCCCTCGGCGCAGGATCTGTCCTGGGAAGGGTTTTAGTTGAGCGAACTGTCTATCCGGAAAAGTGTTTAAGTTCAATAAACTGTGTCTATCACGGAAAGTGTTTTAGTTTACTATCTGCTCAACACTGAAATAACAATATCACAGTTCATATAAATGTATCTTTAGCAGTAAAAAAGCTGGTAAGTACTATAATATGTTTATTAATTAATTTTTAAATATTAATATAATACTGTTCATTGAATATCAGCTAATGATGGTACAAAAAGTTTGTTTTTGTTTAAAATGTATTTTTTCAGAACCATTTCATATAAAGTTTTGGTATTTTCCATAAATTTTGTAAAAAAATTGTTGTCCACAAAGTTTTACTATTTGACGATATTTTTGTGCAAATTTAATGGAAAAAGTATGCCATGATTTAAATGGGATGGTTCTGAAAAAATACATTTTAACAAAAACAAACGTTTTTCCCATCAACAGCTGATTTTCACTGACCAGCAGATTTATTTTAACAAATATCAGCTCAGCTGGTGTTCTGTGATATCAGCTGATTTATTTTGACAAAAATCAGCTGTGTCCCGACATGTTTGATCTAGACAGAGAGCTATAGTCTTCTCTCTTTCTGGACCGTGTTAAGGTTATTCTCGTGTTACCAACGGTTTAACACGTAGTTTGCATTTCTTCCGTTTGGTGTTCTGTGGGCAAGACTGCATTTTAATTTATTTTAGCAATGTCTATAACCAAATTTTATGACTCTGGGTGAGGTTTGAATCTCGAAGCAAATGACTGGCTCACACTGTTTATGTATACTGCGATCAGTTATACCTGCAAACACACCTGGTGTGCTTATTTTAAACTTTAAGATGTTTAAACAAACAACCGATAAAATAAGATTGCCCAGGGATTCTTCAGGCTCAAAACTTTTTTCCTTATGTTAACAATTAACTAAGTTTTCTTCACGTCCTTTACTTTCTTAAGATTTCCACATATTTTTTTATTCTGCTAAAAATTCTTTAAAAGACACGAAAAAAATTTAAAAAATCATTTTATTAGTTCAAAATAAGGTGACGTAGTGACCTTAAAATACATACATCTTTGAATCGAAAGTACACGTGGCGGCCACCGCATGGCAGCCGTTTCAAGCGCAGATTTGACGGTGTAACGTGGTAATTACCCCCCCCCCCTAAAAAAATACTTTTGTTAATAATTAAACGGAACGCATGAGAATTACTAACAAAAGTGGAATTTCGTACCCGTCAATTTAAAAATCAAACAAGTTTCATGGCTAATCGGGCAAAAAGGAGTTTTTGCTTCTCTCATATTTTTCCGTAGGTAGCCTGAAAGCGTAACCTCACGGGGGTCCAAGATCTAATGGGCACCTAATAAGTGTTGACAGTCCGCGGTGGATAGAATATACCGGTGTTCGGATCTTATATATATATATGTCGAATTTTCCACGTCACTGGTGGTCCAGCTGATTTTCGTAAACAAAAGTTAGATCTGATATGAACAACGGAACAACTAATATTTTTTGAATTTTTTGAAAACTAAGGCAATTTTCCTACTGTTTTCTAGTACATCCTTATAAAATGTAATTTTCTAGACGTATTGTCGTTATTTTTTTTTAGCCCGCTTTATTTTTTATTACACAAAACTTAAACTACAAGTGAAGCTGAATGTGATCGTTTAGTATCAAAGGTGAACCGAGGACTATTGGGTAGTAAACAAAGATGTAGGTCACCGGATGATTTTTGAAGTTGAAACGAACACATTATTTTTTTCGAATTTTAATTTTTGTGTCAAGAGAAATGAAGCGGGCTAAAAAAAATAACGACTGGTATGTTGAAAAAATATTATTTTATAAGAATATCCTAAAAAATAGTAGGAAAATTGACTTAGTTTTTAAAAAATTCAAAAAATATTAGTTGTTCATATCATATCTAAATTTTGTTTATAAAACTCAGCTGGACCACAAGTGCCGTGAAAATTCGACATATATTTATAAGATCCGAACACCGGTCTATTCTATCCACCGTGTTGACAGTCAACTGTTTCGTCCTTATGGGACTCCTCCGAACACTGCTGGTCAATGTGACAAATCTTGCGAAGTTAATTAGACGGTTTTGTCTCTAATCATAAGTAAATAGTGAGAAAACTATCGCAATCGCAAGAAGCGCCATCTACCGAGATACGAGAGAAAAAAAAACAAACGCAGGCGAAAAACTGCTATACCTATCGATCAATGAAGAGATCGAATACAAATAAAAAAAAACAAACTATAGTCCGTGACCTAGGACAGCTCTTTGTCCTTCAGGCCGGATCAACGCATATTGCATTTTTACCCGTCATCAAAACATGTGAGCGTCAATCAACGGAATTTTTAAGCCAAATAATACTAACAAACGTGGAATTTCGTACCCGTGAATTTAAAAATCAAACAAGTTTCATGGCTAATCGGGCAAAAAGGAGTTTTTGCTTCTCTCACATTTTTCCGTGGGTAGCCTAAAAGCGTAACCTCACGGGGGTCCAAGATCTAATGGACACCTAATAACTGTTGACAGTCAACTGTTTCGTCCTTATGGGACTCCTCCGAACACTGCTGGTCAATGTGACAAATCTTGCGAAGTTAATTAGACGGTTTTGTCTCTAATCATAAGTAAATAGTGAGAAAACTATCGCTATCGCAAGAAGCGCCATCTACCGAGATACTAGAGAAAAAAAAACAACGCGGGCGAAAAACTGCTATACCTATCGATCACTGAAAAGATCGAATACAAAGAAAACAAACTATAGTCCGTGACCTACGACAGCTCTTTGTCTTTCAGGCCAGATCAACGCATATTGCATTTTTATCCGTCATCAATAGAATAAACCTCCTGGTCACTATGCAAAATAGTTTTATGCAATACTTATTATGATGTTTCCCCTTCCAAATAAAGTTCCTAGATCCGCCCCTGGATAACCCTACTTAATTGAGAAACAACATAGTTTAAAAAATGTTAGTAAATTAAACACGTCTAAGAATAGAAAAAAGCATATGACTTGCCTTTAGATTGGATTGGACTTACGTTACTTGTAATCTTTAGGTAATATAACCTAAATGACATTAATGGTTAAAATTGTCCCACAAAGCTTAAACACTCCTTAATATATCAAAGGCTTCTAAGAAAAACACTCCCCAGTTGTCTATTTGTCTAATTTATAAATACCCTAAAAAATTATGTCGAGCACTCAACAACTCATCCCAAGATTTATCTGTTTATTTTTAAAAATTTTATGATTTATATAAAAGTTGTTTTTATCACCTTCGCTTCAGTGCGTGGTTGATGATGTGTGAAAACAGGGTTAAATCAGAAAATTTAACTACTTAAGATGTAATTGTTATATCTTATGGGATTTACGAGTACCTTGGTACTTATTGATATTTTTATATTTTTTGTATCTTTCTTGGTATCTTTCTTGGTAGTAGAAGTAAATCCGTCACGTAGTATTAGTGGGGAGACCATTTTTGGTCTAGCGACTAGGTACACGGCGCGCCCTTTTCGCAAACCCCGATTTGTCCGTACACCATATACCAAACTAATGTACGTGCCCCTTAGGATGCAAGTTTTCTTTCTCTAAGAGGACTTAATTTTGCCTGGCACCTCTTTATTGTCGACGGCAGGCCTCTTTATACTGCGTAGCAAGTATAAACAGTGGACCCACGCTTTTACACGCCTTCAGAAAACTGGTCCTGCTACATGTTAGACTTTCATCAATCTATCATCGCTATCACCCCAGCAGAGCTTGGTTAGAGACGATAGACTTCCTTCCTTTAAAAATCCGTCACGTAGGTCTGAGTAGGCCTTTTTACCATGCCCCAGGTGTTCACCTTCACCCATTCCGGTTTTCCCATTAGGCCTTCCTATTATTTTAACAAAGACCAGTAAGTGATCCGATTCGTTTAGAGTTGGTGCTATTGGTGCCCTTGCTTATTTTCTTCTCCTCAAGTAGACCTCTGCCACGAGATGTCTTGATGATTCTTTTTCCTGTCCAATTGCTGAGCAAGTAGAATCATTCCCCACTCATGTACGCGATATGTGCTCTGTTATACTGTTCTACCCAGCAACTATCTTAAACGGTACTGCAGCGTTGCTCAACAGAATTGTATAACAGAATCGTCCGATTTGGTTGGAAGTTGGATACGGCCACTTACGATACTAAACTGCAGTATAATCTTCGCTTTCAGTCCTGTGGGATCAAAATGATTTAATTTTGTTAGCATCTCTCGCTTTGTGCGTAACGAAAAATAAAAAAAAAAGTTTGGTGCAAAGAGTGGTTTAATTATAAACAAATCGGACTGGACCATACACGAATAAAATTTCCATTCGACCGACCATGCTGTACTGCTGCAGACTTCGTTGGTTGGACGGCCACACACGATCAAATTAAATTCGATTTGGTTGGATACGACGAAATTGTACAACGCTGCAGTACCGTGAGTGGGGCCCTTAACATTCTAAAAGCCAATCCAACATGGAGCCATAAACTTGCAGTTGCTTGCAAGATTAGGGTCCTTGACATGAGGTCTTTTCTATAAACAAAAAATTGTGTGTTCAGGGACAATAATCTTGTATGAAACTGCAAGTTTATTGCTTTATGTCAAGCGGCCTTAAGGACTAGTTTTAATTTATAAAATTCTAAATGAATAACTATAAATCATTACAGGGCAATCTCTAAGTCGCTGTTACAATAAACAGACTACATTGTTGAGGCGTTCCTATTTCCTTCACAGGGAGTTTTCCCTTTACAGCATTTCCTTTTACTGGAAATGGACTGGTCTAATCATTTTGGCAACTAGGGAAAACTTTGTGATATTAAATGTAAAGTATGTACTATATAAAGGTACAATGAACAATTATAGTAAACAATAATTCATTTGCTATTTAACAAAATAATGAATAAAGTGCACTGTAAACAGCGATTCAATTAATGCGCAAAATTAAAGTACCAGAAAGAGTTTTTTTGCTCTAGAGCCGAAACGGCTCATTTGCGGGCATATGTTTACTTAACAAAAAATGTTTGTTTTGATGGCTCCTACCACCACTTACAGTTATATTTTTGGAACACCCTGTAAATGGGTAAGTCCGAGGTGTCCAATTAGTATACCCATCGCTGAAACCGGGCTTTTCCGGAGGACAAGCCCCATTGATTTATTTATTAGAGACGCCTAGTAAATGTCCCTTTATCCAACAGGAAAACCTCCTTTCCTGAAAGATGCATTATTAGGAACAACGGGAGCGTATAGATAACGTCTTACAAAGGTATCTTACAGGGACAGTTATGATCACTACTGAGTGTGGAGATTATTTAAGGTTTAGGGTCACTTCAAGCTGGGAATTGAGAATAAGACATTAACTTTAGAGTTAATTTATTAATGAGTTGTTAATTAAAAATGCTTGTGAAAATTTCTTACGTAGGTTAATTATTTTAGTTTAATTTTGAGGGATGGTTTAATTGAATTTGAGTAAGTTTTGAGTTGATTTTTGAGTTGTTGATTGGTTTATGATCTAAATGGCTATGACATTTAAAAATCAGGACTAATATTTGACTTTAAATGAATTAAGTTAGCCTTAGGTCAGTTCCGCTTTCTTGATAAAACTAATACGTCTGACTTAAGTGTTGACACTGAAATCAAAAAAGATTATTAAACAAATTAATATAAATGATCACAATCGAGCGAATATTTTACACAATAGTAGAGGAGGCATCAAAGATTTTAGGAACTTATTTTCTTAATCAGTAAACATCGATAGAATTGTTTATTGATCAATTCTAAACAAAATTTGTTATACATAATAATTCTGGTTAATCTCTAAGGATGGTCAATAGTTCTGGCAAGTTAAAAAGGATATGAGATGATTGGTGGTATTAGAATAAAAGCATGAAATACAATCTGGCTGTAATTTTAAAGCCCAAAAACCGTCAATTTGATATAATCGATTATGTTAGTATTTTTTAAGCCCATACCCAAATAAGAAGAAGTGATTATTTGACTTATTTTGAACGTTTCTGCCGATTTACAGACTGTTGAAATAAATTTTTTTTGATTTTTTGTTTATAGCTCAAACCTAAAACCGAAATTAAGCTACAGGATGTACGTCATTAGTCATCCCAAATAATAATCAGAATCTAAAATAAAGCATTTTTTTCAGCGAGAATGCTCCTTCTTCATCTTTTCATCAACCTGGTGCGTCACTAATAGATTCTAAGATACGTAGTAAATTCCTTATTTTATTTTGAAACTTTTTGGTTTCTTGCATTTTTGTTTTATCTTCGACCATAAAATGAGCAAAAAATAAATTATATATTTTTTACATTGGATCCTTTTCTGGCGCGACTTTCGTGATTGTAAATAATAGCCAGACTAATTTTCGCCATGACATTATAGTCTAATCTACCATATGAAAAAATTTTAAAACTAAGAAAATTAGTTCCTAATTTTCCAATTTTGAAGACGCTGCCAGACACATTTTCCAACCCAACTTTGTCGCCAGAATTATTTGTAGTGTATTATAACATCAGTTTGTATGTTCGGTTTCAAGACTAAGAAAATACGAGCACAAATCAGTTCAATTTTTGGATTTGAAAATTTTCAGCAAGAGCTATTTTCCACCACTTAAGATAAGTCAAATAGCTTTTCTTAAAATGTTAAAGATCTCTTCTTCTTTAGAACTAAAAAAATAAGTCAACTTATATCATATACTAACCTTTTAAACCTATCGGAAAATCTTTACCAGAATAAAAAATTGTTGGTCATTTTTATTAACAGAACATACTTATTAAGAATACCACTAAGAAAATAACGTCCAAAAAATATTCATGGCCTCCCCTACTACGAGGGCTATCTTTTATATTTTCCATAGAGGAACATAGAGGGCGACACTGATCGAATGTCGTGACTAAAACTTAACCCTAATCTTTACTTAACCTAAATTCAAAGCGTCAGTGCGATACAATTTTTTATATTAACAAATCAGTCGAAAAATGAATTTAAAATTTTACGGGCTATAATTTTTTACTTAAGGAAATTATCTCAACAAGAATGCACCACATCAGTCGACAGTTTCACGTTGGTATGGAGAATTCAATCGTGGACGGATTAGCCTTAGCGACGATCCAAGGCCCGATGTACCAAAAACGGCTGTCAACATGTGACATATCGCGAGATTGAGACTTCATTGGGGATTTCAAAGCCCTTAATTCAGAAAAATTTGCATAAAGACAGCGGTAAAAAAATAAGTTTCCCGCTGGATTCCGCATCTGTGAACCGAAGAACAGAAAGAAGCTAGGGTCAATTGGTGTCAGAAAACTCTAGACCGCTTTGAGGCAGGAACCTCGTAAAACCTGTACAGCATTATCAGTGGTGATGAATCGCGGATTTACCAAGATGAAGTGTGTCCAAAAAGATAGTCGCGACATTTGTCTCAAAAATGTTGTGTAGCAACAATTTCTCTGGAAGATCAAAGGACTGTTACTGCCGATTCGTACATCATCATGTGTTTGCCGAAAGTCATCGCTGAGCTTCAAAAAACGAACCCCGAACGATGAATCATCCTCCACCAAGGCAAGTTCGCACAAAGCACAAAAAGCCATTAATTTTTTAAGCAAAACAATTCGAATTGTTGGACCATCCTCTATACAGTCCGAAAGATTTCTATACTTTTCCGTGAATCAAGAATGGACTTCGTAGTCAAAGATTTCAGTCGCCAGAGGAAGCAGTCGACGCCTTCAAGAGTGTAATTTTGACAGTACAAACACACGGGTGGAATTACAGATTTTTCAACTAGCTTGAGCGCATGCAGGAGTGCATTAATTTTCGTGGAGAAACAATAAAATCTTAAAAGTTATCTACTGTTTTATTTCAGTTGTATATGCAAACCTTAAGGTGGCTACACCCGTAACTGCATGCTTGACAAGTATGGATGAATAATCCTTTGTACAAGCATGCATAATTTACCTTCGCCACCACACGGTACATGTGTGCTTGACCAAGCTTCAGTTTATGCCGCGAAAATATCTGATTCGGACGACAACTTGCTGGCTTTGGCTGCTTTTTACTTTATCCGCAAAAAAAAACGCAAAAAAAGAAACGTGATGTGTCGTGTAAAAAGTGATAACTGAAAAGAAGAACCTGCGCCCATATTAATTTACTGTGTGAATTAAGGATATATCCGTATGATTGGCATAATTATCTCAGGATGAGTGAAGAAACTTATCTGAAGCTTTTGTTATTCGTAACAACTTTAATTAAAAAGCAGGATACGATTATGAGACAAGCTATAACTCCCCACGAAAGATTAACAGCAACATTGCGATTCTCGATTGCTCCTCTTCAGATCGCTAGACATGGTGATGGCGACGTAGTACTCCTTCACGGTCACGGATCACGGACTGAACTAATTGTTTGTACAAGCGGAATAATTATTTGGTACACACATACCAATTCGCTTGCGAAATCATGGCTTGTCCAAGCTTGCATGATTCAAATTCCATCAATCATCAAGCGGCTTGCACAATTAAAATGCTTGCGCAAAATTTCCCTGCAGACGCTACAGTTTGCTTATACAAAACGATTGGTTCATGCATGCTTGTCAAACTTGCAGTTGTGTGTGTAGCCACCTTTAAAAGACAACCCTCGCACAATATACTAAACTTAAGTAGCAATTTTCGGTAGACGGTGCAAAGCTTAAGCTAATTTTAATCAAATAAACATTAAGAAAATGGTGCACAGATATAGAAACTCTAGCAAAATTAGCCTGAAAGCTTCCTACTAAATCCTATCCAAATTAGCAGTAAATAATGGTTTCAAACTTGGATAAACAGACAATCCAAAAAGAAATCGCCGTTTAAATTCAGAATCGATTTCGATTTCTCTATTCCAGACTATTCCGACAATTTATCGGATCGTGCATCCTTTCACACTAGTAATACATTCACGCGTCGCCGTCCAACAATGGCGATGCGAGGGAAGAAATACCTTATACAGAGGGTTTTTTTTAAGTTAACAGAGCTTTTTTAAGTATTTTTCGTAAATGTTTCTAAAAACCCTCCAACAAACGAATATATTTAAACTGATTCACTTTCTTGAAATTTTTCTTGCACGCACCCCCCTTCGAGGGGTAAACTATCTAGTGATACCTGTTTTAAAATCCTCTTGAATCTATTTACAACCGTTTCTCAAAAATCTAAGACAATTACCCAAAAAAGCACCGGTTTCTTTTTAAAAAAACACCCTATGTACCGGATATAATACGTAAAGTCGCAAAAGAGTGGAGAATAATTTTGATTCAGGGCGCAACAGAGTAAGCATAACACTTAAAAATAAGGAATAATTTACTATTACTTATATATTTTTAGTGCAACTGATTGTAAGATTTGTAAGAGCCCCTTAATAGTATGGTTTCCTATACTTTTCCCCCAATGTAAAATTCTCGATTTTGTTTACCGAATTAATTGAGAATATCGCTTGATCAGCTTAATATATTAATTAGGCCTTTCTGTTTGCTTTGAGGGAAATCATCAAATTATTAGCAGTGAGGGGTTGGCAGTTTTATAGAAAAACCAATATTTGATAATTATTTTATAGAGGTGCGGAAATTTTTGCCTAATTGGCACTTTTCTTAAAATGTTAATTGGCGCATTTATTGATTACACAGGTAAATTGTAAGTCAACTTAATAAAACGTATTTTGTGAGAAAATGGACATGCGCACCAAGAATCAGTGAGATTCTTTTCTACCGCCTCGAGAAAATGGCGTGTTAATTTCTTTCTCCAACTATTACAATTATCTACACTTCAAAGTGCTCGATTTTGGTGTACTGAAGCATAGAACTAGAAACTTCAGCCCTTTAGCTACGCGGTGCCATCATTAGATCCAGAAAGGGGCCCCTGGTACGTGTAGAAATTGGCTGCAAACTGGTGAGTGCTTTGTTCCTGATTTCCGTTGTGTGGTAACAGCAATTAACTATGGAACTTTTGATTATTTCGTGATTTCGTATCAATATATTTATGTTTGTTCGCGCTTTCATTTAATAAAATATATACAGTCCACTGCAGTTATCGTTTTTCTAACTGCGGACAAACAAAAGTGTTCCTTCGACCCGAATTATTTAAATTTACTCCATACGACGGTATTAATAAGTCGGCCATTTCATTTTCACATTTTCGCCGAGATCACACGGCCTTGAATTTTGCCAATCGTATTGAACCGAGAGAGATTTTCGTTCGACCTTCGGTTTCGGCGCAGTTCACCTGTTTTCGGTCCGCTGCTATGGTAACGCAGGGTCTACCGCGTGGTCACTTCAGTAAACAAAAATCGAGAATCAATCAAAACAAACAACATTTCTCATTTCTGTGATTAGATGTGTTCCATATCATTTCGATATTTAAAACAATTTTCATCAATTGCGATAAATTAGTGCATATTTTCGACAATTCGTCATTTTTCTATTTCAGAAGCATTAATTTAGCGTTAATTGTATTTTTACCGACAATTTCGTCATTTCAAAGGTAAAAATCATGTCTATCAAAAAAGCAGTGCAAAAACGCAAGGGTTTTTTATCTGCGATCACCGAGTGTTATGTGTTTTCACAAACCGCGGCAACGGACGCAAAAGCGAGAAACGAGTTTCAAGTGAGGTATTCCGATTTGGATGAAACCTTCGATAAATGCATGTTGGCACATAATGATGTCATTATGTTGATAGACGACTCGGACGACGAGGAGTTTAAAACGCAAGATGCGATCCTTTCAGAAGCTCGTAAATATTTTTATGCGTGTAAGGGGGTTTACTCTGAAATATTTCCGGTTGAGGCTCCATCCTTTTCGCGATCATATGTTAGTCAAAATGAATCTGAAACTCCAAAACTCAAAGAGTTAGGTATTCCCATATTTCGAGGTGATAAAAAATTACGGCCAAGCTTTTTCGATCTTTTTAATAACATTATAGATCAAAATCAAAGTCTAAGTAACGTCCGAAAACTTCAATATTTATTTTCATATCTCGAGGATGAGCCTTTAAAATTGATATCAGGGATCAGCTTATCTGATCAAAATTATAAAATTGCTTACGACAAATTAGTCAATAGATACCAAAACAAGCGAGACCTCGCAAATGATGCTTTAAGCACAATTATGAACTCTACATTAAAAAACGAGTCAGCTAAAGAATTGCGTAATTGACACCTTTTCAGAATCCCTAGAAATTTTAAAAGCACTTAGCTTTGACGTTGACAGTTGGGACTTTATTATTTTTTTCATTTTGTTAGAAAAATTGGATATTCCGACGCGTTTAAATTTCGAACTGAGTCACGCCAATACTAATACCGAAATTCCCACTTTTCAGTCACTTTTTCAATTTCTAGAAAAAAGATGTAAAGTTTTGGTATCACTTCCTCAATCAACAGCACCCAAAAAGGTGCCTACCTATCAAAAATCAAATTCTATGCAAAATCAGTTTGGGCAAAAGCCTACCTATCAAAAATCAAATTCTATGCCAAATCAGTTTGGGCAAAAGCCTACCTATAAATCATCCAATTCGCCTTTTATAGGACTGGCTGGCACCTCAACTAATTCAAGTACGGGAATAAAATGTTTCCGGTGTAATCAAGGTCACGTGCTTTCGAAATGTCAAACATTTCTTGACCTCTCGCCTATCGAGCGCCTATCTTTCGTCAAGCAGAAAAAATTATGTCTAGCGTGTTTTCATCCCTCGCATGGGTTAGACACGTGCAAATCAAAATATTCATGCAGGACTTGCAATAGTAAAAGGCACCACACTTTAACTCATATCTTAGAAACTAATCAAGAGTCTGGAAGCCAAGATACTAGTCCTGTCATTCACACACCACCTGTCAATAATCTTCATGTGTCATTAAATACCTCAGGACCTTCAGGTACCTTTCTTTTATGCACCGCCATAATAGATGTCATGGACGGTTGCGGAAATTTTCAACCTGTAAGGGCACTGCTTGATTCTGGATCACAGACAGGATTCATCAGTGAAAAGTGTATTCAGCGTCTTAATCTTCCTAGGCGAAGTTACACCACTGAAATATTCGGATTAAATCAAATGTCTTCTCTTACTTCCAAAGGGCTCGTTCAATGTCACATTAAGCCACAAGGACAGGTCAATCCTTTACCTAATTTCGAAGCAATTGTTGTTCCACAACTAGGTTCCAATATGCCTACATTCACTTTGAACGATAATCAGTGGAAACACTTGGAAAACCTTAAACTTGCCGACCCATCTTATTTCAAATCTAGACCTGTGGACCTAGTTATTGGTTGCGAGCTATTCGCACAGATATTCAAGGAGGGCAGGGTTCTTGGACAAATAGGGCAACCTTCAGCCCTTGAAACCATCTTTGGCTGGGTCGTCATGGGAAAAGTGGACGAAGTAGGTAGCTTAGTTTAGTTTATTTATTGGTAAAATATTACACAAAGTGCGTTTACAAGTCAAAAAATCTTAAAGGAGCCAAAATACCACAACTTATTTAAAATATTTAAAATTAATTAAAATAAAGCAAATAGATTATATGAATCTTATTTAGAGTAAAGCTACTTAACAAAAAGACAACTTAATAAAAAGACAACAAAGTACATTGTAGAAACAAACATTTTTGAAAAAATAACAATTTAGACATTAGAAATCAAAATCACTATCTAGGTACTCATCGAAAGAATAGAAGGCATGATTTACAAGGTAGGTCTTTACACTTCTCTTAAAACTGTGAAAGCTTAAATTTTTTACTTCTGTTGGTAGGACATTAAAAAATTTAATTCCAAAGTAATCCGAGCCCCTCCTGGTACGTTGCAGTCTGTGATAGCTGGGAACCAAATTCTCTCTATTCCTAGTGGATGTCAGCATGTGTTCTGAAATTGTGATGGTTCTGTTTCACATAGATTAAACATTGAAGGATGAAAGTGCAAGGAAAAGTAAGCAGTTTCAGCTCTATGAAACTATTTTTGCAACAAACACGATACTTTATGCCGCCAATAATTCTAACACAACGTCGTTGAAGCTTGAATATTTGTGCAGAGTTGGGAGAATGACCCCAATTTAAAATTGCATAAGACATGTTAGCATTAAAGTATCCATGATATGCCATCAACAAAGTACTCCTAGATACGTTTTTTGAAAGACCCCTTATGAGAAAAGTAATCTTTGACAGTTTGGAGCTAAGAGGACTCACCTGAGCCTCCCAGGTCATCCCAGGATCCAGGTAAACCCCCAAAGATTTTACTGATTCATTGCTTTCTAAGGTTAATGGAGAGGTTTGCAATGTAAAATTTATATTTTAAGTCTTACTATTGTTAAGACTAAGCTTATTGGCTAGGAACCAGTTCTCAATTTGTATCTGTTTGTTTTGAGACCATTGCAATATTGGATCTGAGGGATGATAGCGAAGCAATGTGGTAGTGTCATCAGCAAACAGTATGATGAGCAGGTTTATAAGATTTCTGAAATTAGGCAAATCATTTATATAAATGAGGAACAGCAACGGACCCAGCACAGAGCCTTGGGGAACACCATGCAAAATCCTCTGCTTTCTCGACTGCTCTTCATTAAAACACACATACTGTTCCCTATCTTCTAGATAGGACTTAACCAGGGCTATACTACTTGGGTCAAAGTTGTAGTGAGATAGTTTTTTATAGAGGATCTCAAAGGAAATACAATCAAAGGCCTTGGTCAAGTCAAGAAAAGTAGCATATGTGCTTTGCTTATTCTCAAATCCCTCTGCAACAAATTCAGTCAAGCGATCAATAGCCAAAGTGGTGCTTCTTTTGCTTCGGAAGCCAAATTGGTTCAATGTAAAAATTTGGTTTTGCTCAAAATATTCATTAATTTGGTCTTTTAAAAGAGATTCATAGATTTTTGAGATTATAGGTAAAAGTGAAATGGGCCTGTAATTAGTCTGATCTTCAATGTCTCCCTTATTTTTGAAAATAGGTACCACTCTGGCTAATTTAAGAACAGATGGAAAATTGTTGGTTTCAATGCAATGATTAAACATGTCAGTCAGAGGTTTGCTTATTACATTTTTGAGATGTTTAATAATTTTAGAATTCATGTCATAGCAATCTTTGCTACTACTGTTTTTAAGACTAGAAATTTTATCCAATACCATTTTTTTGTGTAACTGAGTGGAACTTGAAACTCTTCCCTGTGAACTGTCCTGTTAAGTAGTCATTGTAGGAAGTGATAGAGTTGGGAAGACTTTTTATAATCTCTTTTGCTACTGATACAAAAAAGTCATTGAATATCTAAGCATTGAGCTGGCTAGACTTCGCGGTTGGAACAGAGTTTTTATGAGATTTAATGACACTCCACATGGCTAAGGACTTGTTAGGTGCATTATTAATATAATTATCGTGGGCAGCTCTTTTTGTTTTAGTAAGTTCAGCTCTGTATTGTTTTTTGTAGTCAGTGACCATGGTTTTTGACACCAAAATTGGATTTTGTTTGTTTAGAATGCTAAGCACTTGAAGTCTGCCCCTCATATCTCTGAGGCTATCATCAAACCAGCTGATTTTATGCCCCCGCTGATTCTTTACCGCCATCTTTGACCGGAGTGGCAGACATTTCTCCATAACACTGGTCACAACCCCAAAAAAGTCACAGAACTGATCCTCTACACTAACTCTAGATTCAGTTATTGAGCTCCAGTTATAGAGTCTCAGTTGATCATATAGACTGGAGAGACCTTCATCAGTTATTGGTCTGAAGGTAACTCTAGTGCTATAATTATAGGTAAATTTCAATAGTGTATCAAAAACCAAACCAGAGTGATCAGAGATTCCCTCCAGAGCGACAGGACCAATGTCCAGATTGCACCTGTTAAAATTAACATATATGTTGTCAAGAGTTGCTTCATCCCTTGTTTTAAAATTTACTGTTGGAAACAGATCATAGGAACTGAAAAAGAAGTTAAGATAATCAGCCTCCCTGCAGTTTTGTAGTTCATAATGAACGTTAAAGTCACCAATAATTATTATGTGACATGTATAATCTATTTTTCTCAGAACTTCAGACATGACATCTAGATATGAATTGAGGTCGGCTTTTGGAGATCTATATACTGTTAAGATTTGCAAGTTTATAGAGGGAACATTAATCCCAGCCACCTCACACTGCAATTCCCTTGAAAGATTTGACAAATTAAGCTCTTGACATTCAAGATCTTCCCTAAGATAAATACCCACACCCCCATGTATTTTATCTTTTCTGCAGAAGCTAGTTATAGCAGTAAAGCTGTTTACTTTTAATTGAGAGAACTCATCTTGCTTTAACCAGTGTTCATTAATACAAAAGCAGTCTGCCTTTGATTCCTCAAGAAGTAATTCAAAATTAGAGATTTTATCCCTTATACCCTGTACATTAGCATAAAATATTTTAAAGTTTTTGTTGGTTAGACCCTTTCGTATTCGTTCCTTTTTTGGTATGTGGATCGATTCCGTAGGCGTTGCAGGCTCAGAAAATGGTTTACTGAGACTCCCTTTGGCCATAGATTAGGGTCAAAAAAGACGTCTTTGAGGTTAGGTGGCACCCCAAGTTTAAATGAACTGACCTGTTGTTTAGTTGTTCGCATTTTTTCACAGGTAAAGTTCATTTTGTCATAGGAATTCGATTCCAGGTATGTCAGGATGTCTTTCCCTTCGGTTTTCCTGGATAGACCTGTCAAAAAAAGCCAATGGTACTTTTGAGCCACTTCCAATAAAGTCTCTTGTTCATTCATGCCTCTAATTGGAGTGGGCCGTTGAGGTGGTACTTGTTCTTGATGGTGACGGGAGCGGTTTCGCCATCTTCTATTCCTTACATCTTGCCAATTATGCGGCCCTTGGTTAGTGGTAATAATGTCGTCTTCTAGATTTTCGACATTATTTTGATTCTGAAAAGTTAGGTTATTGTCTTCACTGTTGTGGTAAATTTCGGAAGTTGGCTGTTTGTCTAAATGGCCTCGCTCATCTTCAGCTTGGCCAAGGCGCTTTTGATTAACCTTGCCGGTACCAAGGTGCAGTGGGTGCGCTCCGAAATTCGGTTCCACATCACGTGTTTTGTGAACATTTTTCATGTGGATTTGATCTGTCTCACATGCAATTTCACCCGAGAGTTTACCTTGGGTGACAATTTTTTCTTCAATCCGAGCCAGAGATTCTGATGTGGCTTCTCCCATGCCGGTGATCAGCAAGTGAATATTTTTCAATTCCAATTCTAATCTTTCAATCCTAGTTTGGTTTTCATCATTTGTATTGACTTGAAGTCTTGTTTGCAATTGTTGGTTTTTCATCTCAAGCTGTTTATTTTTACCCTTTTCCAATTTAATTAGCTCTTTATGATGCTTTCTCTCTTCTTGCAACTGTTTTTTTGAGCAAGTACTTCTTCATTGAGTTTTTTTATTGCATTTTCTAACGTAATAACATCGCTGGTATTGTTAGTTTTTACGCTTTTATCAAGTTCTCTGCATTCGGTACTACAGAGACAAGTTTTTTCATCAATTCTGATTCCTCTAGTGTTGTCGCGGTCCAAACAGCTGTTATGGATTGCCGAATAACAAATTCTACATACAACATTGTTAAATTCCTTCTTTGGATGACATTTATAGGTCACTGTTGACGTTTTATGATTTTCTGATTTTTGCGTGCGGTCAGAGCTGCTGGCATGCCTCTCGGATTTTTTTCGAATCGGGGAGCTCATTGCTTAATGTGTGAACACACCCCCGAATTTTTGTTTTCGTCTTGGTCGTTGAATAGGCGGCAACGTGCGTTGTGTGACACAATACAGCTGATATTAAGGTTATAGTTCTCAACTTTTTTATAGGAAAATGCCGTGTATAATTTCCAGATTTTCACTGTTTTTCTCACCATTTCCTGGCTTGCTTGGTCACTGCTTTTTTGTATTAAAATGCTTTGAAAACTTCGAAATTTAACGAAAATTGTATCGAAAATTTGTTTATAAACTTGACAGGGCAGTGTCGCCGGTAGTCTTACGGAACGAACCAGTTGTTTTTTAACGAGTCATTCATCTCCTTTGGAGGTCATTATCCCTAGGTTTTGGGAAATCGAACATTTGCCTAAAAAACAAATCTTATCAAAGGAAGAAAAACAAGCCATATCAATTTTTAATGCGAGTGTCGTACGACAACCGAGCGGTAGATTCATGGTAGATCTACCGTTTAAAGATAAAATAAACCCTGACCTAGGAAATACTTATCCGCAAGCTTATCGTAGATTTTTACTTCTAGAAAATAGATTACTCAAAAATCCTGATCTGTACACTGCCTGTTCTAGTTTCATGCAAGACTATATCGATTCTAATCATATGAGTCTAGTTTTACCTAGTCAACCAAAAGACGACGTATCATGTATTTTTGGCACACCATTGCGTACTAAAGCCGGAAAGCTTAAGTACAAAATTAGGGGTAGTCTGGGATTGTTCGGCAGTCACCCCAAAGAATATTAGTCTCAATGACACGTTGTTATCTGGACCAAAACTTCAAAAAGATATTGCTTCTTTACTCCTTGCGTTTCGTCTTAATCCTATTGCCTACATTACTGATATCAAACAGATGTTCCGTCAAGTCCTTATCAATCATCACCGTCCTTATCAAAGAATATTGTGGAGGTTTTCTCCACAGGACCCACTTTCAGTGTGGGAACTTTCTACTGTCACTTTTGGCATGACATGCTCACCTTTTCTAACCATGCGTACCTTAAATGAGCTGGCAGAGAGAGAAAAGGAACGTTTTCCTATGGCTAGTAGTATTCTAAAAACGTCAATTTACATCGACGATATCTTGGGAACTAGCCCTTCGCTTTCTAAAGCCCTTTCCCTACAGATGGAACTCAATGATTTGTTGAAGTCGGGAGGATTTGAAATTAAAAAATGGGCAAGCAATTGTCCTGAGTTATTGGCAGCATTGCCAGAATCCGATCGTCAAATGCCTCTCTCTTTTGACAAGGATGAACCACACTTTATTTAAGTTTTAGGCCTTCAGTGGCATCCAAAAAACGACATTTTTTCTTATCAATGCCGAATGAAGGACAAACCCCCAACTAAACGTTCTATTTTATCTATCATAGGAACAATCTTCGATCCCTTAGGTTTTTTTTCTCCCTTGTTGCTACAAGCAAAATTTATTTTGCAACAGTTGTGGATATCGAAAATAGGCTGGGACGAAGAACCAGATTCTTCTATCATCGACTCTTGGAACAAACTTCGTTCTGAATTCCCGCTTCTTTCCAATTTTCAATTACCCCGACAAATCAAACTGTCAAAAACCAATACCTGTCAAATCATCGGCTTCTGTGACGCTTCAATTCGAGGCTACGCAGGCGTCGTATATTTTCGTGTAGAAGAAGAAATTAATATATCTGTTTCTCTCATATCTGCAAAATCTAGGGTCGCGCCTATAAAGTCACAAACTTTGGCTAGGCTAGAACTCCTAGGCGCATTTCTTTTAAGCGAATTAATTGACTTCGTTTTATCTAGCTATGAAGGAAAAATAACTTTTACAAATATCGTTACTTTCTGCGATTCGCAAGTCGTATTGCACTGGCTTTCATCCCCTCCTAATCGCTGGCAAACCTTTGTTGGAAATCGAGTCAGTAGAATCCAAGAAAAGAACATTCCTTCTGCTTTAAATGCAGCCGATATTGCGTCACGAGGGGCCACCCCTTCACAGCTCATTTCACATGACATGTGGTGGAACGCACCGTCGTTTTTGTGGTCTCCCGAAAACGAATGGCCCGATTTTCATAAATCAAAAATGCCGATTGATTTCGGAGATATTAATCTGGAGGAAAAGCCAAAGGTCTGTTGCAATGCGATAATTGACGTTAACTTCTTAGATCAGCTTCTTATCAAATATTCATCTATATCAAAAATTCAACGTATCATTTGTTATGTCCTTCGAATAGTTAACCTTTTTCAAAACCATTCCTATCAAAAACCCACTAAGCCACCGGACCAAAAAATTATTTTTGAAAATATTGTTTTTCCTACCACCGGTGAGATGCAAAGTGCGTTATACCTTCTTATCAAACGCGTTCAAGGTTCTTGTTTTTCTGAGCTTTTTTCCGCGTTATCTAAGGATAAACCAATACCGAAACCTTTTCGAAAACTTTCACCTTTTCTTGATGAAAATAATATCATTATAGTCGGTGGCAGATTACAAAAATCTGACCTTTTGTCTTATTCTGCAAAACACCCCATCTTACTTTCGAGAACCCATCGTTTAACTACTCTTCTTATCGAGTCCACGCATAGACAATACCTTCATCCTGGGTTTAAAACATTACATAATCTGCTTTTACAGCAATTTTGGATATTATCTGCCAGACGGGCAATTCAAAGAACCATATCCAAGTGCTTGCAATGTTTTAGAATCAACCCTAAACCCTACAGACCGCCCATAATGAGTTCACTTCCCGCTCATCGAATCAATCAACTTAAACCTTTTTCGAGTGTAGCTATCGACTTTTGTGGACCTTTCTTTGTGATTCCTCATCGTTACCGTGGTTGTAAAGCTTTCAAATCGTATGTCTGTGTGTTTGTCTGTACAGCCACACATTGCGTGCACTTGGAATTAACCATGGAACTGTCCACCGAAGGGTTTGTAGGTGCATTCCATCGATTCATTTCCAGACGTGGAAGCGTGACGCAATGCTGGTCAGATCAGGGCAGTAATTTTATAGGGTTTCGTAACCAATTACTTGATTACGCAAGAAGTGCGTCCACCAGCCTTTCTATTCGTTGGCATCTGGGACCTCCTCTCAGTCCACATTTCAATGGCCTGGCAGAAGCTGGCGTCAAAAGTTTTAAAACTCACTTTGTTCGAGTTGTCGGCGACCAGAAGTTGTCCATTATGGAAATGGCCACCCTTACATGTCGCATAGAAGCTGTACTTAATAGTCGCCCTTTATCTCCTGCCTCTTCAGACCCACACGATCTTCAACCTCTTACCCCTGGGCATTTTTTGACCCTTGAACCCCTTAATTCAGAAATTCCGGAGTCAGATTTGTCCGAGGTTCCCCTAAATCGGCTCTCGAGATGGCAACTAATCCAAAAACTACATAATGATTTTTGGAAACGGTATTTTGTAGAGTATTTGCATACGCTACAACAGCGACACAAATGGGCTGATTCGTCCCCAAATATCAAATTAAATGATTTGGTTATCATAACGAGTGACCACATCCAATCACCTTTGAAATGGCCAGTCGGTCGGGTTCTCGAATTGCATCCCGGCGGAGACGGTCAAGTGCGTGTAGCGACGGTACGAACGGCTACCGGTGTTTACAAGCGGCCAGTTGTAAAACTGTGCCTCTTGCCGAATTAAAAGTAGTTTTAATTTTTTCTACCTATTACCGGGTATTACAATAGGTTTTTCTTTATTTTTATTTTTTTTGAATTTTTGTTTGTTTGTTTTGCCTTTTTCGGGTTTTCGTTATCTCTAAATATACTTAGGCTACTTTTCTGTTTTTCATTCATTTATATTTATCGGTCGATCATTTTTTCTTATATCTATATCTGTCCGGTTGATATTCTAAAATTGTGTGTTTTGGAGGGCAGTTATGTTAGCTCCCGCTAAATTTCGCGGTTGTTTTTAATTTTTTAAACCACACAATTGGATGACGGACAGAGTACATTTTCCGCGCATTGGACATGCGCACCAAGAATCAGTGAGATCCTTTTCTACCGCCTCGAGAAAATGGCGTGTTAATTTCTTTCTCCAACTATTACAATTATCTACACTTGAAAGTGCTCGATTTTGGTGTACTGAAGCATAGAACTAGAAACTTCAGCCCTTCAGCTACGTGGTACCATCATTAGATCCAGAAAGGGGCCCCTGGTACGTGGAAAAATTGGCTGCAAACTGGTGAGTGCTTTGTTTCTGATTTCCGTTGTGTGGTAACAGCAATTAACTATGGACCTTTTGATTATTTCGTGATTTCGTATCAATATATTTATGTTTGTTCGCGCTTTCATTTAATAAAATATATACAGTCCACTGCAGTTATCGTTTTTCTAACTGCGGGCAAACAAATAGTAGTTAGTACAACTCTATCTATCTATTTAGCCTTGTTCGATCCATTTTTGAATGTAGGCCTCCCACTCCTCTCTGTCTGTCACCGTGTTCATTCATCTAGCTCCCGCATGTTTCTTCAAATCGTCCGCACATCTCATATGGGGTCTTCCCATACTTCTTTTATTTTCCCAGGGTCTCCAAGTTACAATACATTTATTCCATCGATCGTCTTTCTGTCTTACTTTTGTTTTCTTTCTTATCTATTCATTCCTTATTCTATCTGTTTTGGGCTTTTGTTACCTTATCCATTTTTGATTTTGTAAGTGACCAGGTTTGGCATCCATAGGTAAGTACAGGAAGGATACATTGGTTATATACTTATCGTTTTTAGGTACTGAGGGTATTTTGTATTTTTTAATATGTAGCTTAATTTACCGAATGCTGCGCAGGCCAATCTAACTCGTCTCTTGATTCCAGTCGTTTGGTTTTCTTTTCTTAGTTTAATAATTTGTCCCAGGTATATAATATATTCCTCTACATTTCCTCTTGGTTTATTCTGATGGTGATATCTCCATCTGTGTTGGTTATGATTTTAGTTTTAGTGCAGTTGATATTCATGCCTATATTTTTTGTTGCTGCTAGCTTGCTACTTCTAGCATTTTTATCAGTTCTTCCATCTTATCTGTTATTGAGTCGATATCATCAGCATATAATAGGTGATTCAAGTATTGTCCGTTTGCTTCGATACCTAGTTCTTCCCAATCTAAGTTTTTAAAATCATCTTCTAGGGCGATGTTTATATAATATCCTCTTTAGCGTTAGTTTCTATGCCGTTCATATGCTTTATTTTACTTCTACTGCACAATTGCAGCAAGCGTTATAAAAGCCGCCATAAAAACATTGTTTAGCCAGGCCGGTTTACACTATTTGTTTAAACCTTCATTAAAGACACAAACAATTCCCAAAAAAATTACCAGAAAGGAGTGACAGTGGAGAGAAAGTTTAACCAGTAGTATTAATTTTAATTTTCCGCAATCTAATCTACTCTAATAAACAGAAAGTATTTCACGCAACGTTGAAAGGCCGAAGCATTGATAGATGCCGCCACTAAATTGGAAAAAGTCGGTAATAACCTAGTACAGATAGCCGTTAACTTAAAAAAAAAAAATTACACTCCTGTGCGTGCGGCGACGAATACGCCAAAGTTTTTATTATTTGACAAAAGTGCATAAAATAACATTTTCAGGCCATACAGTAATTTAACACAGACATAAATAACAGTGGGATTTTATTTTTTGTAAAAAAAACTGTTTGTTATTTCCGCCATCGCTAAAATCCTTGAATAAACAAGAATTCGATTTTTCCCGCAGTTTTTCATTTGTTTTTATCGGTTAAATTGATTTTAAAAGGATTAAAAGATTTTTATTTAAAAGCGTAAAATGTTTTTTTAGCAAACCCCATTCCGAAGATTGACAAAATAAATCCAGTAAGAAAATCTAAATTTTGAACCGTTAACAAGAACAGATGAGCTATTTTTAGTTAGTATATATAAATAGGAAAATTTTCATTTATTATTCGATACTGTACAGAGTATCCCAAATTCCATTTTTTTGGGAGGTTTTCGGCATTTCAAGGGAGATAGGAATACAACTGACATCCACTGAGGAGCCTCGATTTCTAGGAGATACTTAAAGACGATATAACAAATTCTTTAAGCTCTTTAAGCTATGGAAGGGTTTTTTTAAAAATGCATTTTGGGAAGGGACCTATAACTATTATTTTTTTTTATGAAGGTTTCTTTTTTTTAAATAATATCAGTCAATGACCGTAATCATAATAATAATGTTTGAGTACATTGTATCAATGTTAACCCTCTAATTAATAAGCGTTTATAACTTTCTAATGATAGAAAGAGATACACCCAGACGATGGGGTTAAAGATCAAAAAAGTTAATTTAGCAAACAACAGAGCAGAGCTGCTATAGAACATATAGCAGTAATAACAATAAAAGCTTTGCCGGGTTAAACAGCTCATTTCTCATAATTTATAACTGAATCCCATGTGTGAAACAAGTAGAATGCGAAACTTCAAAACAATCGCCGCAAAACTAAAACAGTTGCTAGCTGTTAATTCCATATAAACAAGAGCTCACTTTGTGGAACGTTCTTGATGCTTACATTTTGTTTTACTATGCCATTTCTCAGTTTTCCTCAATTATTGTAGTTGTTAAGCATACAGAGTGTTCACAAAATAAATTCTAAAAAATATAATGTTGACGTCCTCGATAGTTGGGATTATTTTGTGATATTGAGTTTGACTGATGCTCATAATTTACGGTCGTTTACTTTGTTAAACTAGTCAACAGATATAATAAACGTATAGTAAACGTGAATCATGAACTTAAACAACTAGCGGCTACCAATAAAAAAATTAAACGTGTATTTTTTTTACCTACTCGCTTGCGGTAAAGTAATTACTTTTACTCCAATCTACATAACCTGAAATGTAAATATGACCTTATTATTATTAAAATTACAAAAAGACAGTTAACCAAAAAAAAAGGAAATTTACGTAATCAATCATGAAAAAAAATATATGTGAATTGACAAAAAAAAAAGTAAATTTAACAGCCAGTTTTACATTTAATTTAGGATTTTTTTTGTATATTTATAAAAAATCCTAAGTAATTTTACAAAAAATATGTAAAAAGCAAAACCAGCGTAACCGTAAATTTATTTTTTTTGTAAAATTAGGTAGTAATAGTAAGTATTAAAGTATTAGTATTAGATTGTGGAAATTTACATGACTTTTCATTGCCACAAAAAAAATTAACTTCTATGTATATTATACAAATTTATTTTTTCTGTGTTATTTTAAATATATTTATTAAATTTTTTTACTTATAAAAAACATTATCAATGTATGTACTTTTAAAAGCGGCTTCCTGAATATAATGGAATTAAAAACCAATCAATTCCCCCCATCCTGTGTTTTTCCAGAAAAGTCGCCTAAGCCTATTTGTCAATCATTACACAATAATTACATTATCGGAGAAAGTAATAAAAAGTCAACAACAAGAGCAAAAAAGCTCCAAAAACTTTCTTCCTTCTTATGGCCTCGCGCAGATTCTAATAAATATAAAATCGGCATTCATCCTCTTTTAAACCGCCCGCTCAAAACAAAGAAAGTGATAAAAGTTTAGCACATGAGAATTCGGTTCTTTGTTTTTATTTCCTGCATCAAGCATCCCTCCTCTTAACTCTAATACCTAATCTGGTCACATCTGCAGGCTGCAGTAGGGTCGAAAACTCGCTTTTACTTTCAAGTATTTAAAAGCTTCCTCGGTTTCTTAAAAAAACAGTAGCGCACATGCGAAGTGCAACAATTTATCCATTTCCATTCTGTAATAATTATGACATGACACTTTTTATTTTTAAAATGTTTAACAGCTATTTTTCCAACAAATGCAGAAAATTGATTTTTTCGCATGAAAATGCCGTTAATAGAACGACGTTTTGCGGAGTTGTGTCAAGCATTTAAGTACGGAAAATTAGGTTTCTGCAAAGTATTAGGAACAGTTGGTTTTCTACGACCCTGAGTAAAAATAAATTAAAATAGTTTTTTTTACATTTTGATTTAAAATCTTTCAGTATTTTACTTATACAAATCTATACAGGTTTTTTTTAAATTTGACATATCTTTGAAAAAAAAAAGATTTGTCCCACAACAGTGCGGAAAGTGCACTTTTCCGCACTCATTTGCGTGCGGAGAGTTTTAATTTTTCGCACTAGTGCGGTCAAGTACCTTTTTCGCACTAGTGCGGTAAAGTTACTTTTTCGCACTAGGTTGATACTGAATAACGATTTTGCGTATATACAGTGTGTTCCAGAACTAATGTTACAGTCCAAAAGTTGTCCGAGATACAGAGTGTTCCAGATATTTTAGTTTTCTTTTCAAATATCTTCATCAGTAAGAAAGAAACTTATTTTGTGCCAATATTAACTATTTTATAAATCATTGAGATTGTAATTTTTTGTTTGAGAAACTTAATTGCTTTTCCTACTTTGGACATAGATCTTGAAAATATTGGTGAAAAGAAACAGAAAATAAACTATAAATATATATAAAAAACACAAAAGGGCACGTAATCGCTCGATGCGCCATCTGGTGCTCGATGCTTTGAAAGTTATTGGAAAATGTATACGCGGCTTGATAAGTTTTAAACGAGATTTTTTCCTGCTGTGACTTGTGAGTTATGTGAGGAGTGTGTGTTCTCAAGTTTACGAAGTTTTTCCATTTAATATTTTATTTCAAAGTTTTTATCAGAATAATATGTTAGATATAAACTAGGGATTAAGGAAAATAAATGAGACATTAAATTGGCAGATAGACTTTTACATGTCTTCCTAGTGGGGTGACCTTTTAATTACATAAGTTTTTCTATGAGTATGCCTAAAGTAGGTAACCACAATTCTCTTGACACTCGTACAAAAATTCTACTACTACTACTACTACTACTATGTCGGTCTAGAACATTTTTCTACGTTGTCCGACGCCTATGTCCTTCTGTCAGGTTTTTTTTCCACTCATTGATCTTTGGATTGATTGCCATTCCAGTTTAGGACGCCCTCTTTCTTTTTTTTTTCTGGTTGCCATTCTAGGATCTGATTTGGTAATCTTTCGTCGTTCATCCGTTGTATGTACATAGCCGTACCATATTAGTTGTCTTTTAGTAACAATTATGATATCATTTTCTATGTGATCTGTTCTAGATATTCTTATTGATCTTATTATTGCATCCATTTCGACACTTTCCATTTTCGTTATGTATTTTTCTGTTACGCGACAAGTCTCTATTGCATACAACAATTTTACATTTTTTTATCTCTCTGCTCCACAAAATACTGTTAAGACTTCCAATAACCTTTTTTGCTTTTACTACTCATTTTTCCAGTTCATTACAGTCTGTTCCTATCTTGTCAAATGTGACACCCAAGTATACATACTCATTGCTTGATTCGTTTCCAATACAAAAGTACTGTGTCTTGTTCACTATTAACCCCTACTTTTGGTATTCTTCCATTAATTTTCTCATCGTATACTCCATGTCTTCTTTATCATTAGCTACAATTACTTGGTCGTCAGCAAACTGTACTGTGTATATGGTCTGTTCCTCTCTTGTCAAATGTGACACACAAGTATACATACTCATTGCATGGAGATAATGTTTGTTCATTTTCTAGTTCTAACTCACTTGATTCGTTTCCAATACTTAGGTACTGTGTCTCGTCCACGTTGACTGTTAACCCACACTTTTGGTATTCTTCCATTAATTTTCTCATCGTATACTCCATGTCTTCTTCATCATTAGCTACAATTACTTGGTCGTCAGCAAACTGTACTGTGTATATGATAAACCGGTCGTTAATGTGTATTCCCACTTTGCGATTCCAGTTTTTTAGAGCTGCTGCGATATATATTTTAAAAAGGGTTAGAGAGATATAACATCCCTGTCATAAGCGTTTCGTTACTAGGACTCGTTTGAAAGTCGATTTCCAGTTAAAATTTTAGATTTTGACCTTTGTATAGTTCTTTTATCGCTTTTATATATGTATGATTGATATTAGTTTGCTCTAACACTGTCTGTCATTTTTCTACTGAAAGGGTATCATATGCTTTTCGTAGGTCCAGAAATGTAACATGAGTCTCCATATTTCTGGCACACCTTTTCTTAATTACTTGTTTAAGACCAAAAACATTATCAATACAAGATCTGCCTGCACGAAACCCACTTTGCTCTTCTTCTTGTTCATTAAAATAATCCTCTATTAGATCTCTAAGAATCCTACCTTACTAAAATTTCTCTGTAATTGTTGCAATCCAGCTTGTTTTCTTTTTTATGTATTGAGGATATGAACGCAATTTTCCAATCATCAGGTACTGGATGTCGAAAATTTTTCTTATTCTCATTATTCCTAACACGTGCACAAAATGTCTTTCCTGCACTTATTCAAGTTTTATAACTGCATTTGCCTGTGAGAAAGTATCAGTTTGCACACTTCATAGGAAAATAATTATAAAAATTAACGCTCTGCATTTCTAGAATAGCCTTCCAGTTTGAACATTTTATACATTTTACACATACTAAAGATATAACTTCACAAACTTTTCTCACTCTCACTGCATCTGTGTCGCTTGTTTCAAATAGTTTTCCGTTTGCGGTTTTCCTAGCCGGAAAACGTGTAGCACGCTTTAAAAATTTAGTTTTTATAGAATATTGAGAGCTATTTTTATACTTTATGGCCCGAAGTCTAGACATGTTACGATTGTGGTCTGAAAGTCCTTCTCTCCCTAGCACATGAAAGTCAAGCACACACCTTGTGCTATTCACATATTTTCCTTTTTTAATTTTTATTACAAACATACGGTAACTTTTCCATCTCTTTGTTTTCTTTTTTTTAAATTATTTTTTTCCTTCATAGTCCACAGTCTATTTTTTAAGTTATGAATAACAGGCTGAAGTTTCGTAAGTAGCTTTATTTTCCCGAAACGCCCAAATTTTTCCTCTGCGAAAATTCTTAAGGTTAATTTTTTACAGAATGCAAAGGCGCAGACATCTTTCGAGCTAAACCAAGCATACGATTGTAGGATAATGTTTCCATTTACATTTAAACAATAGAACCAGAAAAGGTAACAAAATAAAATAACTTCTCATTTTCAAAAAAAAACAAATCTCTTTTATTTTTAATTCTTGTTTTCAATTATTTAGGTATGCTTAACAAAAAATATACTAAAAGATGGTTTTGGAGTTATAGGTAAATATAATTTGTTTTTTGTTTTGATCTGCCCAATAACTGATTTTAATTAATTTTCTTGAGTAAAATCAATGAGAAATTCAAGCTAAACCATAAAATATAAATCTTTATTTTCTTTTTGAAATCGTTTTGAATTGAATATCTAAATGGATACGAATTAAGCGTACTGGAAATCTCTACTTAATTCTCTTAATTCAGTAATTCATCCCCAAAATATGAATTTAGGGCAAATTCTGCTTGCTGCAAAGCATCAGCAAACAGTGAAAAGAATGATAATGCTTCTAAAAATTACCCCGGTATAAATAGAATTTGCCCTTGAGACTTTTAGTTGCTGAGGTATTTTCAACTTTTTCAATCGATTGAAGGTATATTTTACATTTTACTATAACTCAGGTATACGCATTGTTCGACTTTTCTTTTTCTTGCAGGACTGTTATACCCTTTCAACCGACCCTCGAGCTCTATAAATAATGAAGTTAGCAATATTGCCGAGTTATTTTTAAACATCCTGTAGAAATTAGTGCTCTCATACTAGTTGTCAAAGCTGTAATTCCACTAGTTTGTTGGTACTGTCAAAATTGCATTCTTGAAGGCGTTGGCTGCTTTCTCTGGCAACTGAAATCTGTGACAACGCGGTCCATTCTTGATTATTTTCCGAAAATTATAGAAATCATTCAGACTTAGGTCGAGACTGTGTACAGGATGGACCATCCTGGATGGTCCAACAATTCGACGTTTTGTTGGGTCAAAAATGCAATGGATGGTTCGTTGTTCGGGGATCGTTTTTTAAAGCTCAGCGATGACTTTCGGCAAACAAATGGTGATGTACCAATGGGCAGTAACACTCCTTTGATCGTCCAAAGGAATTTTTGCTACATGAGTTGCTTTCGAAACAAATATCGCGACCATCGTTTTGGATACACTTCGAGAACGGATGAGTTTTGTTGGCTACGCGCCATTGTGTACACGCGCTATTTTGATACGCGCTATTTTGATCACGCGCTATTTTGATCACGCGCTATTCTGAATACGCACTGTTTTGAAAAGCGCTGTTTTGAAAGGCGCTGTTTTGATACGCGCTATTTTGATTCGCGTTATTTCGTTACATGAACTATACTAAAGCTAAAATTATAACAAAAACAGATGATAATATCCCGATCAGAACAAATACATTTTTTTTGGTGGAAAAAGGTCAGGGAGTTACTGTATAAAATATTTCGGTTCGGTTTGGTTTGGTTACACACCCTCTAGGATCCGGAAAAG
Organism: Aspidapion aeneum; assembly: GCA_963576565.1. Lineage (NCBI taxonomy): Eukaryota > Metazoa > Arthropoda > Insecta > Coleoptera > Brentidae > Aspidapion > Aspidapion aeneum. The sequence continues at coordinate 43,268,707 of OY755044.1, forward strand.
AAACCAGGAAAGTTTTTTTTTCTGAAAAAATATTTTAGAAAAAGACCCCTTATATTGTTGAGGTATAGGAAGCCATCGGTTTATTTAACGGTTAAGTAATTATAACTTACCTGACCTTGCCCAAACTGTTTAGGTGAATATACCAAAGCAGACCTGATACGCGCCATTTTATACACGCGCCATTTTATACACGCGCCATTTTATTACGCACTATTTTGATACGCGTTATTTTAATACGCGCTATTTTGATCACGCGCTATTTTGATACGCGCTATTATAAACATGCGCTATTTTGAACATGCGCTGTTTTAAGACGCACTATTTTGAACACACGCTATTCTGAACACACGCTGTTTTTTATACGCGTCATTTTGATACGCGCTATTTCGATATGCGCTATTTCGTTACAGAGCCAAAAATAAATACTATTTTAGCCACTAGTTTTATAACTCACGATTTCGTCTTTGTGACCTATTTTAACCGTAGTGTATTACAAAAAATCACTTTTATATGATCTAATTTCTGTCCGGATGCGATAAAAGAAAAAAAGGGTGGCCCACAACACGGGGCGTATTTTCACCCCGAGGCAAGCAAGGCACACTTTCGAAATATTATTTATCATGTCATATTTTGCACAGATGGCGCACGAATATTTTACTCACTGCACTTGACAGTTTAGGGATTTTTAATGGGGGGTTAAATAAAATGCGTCCAATGAAGAATATAATAAATGTCATTTGCTATAAATATGGGCTATTGGGATATTGGTTTTTACAGGATCCATCAAGAAAAAAAGGACTAAAAATTTATACCATGCGGTCCGAGTTACTGCGAGCGTAGGAAGAAATTAGTCGAATTTACTATCGACCGTCCACCGCGACCCCCGAGGATCGATGGTGCTTCTCATTGCATACCCTTGCTATCTTTTATTATTTATCTAGGTAGGTACTTATTTTGTTATCGTTGTTGTTTTATTTCATCCTTTTCAATTCGACACCTCCGTCCCTGTGTACAGGGTTTTCCACATTCGATGTTTTTAAAGACTTTCAGGCATTTCTAGTAAATCCACGAGATCACGAGGGAAACGAACTTAGGGGTACTAGGGGAGATGATTATAAAGGTCAAAACCGCATCTTTATACGGCAAGCGGTTTTTAGGTTACGTGAGGTTTTTTAAAAGTCTATATTTTTGGTGGTAACGCCATCCAAGTGTAAAATTAAAAAAAAAACATTTTTCCGAAAGATATGTAGTTTTCTCCTTTATAATTTGCATATAGGAACACAGAGGGCGACACTGATGGAATGTCGCTACTAAAACTTAACATCTATCATTACCTAACCTAAATTCAAAACGTCATATAGTTTTATAGCTACAGTGAATTTTTTAATTTAAGAAATCAGTCGAAAAATGGAATTAAATCGAGTTTATTTTTGGGTTATATTTTTTTACAACTTTCGAAGGAAATTATCTTAACAAGAATGCCTTGCCGAGTTGATTTCTGTTCTCGGTAATGAAGCACCACATCAGTCGACAGTTTCTCGTTCGGATGGAGAATTCAAGCGTGGACAGATTAGCCTTAGCGACGATCCCTGGCCAGGTGCACCAAAAACCCAGGAAAACATCGATGTTGTGCGCATGCTCATCAAGGAAGATCGACATGTGATATACCGCGAGATTAAGCTTCACTGGGGATTTCAAAGACTTAGGGTTAAGAAAATTTTTAAATATAAGAAAAGAAATATCTTGGAAAAAAAAATACAAATCTTTGTTTGTTTTCATTTGGGAGAGTAATTTTTGGTTTCAAGTAAGGATTTGTCTTGAAACAAGGTAATGCAGATCTAGGTTTGTCTTAATTTAAAAAAAAATCAAAGGGGTATTGTCGTAAAGGAAAACTATAGAAAGTTTCGTTATTTGATTTTAAGTCAAGGAAATTATCTGTTTTGGAATTAAAATAAGTGTTTTGTTTTGAATGAGCAAATATTTTGCTTCCAGACAAAACGGTACCTTAGATGAATTCAGTTCCAATTTATAATAAAACAATTTCTGTTTCACATTGGAGTAAAGAAGCAATACATTTTTTGTCCTTAATCAAGAAAATATTCTGTTGGTGAATAGGAAAGCACAAATTATTTTACATCAAAGCAATTTGCTTTGATCTAAGACAATTTTTTTTACCGTGTGGAAAAATTTTGATTCAAAATCATACAGTCAAATAGAGAAATGACTTAAACTATTCTAGAATGCCAATTGATTTATATTTATTTTATAGATAGGATACTAAGTAGAATAGGGTATCGTTTTGACTAACCCCGTAGGATTACCAATCGCTAGAGAATAATTTGACAAAGGAATATTTAGTAATAATGGGGACTAAAATATATCCTAAATGGCCCTTAAGATATTTTATAATGTGTAATCGGAGGATACTCGGGTAAAATTTGGCCATTTCATATTTGACCTAAAAATGATTCGTATTTATAACCGATCTATAACAAGCTCTTTTAAATTAAGTGTCCATCGTTGCTAACTCCGATATGATTAAAGATCTATCTATCTATCTATTTAGCCTTCTTCGATCCATCTTTGGACATAGGGAGGCCTATCAATATCTTCCACTCGTGTTCATCCATCTTGTCCCCGCATGTTTCTTCAAATCGTCCGCCCATTTGATAAACTTTTATTTTCCCAATTTCTCCAGTTTACAATCCATTTTTTGATCGACTTTCTGTCTGATAATATGACCAGAAAATTTCTATTTTAATTTTGCTACCTCTCCTCTGACATCCCTTACTTTCGTTTTATTTCTATCCATTCATTCCTTTTTCTATCTGTTAGCTTTACATGTAACATTTGTCTTTCCAGGTCTTGGATCCATACCTGAGTACAGAGGGATACATTGGTTATACACTTTCGTCTTGAGTTACTGAGGATATTTTTTGTTTTAGCTCACACTACTACTATAAGTAGTGTGAGCTATGGTGATCGTAATTTTTTCGAGAAAAAAAAAGTTGCTCCGATTTCAAAAATTTTTATATAACTTTGCGTTTCAGATGATTTTGAAACTTTTTTGTTTTGCTGTCTGTCTGTCTGTCTGTCTGTCTGTCTGTCTGTCTGTCTGTCTGTCTGTATGTCTGTCTGTCTGTATGTCTGTCTGTAACGACCAACCCGCATAACTCAAAAACCGCTTGTCCGATTTTAATGAAATTTGGTACCTAAGTTGGGTCTTGGGCCGTGATGGTCCCATTTAAAAATGAACAAAATCCACCGAACGCAAGCCAAATAAAAGGGTGGGGGTAGATTCCAAAAATTAGAGTTTAAGTGAAAATATGGCGTGTGTGATATCAAACGAAAGGTAATTGAGTCTGGAGTTAAACAAAATACAGTTTAGTTTTTTTTAAAAGGGTGGGGGGTAGATTGAAAAAATTTGAGTTTAAGTCAAAACATGGCTTGTGTGGTATCAAACGAAAGGTAATTGAGTCTGGAGTTGAATAAAATATATTTCAGTTTTTGATTATATTAGCTCACACTATAACTATAGTACCTAGTGTGAGCTTAGGTGCCCATAGATTGGCAGAGTATTTTAATATGTAGGTTAATTTACCGAATGCTTCCCAGGCCAATCTTTCTTTTTTTAGTTTAATAATTTATCCTACATAAATATTCTTCTACTTGTTCTTTTTTTTCATGGTTTATTCTGATAGTAATATCCTCATCTAGGTTTGTTATAATTTTAGTTTTAGTGTAGTTCATACTCAAGCCTATATTTGTATCAGCTGTATCCAGTTCTTCCAGCATTTTTATCAGTTCTTCTTTCTTATCTGTTATTAAGGCGATATCGTCAGCATATCTTAGGTGGTTCAAGTATTGGCCGCTTACTTCGATGCATATTGCCATCTTCTAGGGCCTGGTTAAATAGTTTAGAGGATATTGTGTCACCCTGGCTGACACCTCGTCTTACAAGGATTGACTTGGTTCCTTCATGGATTTTGATGTTGTTGCTTCGCAATCAATATATATTGACTATTAAATTTGTGTATCTATGTTCTATTTGGCTATTAAATAAAGATACTTTTACTGCCCAGTGCTCAATGCTTATTAAAGATATGAACTGGAAAAATATAATATTAACATTTTCAATGTCCTAATACATGTTTAAAAAAATAAGCTTGGCGTTTTTAGGATTTTTTTTAATTAAGCTTTTTAAATATTATGGTTTTACTTAGATTAACCTATTTTAAACAAAAAAGCTTTTATGTAATTTTCTTGTAAATTTAAACAAAGATAATATTTTCAATTTTAAAAAAAGGCTTAGAATGGTAGGTAAAAAACTATTTCCGTTTTATTTTCCTAACGCACTCGTAGAAAATCCAGTGTTCCGGATATTTGCAGAAAACTAATTTTCCACATTTAAATGCTTGACAGAACTGAGCTACACATTGTTCTGTCATTGGTATTTGCGGTCAGAAAAATCGATTTCCTGCACGTTTTTTGTCGTATACTCAGCTATACAGCTACTGCTGCTTCAATAAAACGTCGTGATAAATCTGTCATTGGGGGTTTGAGATTTAGGTAAGTTACGAAACGTATGAAATTCAATTTAAAAACCATCCATTGGGATCGGAACTTTTTCGGCGGTATTTTTTGTTTTTCGATATATTTCTGTTTTTCAGATATATCAATGTCGTTCTTCGTTTATCCATACGATTTCTCGGGGGCTTAACCAGATTTTTTTTCTGGAACAGGTTTTTGACATTTGCGTAACTGATCGGTTTTGTAGCAGACAAGTTTTTTACCAGACTTTTATACAACAGATTTTGGTGCTACATTAAATTATACAAAAAAATTACAAAGTTTCTCCATTTTCATATGACAAACAGGGTAAAGCTGAGTATTTTGTACCCATATAGATATGAGGGGAATATAACGTGCCCAAAGTCACATTAATCGTGGCTAACATAGATTAAACTAGTTGGCTGCGCACAGTACCCTGTCCCTGTTTACGCAAGCGCGAGGGATGTAACAACCAATTACGTTGCGACAGGCACATCTGACACCTGCGCAGTTGTGAAAAATGCAATCAAGGGCTGCTTGATTTTATTTTTTATGTTGGTCACTTTTCTCAAGCACAGAAACAGTAAAATGAGCAACGTAAAATGCCGAAAATGTCAAAAACAAATTATTAGCACAGAGTTCCTTATCTAGACATTTTTTAAGCATCCAGACTTTACATTTTGTGCACTTTTTGTCGTATAAAATTAAATGCTTTTTTGTCACTATTTTTCACTTGCAAAAATGAATAAATAAGTTATTTCTAACTTGTATTAATTAAGGTCACTAGATTGCGAGGTTAAACTTCGTGATCCAGTGACCTTAGAATTAAGGGGGGCAAGTTTTCGTCATGATGCAATTGCTGCCTTACAGAGATATCAAAATTTAAAAAAAAAAGCCAAAGAAGAACATGTATGTTTGAAACTCGTAGACAATGATTGTGTAGAAATAAAATTTCGGACTTCCATTGTCTTTATTTATTTTAAAAAATTGTATTTAAGAGCCATAAATCATTGTAGTAATAATGAAGAATTAACCACAAAAATTAAAAACATTAAAAAGGACTTACAACAGAATGGTTATTCCGAGAAATTAATAAACTCAACGATATTTAAAATTAAAAACAAACTAAATGTACCAAATTCTCAAAATAATAATCCGTTAGGTGTTATTAACATTCCATATGTTCAAGGGCTTTCAGAAAACATAGACGAATAGCTAAACACTCGGCTAAACACTATAATATAAAAACAGTATTTTCTTCGGTTCCCGTGTGAGTGTGGTAAATCATATGTAGGTGAAACGAAACGCCCTCTTCAGGTTAGAGTAAATGAACATCTAAAAAGTACCCAATTAGGGGATATTGAAAAATCCGGTTTAGCAGATCATGCATGGTCAAATGATCACAGGATTCAGTGGTCAGAAGCTAAAGTTTTACATAAGGAGTCGCATTGGCGAAAACGAAAGTTTATTGAAGCTGCGTTTATAATGCAGAATAAAGAAGTTTTCAGTCAACCAAGCACGGACATACCAAACATATGGAAACCACTCCTTAAGGAAAACAGGCGTCTTAGGATTAAAAAACGGGGCGGGCCGTCACACCTGACTGCACACCAAGTAGTAGCCTAAAGACTAGATTGTTTAGTTTACACTTGATAACGGTTAGAGATACTTACTAACCGAAACGTCGTGTTTTAAAATAAATAAAGACAATGGAAGTCCGAAATTTTATTTCGAAGAACATGTAGTTACCTACGTTTAGCAACGTACTAACATAAACTAATAATATTATATTATTAGTTTATGGTACTAAATATCAGTTACTACACAAATATGACATTAAATCGCATCGCACTCTCCCCTAAACGAAATTTAAAAATCCAATTCTTTGTAGATAACCGCTTTGTATCGCGCAGCACAATATCCTTTTTATTAGCTCCCAAAAATATGCACCTGACTCATGCCTCGAAAATCTGTCAAACTTTGAGTGCGATACTTAATTAAAACTTTTTGTTGGACCTACAGTCGCAGGAGGGAGTGAGACAATGGCGAGTTTTTCAGTTCCGATTGTTGGTTTTTGGCACTGATGCTGTTGATATAGTGGTCTATATTGAAGGGCAGAATAATTATTACATAATTGACGAATGAATGCGTCATATGCGTATTGAATTTTTGGAATTTTTAAATGTTTAAGCACATTTATTGAAAGCTTTTAATTGACCACATGAAATATACTTAAACACATATATTTAGCGCTTTTATGTCGCTTACAAATTGTACTTCAACGGATATAAAAGGTGTTGGTTGCAGAGTAAAAAAAAGATTTTCCTAAAATATCCCGGACAAACTAGGATATGCCGAAGGTGTAAAGGAGATAAAATCTCAAAGTGGGCTAAAGGGTTTTTCCGGGCTTTTCAGAACTTCCTATCGATGGAAAATGCCAGCGACAAAATCTTTTTAAAGCTGATGGAATAATTTTTTATTTCCAGCAGAATTAAATTAAGAAGAACAAGGTTGACCTGTACAGAGTGAGATAATTATAAGAATAAATAATAGTAATAATAATAACAAAGATGTACCTTTAGGTCTAGTTTTATGGACTAAAGTAACCCTTTTAATCCCTAGGTTATAAAACTTACTTTTTAAGACACACCCACATTTGGAGTTGAATATCAACCCTATGAAAGACTGTCAAGCAGTAGGGATGACATTTTATAACTAGAGTAACGCTAAATACAATTAGGACGGGGTGTTGTTAAATATCATTCCATTATTTTTCTTTTAATTTATTTTTCCTATACTAAAGCATCAAACATTATAACATCTAATTTTCAAGGACTAAAGTGCATAAAAAAGTATATAAACCACGTGACTACAGTTTCTTTTAAAAACATCTATTCCCTCAGCGAATTGTAGCCCTCTATTCAGTCGGGAGTAAAACTATCAGTTTAGTCCCTAGGTTTGTAATGAACTATTATGTTATGGGGGTTTTTGGAAATTCTTTGATTTGGAAGGGGGCCTACAACTATTTTGTTTATGAAAATTTGAATTTAGTGTGCTTTACTTTATATATTTTTTATAAATAATTTATGTGTCAAATTGGATTTTAGCTCCCACTGTTAGTTTTTGATAATACATAAGTTTGTATTTTTCTGAGAGAATGTTTCTCTTTTTATTGGATTTTTCAATTAGGGTCAAATTTCTTTTAAATTGATGTATCACACTCAATTTTTTTTTTTTTTAATGATTGATTAATTTTCTAATTTTATAATTCAAAAACATTTTAAACTTTGTACAAAAAATAAAATATACAATAAAAACAATAAAAAGAATATAAAAGATATAAAGAAATAAAAGGGAAATATAAATATATTATGTAAAATCTCAAATAACAAGTGAAATTCAATTTGAAAGTTGGATTCTAAATAAGAAAACCCACAATAAAGTAATTTACATCAATGAAACTTTCAAAAAACATCGAATTTGCAACAACAAAATTATTATTATATTTTTAAGTTTCAGTTTAAGATTTCCTGGTAGCAAGTTTTTGTCCAGTGGAATATTTGCTTCTGGAAAGTTTTTAACTGATTTTAAAGCATTTTGATATTTTGCCTCATTAGGCTCCATTTAGCTCGAGCATAACCATTATATTAAAGCAGACGAAATGCAATATTATGTGGGCACCTTTAACTCTGAGGAACTTCTTTTAAATTGTAAAAAAAGTCCAGGATTCAGAATTAGTAGGGTTAGATTGTATCTGTCTCCTTCGCAACGTCAAAATTTACCTCAAAACCGAGGCTACATTGACCGAAGCTGTAAATTAACAATTGGTCTTTTTTCATTAAACACCATGTTTTATCTTTCTTTTGAAGACACCAACATCATTATTTCATTTATCTCCTTTCATTTTCTGGTTATGCTCGGGCTGAATAAAGCCTAATTAGGTACAAACATCAGGATCTCCGAGCTACCTTACCTCTGAGGATTTGTAAAATTTTGAAGTTAAGTTATGCAAAGTAATTTCTAGGTTTTTTTGTTGTTTAATAAAAAAAACATGTTATTTTTAGCTAAGTAAAACCGGCATCCATTTCATTTGTTCAGGCGTATGTCCCCACATGTCCCCAATTAATCTAAAGAATTGTTACATGCATTCCGAGTCCACCTCTGAAATAAAATTTATCTAGAGCGCCGTGTACTTTTGACACAATAGGCTAGTTAGACAAGCGAAGTGTCGTGTACTAAAACACCTTTCAAGTCTTGTAATGAATTAAGTTAATAGGACATTATTTATTTGGTTCATCCTTTTTTGTCGTTTGTAGGTCTTTTTTAGAGACCTTTCCTACACAAAAGAATAAAAACGGTATATTTTTACAAGCCCCACTCAATACGTGGATACTTTTATTTTCTCTCCAAAATGTCTTTATTTGCGGGACATACTCTACAGACCAGCTCTCAATATAGTAGAGTAAGTTTGTAGGGTATTTCAAGAAAAAGCTGCAAAAAAGTATATATTTTTTATTTGGAATGGTAGTAACTAACACCAAAGGCTAAATTTTCATTCAAGGATCCCCGATTTTCTGGCATTAAAATCCAAGATGGCGGCTGCCACAGTTAAGAAAAAAAATGAAATCCCTGTTTTAAGAGAAATTAAATTAATTTTGACACATTTACTTTAAACAGAACCTACTCAATTTAAAAATGTAAAAAAACTACACTTGTCACTTCAAAACAAAATGGCGGTTATATTTTAAAAAAAGTCGGTTTTCTTCTATAGTTCTTTAGTTTTTGTGCGATATTTATTTTTAATGCCTCATATTAACAACTCACTAGCTCTTTAAGCCTACTGAAAAAAAAATCACTTACCCAGCGGACACAACTTAATATGTCATAAATAAAAGAGACCTTTTAACCTGTAGACCAAATTAAATTTTGACATTTTTTTTTTAAATTTTTTCAATAGTAAGCCACTTTTTGTAAAAATGTATAAAAAGTTACAGTTTAACATTTTAAGATGGTAATTTATACTAAATAAGGGTGGCCGATTTTAAATATTTCATAATAAATGACATATGTATATTATTATACAAGATGGCGGCGTCCAAATTTTAAAAACAACAGTATCTTTTGGGTTTAGTAAATTTTTTTACTAAGATATGTAGTTTTCTATTTCCAATAATTTAATAATTTAATTATTTCTTAAAGATTACGGTGAAAAAAGTAAGAAAAAAGCAATTTTGTTTTTTTTCGAAATTTAACAAACAAAACTGACAAAATATTACATTTCGTTAAACAGAACACAGATATATGAAAAGTATCAAAAAAGTTGACATGTGTCACGTACCCGGTGATTGACCATATTTTACTTAATAGCTATCTCCGTTAATATTGATCTATTCAGGGCTATCAAAACGGACGGGCCACGATCCACGAGTCGTTAAATACCGAGATGAATTCCATCAAAGGAGCATGCGCCAAAATTAACGTCAAAATGTCTAATTTAAATTATTGGCGCGAATACCGGGATTGGCGCGAGATCGAAGAGCTTAACGTATAATAAAAAATTCAAGGTATAAAATAATGGTCAATTCTAATTTTTAGGAATGATTTTATGTAGGTACCGGGTGGTTTTTTATAACCGGAGCAACTTTATCATTGAAAATAAAGGGCTATAATAAATTGTAGATTTTTTTTGGTTAATTATGATGATGATGAACTTTAAAAGCCAACATAATTTTTTTCTATCCGGCACCATGTACAGGGTGTCCCAAATTCGATGTTTTTGGGGAGTTTCGGGTATTTCTAGAGGGGCTAAAAAAACCTGATCAACCTTTGCGACACTCAAATTTCAAAAGAAGCTTAAAGGTGAAAATCGCAATTTGATATAGCAAGCCGTTTTTAAACTACGGGGTGTTTTTAAAAAGTCTGCATTTTGGGAAGGGGTCTATAACCTGTTTATTTATTAATATTTTTATTTCTGTGAAAACATTCTTTAGACACTTTTTTAAGAGGAATTCAACTGTTAAATTAAATTTCATTTGTCACGTTTTTGAGATATTGTCACGAGGGGGTTTTATCGTGACGAACACAGTTTAAGTTAGGTGTAATGGTTTTATTATAATACTTATATTTACTACTTACATTGTACTTAAATACATCTTGTCTACAAATCTTCTTTGATAGGCTTAACTTCTTATACTTGACTAAAGTACTACTTGTTCACTATTAACTGCCTGGGCGTTAAGTTCTCAGCGTACAACTAACTGCTAAACTCTTTTGGAGATGCTTTTATTACAAACCGTTTGCCATTGATAGGATATCGAGATGTGTTTTGTTTCCTGTATAAACATCATCGAAATCCCATTAGCCACGTTGTTTATAATACTTCTATATACAATTTATTACTTTTAATACAATTTGAACTATATACAGAAGTTCATTTCCTTAGAATGTTTAGGGTTAATGTGCACTTGCTTATAAACGTAACTTGTGTCATTCACTTAATAGGACATTATTTTCTATCCTGACAATATCACATAAAATTAATGTTTCTTTATGGGATTAGTGGGATTTCTATATTTTTTTTTATTTTTATTTTTACTGCATATTTTAGTTTGCTTAATGGGTTTAAAATATTTTAATATTATAAAATTATAAAAATAAAAAAATAATAAAGAGGTGATTAAAAAATAAAAATAAAGAAAACAATTAAAAAAAATCAAAATTAAAATATTGAGTGTGATACATCATTTTAAAGGATATTTTAGAGAGAGTTTTAGAGTTATTCTGTAAGAAAAATAACAACTTTATTCAATATTTTAAAAACCAAAAGAGATAAATAAAAACCGTTTACATCTGTCAATTCTTCAAGAAAAGATCTATAAGAAAGCTATTTACACAAAAGCAAAATGCAGACAAAAACACTCCGTAGCTTAAAAACGGCTTGCTATATCTAAATGTAGTTTTCACTTTTAGGCTTCTCTTAAAATTTGAGGGGGCTCAGTTTTTTTCTTTCTTCCCAAGAAATACCCGACAACCACAAAAAACAACGAATTTGGGGACACCCTGTACAGGGTGTGACAATAAAGTCGATTTTTGAGAGGGAACACCCTGTATAGAAATAAAATTTCGGACTTTCATTGTCTTTATTTATTTTAAAACACAACGTTTCGGTTAGTAAGTATCTCTAACCGTTATCAAGTGTAAACTTACTTACTAACCGAAACGTTGTATTTAAAATAAATAAAGACAATGGAAGTCCGAAATTTTATTCTACACAATCATTGTCTACGAGTTTCAAACAAAAACACCCTGTATATTTTTGCATTTTAAGATTCGTCTTTTCTTTATGATTTAAAAAATATACAATATCTATGTGCTGCAATTAATATTTTTTGAGGTATATGCAGTATTTCTTCTATATGCATTTCACGTTTATTTTGTTTTGCCATGGGAGTATTGACAAATTTAAATGCGCTAAATCTTAAAAAAAATGTTTATCGTAGCATAGACATACAGTAGAACCCCGATGACAGTGTTTATTCAAATTAAATTGGCACTAAATAATTTGTCACGCAACTTGCACGTCACCGGCATTTTCACAGCACAAAAACGACGAATTTTCATCAAAAAGAACTGGGAATTATTAAAGTTTAGCTGTATAAAACCATACTGAAATATCTCTTAGTTGATTGGTTGGCAGAAGTGACAGATCAACGCTTGCGCACGTTTTGAATTCATCTCGGTATTTAACGACTCGTCACGATCCTCCACTTTCTTGACGTCACATACGGGGCTGATTTTTTTTTGATGGTCACGTTACGACACAGCTGATTGTCTTTAAAAAATTGAAGTTGGAATGACGGTTCATGAATATTTGATTTTTTTTAAAATAAAGTCATTTTTGAGATTGTTTTTACTTTATTCTGGCAGAACAATTTTTTTTTAATGTATAGTAATCCTTAATTTTTCATAGCCGCTTCATTAGCTCACACAAAAATTAAATTTAAAGCAGAAGCAAATGTGACAATCACAGATGACAAAAGTCAAATACATGTCAAATATAACAGTTGGCATGTGGTACATGGCGGGTAATTTGAATTCAAAATAAGGAATGCTAAATCTTGAAGATTTTAACCTTTTAATCATGTTGCTTCCTTACAAACATTTGGTGGAATATCGGGATGGTGTCTGAGAATATTTCACTGAAATTTTGCGGAAATCTGTAGTGCCATTTTGAAAATACCATAAAAAAACCTCTGACCTCCCATAATACCCAATGTAAAATTCAGCCCCGGGAGAACAGCTGATTTTTTTTCAGGGTCGTGGCCTCTATTTTTGTGTTGGCCTTGATCTATTATGCCAAATATAAAAAATATACACTTTTTGCAGCTTTATTTTACAAATTTACTCTACTAATAGAGTATTTCTTTAAAATGAACAAGTTGCGTGAAACCAAAAGTACAACCTAGTTAATTAATATTTAACATAAACCGATAAAATATCTAAATAACAAAGAAAAAAAAAACAACGAAGTAGTTAGGGCTTGTTCTTAAATTACGTTACCACAAAGCGAGAGAGACACTTATGTTACTTTTAATGAGTTAAAGAGAGACGAATAGTGGTATTTGCGTTACGTAATTTAAGAATTGGTTCTTAGGGGCGTCGAAGTTGGCTGGAAAGTTAAAGTAAAGTAACCCCAGTTTACTGTAGTAGTATAGTACTTCCAGACTTAGAAACTCATTATAAACAATAATTCCTTACCCTCATAATGACATATTATTTTGTAAGATGTCAAGTACAATAGGCACCAGGCAGTAATAGTGTCACGCGGTTTTTTCGCAGCAGTTTTGCATTATAGGCTAACAGTTGATCTTTTAAAATTTACAAAACAAAGTCGAATTAAAGATTGTCTTTAGTATTTATCAGGGTTCTTTGGGTAAACAAAGGCCTTATGTTAAAAGATGATCTGTCATCTTTAAATATGGCGCTAACTCGTGACGTAGCTTTAAATCTGCACCCCGTCATAAATTGTAATTTTTGAACATGCTCATTTGCATCTCTTTTTTATGCACTGCTAATTTTTTATTGCTTTCCAGCCCATAGCGCTGACTGGAAAATGGAATCTTATAAACAATCAAGTACATCACTGCATCACTGTAATTGGTATACTGTGATCACTGTTTAGTTATTGATATCATTTGTGTTTTAGATTATAAAGCGCCCTTACTCAGTGGCGCTTAGATTTGAAGGGGGGGGCGGCCCCGAAGCCCCTCACTGGGTGCGCCATGTCTTAAGAATACATTATTTTAAAAGAGTAAATAATTGGATAATAATGTGTAAGTTCAGTCAATGAAACAATTACATTTAATTCCATTGTAACGGGTGCGACATTTTGTATTTTTAAATATACTTTTTTATGACTGTAGGATTATTGATTACAGAAAATCATAAGGAACTTTATTCAACTTAGACTAGTGAAAGTCAAGAAGTAAACAAACTGCACAAACACGAATCCAGAATAAAGATGTTCTACGAAAAACGAGCGTAACGGGTGCGACATTGTTTTTCTTGTTTTTTTGACTAGGACTATGTTGAATGCTCCTTCCATAAAAATTTAATTGGTGATAATTCTTTAATAATTTTAAAAGTAAAGAAGAATTAATAACAAGTATATGTTGTGTGTTTTTTTTTAAAAATCTATTTATTTTTTTTTGTTTTTTTTCTTTAAGGTTGTAACGGGTGCGACATTCGAGCGTAACGGGTGCGACACGGTAACTTCTTTTTAAATTTTAAAACATTTTTGTTCGATAAAAAATTTAAATAATTTGTAGAAATGTTGACTATGCTATCAAAAATCAATTCTAAAATATTTTTAGAAGCATACTGAAAAACAAGAAGATGGGAGAAAATCATTTATTAACAAACTCAAAGATTAAATTGAAACAAGCAAGGGATAAAATATATTTAGTTAAAAATAGTAACAATAAATTATAACTATGGAGACTTCAAGTAACTTTTCTCAAATACAGATTTGTGAGTTATGGCTGAAAAAATAGCCTTGGAGTCAGCGCTTTGATTGAATGTTGGGAATCTCTTTTCCAAAAATTTGGCAGTTTCTTGCACTTCCCTCTGTGACACATAAATAGAAATAATTCCTTTCGCATGAATTTTGAGAAAATTGTAACAGTCTCTGGGACTGCGAAGTATTGTCTGCCGAGCTTTGAAAGCTGTCCACATGGTCCTTTTAGCCACAGCACCAATGCCGTCAACGGCTCCCTTACCGTGACCTGTTGCAAAAAGGACCACGTCAAGGAAACACCAAAATCATCCTGTGCTGTACACAAGTTAAAAAGAGTAAATCTGTTCTTGAATTGTGCAGCACATCCATCCGAAAAAACGAAAATTTTAGACAAGCCAGGGATTTTTCACCGTAAGTCATCAATTATTACTTTCAAAAAAAGCCACACGCAGTGCTTATTGTGCGTTAGATCATCGCTGACTACCACGTAAGAGAAGGACTCTACATTTATTGAATTTTCCGGTTTTAGCCAGGCACATGCTGTAAAAATGGTTGCCTGTGGATGTCGCCAGTGTGCGCTTTGAATTTCGTCTTGTGAGATTATTTCAAAATTTTCTGCAAAGTCCAGCTGCAAGACAGTCTTTATAGAAGTTAGGTTTTTTTTGTTTTTTGGAAATACTCGGCTTGCGCATTTTTAATAAATGTATGCTTCTTAAATTTCACTTTAATTCCAGGAGCCCGACGACTTATATCATCTCGTATAAAGAATGCCCTTACATGCTTCAATTTGTCTTCGTTTGGTCTTTCAGAACGCAACTCCCTTTTTATGTTACTTGGCAAAATTTCATTGGCCAATTGTTTTAAGACGGCTGTCCACTTTGAAGGACTAGATGGCAACCTCCGCTTAATAACTCTGCTTTCTTTAAAGCTCTTTTTGATTTATAAGATCCAATAGCTGAGCTTGATGAAAGAGCGAGTGGTTTGTTCCGTTTTTGGTCTCTAGGCCTCTGTTGCCTAATTCTATCACGATTTCTCCGATTCATCATAGATTCTTTGGTCATATTTTCTTTCCTATGCTGTCTCCTTTTTCCATCTCGCTCTCTTTCTTTTTGTAGATGTTTTTCTTTTTTTTCTGGATTTTCCCTCAACTTCTGCCTATATTTCTGCTGTTGGTGAACTTCATTTTTATACTGAAACAAAGAAAAAAAAATTTAGTCTATATTTTATAAATAATAGGTATAAACCCAAGATAGGTACTATAATTCAAATTAAATATTTGATTTATCTGGGTAAAGATCCGAGAAAGTTACCACACTTTATTTATTAAAGTTCATACCATATGGAATACTTGCTTGTCCTAGCATTTTCACAAAAACCATGTACCTATCTAGTTACGTTGTCACTAAATTTCTGCTCTAATGTTGAAAAAATTAAAAAATTTGATTGCCACTTACCTTTTTGTGAGTATTCAATTTAAGCACTAGTTTTGCACTAATTTCAGACCACAATAACAACATTTTTAAGATTCACTGACATCCTTCTGTCACAGAAAAGTCACCCTTCTGTCAAGTTGTTTTGTTGAGCATTTGTTTTTATTACTGTCGTGTCGCCTACTTGACTAAAACTACATTTTTGTTGAACAGTATAAAGTTGCGATTATTTTATGGTTTTGGGACCCTTAAATGTAATGGGTGCGACACTTCATAAAATATGAATATTTGACATTTCCAAACTTTTATCAACAAAATGTCATGTTCAAAACTAAGGCCGTTTTATACTTGTAACAATCCTAAGTCCTTGAATTGTTTTTGTTTTTAGATGTCTAGTAATCTCAATTTTTGTTATTTTTCCGTAACGGGTGCGACATGTTTACTACAAGTCATTTTTTTGACGTAAATAACCTTAAAAAAATGACTTTCTATTATTTTTTTTTGGTAAATGTAGAACACACAACCTATTTCTCTCCGATATGTCTATGATCGCCATAAACCTCAAAATGGCAGCTAGAGGAATTTTTATTAAAAGACTACAAAACCATGTTAGGCATGCTATGCAATTGGAGCCAATTAGTGTCGAATTTTTGAAAGTACCATAAAGATATAAAAAGTTATTGTTCATGTATTCAAGAGTCTGGTTCTTCTCCCTCACGTTTAAGCAGATTCTAAAAGAATCAAGAAAAGTTAAAATTTGTGCATGGTGAGGTAATTTTTTTTGGAATTACCCATTTGTTTATTTCTCTGTAATAAGAAGGGAGCTTTGGATGGTGATACTTTCCGGAATCATATTTTGTGTAGGAGACCCCTTTTCAACGTGTTGCGTCACAGTCAGCGCCTTATTTAAAACTAGCAAAATACTGATTGGTACTATTACTGTATTCCAATAAGTCCCCAATATCGGGTAACGGATTAGCATTTCTAATAAGTTTTTTATAAGTCTGGGATTATTTGCCATATCGTCGGCCTCATATGAAAACTGCCAAGTCCACTTTTTGGCAAAAACAAGGTTTTGGCGCCACCTTGTAAAATAACGTAAAATCCATAAATCAGTGATAAAACGTTAGCGCCTAGTCATAAGATGGTGGCATAGCATCAAATTTTGAAATGTGCGCAAGTCCGACTATGCACAGATGAGTGGGAAAATTGCGTAAGTCCACTGCCATAGCATGTTTAAGGCACGCGTAGGGTTCTAAACGTCATTGTTTAAGTAGAATACCTTGAAATAATTGTTGCAGAATATCTCAGCTGAGTAAGTTTAGTGCAACTAAGATAAAAGTATTTTCACGGGGTCCAAGATCTAATGGACACCTAATGAGTGTTGACAGTTAACTGTTTCGTCCTTATGGGATTCCTCAGAACACTGCTTTGGTTAATGTGACACTCTTGTAAAGAATCGATATCATAAAATATTTTTAAGCCTATGTGAATTGTTGTGTATAAAAAGTAGTTTAAATATCCGATGTTCTACTTTTTTTTATTTAATTCTTCTTTTGTTTTAGGTAAGACCAAAGAAGCCAGGCCAAATATGGTCATAACACTTTTGGTAAGTTTGTTTAAATTGTCAAATCCAAAGGACGAATTTATTAAAGTTAGTCTCCTGTCTGTATTAAAACAACGGTAATTTTAACAAAAATTTTAAAAAAACTTTAGTTTCTCCTCTATTTCGGGTAATATGTAGTGGAGTCTGCCGACCCCAGATTGTTTTGTTATTTTATCTATTGTAATTATTCCATTGTTTATTAAAAACAAAATTGTTTTATTTCTATTTTCTTTTTAGAATCCTCTAAAATTACAAAAAACTAAAAATTAATTATCGGTAAGCCGATCATATATTGGAAATATGTAAAATACCATAAAATATGAATTTTAATATTCAATATTTAAATTCCTGAAACAGAATTGTTAAAATAATAAACCCGATATTCCCGCTTTTAAAGTTTATCAACATTACAGTTTAGTATTTTATTTGGTGAGAGTCCGATAAGTACAGCGGCTCCATTTGAAAATGCAACTTGCAAATCTATACCTTGAGCAACATTTGGCAACATTACGCCCGCTATTCGGCACCAGTCGGGTCTCATTGCAATCCCCACTCATGCAAAACCAAAGCTTGGTTGCTGCAAAGCGTCATACGTGCTTTGCTCACCAACCAGGTACAATTTCAAATGGAGACACCATAGAAGTGCATCACTAATTGCTATATTAAAAAGGCTTCGAAAGTAATTTGCAAAAAAAATCGTGATATCCTTTACCCCTAACAAGTTTTAGTAGGCTGCCTGTAAATACGTCTCTTCGAGCTTTTGCCCAGTCTACCTTGTCCTTGTGTCTATTTTTTTTTCTTAAAAATATCGGTTTTTTTTTATAGGGGTATACAACAAACAAACAATAGTACATATTCTCCTTTAAATCTTGGGGCTCACAAGAGTGCAAATGAAGTCGGCCCTAACAGAATGGACCCAGAAAGAGATACAAAAGAAATGGACCAATACAGGAAACGCCAGATAGGCGAAGGAGTATACAAGATACAGCAAGTCTCGTAGGGACTGGCTGCTCCGTAGAACACGAAGAGAGGTAGGAGCCATAGTGGGAGTCCTAACCGGGCACTGCGTCCTACAAGGACACTTGGCGAAGATGAGAGTGAAGGAGGACGTGACGTGCGAGCGATGTTGGGCCGAGGACGAGACCTCGGCGCATTTTCTCTCATCATGTGAAGCATACAAGGAGGCAAGAAGAGAGCTATTTGAAAAGAAAGCCTTTGAAACGGAGGACCTTCTGAATCTGAGGTGGCTCGATATTAAGGCCTTTGTACAGAAGACGGGCAGACTCCTTAGCGAATAAAGGACGTAGTAGGGAGGATGTCCGAGGGTTGGCGGAATGTGCCTAGTCGCCACGCCTAGAGCGTACCCCTGACTACTACTATTACTATCCTTTAAATTGAATAATTCTTGAATTTAAGGAAATACTGCATATGTCGTCATTACCCCCATTGAAAAATCCGATTATAGGGACCTAATACCATTTGAATTTATTAAATCATTTCCCAAACATTAAATTTCTGCAATGCCGAAGCATGAGCTAAATGGACTTTTCGTTAATATTGGCTGGCTAGCATCCAGCAAAACAAAAAAAAAGCTTTTTATCTAAAAGGGCAAATTAAATTTATAAAGTAGACAAAACATAACATTGCAATTTTTTTATTATGAGAAACGTGCAATTTTTTAAAATAAAAAGAGGTATATTCCTGAATTTTCGGCTTAAAAAAAACCCAATGTCAAACTCTAAACGCTCTTCAAAGTTAGTGAATTTTACGCATTTGAAGTGAAATCTGTTCTCCTGCCCTGTACCGACTGAATATTTCTCGGTCGGATAGTAGGAGAAGCTGGTGCAATCGAGGTCTATGTTGTTAGGTAGGCTGTGTCGAAAGCATCTGATGGGAACTCACATCGTTCCTACCAAGGCGCTATCACGGATCACCTTTAGGTGATCCGTGGCGCTATTCTTGACGGCCGTGACACAGCCTACCTATAGATAGGCTGTGGCCGTGAGGTAAGATGATGTCAGTCACTTACACGGGTGAAGTTAAGCAGGGCTATCAAAAGTATTTTTTTGTGGGCCTTGAGGTAAGTTCACTACCTTTTTCCACGGGGAAATGAATCCACGGGAATTGTTGTGGTGTTTATACTTAACGTTACTTTTGCCTGTCAGTTTTGGTTTTTTTAGTGAGTATCCCGCTCTATAGCGGGTATCTTTAAAAACTGCTGCAACTCTTATGTAGAAAGCCGGTGGCAGGATTTTGTGTGATTTGTAACTAACATAAAAAAATCAAGTATACATGTGCAATTTTTTTTATAAACACAACACGTAACTCGCGTCCGTATTCTAATCCATGAATAATAACCAGGCATATTTACGTCACAAAATTCTGACCCTCTCCTCGTTCATAAATATTCCAAAACGGTTTTCCAGAAAACCGGAAGGCTACCTCCATCTTTTATTAAGTAATTTAAGGTTTTAGGCTCCAGATTTTCCTACACGCGGTCGTTTTAAGGGGCCAAAAAATGAGAAAGCTTTTTGGGAATTTTTTTCTTGGATCTGTATCTTATAGAGCAAAAGTGCATTAAGTCATAAAATATGCATTTTACAGGAAAGCAAATAAAATATTAGATTGAAGAAGTACTCCATATATAATTTAGAGGATGTAAAATTTGTGAACTGAAAAACACTGACTTTCTCTAATTGCTTTATTTTATATACACCATGTTTTTTATATACAGTGCCCATGTTGTGCAGTGCTCCGTCCCGTTGTCAGAGGTTCGCGTCCGGTTAGGGGAGGTTTCAGAATTCTTTTACGAAAAAAAAATGCCCGCGTCCAGTTATTAGAGTGTCCGGTTACAGGAATGAATTTTACATTGTAAAAAACATAGAATTGCCTAAAAAACATAATAATGCAGCATTTTAAAAGATGTTATAATATGATGACCTCGGTAAAATATGTGGTTGGTTGGTATTTGCCAAGTTCGCAGAAACTGCTGTACTATTTTTTCTTGAAACATTTCAACCAATATTCGACCTATCCAAAATTCTACTTCAGAATGAGCTACCAAACTTTGCACAGTCGTAGATCTTCACAGAGTTAAGAAGCCCCCCAAGTTTCATGGACTTCCATAAAGTAGCAAAGTAGTTACGAAATTTCAAAAAACGTCGAAATTGCCATTTACTTACTTACGTATAGATCATCAAAATTATAACACTGTACTTCCAGACATGCTACAAAGCTGAAAATTGACAGACTGATAAAAATTATGACCAAACCCTTGGCGAAAATTAAAAAACTCCAAAATTCTAATTTACTCCCTTCCCCTATACATGTAAAGTTATGTAACAGTAATACTTACAGAAGCACTGAGCTTTGGCAGACTGATAGGAAATATGATAAAACTATAAGAAAAAATTAAAAACTCAAAAAAATTTTAGTTTTCTTCCCTCCCTTATAAATGTAAAGTTATGTAAAAGTAACATTGCCAGTTCCAGAAACGCTAGAGAGCTGACCTTTGGAAGACTGATAGGAACTATGTTAAAACTATAGGAAAAAATCTAAAAACAACAAAATTTTAATTTACTTCCCTCCCCTATAAATGTAAATTTATGGAAATGTAACATTGCCCACTTTAACTTATTATTTTAAAAATTTAAAAAACCTCAAAATTTTTAACAAAGCATTGCAAAATTTTTAACAATATTCCGCATATTCTACTATGTACTTTAAAACTTAAATAACATCCAAATCCTTTGAAAAAGTGGTGAAATCATATCAAAAACATTTCATGTAAAAAAAGCCAAGTACGCGAAAATGGTATTAAAAAGAATTGAGATAAAAGTAAAGGAAATTTCTCCTAGACAAATGTCAAAATGGAAGGTTCTTACCAGTGTGGAAATATTTTTCTAAACTTGGCTATTACGGCTGCAAATGGCACTCTTATGCACAGTGCTAAATGGAACATAAAGAAGTTTGGCTGTAATAGCAAAGTTAAAAAAAAAACATTTCCAAACTAGTAGGTACCTTTCATTTTGCAATTTATATTGGAGAACTTGGCTTTACTTTTATCTCAATTCGTTTTACGGAGTACCATTTTCGTGTACTTGGATTTTTTTACATGAAATGTTTTTCTTATGATTAGTTATTTTGCACAGGATTGTAGTAAAGAGTCAAAAACGAAGAATCTTGGTGATTAAATTTTTGTAGGTCAGTCGCTATAAAATCTTAGATTTTCTGTGCCGCTACCAATATTTGCTTTCTATCATCGAAAAATCCTGGTTAAGCCACAAAATTTTAGAGCTCTCAATACAGATTTAGTGCCCAAATATGCCCGCCCTGTCGCTTTTTGGTTAGTTACACATTTTGCATAACGGTCCGGAAGTTTACGAAAAGTTAGGCCCGAAGTTAGCCCCTTGTTCGGCGGTCGTGCAGTTTGCATTTTTTATTAGATTCTGCCCATCTTTTGAAGCCTTTCTGTACGAAGTCGTTAGAAAACTTCCAACTACCCCCCGTGCATCTGCTGTTTTATTAATTTTTATTAAAATTTGAACAAAAATTATAAATATTATTTTATAATTAATTTTATTTTTCCTAGGTTTTTCCTTAGAACCTATCTAATTTGGTTTTGCTGCGAAACTGAGAGTACAGTGTTAATTTAAATTGGAAATTATAATGTAATAAATTAAAATAAACTTTATTAAAATCGAAAAAATTATTTAAAAAACAAAACTTTTTAACTCATATAAATATTAGGTAATTCATAAGAAACCTTAAAATTTAAATTAAGTAGGATTTAAATCATACTTAATTTTAAAGTAAGCCGAAGAAAAGAGTAAGTAATTCTAGTTTTAAGTTTTAAATTGGGATGCAAGTGTAATGAAGTCATTTGAGTAACCACTATTTTCAAATTCATTACTAATATAAAGCGTCGGCACACCTACCCCCCTGATGACTGATTAAGGATGACTTACAAAAACAAATATCGTCACCCACAGAACAGAGAGCGAGTTACATTCTTGATTTTTTTCTCTTCTGTGTTTAAAGAATCCAAATTTTGAAAAAGTGAGCCAATTTGATATCAATTTTGATTTTGTGTTACAAAAATGTTAAGATTTTTGAAAAAAACACCCATACTTAATTTGAAAGCAAGCGGAAAAAAATAATGATTCTAGGTAAGCTTTAAATTTTGATACAAATGGAATTAAGTCATTTCGGTAAGCTCCAATTTCAAATTCATTACCAATATAAAACGTCGGCAGACCAACCCCTCTGATGACTGATTAAGGGTGGCTTACAAAAACAAATATCGTCGCCCACAGAACAGAGAGCGAGTTTGAAAGCCGATGTCCCCAAAAAACATCCCCCCCGTCACCCACGCACACACGTTCGCACAACTTTTGAAGGGTCGCTTTTTGTCAATCAAGATGAGAGTAGAAGCATGAGACATGGTTTGTCTTTTAGCTGTTAATTTTGCTTAATCATTTTAGGATAGTTATCAATTATCGACCCTTAAAGTGGATACGTAAAGACGGGTTCATGAATAGACACTTAAAGCTGATACGCACTTTGCAATGCGTAGGCGTTGGTGTATCTGAGAAATCCTGTAACCTTATTGGTCAGGTTTCCGTTTTGACAGCTCATTAGGTTGCTGCGCTTCGCTGCATGAGATCCGCACGGTTTCAGTGTCGTCCGTCCGAATGTGTTTGCTATTCTCGGGTACGAATGTCAGCCAGTCCCGTAGGCACAGTATCGACCGCCACGAAAAACCGGGGAGCGTAGTTGTTTCTGGTGATTTCACAAAGCTTATGCTCTAAATCGGGCTCAAACGACTAGTGTACTTGGCAAATACACAATTATTTGCGTACTTGGCAAGCATACGAGCTTTGCGAATTGCGATAGCAAACAGGGCGCTCACACGACGTGTACAATTTACAAGTATGTATGTATTTACTTGGCAAGTGTACAATTTTGAGCCCTTTGACTCGGCCAATTTTTACCGACCACAAATGGAAAGAAAACCAACGAGTGTAAGTAACCCACTCACACGACATGGCAAGTATATGCAAGTAACAATTATTCGCCACGTACACGAGTCATTTGATCCCGGCTTAAAGAGCTATCGCCTGCTTCCGCCAAGAAGAACCTAATAAAACCAAAACCGGTCATGGAATGTACTCGAAGTAGACACAATGAACTTGAAACTTAATTTTATCGTTGCCTATTACACTACTGTTACTTCTCATCATTTAGAGTTAGCTACAAAGTTTTCCCATAAGTAATATAGAATCCCTGGATGGCCCAGAAATCCATTTCAATTATTCATCGTACTTTAAAGGCTTCCCGTTTTAAAGGCCTCAATATTTAATTTTATTTGATTTTAATGATTAAAGAGGGGCACTGATTGAGTAAGCAATTTTTTTTTCGTTGGAAGAAAAAAGTTTTAAATAATAAAAGAAATATTGGTTTGAATCCATTAGAATCCTAGTAATAATCCATGGAGTTTTAACACAAAGAATAAGGCTATATCAAGAATATTTGTGGTTTTAACATGTAATGGAACCACAAGATCCTGTTATTCTTTTTCGTCCTTATATTTGATGAATCCAAAGTTTCTAAATTTACAGAGAGATAGAGACAGAGATAGAGAGAGAGAGAGAGAGAACGAGAGAAAGAGAGAGAGAAAGTGAAAACAATGCAAAGAAGAAAGATGGAAAACGTGCTGTGTGTGGATCGATAAAAATCAAAACGAATTTTATACTTCACACAAAGGTATGTGTGCCTAACTTCGAGTGCTCGAGCCAGTCCGCTAGATGGCGCTACATCTTGGAGTTTACTCGCATTGCACTGCCGCGAGTATTTTATATGTAAAAGTTGGTTTTGGTTAAAATTGGCTTACCTGGGTTTGCTGTTCTCTACTGATGACGTGAAACACACAGGAACGTACGTCTAGAGATGCAACCTTGTGTAAGTAGGAAAACAACCAAAATCAATTCTTTCCTTTCCTTCTGACACTCGCAAGTTAGGCACACATACCTTTGTGTGAAGTATAAAATTCGTTTTGATTTTTAAGTGAAAACAATGTCTTATAAAACACTGTTATTTAATCAATGATGTTTCTTATTTCTCTAAACACGTAGAAATTAATAAATATTAAATAAACGAAACTTTTAGTTTGTGCCACTAGATAGTACACTATATCAACTTCTCATCGGCATTGTATCAGATGTGGAGAATAAGAAGTTTCTAGTTTCTTTAGTTTTCAGCTAAAGTAAGTTTCTATAATCATTGAACCATGCGTTTCTTCATTGGCCCAGAAACCTCCTTTTTGGATTGTTGATTGTTCCCTCCCTAACCCTCTATTATGCATGTTTAAAATATCGTTTTTTTCAACACTATCAATAAAAAGTTTAAAAATAAGTCGCACGTTACAACAGACACTACAATAGCAATGTTAGGGCCAAAATTATTTGTCCGGATATCTTGTATCTCCAAGAATATGGCTATGGAAAATCGCCAGAAATGCATTTAGCTGGGATTTATGCGTCTTTTAGTATGATTTGCGGCGTGCAGATTCTATAGAAATTTGTAATTTTTGGAAATAAAATATTATAAAAATACTTATTTGTAATATAGATGTCTTTTTTGGAAATATAAGAATTTTATGCGGTTTTGTGCAGGGTCGTTGAAAGGCAGGAAAAAATTGTTTTTAAACATAAAAGGCAGCCATTAGAAAAAAAAAACAAATAGGTACCTAATAAAATTTTATCTTAGGCTTTCTATCCAACCTGTCCTGTTTTTTTCGTTTAATAGAAAAAAAATTAAGATGACCCGTGGGAAATTTTAGCATATGGGAAATTTTTAAAAAACCTGTACCGACATCTATGAATTTTGCTTCAACTCTACTGCTTTAAAGAAAGTTTAGTGGTCCCCTAAATGTTAAAAATAATTTAATAATTTCCTAATTTTCAAAAAAAAAACAATATATCCATCAAGTTAGGTGCTATAAAGGTATTCCTATCTACATAATATTATACAATATATACACTTATTCCTAACGATATATATACTGTAAAGGATATAATTCGTTTTTTCCGTCAATTAGTTTTACAAAGAAAGTATGGTCCAGATATTACTCTCCTTTGTCCTTTGTTAGATACGATGGTCTTAAAAATAAAAAAGTATTGCTGTAATTAAATAAAACTTTTTGAGCATCCTTGAAGGCCTTCAAAAACTATCAGAAGACGACAATATTGCAACTAGAAAGGTGGCATTTCAGCTTTACAGCACTTCAACAAGGCCGGCATTTATTATTACCTGTGCCTGATAGCAAAGTATTCTGCGTTTTCAGAACCTGTGGCCAATATCTTAAAAAAGTATTAGATCTAATTATAGGTAAATTTAGTGGGAATAAGGACACTGTTGTTCTGGTAAATATACGTTTTAATCCATCGGTAACGTTTCGACAATGGTTTTTGTCTTCATCAGACTAAAAAGGTTACAACTCATTAGTAAGATAATACAAAATACGGCA
The DNA here is from genome assembly GCA_963576565.1 of Aspidapion aeneum. Classification (NCBI taxonomy): domain Eukaryota; kingdom Metazoa; phylum Arthropoda; class Insecta; order Coleoptera; family Brentidae; genus Aspidapion; species Aspidapion aeneum. Next base: position 43,294,836 of record OY755044.1, read on the forward strand.
CATTAATACATCACCAATTAAAAATTATTATTATTTTCCCAATAAATAATATTTAAAATGACCTTATTGACAATATATTATTTTTTTCCTAAATATTTTTTTCCCTTTTAATGTATATGTAACTGATTTTTTTATTTATTTATATAAATAAATAATTATGGTTTATTTTTCTTCTTTTTTTTTTAATATACATATGTAAAATTTTTTATACAAAGGTTCAAAAATTTTTTTTGTCACTATAGTAACTGATGGGTGGCTCAATAAAATACGCACCAAGAGATCAATCAGCTATTCATATAAAAACAATAATAACAAATAAAACCTGTAGCAAGTCATAATACCATGTAGAAAATAACAACAATGTACACATTATAAACCTATGTTAAAATTTAAAACAAAATTAAAAAGGACTGTTAAAATATTTAAAATTCCGTACTCACCCTTCAGACTAGATCGTACATTGGAACAACAAAAAACAAGAATTCAAGCACATCAGGAAAACAAACGGCACAAAATTAAAAACGAAACCCAACATTAATCTGCTAATTATTTATATTTTCTTTTGTTTTGTTTATCAGACAGGTTATATTATCGGCGGCAAAATTAGTCCGCATTGTTGTCACTATTCTGGATTTTCATTGTTCCGAAATATTAAAACAAATTAAAATTCTTTAAGTTTAAAGCAAAAGGCAACCTTGAATAGAGTGGAACTAGTAGTGTACGGTACTGATTTAATTTAGAGTGGGACAAGTGTATATAGTATGATACAATTAAGACAGTGATGGAACTTATTTTCTAGTTTGGAGTTGTTGTATATTAAAATGCATTGATAACATGCATTGTTGTCAGAACACAAAACTTTTCCTGTTTAAACCTTGGTATATACAATGAATTTTTAAAAAAGCAAAAAATATTTTTTGGTTGAACGCTAATTTTCAACTAATTTACGTATTCATGACTACTTAGAAAGACACTTCGTATTTTGTTGTCGTGGTTTGATTGGGGAAAAGCTTTATTTTTTTCCTTTTATATTATACAAATACATACATACACCCACATATACATACATACAATCACATACATACATACATATACACACATGCACATACATACATACACATATTATATTTATATTTTTTATTAATGTTATTATTATTATTTTTTTTTATAATTTCTATTATTATTTTTTCTTTTTTTTTATATTTTATATAATTTTGATCATTTTTATAATATTAATATTAATATATATATATATATATATATATATATATATATATATATATATATATTTCTATAAATATTTTATATTATTTTTTAAATAAAATTTTCTTTTAAGTTTACTTTATTTTGTTTATTGTTAATTTCATTAATCCTCATTTGGGGGTTATTTTAAGCGAATTCTATTGAGTAGGGAGTTATAGACCGTACTCAATTTAACTGCTCTATCTTTATTAATGTTTATATATATCATTTCCAAAATGGAGCGTTTGTAATAATTAGTTTCTTTTTCCAAGATCTTTGCTTCCTCAAACTTAAACTCATGCTGAGTTGAAATATGATTTAGAAATTTCTAAAGCAGTCTAGTGCGATCTATAGTATACCCTGTAGCCGTGATCAAATATACATCGGTCAAACAAAACAATATATTGAAAATCGATTCAAACAACATAAATACGATTGCCAAGAAAAAAATAAAAATAAAAAAGATAAGACAGCATTAGCCACTCATCATTTTTCAACACAGCATGAGTTTAAGTTTGAGGAAGCAAAGATCTTGGAAAAAGAAACTAATTATTACAAACGCTCCATTTTGGAAATGATATATATAAACATTAATAAAGATAGAGCAGTTAATTTACGTAGCGATGTTAACAAATTGAGTACGGTCTATAACTCCCTACTCAATAGAATTCGCTTAAAATAACCCCCAAATGACGATTATTGAAATTAACAATAAACAAAATAAAGTAAACTTAAAAGAAAATTATATTTAAAAAATAATATAAAATATTTATAGAAAAATATATATATATATATATATATATATATATATATATATATGTATATTAATATTAATATTATAAAAATGATCAAAATTATATAAAATATAAAAAAAAGAAAAAATAATAATAGAAATTAAAATAATAATAATAATAATAACATTAATAAAAAATATAAATATAATATGTGTATGTATGTATGTGATTGTATGTATGTATATGTGGGTGTATGTATGTATATGTATAATATAAAAGGAAAAAAATAAAGCTTTTCCCCAATTAAACCACGACAACAAAATACGAAGTGTCTTTTTAAGTAGTCATGAATACGTAAATTAGTTGAAAATTAGCGTTCAACCAAAAATATTTTTTGCTTTTTTAAAAATTCATTGTATATACCAAGGTTTAAACAGGAAAAGTTTTGTGTTCTGACAACAATGCATGTTATCAATGCATTTTAATATACAGCAACTCCAAACTAGAAAATAAGTTCCATCACTGTCTTAATTGTATCATACTATATACACTTGTCCCACTCTAAATTAAATCAGTACCGTACACTACTAGTTCCACTCTATTCAAGGTTGCCTTTTGCTTTAAACTTAAAGAATTTTAATTTGTTTTAATATTTCGGAACAATGAAAATCCAGAATAGTGACAACAATGCGGACTAATTTTGCCGCCGATAATATAACCTGTCTGATAAACAAAACAAAAGAAAATATAAATAATTAGCAGATTAATGTTGGGTTTCGTTTTTAATTTTGTGCCGTTTGTTTTCCTGATGTGCTTGAATTCTTGTTTTTTGTTGTTCCAATGTACGATCTAGTCTGAAGGGTGAGTACGGAATTTTAAATATTTTAACAGTCCTTTTTAATTTTGTTTTAAATTTTAACATAGGTTTATAATGTTTACATTTTTGTTATTTTCTACATGGTATTATGGCTTGCTACAGGTTTTATTTGTTATTATTGTTTTTATATGAATAGCTGATTGCTCTCTTGGTGCGTATTTTATTGAGCCACCCATCAGTTACTATAGTGACAAAATTTTTTGAACCTTTGTATAAAAAATTTTATATATGTATATTAAAAAAAAGAAGAAAAATAAACCATAATTATTTCTTTATATAAATAAATAAAAAAATCAGTTACATATACATTAAAAGGGAAAAAAATATTTAGGAAAAAAATAATATATTGTCATCTTAAATGTTATTTATTGGGATAATAATAATAATTTTTAATTGGTGATGTATTAATGGGCCGTATTTTGTATTATCTTACTAATGAGTTGTAACCTTTTTAGTCTGATGAAGACAAAAACCATTGTCGAAACGTTACCGATGGATTAAAACGTATATTTACCAGAACAACAGTGTCCTTATTCCCACTAAATTTACCTATAGTTGCATTGCAAGGACGTGATAAGTTTACCAAATTAGATCTAATTAAACATCATCATGAATCTGCAGACGAAGTCATGAACACTATCTTAGCTGAAGCCAGCAGACATGCCGAAAACCTTGGAATAGAGTTAGAGGTGCCAAGGATAGTTGGCCGACAGCAAAATCGTATGCACGTTCCAGCAATTAGTCCACCAGAGAACTGTAGAAAATATTTGGTAATACCTTATTTGGAACTTACGATGAAAACCTACCAGCTTTCGAACTATTGGAACTAAGTACATCCGTTTGTTATACTGAACTTGTCATCCAGTAAATTTAAGATGCACATTAAATAAGTTTCAAAATTTTATCATTTAAACAGGCTGATGATGAAGCTGAATGTGGAGAGACAATAAACAAACGTGAAATTTAGTACTCGTGAATTTAAAAAATCGAACAAGTTTCGTGGGTAATCGGGCAAATCGAGTTTTTGTTTCTCTCATATTTTTCGGTGGATAGCTTGAAAGCTTAACCTCACGGGGTCCAAGATCTAATGGACACCTAATAAGTGTTGACAATTAACTGTTTCGTCCTTATGGGACTTCTGAACACTGCATGGTCAATGTGACACTCTTGCGAAGTAAATTGGACGGTTTTGTCTCTAATCCTATGTAAATAGTGAGACGTGCCATCTAGCGATACGAGAGAAACAATAATAAAAGCAGGTGAAATAACCTGCTATACATATCGATCAATGAAAAGATCGAAAACAAATAAAAAGATACAAACTAATCCGTGACCTTCCATCCAGCTCTTTCTGCCTTTCAGGCCGGATCTACGCTTATTGCGTTTTTACGCGCTATCAGACACGTGAGCGTCAGGCAACGGAATTTTTAAGCCAAACAATACTAACAAACGTGAAATTTAGTACAATAAAATTCATAAAGACGAGTTAAAAACTTTGGAAGTAGCAGAAGTTGTAAAGCAATCCGAATTTCTTTTTCATCAACCAAAACTGCTCTACATACTTTGCAAGCACTGCCATGTAGTACCGTAGAACGACCTTTCCAGGAGATATATTAAGCGGTTTGTGCATACTGTGTGTACAGGGTCTCCCATTTCTGATGGTATTGAATGGGAACTCACTTATTATAAAAGATAGAGGACAGGGGATTTCACAGTACTGTCCTCAAATTTTAAGACAAGAAAAAATATAACAAACGTTTTTTTGCTAACCCTTGTAGTTTTCAAGTTAAGTGGGAAAATTCAAACATTTGGAAGCCCAGAAATTAATTATTAGGGCAGATATTTCAATTTAGTTAAAACAGTGGCGCACCCAGGAATATGTCTTTGGGGGGGGGGGGGCAAGACCTCTTGGGGGGCCCGAAACCTCATGATGTCGTATTTTATATTATTTTATCTTTTTATTCATGAAATATGTGGAAAATATCCGAAAATATCTAAAAACATCTTGGGCTTGTGGGGAGCCCGGGCCCCGAGGCCCCCACTCCCTGGGTGCGCCCATGGTTAAAACTTCTTTACAGAAAGTTGATTCTGTCTATAACATGACGTTGTCAAATTTTGGGTCCATTAAGTCAACCGAGATTTTAGAAAAACGTTAAAAAAATACGGACCTGGATTTTAAAAAAATTATAGCTAGGAGTTCATTGGGGAACCAATTTAAAGCAAACAATTGAAAACAAAATCTAGGTCCATATTTTACTTGTTAATCTTTTTCTAAAATCTCGATTTCGACTCGAGCGACCAAAAATTTGACGTCATTTTATTGACAGGATCAACTTTCTGTAGAGAAGTTTTAACAAAATTGAAATATCTGTACTGATAACAAAGATATGACCAATTTTGGACATTTTGAATTTTTGAATTTTGCATCGTAGCTCCAAAACTACAAGGGCTGGAAAAAACTTTCTCATATTTTTTCGGTCTCGAAATTTAAGGAGAGTAATGTGAAATCTCCAATATTCTTCTTTTATAATAAGTGGGTTTTCCATTCAATATCATAAAAAATGGGACAACCTGTACAACGAAATTTAGTTTCAGAAAAAAATAAACAAGTAGAAGAAGATGTTTAAAGCAAATTTGCTGAAGATCCCTGACGTTTCATTTTACAATAAAGTAAGTTTTTACTTCTTGGTTTTACTGTATGTACAATAGGTGTAAAAGAAACAATACCCATTCATATTCTTATCTAATTTAAAAACAATTTAAACGGAACCGAATTTAAACTGTTCGACCAAGTTATTGCTTGTGTCTCTCGAAAGATATTTACACCATAATAAATATCAATTACGAATAAAAAAATCGGACAACTGTTCCAAGACGCCCAAAGTTGGTTTATTAGACAACGTTTTTCTTTTACCACACCTACACTCTCCGCATTTTTATGTCTCGTCGTAATGTCTTTAAAAAGATTTAAATTGATTACTTAGGCTGTTTTTATTTAAGTGCCTAAGAAAATGAAGTTTTGCGTATAAAAATTTTTCTCTGAATGTGGCAATTTGCACACGCTGTTTGCAAAACTCCTTGGGCACGCATAGGTCACATACGACTACGACTGCTATAAAAAATAAGATTTTGCACACGAAAGACTCACTCTCAAAGTTATATTTTATATATGAATGTCGGGGGATGGCTCGATCGCCGATTTTTGTACAGCAAAAGGAAATACCTACGGTATTATACCTACGGTATTTCCTGGTATTCCCCAGTATTTACTTAAATTTCAATGGTATTTCCTAGTATTTCCCAAGCACTTCCCGGTATTTTCTAGTATATTTCCCAATACTTCCAAGTATTTCCTGGTATTTTCCATAACATGTACACCAAAAGGAAATACCGAGCGACCCCTCGATCAACATGTCATTTCTGTGTCCTAAAAAAACTGGATAAAAATTGTCTCTGAAAATCACTGTGAGATGAAGATCCGATATCGCGTGAGAATTTCCATTGGCAACCCTGAAATTCTTTAAGAAGGTTGTAGTGTGGTAACACTGGCTGTCAAAACAATTTTCGTTCCAGGTTATGAAGAAAATAAAGACTAGCAAAACTCAAGAATGTACTTAAAGTCTCAGAAGAGACGCGATCTCATAGAAATCCAGAAATTAAATTAAATGTACTTAAAAACTACGGCAGCCAAAAAAATAAAAACAAAAATATATGAAGAAATATTAGGCTGTTTATTGACATTTTTAATAATCAGTGTTACCACACTACAATCTTCTTAATAATTTCAGTGTTGCCAACAGAAAATGTCACGCTACGGCCATCTCCAATTTTTTATTATAACATCAGCGGCGTAGCTAGAATTCATGGTGCCCCGGGGCAAACAATTTTTTGGGGTCCTTGATAAGTCAATAAGAATATAAAATCCGTGTTAAGGAAAACTTGTCTTTTGCCATAAGAACAAAAAAATAATATCTGTTTTTCTTGCTTTTCAATTTGCAAAATCATTCATTTTATCATCGTTTTACTACGTATTGAAGCAAGCTATTTTATGAATACAAAATATAAATTTACAGTAGGGGATTCAGGATATCCGGAGGAGAAGGACCAAGAATGCAGTAAAAACAAAAAAAAAATTGTTTTTAATAAGTCTGAGTTCTGAGCCTAAGAATTAGATGAAAATAAAATGCGCCGCAGGTGAAAATTTTAATAAAAGTTAAGTAATTTTTGCGAAAAAAAATCCAATATCTTGATTTGAGTTAAAATTTAGTTTAACAACAAGTTTTTTTTACATTTAAGTTACGAATTTATTGCCGCTTAAAAACTATATTTTTACTAGGGCCCCTGGGGCTCCTTTTACGCAGGGGGGCACGGGCACTGCTCCGATTTGCCCAACGCTAGCTACGCCACTGTATAACACATGCGAAAATCTGGTGACATGCCGGTTTTAAATCCCCTTGTACTATTACACATTCCGACAAAAAACTTTACAGAAACCTACAAAAACGATAAATCTACCATTCATAAAGGCCTGTAGCCCTAAGATAAAACTCGGTCTATAATAATAAATACTTGCCAGAACTCCTTTTATCTCTAAAAATACTGGACACTAAAATACGGCAGAAAACACACTTTCTCTTTTTTTTCACTCGGCTTCACTTTACCCTCAGGTTTTTATTAGAGTTGTTTCATTTTTATTAAAGTTTAAATTGCCTTATTGCGAGGCCCGTAAAAATGAAAGGACTACTTGTAGCCAGGAACACTTTCCCTGTTTTATGTTCTTGGAAAAAAAAAACAGAAATGTCTGTTTGGACAATGTTTCGAGAGATCTAGAGTGCAGTTAAGACAAAAACGGGGTGTTTGAGACGCTTTTGGAGTTCGCACTCCGTTAACCAATAATAGAGAAGTCATACTTATTAAATTTCAAGTGGTAAATCAATAATAAAAGGCTAAGGCTCTGGCTGATTTTTAGAAACACCTAATACCACTTTTCCACACAAAAATCATTTTTTTTTAAATTTAATTAAACATTGCGGTCGTTTTTACCCAACTGCAGCACGGCGAAAGGAAGGGTAATGTTTTTCTATTGTTGTATGTATGTAAGTAAATATATTTGTGTCACGCTAGAGGCTAAACGGCTGAACCGATTTTGACGACAAAAGTGTCGTTGAATTGCTACTGATCCCAAAGCTGCTATCGGCAGATTTTTTTAAACAGGAATCAACATAACGGTTTTCAGACGCCATTTGGTCACATGTAGGCTTTAAATTTCAGGAGATTTTATTGAAATTCCTTTGATTACCCATTGCAAATGTCCTCTAATTTGACATAGTTACTTTGAAGTTCTCCCTGCTCTCACATATCTCCCCTCCTGTCATTCCTCCCACCCTATGCAAAAACCATATTCGCGTAATTTTATCAAATATAGATCGATTTCAAAATTTCTTTCTGCATACGCTGTCACATTTTTTTTTCCAACACCATTTTACTAGTTCCTCCCCCCTCCCCTCCTCTCCATCTCTCCTCCCCGCCATCCTTATTAGTAATAGTTATAGCTATCACTCTGACAAATATAAAGCGATTTCAATAGTTCTTTCTGCACACTTGAAGACTTTTTTCCAACATCATTTAACTAGTTTCCCCCTGTCTCTCTTCTCCCCTCCCTCCTTATTAGTAATAGTTGTAGCTATACCTTTGACAAATTTCGAGCGATTTCTAAAATTCTTTCGGCACACGCTTTAAGATTTTTTTCGACACCATTTTACTAAATCCCTTCTCTCTCTCTCCTCCCCCACCTTTACTCAATGGAAGGTAACACTGTTCACGTCCGTAGAAAATCTACACGTAGGTACTTTTTGGGTAAAGCTAAATGAATTGTAAATGCATAGTGCTTTTTATAAGGCTGAATAAGAATTAAACCTAAAAGTTGGAAATAAATCTTCATTTGAATAAAAATAAATTTAGAAAAAAAAACTTTTTGAAAACAAGCTTGAGGGTTCATTCATATCAGATATCATAATAATAAAAGCAATGGGCGTAAGGATATTTACCCGTTTTTGTTTTAGCCTTGTTAACTCGAAGTTTAGTGAAAATCCAAATTCATTAAATTATAGCAGATAAATGTAACGGTAGACAATTTAACCCAACCCACCCCAACCCTACTCAAACCACCCTCACCCTTATCCCTGCTTCATATTAGGCAGATCATCCGCGACCGGCAGTGTGTCGATTTATTTTGTCACATTAATAAATTGGTAAAAAAAAAATTTTAAGTCACAAGCTTTTATAAAATGCACTAAAAATTAAAAAATAATTTTCTGACATTCTAATATTATCATAATAATAAAAGCGATGGCCGACTGTTGGTTTTTTCTTTATATTGTATTGTCATCGGATCACTATATGTATACCAAATTTTATCCAAATCGGATAACGGGAAGTGTGTCAAAAACAGTTTTTTCTCTGGAAGGGGGTGGGGGTAGGGGTGGGAGGATATTTTTTTCTTATCGTTGTATTATCATCGGACCACTATGTGTATACCAAATTTTATCCAAATCGGATAACGGGAAGTGTGTCAAAAACACATTTTTCTATAGAAGGGGTGGGGGTAGGGGTGCTTGGATATTTTTTCTTAATGTTGTATTGTCATGGGACCACTATGTGTGTACCAAATTTCATCCAAATCGGATAATGGGAAGTGTGTCAAAAACGCTTCACAAGATTTGATAGATAGTTAGATAGTTAGATAGTTAGATAGTTAGATAGTTAGATAGTTAGATAGTTAGATAGTTAGATAGTTAGATAGTTAGATAGTTAGATAGTTAGATAGTTAGATAGTTAGATAGTTAGATAGTTAGATAGTTAGATAGTTAGATAGTTAGATAGTTAGATAGTTAGATAGTTAGATAGTTAGATAGTTAGATAGTTAGATAGTTAGATAGTTAGATAGTTAGATAGTTAGATAGTTAGATAGTTAGATAGTTAGATAGTTAGATAGTTAGATAGTTAGATAGTTAGATAGTTAGATAGTTAGATAGTTAGATAGTTAGATAGTTAGATAGTTAGATAGTTAGATAGTTACATAGTTACATAGTTAGATAGTTAGATAGTTAGATAGTTAGATAGTTAGATAGTTAGATAGTTAGACAGAACATCTGAAGCTAAATAAAAGCTTGTAAAAAAGAAGAGTCGGCCCATCATCGGTTGTGGACGATCCACCAAATGCGCTAGGAAAGGCATTTACCTAATATTAAATACGCCCATCGCTTTTATTATTATGATATCAGAACCCTCAAAAAATTATTTTATGGTTTTTAGTCCATTTTATAAAAGCTTGTTTCCAAAAATTTTTTTTTCTAAATTTATTTTAAAATTTTTAGATTTGTCTATGCATTTCAGCTAGCGCATCAATATTGCAGAGAGTCTTTCCTGTCAATCCCTAAAACTGTTCGTTATTATTATGATCACCCCCCCTTTTTTTAGCGGGAGAGCATGTGAATTTTGAAAGCAATCAGATACCTACGTGGAAGTCAGTTGAAAGTAATCAGAAAAACTCCTCATTAAATTGTCAATTTTGAATCCGCCATATTGAATTTTGGTAATCTGATCAAAAATTCGTAATCCTCATCCTCAAAAACCCCCAGATACCAATTTTGGTGGAAATCCAACAAACTAAAATTTTACCCCCTCTCCGCCCTCCAGGTTAGGGGTGAGGTAGGCAGTCAGTGATACCACATTAGTGGATTGTCATCGGAACTATAACGGTATGCGAAATTTGAATTCAATCGAATACGTGGAAGTCAGTTGAAAGTAATCAGAAAAACTTGACGTTAAATCGTCCATTTTGAATCCGCCATATTGAGATTTTATAATCTGATCAAAAATTCGTAATCCCCATCCTCAAAAACCCCCAGATACCAATTTTGGTGGAAATCCAACAAACTAAAATTTTACCCCCTCTCCGCCCTCCATGTTAGGGGTGAGGTAGGCAGTCAGTGATACCACATTATTGGATTGTCATCGGAACTATAACCGTATGCGAAATTTGAAGTCAATCGAATACATGGAAGTCAGTTGAAAGTAATCAGAAAAACTTGACATTAAATCGTCCATTTTGAATCCGCCATATTGAATTTTTGTAATCTGATCAAAAATTCATAATTCTCATCCTCAAAAACCCCCAGATACCAATTTCGGTTGAAATCGGACAAACTAAAGTTTTACCCCCTCTCCACCCCCCCATGTTTGGGGTGTGGTAGGTACCCGATGAAACCATATTATTGTATTGTCATCGGAACTAAGACGCTATGCGAAATTTGAAGTCAATCGGATGTTTGGAAGTTCTTCAAAAATGAGTTGCAAGATTTGATTACATACATACATACAGGTGAAGTTAAATAAAAGCTTGTAATAAAAAACACCCAACTGCTAAATTTAACCAATAACCTGATTCATGAAAATACAAAACTGTATAATTTCGTAAGTGCTCTTTTCGCATCAAAACTAACAGTTGAAGCATGTCGTACATTATAGGTATACCTATCAATTTTGTACTCAATTGCGACTAGTACTTACAAGTAAATTTAGCAGTTGGGTGTTTTTTTAATAAAAAAAAATTTATCACGTTTTAATATATAGCAACGACAATATATCAAAGTGATACAATACATAACCCCATTTATGTAATTTATTCATTTATATAAGTATACCTACATCTTCCAAATTTCGATGTTTACCTACCAGGAAATGCAAACAATACCTTATTGCTAATCCTCCCAATTTTCCTGCCTGGGTTACTTTTGTTGAAAAGTTTATTCTGAATGCACTGGTCGACGCCATTTTGGGAGGACTTAGTGGGACAGCTAATGAAGCTGCGCTTCGAACAGGCATAAGGGATTAAATTTCGACTTAAATACCCCCTTTGGCAGAATTTTAAAGCAACCACCGACGTCTATATGTTGGCGAGGTCTGGATGACAAGCCTTAATAATTATTTTCGCGATTTAAAATTAAAAATAAAAATCTTATGACTATTATTAAAAATATCTTTAAACTTTTTATAGGCCCTAATATATTAAGCTCTAAAGTTCCTGAAAGCTCTATATTGTTCAGGACCAGATCTAGGAACTTTATTTGGGGGGCAAATATTATAATAAATATTACATAAAACTATTTTGCATAGTGACCAGGAGGTTTATTCAGTGTGTTAAGACTAAGTAAAAGTAAAATTTGAGAGAAGAAATTTCCCCTTTGCCTTCATTGATGCAGTAAAACAATAGAAAATATTTAAATTATCCTAGATGTCAACAAACAAAAACAAGTTTTAGGGGCCATTTTCATATGAGCTTTTTTGGAAAGATTTAAGTTTTTTGAGATATTTTGAAATGGTACCAGTTATGTATTTTCATGAAATTTTATTGAAATATTGTTGTATAGGCGAACAAAAGCCATAAAACCCACAAAAAGTGGGTCGAAATGAAGTAATTATAGTTACAAGAGGGTGATAGTATCTCTCTCTCTCTCTCTCTCTCTCTCTCCACTTGATATGCAACTTTGGCAACATTGCGCCCGCCCTCACAGAAAAAATTGGGTCTCAGGTCTCAGGGCAAACCCCATGAATGCAAACGAATGCTAGGTTACCAAGTTTCAGCTTCAACGTCCTAGGCATTGCTTTGCTCGCAAGCCAGTTGCGTTTTCAAATGGAGGCGCGGTACATGCCAAAATTTATCCTTGTACTGTAACTAATAAGGAAATAAGTTGTTTAATTAGCATAATTTATGCTACTAAACTAGTGTTGCCGCGACACGAGACGAGACGAGACGAGAGAAGGGTTCGTCTCGTTATGCAAGATGAAATGGGTCTCTCGTCTCGACGACAGGACTCTTCTATCGCTCGAGAGAGCCTTTCTCTCACCTCGTCTCGTATCGTATCTCGTGATTTAAATCAGCTATAAAAAGTTTTTGAGACACCCTGTGTAAAAGTGTTTTTTAAGGTGAATCTTATTATGATGGTATTTACTTTTTCGTAAATAAAGTCCATTCTGGGATATACTCTCTATATGCATACATAAATGCTGTGGGGAAAAGTTTTGCACCGCTTTATTCATTTAAAACTGCACCTAAAATCGCAAGTGTTCGTTGACCAAAGATTATTTTGTGTTTGCCAATAACATAAATCCTTAAAAATAATCATTGTATTTAGGTAAATTCTTGAGTAAAACCATTAAATAGCCCTTTGATGTGGATATTTTTACCACAGGTTACCCAACAGTCAGATAAATAAGCCAGCTGGCGGTCCTTGATCTCGTAGAAATCAACGATGTTGGTCATTTGGAGTTAATCGCAGGGCCGGATTAAAATAAATTTACTATAAAATATGAATCTTTTACATTGTTTTTATGTTAAAAAAATATTTATACTGCTGCAAAAAGTAAAAACTTTAAAATAGTGTTTTACTGCTCTTAAAAATGGGTGCTAAAATGAAATTTAAGTCTCGGTCGCATAAAAAATTATATGTTGTCCTCTGTAGGGAGCTATGGAAATAATGTGTGTTGCTTAAGATTAATGTGATGTAAAAAAAATCATTAAAATTAATCCCAATAGCTGTGTCAACTTAGATAGGATGATAATTTGTTGTATTTTTTAAACATTATGCCAATAAAAATCACAAAATATCATTCTGGACCAAAATACCTTTAGCTAAATCTTCTGTTACGCGTACATAGAACTATTTATTTGCAGGGAGTAAGTTACGTTCTCCGGTTTTAACATTATATACTGAATTTTATTATTATACAATTTTATTTAACTTTCAAGTAAGAGCGAAATTTGTTTTTCCAGTAAATATATTTTCAACCCTTTAGCAACAAGGCCTTTGTACCTGCTTTTAGGTCCTATGGAGGTGCTGATATAAGAGTTTTATCAACAGGGTTTTTCCGTGCATTTTTACCAAGCAACCGAAGAGTTTTGCGCGAATAGATATTAAAAGATGAGTAATTACGTTTTATGTCTTAATTTGTTTCATAGAATTTGCTGGCCAAAGTATCGAGCCCTTTCGGTAGATGTCAAACAATCTTTTTTTGTTCGAAACACCATACATTTTTAGATTTTTGTTTCGTTCTTGTTTTAATATTAATATTTACAGCATTTTCAGAAATAACGCAATAATAACATAATGAATTTATCAGAGCATACATCTTCTCATGAAAGGAATATACGACAATTTTTGCATATCTTTTATTTTAAAAAAATACTACATAAATATTAGCTAAACTCTATAATAGGTCGATACGCATAGATGGTAAATTATACAAATTTATAAAACCAATCTTTTTTGCTCGAAAGAACGAGAGAAACAAGAATCTGTCGACGAGAGGATCTTCCTCTCTCGTCTCGTTTCGAGCTTTCATTCGAGAGAAAATGAGTCGTCTCGCCGGCAACACATGCTGAACATTTGACTTTGACAGTTACCTACATTGTGGTTTTTTTGCTGTCTTAAGAGCTTTTTCATTACTTTACAAGGCCGTTCTAATTTTTGATAGCTTAAATATCGAAACGGCTTGTTAGTTAAGAAGGCCCTTTCCCTGCATCTCTCTGAGATTTTAAAGTCAATTAAAGCTCCTTCAAAAGTCTCTCAGTGCAGAATTTAAACCTTCTATTTTTCAATTTAAATTATTTAATTTAAGGGAAGTTGTTGGTTTTCGCTCTTTGCCGTAGGTATGGCACACGCCTGCATAGAAACTTACGGAGAAAATATGTTTAAGTTTGCAATTTAAATAGAATTAGTAAGGAAAATGATAAAATGTAAGAAGAGATTAACATCAGTAGAAATAAAATGATACGACCATTTCATGCATAAATAGCGTAAATTGGGTAGTTTTACTCCTTGGCAGATACCTTTGCTCCATTAGGTACAGGAAAGTAAATCACGAGCGACGTACAATGGGCCATCCTGTAGTAAAAAATAATATTGGCGGGTACGCTTTTCAGAACTTTGTGAACGGCAATGTGATAAGGAATGTCTAAACTATAAAAATATTCAGCAGTTCTTATTTGAATTTATTTTATATCAGAATTTCTGCGAGGCAATTTGCTATTTACCTATATTTAGTATAACAGTTCCCATTCTTAGCGATTTTCATAAAATATAAAACCATGGACTTTTTTAACCTAAAATTCAAAAATAAGTGTTATAACTAGTAAGGAGGAGAGAAATATAAGTAAGCATTTTACATTCATAAAACAAGGGCGGATCCAGAGGTGTTTCTCGGGGGGGGGGGGGGGGGGGGTTCGGTTCTCGGGGGGGGGGGCACTTTAGGTGACATTCTATGTAGGTAAAAAACGGTATATATTTTTTTAAACAGCATTTTATTGAATTAATCAGTGGTTGTAATTTCGATGATAAATACAATAGACATTTTCATGCGCCGCAGGCAAAAATTCAAAATTTTTATTAGCAAAAACATTACTTTTTACTCATTTTTTGTATATTCAAAAAATTCTCGGGGGGGGGGGGGCAGGTGCCCCTAGTGCCCCCCTGGATCCGCCACTGTCATAAAAAGAAATGGTTTACATCTTAAACATTTAATGCGCCCTAATTTTTTTAAGGCCAAATTTTGAATATAATTATTTTCTTTGTGCGCTATTTTAAAAAAAAGTACCTAAAAGTACTTTTTTAATTTTTTTTTATACCTAATACTGTCTAAGCATTTTACTTTTTAAAAATGTGGACTAGATACACCGCAGATGACCGCGAGTATTAAAAAAATAGATTTTTTAGGCAAACCGTAGATGCTTAAAAACATTAATGCGTTTTTTTGGAAGAGAGTCCAAGCAATCTAGAAGAAGAAATTTTATAGTTCCAGTAACAAATCCAGGCAGGGGTCAGGGGGGTTGCCCCCCCCCTACTTGACATAAAGCTTTTGTTTTTTAGTTCTAGTAAAAAATTAGCGAGATAAACCGCAATTTCTAGTGTTATCCCTGTACCAAAAAATGCAAGTCCTGAAAAGTTTGAAGACTTGCGCCCAGTTAGTATTCTTTGTGTCATATCCAAGGCCTTCGAAAAAATTTTAGAAAAACAAATCCATAAATTTGTAGATCAAAATAATATTCTTTCCGAATTCCAGTCAGGCTTCAGAAAACACCATAGCTGCAAACCGCTATCGCAAAGATCACTGATGATATACAAAAAGCAACTGATGACAACAAGCTCACAGTCCTACTCGAAGGCGTTTGACAGGATCGATCACACCATTTTCCTAGCGTTGTTAAATTATATTGGTTTCTCTAATGGTGCGGTTGATCTTGTCAAAAGTTACCTTTGTGTATAAGGAGTCACTCTACTCGGATTGGACAGCTTAGTTCTAGTTAGCTTAAGGATCCGTCCTGGAATCTCTTTTTTTTTACCTTATACACCTCTCAGCTTCCAAAATGTCTAAAATTCACAAATTTACACAATTTTGCTGATGATGGTCAGCTCTACAAATATTTTACAGAGAGTGACCTGGCTGAGAGCTGCGAGCAGATTAACTATGATCTTAATAGCCTGGTAAGCACTTTATTAAAATATTGTCTGGACATTAATCCTAGCAAGTCTCAGGTTATGTTGTTTGGTAGAAAAACTAAGCCGAAATAAGTGTCATAATAAAATTGAAATTTTTGTTAACAATCAGAAGTTTGAACTAACCAATAGAGCTAAAAATCTGGGATTTATGCTGGACAGCCAGCTTAGCTATGAACAACATTAAGCATACTAAAATCAGTCTCTGTAACTCCTTGGTTCTGTCACACCTGAATTACGGAGATGCCATATATGACCGAAACATCCGCCAGTCGGAAGCAAGAAGGGTCCAACTCCTTCAAAACTCTTGTGTAAGAATATGTGGTCTTAAGAGAAGGGATTACATCTCTGAACTACTCCACAACTTGGGCTGGCTAAATATGAAACAGAGACGCTTTCTTCATTCCGCAGTATTTTTCACAAAATAATTTACTTCAAATTACCAAAGTATTTGTACAAGAAAATTTCATTTAGGCACAATATCCTTGATTGCAATACACGACATAAAAACTTATCTCAATAGTACGACATAAAACCTTTTCATATCATAAAGTCTTCTCTACCTCAATAGCAAAAATTTACAACCGAATTCCTTTTTCATATAAATGTCTCAATAGTATATTTGCGTTTAAAAGGGCAATTAGGAATGATTTGTTAAACGATATAATTACACTTAAAAGCACCAAACTTCTTTTTTTATACTTAATAGTTATTGATTAGCTAAATACCAACTTGTTTATTATTTAATTAAATATTGATTAGGTAAATATCCATTTTAGTATTCACAAAATAGTTTGTTTTATTAAGTTTTGTTAAATTCTAAAATAATATGTTGTAACAAATTATTGCTTGCTGTGTTATATATTAACTGTAAGGAAAAATTATTATTATTTTTTTTTTAAGTTCGTCAGGCCTGGTTGGAAAAGCGCACTTCCTACTAGGAAACTAATATGCAGTGCGAATTCGACCTTTGCTGTATAAAACCAATTTTTTTTCTCAGTGTAGATAGAGGTATTATGTATTTTTTTTATATGACAATAAAAGCATTATTATTATTATTATTATTATAAAATTATTATTTTTTTAATAAAAAAAAATTACTTTATTATAAATTTTCACCTGATACACATTTTATTTCCATGTATTGCTTGACTTCAGAGTTCACATTTTTGAAAAATTCTTTTGATTTTAGCTGCCCCCCTCCCCTTGGACATCCTGGATTCCGCATTGCCTAGCTATAAAATTCTAAATGGAAAATATGGCTCATAGTTTTTAGACTTGCAATTTGCAAGGTATGATTTTAGCCATTTGACCCATATAAGGGGCTCACTATGCGACCTCTGCTTTGGCCAACTTGTACTAAATGATCGCATGTGATGCAGACTTTTCGGTTTCAATTCGCTAAGCATCGTTCTGTCAACGAGATTTGTGTGCGGAAAAATCGATTTTTTGCACTTGAAAATATCTATTTTGGTTTGATTAAACTTGTATTTCTAACTTTAAATAAAAATATTGTTTATTTTCGACCGCGGCAATTCAAGAATTCCCTGACTGTAAAACGACGATATTTAATTAATTTCCTAGATTTTTTTTCTGACTTTTTAAAACCATATGCAGTTTAATTAAACCCAATTAAACCTCTTGTATGTACGTTTTCTACACGGTATAAGAGACCCAATCTCGTGACCTGTTTTTATCCCGCTGCTGATATAATTCTATATTCACGGCATATATCCATGCATACAAAAAACCCCGATATATCCCCACGATTTTTTAATTAAAAAATCATGTTTTACGGAAAATGCTGTATTCGCCCCAGGAAATCAATCACTTGTACTAATTGTGATTAATTAATATATCTAGGTCGCTTCTTCGCATTTACCTTTTTAGGTGTTTTCGGTTTATAATATTTTCTGCAGGCAAATAAAAAAAAAACATTTAAGCCTCTCCCACATCCGGAGCTCGGCAAAAATATATTATTTAAAGGCTGACAGAAATAGTATTTTTGTTGACTGGCTTTATCAGAATAGAATCCCGAAAATAAGCTCACTGGAAAAAATCTTGCGCGAATGAGAACTGCACATAGAAAAAGCGCACAAAACAAAACTAAATAATAAGAAAGACACAAAATAAAAAATTGGTCTGTACATTCTTTGATTCGTACCACAAAGAATTGTGATTCGTACTACCTATCCATATCTGTTCCGCCAAATCTAGATATGGGGTCCGTTCTGCCACTAGAACTTCAAATTTTTTAAATAAATTGCGAAACACTTAATAAAAATATTGTGAAATTACATGGTGAAGATAACAAAATTGGTACATTTTTAAAGCTAAAAAATAAAAATCATAACAAAAACATTTCATGTAAAAAAAGCCAGGTTCGCGAAAATGGTGTTCTGTAAAAAGAATTGAGATAAAATTAAAACCAATAAAAAATTTAAAATGAAACGCTATTACTAGTTTGGAAATGGTTTTTTAAACTTTGATATTACAGTAAGAACCTTTCATTTTAAAATTTGTATTGGAGAACTTAACTTTACTTTTATCTCAATTCGTTTTACGGAATACCATTTTCGCGAACTTGGCTTTTTTTACATGAAATGTATTTGTTATGATTTAACTTTTGTTTTAAAGGAATTGCATAATGTTGAATTTTTTAAAGTAGTTAAACATGCGGAATATTGTTCAAACCTTTTGCAATGCCTTATTTAAAATTTTGAGGTTTTTCAATTTTTTTATTTTTTTATCAAAGTTTCTATCGGCCTTTCAAAGCTCAGGGAGCCAATTCTTGAACCACTCGGATTTTTTGTCGTATACGAGTAAAATTCGAATGGTGGTTTCGAGTGCTCCAAAAATTGCTATTCTTGAATGCCACTCGAACGCCAATTCCGTGTACGACTTTTTTTTTCGACTACATTACTTGGCAACGCTGTTTTCGTATAGTTTTGACCAACCCAACGCCGGTATGTCCGCCTAAACTTGCCGCGATGAAGTAAGGTTGACAGTAGATGGACATATTACCGCCTTTGTTTTTGCAATTTTTTTTACAAGTAATTTATTTTCTAGATATATGTTTTTGTTTTAATAAAAAAAGAAGCTGTGGTTTATTTTGGTAAAGGCAATTATTGTGTAATCATTGGTAACGGTAAGTACCAAATTATAGTAATGGAAATTTGGGGCCTAGGGGCATCCAACCTCTTTGAAGTGTGGAAATTTGGGGGTGAAATTCGCAGTTGAATTTTGAGACTGCTTAAAAGAAAACAAATAAACTTCATAAGCATTCTAAAGGGGTCCTGAACTTGAGGCTTTGTTTGTAATGAGTGGCCAGTGTTTGACGAACTTGCATACATCATGCTTTGACAAAAATTGTACAAGTGTTAAGTAACATAGGGGTTTTTACTGAAACATTTGGAGTTTGCATTTTGTCTCTAGTATAGAAACAATTTAATTTTTTTCTCCCAGTGATTTTTCTCAGTTTTTTTTAAATAAATTATAAGTAAAATAAAGTTTATTGTAGTTTTATTGTAAAAAAGATTATACAACTTATTACATAAAAGCTTATACAGTGAGAACGAGCAAGTTGGAATACATTTTCTAGCAGGTTAAATTAAAAATTTTTTGAATAAACCAAAATCATGATTACTGAGATTTTTAATGAGCAATATTTTTGGTGAATTTGTTTGGACAGAACCCTAGAAAGGGGTCCCAACAAGATAAAACTTGTGGCACCTTGTTGGAAAGCCTATTGAAAAAGAAAAATTATGGTTCACTTTTTTTTGGAAATCTGTCAAATTAAAAAAAAACATTTTTTATTAGTTTTTGAACAGTGCTACAAGTTGAGTCTACCAGTTGTAAAAAAAATTTTGGTATTACTGGACCTCTTGTCAGGGGTCCACCACCTATATTTTAATAAAATCATAGGTTTTACTTTAAATGACACTTATATTCTCTAAAAATTACAAAAAAATAGAAATAATTTTCTTTTTGTTAATTTAAAAACATTATTTGATACCCTTTCTAACAAGGTGCCTTAAGTGGGGTCATTCCATCTTAAAAAATAAGTTGTATGCTAGTGGACCCCTATCTGGGGGTCTGTCCAAAAAATATTCTGTAAAAATATTGCCAAAATATTGCCGGTTAAAAATCTCAGTTAACATGTGTTTGGATTTTTTCAAAAAACTTAAATTTAACCGACTAGCAAGTTTATTCCAACTGGCTTGTTATAACACTGTAGTCATATTGCATAGCGTTTCTTAATGCACTTGACAGTAAGTACTTATTATGTACTTTGAAATGTAAATAAAGAAAAATAATGTTTTTATATTTTATATTTATTTTTGGCCAACATAGAAAATGTCAGAAAAAATAGTGAAACTGGTAAAAGTATAAGATTAGGTTTATTATTTACATGCAGGGGATTTTCCTACTTGAAGCAGTTGGCCCCTTATATTATCCAAAAATTAAGCAAAATAAGATAAGGCGTTGTACCCAGGGGGGGAATTAAGAGGTATCAATGCCCCACAAAATAGTTGATAAACTGTGTTAAAAGAGACAAACAAGACAAGAAAATTGCACAATACTCAAATTTTTATTGAAACTTTTTAATCCCCCTGTCCCTCCCGAAAACGCTCCTTTTATATATTTTTTCTTGAAAATGTGTTACAAAGTTGTAATTTTTTTAATTATTTTTCTTTTTTAGAGCTGTTTGTTCATAAATTATTAACGCAAAAATTCAGGATTTTTCACTCCCCCCCCAGTCGTAAGGCATTTCCAAGAAAAAAAGAAATTAACAAAAACTGAGTGTCACAAGAGGCTATCCCCCTTCCACCTTTTTGTGTCCTCAAGCCCTTTTATTGCCAAATCGCGTGTTTTTTCAGAAGACCTCTCAGTTTTTTTTCAATAAAGAAAAATTAAGCAAACACCAAAAAATATATTAAAGTAAAGAAAAATGTTAGGTTAGATCACTCAGATTCGTATACGGAAATTGAGATTCGAGTGGACTTTACCACTCGACGCTATTTCCGAACGAAAAACTCGTATACGAGCTTTCAAGAATTCTAATGGTGAATATCCGTATACGTTTCGCCGAATCCGTATACGGATTTATTTCAAGAATTGAGTCCCAGCTCTCTAGCATTTCTGGAAGTGGGCAATGTTACTTTTACATTACTTTACAACTATAAGGGAGGGAAGTAAATTAAAATTTTGAAGTTTTTAAATTTTTTCTTATAGTTTTATCATAGTTCCTATCAGTCTGCCAAAGCTCAGCTCTCTAGCGTTTCAGGAAGTGGACAATGTTACTTTTACATAACTTTACATGTATAGGGGAGGGGAGTAAATTCAAATTTTGTTTTTTTTGTCAGGGGTTTGGTCATAATTTCTATCAGTCTGCCAAATTTCAGCTTTGTGTGGAAGTACAGTAAATTTTTGGTGATCTATACATGAGTGAGTGAGTAAGTGAGTGACAATTTCGAAGTTTTGTAATTACTTTACTACTTTATGGAAGTCCGTAACTTGCATAATTGTGCAAAGTTTGAGTTACGTAGCTCATTCCGAAGTAATTTTAGATAGGTCAAATATGGGCTGAAATGTTTCAAGAAAAGATTACCATCAGCAGTTGCGCGAACTTGACGAGGCACTGCCGTGCCCTCAGATATTATACTTGACAAAACTAATCTTAATTTAAAAAAAAAACAAAGAATATTTGACCACTGGTCAAAAATACCTTTTAATATACTAATTTTCAGAGCTTTTCGCAGTTTTTTTGTGTGTACGCACAAAATCAACGTTTTGACAATTATTTACTTGAAACGTTGGGGTGCACGATCAAAGTAAACTTCGCATTCATATTAAGCGCACCTAAAACTTATATAGATAGGTAGGTTAGGTCAAATTTCAAAATTTTCTTTTTATGGGCAAAGTTGAAATGATCAAGTAACTTGAAAATTTTATATTTTTCCATTGAACATTTTAATTCTGAAAATGCAACTTTCTTTCCATGCATAATTTTTCTATTAATTGCAACTTTTCATTGCAACATATCCGTATGCGCTGTGTGTCCTTATTTACTGTCACCGATTTACCATTGCCAACAGACGTTGGTCCAGAACCACGGGTAGTTTTCGCAATATCCAGTTCAATGAGTTTATAACTCCGGACTGCTTTTTCAAAAACGTAATTTAAACAAAAAATTAAAAAATTCTTTTTCAAAAAAATGTGTTCTAATATTTTTTCGAAAAAATTTCCTACTACAAAATAAACAAAATTGCAAACTAAAGCCACCGTGGCGGCAAGTTGTTCTGCGATTTGGGTCTGCGGCGAGTTGGTCCGGCGGTGAGTTAGGTCGGCGGCGAATTGACTGAACCAAACTGTGGCGAATCGGCATTGGTTCGGTTGTCTCATTCCTCTTAACAAGCACAAAACACATATATCTACAAGCTAACCTTAACCCTTTTTAAGGTTTTTCCGACAATTCTTTTTCGTTTGGACTTTTGAATCTTAATATTTTGTTTTAACTTCTACAAGCACCCAGTTTTATGCTTGATTTAAACATGATTCAATAATAGCTCAATCTATGGCATTATTATTGAGCTTAAGTGGATTTTTTATTGGGACAATTTAATTGATTGCGCCCTCGCTTTATTGGGAGGCATAATTGGGAAATGGGCAGTTAAAAACTCCAAAGTCACCTAGCACTTTTATGGAGATGCAAAGGGCGATGTTGACAATAAGTTTTATTTTAAAAGTTTAGTAGCTGTATTTTTTTAAGGATCTTGAACAACTTAAAAGCCATGCATTTTATTATTTTTAACCAAGGAATAAAAGTGTCACTTTTTATCCCGAGGCGAAAAGTTGCTAGTGCTTCAAGAGGAAGGGCTACAACTCATCGAGTAATAAAAAGACACTTTTTTCTTGAGGTTTAGATACTATCTTTCGCACTTTTTTTGTTTATTTTCCGAGTTTATAAAAAAAAATTGGGGATTTTTTGACATTTTTTTTTTGATTTTTACTGTTTATGTCTGAGCAAGGCCACCAAGAAAATAGAGGCCATTACCCTGAAAAAATCAGCTGTTCTCGGGGGGCTGACTTTTACATTGGGTCTTATGGAAGGTCAGACGTTTTTTTATGATATTTTTAAAATGGCACTACAGATTTTCGCGAAATTTCAGTGAAATATTCTCAGATACCATCCCGATATTCCACCAAACCTTTGTAAGGAGCAAGATGATTAAAAGGTTAAAATCTTCAAGATGCGGAATGCGAACCCTTATTTTTAATTCAAGTTAACCGCCATGTACGGCATGCCAACTGTTATGTTCGTCATAGTCTGTGTTTGTCACATTCGCTTCGGCTTTAAATTTAATTTTAAGGTAATGCAGCGGTTCTGAAAAATTAAGGATTACTATACACGTTGTTTGATGGAGCCTCAAACAACGCTATACATTAAAAAAGAATTGTTCTGCAAGAATATAATAAAAACGATCTCAAAACCAGTTTTATTTAAAAAAAAAATCAAATATACATGAACCGTCATTCCAACTTTCAATCCAATACTTTAAAGACAATCAGCTGTGTCGTGACGTGACCATCAAAAAAAAAATCAGCCTCCGATGTGACGTCAACAAAGTGGAGGATCGTGGACCGTCCGTTTTGATTGCCCTGGTCTGAGCAGTAAATTTTCATCCCGATTTTTACACTTTATGCCTATAATGTCACTTGTCTCCCGATTTTTTGTTTATTTGTCATTTTTCATCCGAGAAATAAAAACTGACGCCTTTATCCCTAAACAAATTTTAACAAAATTTTTACTTTTTTGTGGGCCAAATGCAATATACTGCTTTTCACAACATAAAACTTTTAAAAAATTGTTTTGGACATTTGAAATAAATGTATCTACAGTGAGGATGTATCTATTTTCATCCTTTTTTTAAATATTTGTCACTGGAGCGGAAAAACAATCTTTGGGGTTTTCGCCATAATAGAAATTTAAAAAACAAAAACTGCAGCCGTTATTATTTATTTCAAGAAAACTAGAGCGAAAAATCCGCTTTTAATTGGAAATTCCTGGAAAAACAGGAATTAGCTTTTTTTCTTGGAGATCCTTGTTCTGTAAGATTTTAATTAATTTTGTTAAACTAGTAATTAACTTTTTAGTTTCACTATTGCAATTTTTAAATCTGTTTGACATTTTATTTAAAAAGTTTTTTCCATTAAAGTCATTTTTATTCTTATAATCAATAGCTTTTTTTATACGAAAGGATAAAAGAGGAACTTATAGGGAATAGGGGGGCAAAATGGGATACGGGAGCAAAACGGGAAAACTGCTGTCTTATCTAAACTACGCAAGAATAAAACCTCTTAATATCAGATGTTTTATCCCCATTACTGGTTCAACTCTGAGGCTGACCTTAGATTGGTTTTTGTTCAAAATGTGATGTTGTCCACTGTTTAATGTAAAAATAACTTGCGCATTTTGTGATAGTAAGTACATTTTTACAGACTTTTCAATATTTTCTTTACATTGAACAATTAGTGGGTTTATGTATTATTTATAATTAAACGCGTTGCCCGTAAAATTTATGTTTTACTGTGTATCTTGCTGGGCTTGGGGCAAAACGAGGTTTTTTGACGGGGGCAAAACAGTATACCTTGTTATACCTAGTAACCTATCCCCATTTTGCCCATTTTTACCTTCCTAGCCCGCGTAGCAATGGCTAGAAAAGGTATTATTTTCGACGAAATATTTTTTTTTATGATAACGCCGGAAATGTTTTACTTGGGTGTATCTTGACCGGTCTTAGCAATATCGTCGTGATGTCTGCCTGTGAGTGTGTCTGTCTGTGTGTGTGTGTATATATATATCTGCCCGTAACACGATAGCTCCTAAACTGCTGAATTGAATTTCATAAAATTTTCAGGTAAAAGAGTGCTCGTTTTTTGACAATTAAAAAACAAAAAAATAGGTAACCTTTTAACGGAGCATCGCATCAACATGCGGTTTCCGAAATATAGTAGACTAAATTTTGCTCAATAATTTGTGTTATAACCAGAAACTTTGTTGGAGCTTTAATTTCTGAGGTATTTACCAAGAACTGTTTTCAAGGCTGATATCTCATGGCTTCACTTGAGTGTGCTAATAGGCCAGCTAGGAAGGTACCAGCTCCGTTATGGATCCATTTATTAATTTTTTTTATTGCCATCACTGGAAGTTTTATTATATGTTATTTTTGCAAGAAATGGGCGCAAAATTTGTGTAGGAAAGTCGACAGCGATGACTAGGTCGCTGTAATTCTTTGTAAATACTAATTATTATAAATGTATTTTTTATTAGAACGTTTTATTTTTTAACTAAGTATTTTAATCTTGGTTAGCATGGGCGTACCCAGGGGCTTCGGGGCCCGCCCCCCCCCAAGCCCAAGATTTTTTTAGATTTTTTCCACATATTTTACGAACCACAAGATAAAATAGTATAAAATACGATTTCATGAGGTCTCCCCCACCCCCCCAAAGAGGTCTCGGCCCCCCACCAAGAAGTCTCGCCGTCCCCCCAAGACATATTTCTGGGTGCGCCACTGTGGTTAGTATTTTAATAAATAAAACTTGTCTTAAAAAAATATTGATTTTAAATTACACAACATATAGATATCGCATTTTGCCCAGTATGTGGCGAAAAATGGGTCAAAGTCAACTTTTTACAAAATCGCTTAAACTAAAAATTAAAACATAAAGATAACAAAGTTCCAAATGACGAACGCAATGGTGATCATTTAATAGAAGAAATAAGCCGATAAAACTGAGTATCCCATTTTGCGCCTCTTTCCCCTAATGCCGAGGTGAAAGCTTTGTAGGCCGACGACAGGAGAATCAGATACAAATTATCGATGGCTCAAAAGTTTATATGCATTTTTTCGCACTGATCTGTCACTTTTTATACCGATTTTGTGCT
This sequence comes from Aspidapion aeneum, assembly GCA_963576565.1. Lineage (NCBI taxonomy): Eukaryota > Metazoa > Arthropoda > Insecta > Coleoptera > Brentidae > Aspidapion > Aspidapion aeneum. The sequence continues at coordinate 43,321,191 of OY755044.1, forward strand.
TTTTATCATCATACTTATAATCACAGGGATAAAAAGTAGACTTTCCAGCCCTAAAGTGTGAAAACGACTATTTCTTGCTTTTATTTTTGACACCCTCCAGTTCTGCGTCTCTCTTCCCCTCTTTCCCTGTTTACTTCTGCTTTTATGTCCACTTTCTTGTGTAGTAAAGTAATTTCGGTAAGTGGCAATGCCAAGTTTCTTGTGTGTGGAGTTTCCTGTCTCTCCCATAATATTCCAAAGTTATACTGAAATTAAAGACGTGCCGTTTTGTCGTATTTTGTCGAATTAAGGTGTATCTTCTTCGTAGGGTAAAGTCGGTTAACATGGCCATTCGGGAAAGACAACAAACAGCCAAATCTTGAGCGCTGAGTCGCTTGCTTAGACTAGGGTCACTGCATCCTAAGAGAAAAAGTTTTTTTTACACGAAAAAAAAACTTTACCAGCTAATATTATATTATCAGGAATCCCTGTATTTACTTTGTTTGGTGGTAGCGTTATTTGTTTATTTGTATAATGAAACCAAGTCCTGTTAACAGGGACGTTTCACTTTGGCGTCTTTTTGAAGCTTTCCAAAAACTTTGCTTATTTTTTGCACCGTTTTTCGTAAGTTTTCGTCACTTGTGCCCATTTGTAGTTGGGTTTGTTCATGTTAAATAAATAAAATTAAATTAATTTAAAATTAAAAATATTTGTTATTTGTCTTTTAAGTAATAAGTGGCGTAGCGAACTGGCCTCGGGCCCGTGTTTCAAAACTTTCGACGGACACCCTTTGTTAACATATTTGTTATTTTTTTATTATTTTTACCGCACGAACCCTGCGAGGTCCGGACCCGTGTTCCCAGAACACAGTGGCGTAAAAGTGATGAATTACTGTAAGTTATTAATAAATGAGATATGTAAGTTAATTAATAAATGAGATATTGGATATAAAATAATGATATCATGGCGCATATTATTAAGATAAAGTAATATTATTTATAAAAAATTATTGGCAGAAATTGATTGTTTTAACTCAAAAAACCTTTAAAACAACTAAAATTAATTTAAACCAATAAAAATATATAACGGTGACTGAAAACGTTTTATAAAAATATCTATTTGAACAAAATTTGTTCTATTGTTAATCCCCCTTTTTTTTCTTTTTCTCATATTTTTACCTTCCTTCCATTGCTAATGACAGTTTTTTGGCAAATAATTTTTTTTTATAAATGCTCACTTTTTACCAGAGCTTTCGTTTCTGAGATATTTACAAAAACCTGTTTTCAAAGGCTGACTTGAGGTGTGCTAATAGGCTAGCTAGATAGATATCAGATCCGCAATGGATCCATTTATTTAAATTTAACATGGCCATAAAAAAGCTTGAAACAATATGATAAAACTTAGATTTTTATAAATATTACGATTGTTTATTTTCTAGATACCAATTATTTTTTCTTTTTAATTCCATAACCAATTTTTCTCGATAGAAATATTATAACCCTTTTTGCAAACAATCAAACAAAAAGTTAACAATTGTCGATTTTCTATGACCACAGTGGTAGTGTAGCTATATGATTATACAGGTATAATGTCCCTCTTATTTTATTGTAATTTTTTTTCTCTGTGCAATACAATTGCACCATTAACCACAGTTACACAAAATTTTTCTCATTGTAATACAACTGCATTAGTGTCATTTGGTCCAAGCGTGACGTCACATATTTGTTTCCCATATCAACAATGCTTTGAGTGACAGTATTTCGCTTCTTGTTTATATCCGTGATATATCTTCTTTGGCTGTGCGTCCAAAACGTCGAATGTCAAAAAAATTTAATTTTTCAGAATCAACAAAAAACTTTTTGCTAGGCCGTATGTTAGTAGCCGTTTCACATTGATCATATTGCAATTTAATTCAAGCGACCTCTTCCGATTGTGTGAACGACTTGGAACCCTTGCATAATACTTTAGGACTAATTTCTGGATATTTCAGCAAAAAATAATAAAATCGAGATTTTTTCACATTTGACATTTTGCAGGTACAGCGTCGGTATACACCAAACAGCTCGTGCGCTGTATGCGCGCCGCTCGCCGAATTCGTTTCAACGAACTTTCTGCGATCCACGGAAACACAGCAAACACACATTGAAACGAAAACTCGACAACAAGGACCCAAAGGATCTGCGAACACACAAAGAGGAGCCGAAGAAAGCTGGTTTTCACCAAACGGCTTGCCAGCGGCTTGCAAGCCTCGCGCAACTCAAAAACAAACCAAATCTATTTTTGCGCGCGGCGTGTGAGCAGCGCACTTGGAAATTTTATGATCAGTTCAGCGGTTTAGAAGCTATCGTGTTACGGACAGATATACACACACACAGCTACACACACGCACTCACACAGACAGACATCACGACGATAAATAACACATTTTTGGCATTATCCCAAAAAAAAAATTCTTTGAAAATAATGATTACCTTCTCTAGCCATTGCTGCGCGGGCTAGGAAGGTAAAAATATGATATGTGCCTTTAGTTCATTTATTGTTATTTTAAATAAACAGTATCTGTCAAAGGCACCATATAAAGTTTCTGGAAGTTTCCATGCTTGTTTTCCACTGTTACTTCTGTTAGTCTCTGTGTTATACTGTTAAACTTACTCCATAAAATACAAGTGTTTAGCTGTAAACTTGCTATTCGTTTTTGAAATTTTCATTTGGTGTTTAGCACTAATTTTTGGAAGCGTGTTTTATTATAAAGTTTCTTTAATGTCGTATATTTACGGTATTAGACACTTATTGGAATAAAACCTGACCTTATTTAAACATCGACCCTATGGTGACAGATTTGCATATAAAAAGCAGCTGCTTTGCTTCAAAATTCGGCCTTTGTGTATTTAAAAACCGGATTTATTAGTGTCGGTATTTATCAAATGAAAGTTAGTTGTTATGTCAATTTTGAGAGGTCAGCTGTTAGTTTTCTGTATCAATGTGTCAAAATAAAGTCGAATCTAAAATAAAGTCAGGTTTTATTCCAATAAGTCCCTAATAGCTTTGACAGAAAATTTTCTCTTACGAGGGATGGCTTTTAAGTTTTGCATATAAGCTTAGGTCAGGACTTTATGGAGGATTGTCCACCAATTCGACGTTTTGTTGGGTTAAAAATTAAATGGTTTTTTGGGCTTGGTGCGAACTTGCATTGTCTTGGTGGAGAATGATTCATCGTTTGGGGTTCTTTTTTTGAAGCTCAGCGATGACTTTCGGCAAACAAATGGTGATGTGCACCAATCGAAAATAATAGTCCTTTGATCTTCCAGACGAATTGTTGCTACATGACCTGCTTTTGAGACAAATGTCGCGAGCATCTTTTTGGATATTTTTCGAGAACGAATGACTGTTGTTGGCTCTTCTTCACCTTGAAACACCCAAACAGACGACTGACGATTATTTTGGGATTCATGTTAGTAAATTTACGATTCATCACTACTGACAGTGCCGTGCATGTTTTTTGAGTTTCCTGCCTTAAAGCGGTCTAGAGTTTTCTGGCACCAATTGTGGTTTCAAGCGGGAAACTAATTTTCTTACCTTTATTTCTTCATGCCAATTTTTTTGAATTGAGGTCTTTGAAATCCCTAATAAAGGCTTAATCTCGGGATGTGTCACATTTCGATTTTCCATGATGAGCATGGATCGTCGCTAATGCTAATGGGGGTGGTGTCGGAGAGGGCAAGGAAGCAGCAAACAAATAACAAAAAATTGCCGTTTTTTAAAAGTCTCAGTTCTGAAGTCTGCCAGTATGTAAATAAACTGCGCCGCAGAAAAATCTTTTGGAAAATAAAGTCTTTTTTTTTAATTTTAATTTTTGTGAATTAAAAGGAAATCTAAATTTGGTAAAAAATTTCGGTTTATACATTGGTTTTTTGTTCACTGAAATTAACCATTATAAGCTTTATGTCAAGAAGGGGAGGCAGTGTTCCTCTGGTCCTCCTGGATCCGCAACTGGTAATTAAACGCAGAAAGTGAAGTGTCCTGCCGATGCTGTAGCGAGAGTTAGTATACTGTGAGCGAGATCTATAAAAAATAAAAAATGTTTACGCAAGTGTCATGTGGCTGTCCCAAACTAATTTTAGTTTCACTCTTATTGTTTAAAATATTCGCTTTGACATCATTAGCAAGCAAACACGTAAACTTTCGCAATTATATTTAATCAAAATAACATCCCTCGTCTTGTCAGCAGCTAACAACTACACGACCAACCCTTTATTTTGCAGGGGTTAGCCATATACTTAAAAATTATAGCCAAGCCGCTTTTGAAGGCACTGTGTATTCTTGCTCGTCGATCTACGTTAGTTCAAGCCAAATATACGTTAGAGCATAAATACATGTTCAAAAAATCGCAAAGGCATGGGCGCACCCAGCAGGGGTGGGAATCTTATACATAATATTCCAATACCCACGGTAACTGCCCATTCATGATGCAAACATGAGGGCTTTGGGGTATTTAAGCAAAAAAGACCTGTTTGGTTGCTTTCAAAGACATATATTATATATTTCCATATAGTACGTACTATTGCAATACCTACGATACCTTACGATGCAGAATGCAAATATATTTGAAACAGCAATATCAATGGGTATAAGTCTATCCTCTTTGCGGCTCTTAAGATAAAATGTCCTTATACTTTTACGCATGAATATTATTTTATTCTTGTATTCGTTACGTCAAATCATAGGCGTACAGTTGACAAAAACTATATCTATGTAAATTTGGTATCTGTGCATTTTTCGTACCTTTATTTCTGAATGTTTGCATCAAACGCCAACCATTGTGTAAATAGGTAACAGGGAATTGGAATATTACGTATATGGTGGGAATAACTCGGCCCTCCACGAACGAGCCGAGACAACGGATGTCAAGCTTCTTTGTATTCAAGAATATACAGAGATCTACGATAACAAAAAAGTGACCAAGAAGGGAACTGAGCAAAGATTGGTCATTACTGCTGGCTAGACGGCAAATAAGATCAGTCCTTAAAGGATGGCCATTCAAGAAATTGCAAAAAGTGGATTAATTCAAATAAATATATGGGTATGGAGATGAAGAACATCAAATCCCTTTTATGGTCGAATGTTCTCTTTTTCATTAAGAAAACAAAAGGAGTGCAAAAAGATAACCAGCTACAGTAAAATAGGCCTGCGCCAACTGTCTAGACCACAGATAAACCTTTTTTCAATACAAGGGAAAAACATTTTCTTAAATTTCTTCTATTCAGTTTCCTGGCCATTGCCAAGGAACCCTGTACAGCCCTGAGCCCATAAAACGTTACTTCGTTTGTTGAACGAGCATAAATTTGATAGCTTTCATATTTTATGCAACCCTTTTGGTTGTTTTCCTTCATTCTCTTATGCTTCCTTTTCAACTGCTGCAGTTCTTCTCCCGTGGTCTTTATATACTATTGTTTGATTAATTAGGAGTAGCATCTTTGAATGTCGGTGTAATGCCCTACAGATTTGCACCTCATTGTATTTTTTCTCCTAAACTTTCTTTTTAACTGCAGCTCTTGTGGAACACTGTTGGTTCCTAGCTAATAGGGCCGTCGCGTCGTTGTCCTTTAACTCTTGCAATTTGAGATGTTTTTCCACTTTAATGAGTTTTTTTTTAAATATCTATTTTAATATATTGAAAGCCGAGGAAATAGAAACATGGCGATCTAAACTTAAATAATGTAGTAGAGTAGCTTTTATTCCCTTCAAAATTAGTCAGAAGTGTTCAATGAGTAAATGATAATAGAGGCACAGGTAGACAAATATTCATAGGTCGTAATTATGTGAAAGATTGATATAAAATTCGAGGTGAAATTCCGCAGTGTTTAATTAATCGCCCTCTCAATTTTATTCATTCTGTTCGCGCTTGAGACCCTTCAGGTCCTCTAGGTGTTTCAAGGTAGAAAGGAAATATTTGGATAACTTTAATAAAATTTAATGGCCTGGAGGAATAGTCTTTCATGTGAGTTATTATTACCCATAGTTTTATTTTATAGAAATATCTACACTATCAACGTATGCATTAAGCTACATGGATATAATATAATAGGATATATAAAACATTGTGTAACTTCAGAAGTAAGGCAAAGTTACATGATTAGCTTTAACAACTAAAAAAACATACTTATTAGACATCATATATAGCGAAAAAAAAAAATCTTGTGTGTGCTTAAGACCACACGACAGAAGTGTAAACTTCAACAAGGCGAAATTAATAATACTGGCCCATAACATATTCAGCAGAGCGGACCGAACCGAACTCTTCTGTGTACTGGCCTTCATCTGCATCATCATATCGCTCGCTGAGAGTTTCTCACAGTTAGTCGACTCGAGCCGATTTCACCCGAATGAGCGTTACATAGCCGAGCCTGACGGCTCAGTTCAATTCACTACCCACAAAAACTGCTAAACGCGCCTAAAGAAGTTTACACTTCAAAAATGACCGCGACCTAGAATGGAAATGAAGACTGGAAGATAAGTAAGGTTTTCATCATTTTCATAAATGACATGCCTAAAGCGTGTGATATGTTGCAAAATTGTTTTAATTATGCGGATGATTTTAACGTTTTTGTCTCAGATGACGACGTTGAAGCCGCTAACAAGCAAGTCAGAAACACCATCGACAAGGCTGACAAATGGCTTAATATGAATAATTTTTTTTTCAGATATAGACACGAGTGCTGCGAATAATTGCTAATCTGGGATATAGAGACTCATGTAGAGGCTATTTTAAGCAACACAACCTATTGACTGTTGCGGGAATTTATATTAATGAGTGTTTGTTTTTTTTTTAAACAAAGAAAAATTTCATAAGTATAAGCCAATGCACAAGTACCAAACTAGGGAAAAACATTCAATGCTTATATATCCACAACCGTAACTCAATCGCTTTTTGCCATAAATGAGTGACGTATGTAAGTAAATCGCCAGTTGACCTATATTTTCGAAATCCGTATTGCTTGTCGTTGATAAGTTTGTACTTTTCCAAGTACTTGGTTAGGTGATTGTTCACAACTCTTTCCATTACTTTTGATATCACCGGAAGTAGAGCAATTGGTCTATAGTTTAACGGATCTGTCTGTTTTCCTTTCTTTGGAATAGGTTGTACTGCGGCAGACTTCCATGATGATGGATATACTCCTTGCCTGTAAGATAAATTGAATAATTTAGCGAAAGTTGGGGTGAGTTCGTTAGCACAATTTTTGAGTACTATCGCGGGAATGCCATCTGAACCCATGTAGGTGGTAGACGCTTTTTACTCATTGGGCGTCGACCGGTGAGATACCACCATGCCAGAAGTGAGTAGCGCTAAGTGGTATCACCACGTTCCGCTACTGCGCTGGCAGTCCGGTTCCAACAATGAGTAACAGATAGTATGATGGCGCTTCCAGGATCAAAATATTCCGGAGCTAAAATACCCGACCACTCGGATCTCCGGGCGTCGGGTGATACTGGGGGTCCTTCATGCAAAGATATTAAAAGAATACCAAAAACTCAACTCAGAATTGATTTTAGCAATATAAGAGGATTAAGTACCAACATGAATTCAGTTCACCAACATCTTGAAGAACAAAGACCTGACATCCTTGTTCTCACTGAAACTAAAACCAGTTCTGCAACACCTATTGTGAACTATCTTTATCCCGGCTATGACCTACACCACCGATTTCGACATAATTTTGGGATCTGTGTGTACATTAAAAATGACCTTTCATGTCATCGAGAGGAGAAGCTAGAACCAGCGAACCTCGATATCATATGGCTGAAATTCACCTCAAAGTCATCGACCAAGTTCATTTGCTGCCTCTACCGACCGCCAAGTAACACCGAGTATCAAAACTTTTTTGCGACATTATCCGAAAACTGTGATAATATACAGTCTAACTATCCACATGCGGAAATTGTTTTTTTAGGCGATTTCAACGTCCACGATATACCCTGGCTAAAACACCACAACAAAACAGATAATGAAGGCAGGGAAGCAGAAGCTTTTGCCATAAGTTGAGGTCTAACGCAGCTTGTCGATGAACCTACCCGTATCTCAGAAAGGGGTAAATTTGCAGCGCTTTTAGACTTGTTCCTAACTACAAATCCTGACTTGTACACAATTCAAGTAGATCCCCCACTTGGTTCATCCGATCATAAACTTATAAGAACAAAGTGCGAAATGTTCATACCACCAAGCCAACAATCACTTCCTCGTAAAATGTGGCACTATAAATCGGCAAAATGGAATGACCTTAAACAGTTTTACCTGGATTTTCCATGGCAAGAAGTTTGTTTTAAAACAGCTGATCCCACTATTTGCTGTAATGAAATAACAAAAGTAATCTTATCTGGAATGGATGCATATATCCCACATTCAATAAAACGCAGAGCTAATGCAAAACCTTGGTTCAACAGCCAGTGTCAAACGGCTGTACAGAAAAAACACAGAGCATATAACCTTTGGAAACGACAACAAACCGCTCAAAACCACACAGAATTTATAGAAGCCAGAAATAGTTGCAAAATTATTATTGACGCCGCCAAAGAAACATACAATCAAAGAATAAAAAACAGGTTGCTGAATTGTCCAAGTAGTTCTAGGTCCTTTTGGTCTCTTGCGAAAGAACGTTGGATCAAACTTCACCAAGTCATCCATACCACCACTTACAGATAAAAATACTCACTCAGCCACAACATCAGAGGAAAAAGCCAATATGCTGGCCAAAATCTTTTCCTCCAACTCAAACCTAACAGTGCCAAATGGAAAAACTCCACCGTTCATTGAAAGGGTTTCCCACAGTATGCCAGAGGTACCCTTTTGTCACAGAGAAATACGAAAATCCCTTAAAAAGTTGGATACAAACAAAGCAATGGGTCCAGATGGCATTCCCGCGATAGTACTCAAAAATTGTGCTAACGAACTCACCCCAACTTTCGCTAAATTATTCAATTTATCTTACAGGCAAGGAGTATATCCATCATCATGGAAGTCTGCCGCAGTACAACCTATTCCAAAGAAAGGAAAAAAGACAGATCCGTTAAACTATAGACCAATTGCTCTACTTCCGGTGATATCAAAAGTAATGGAAAGAGTTGTGAACAATCTCCTAACCAAGTACTTGGAAAAGTACAAACTTATCAACGACAAGCAATACGGATTTCGAAAATATAGGTCAACTGGCGATTTACTTACATACGTCACTCATTTATGGCAAAAAGCGATTGAGTTACGGGGCGAAACAAGAACAATTGCCTTAGATATATCAAAAGCATTCGATAAAGTCTGGCATGAAAATCTGCTCAACAAGCTTAAAGCAATGGGATTGTCGCCGAAACTTTGCACTTGGTTTGAAAGTTACCTTAAGGATAGATCCATTTATGTTGCACTGGATGGCCGGAACTCCAACTCTTACCAAATAAATGCTGGTGTGCCACAGGGAGCAATCCTTTCGCCAACACTTTTTCTGATTGACATAAATGACCTCATAGATAAAACAGTAAATCCACTTTATTGCTTTGCAGATGATGGCAATGTAGTCTCCTCAGTCATACCACCCACTCAGTGTCTATCCGCACGTGAATTCCATCATCTTAGACAAACTCAAATATCGCAGATAAATAACGACCTGGAGATAATAGAGGACTGGGGCAACAAAAACCTTGTACAGTTCAACGCGCAGAAAACCCAAGCAGCCCTGTTTTCAAAAAAGACCAGCACCGGTGAGCCAAACATCATGCTATCTGGAAGTGCTGTCACATTGCAGAGCCAGTTGAACATCTTAGGAGTCACTGCAGAGACCAACATGTCTTGGCACAGTCACGTGGCAGATATAGCTAAAAGGGCGTCCCAAAAGCTTGGGGTGCTATTTCGTACAAGACATCTGTATACACCAAGCCAACTGCTGACACTCTACAAAGCCCAGATTCGACCAACTATGGAGTACTGCTCACATATATGGAGTACGGCACCCAAGCATACCTTAATGCTTTTGAACACCGTGCAAAAACGAGCTATCAAGCTGATCAATGACCCCGCACTTACCCGTAGTTTGGATAGTCTCGAACATCGAAGAACTGTGGGCGATCTATCTCTCTTCTACAGGTATTATCACGGAAAATGCTCTGAAGAGTTGGCACGTATGATCCCCCCGGGAGTAGCACCTACTAGGCGAACACGTCAAACAGACGGTAACCATCAATTTACTGTCAAGATAGAGGCACCAAGAACCTCATTATATCAAAATTCATATCTCTGGAGAACAGCATCGCTGTGGAATAAACTCCCTGCGACAGTTTTCCCTGCAGGTTACAACCTGAACCGTTTCAAAACCAACACACACCAACATTTCCGCGCACTGGCCGCTTCTCGAGCGTGATAGGGATCTCCTTGCGAGTGCGCTTAACCGTAAAAAAAAACCCACAACACAAGCTGACTCTTTTTGAACGCAGTCCCACATATTCCATCATAAAATTCTATAATGTGCTGCCAAAAGAAATCAAAGAAATTTCTTCTTTAGGAATATATTATATTGAGCCTTACAGTACTAGTGAATTCCTCGAAAAAATGGGCAATTTTTTTAGATACTTGTTTGGTTTATTGTTGTTTTTTGCTTAAATGTTGTTAGTTCTGCCTGTGTAATAAGTTTCTGGAGCTTTGGACTTTTATTTAGTAAACTTTATTAAGTGTAATTTAAGTATAGTTAAAAAGAAAAACAAAAAAAAATACTGTATTTCTTCAATTTTTTTTTAAATTTGATGAACCTCTTTCTACTGTATATTTTTTGTAAATGGAAATAAATTTATTGTCTATTGTCTAAGGTTATTAAATAGTTAAACAGAAAAATAGATAAGAAACAAACAAACAAACTAGTTTAAAAGAACTTAAATAATAAATAAGTGATGTAAAGCGGCAATACGAAAATGAAAACAAACTTGACCTCGTAAATAATGTCGCAAGTGCTCACAGGAAAGCATCAACAACTATAAACCTACCATAACAAGTAAGAGCTCATGCATGCCAGTAGTAAAACAAGTGGACCTTAGAATGTACTTGAAAATGTGCTTTTAAAATGGCGCGTCTCGAAAGTGAACTAGAGGATTTAATTTACTGGAATATGATGGACTTTTTATGAGTTTTGGCGTACATCCAAAGAAAAATGTCATTAGTTACTGGTATGTACTAGAGTTATGATGCTTTAAAATTAATTTTTTGAAACATTGAGGTTGAAAGTGGCTATAAACAATTTTGATAGCAGTTGTGGTTGGTAGCTATAATTAATATTTTGCGTCTCATATGAAATAATTTGTAACGATTAAGGTTTTAATAGCTACTAGCATTTAGGAGTAACAAACAAAATCAGTTTTAAAATCTGGAAGATAATTAGCTTGCATGTTTTCCTTTTTTGTGTAGAAATTTATCTAGATTTGCTTTCCCAGCTTCGAGTGAATTTATTGCTTTCTCCTTTAATGATAACACCTCACTTCCATAACCAAAGGATGCTTTTGACAATAATGTCATGCCTAGCAACTAAAAATAATCATGAGATCCCTCAGAATATCCTCCATCAAAAAACCTCATCAACGCCCTTAAAAACCATCCCACTCGCCTCGCTAACACACTTTTCCAGAGGCGTAAATCTCCTCGTAAGGATAAAATTTTCTTTTTCCAATTCTTGCGTGGCTTAGCAAAGATTATAACTAAGCCCTAAGGGCCCCGCAAAAGGACCTTTAAGGCTCCAATGGATTGGGGACAATTACACCTGAGGACTTATAAGTTTTCTTGGACGCGACCGAGCGTTTATAAAAAGTCTCGATAAGTCTTATAGAACATGCTTACAAGAGTTTTCCACTAAAGTTCAGAACTAAGAGAAGACCTTTTACAGTTATCTATGGTACCATTAATCACCTGCTTAACAAACAGCGCCGGCCGCAAGTAGGTACGATCTAAAATCTCGTGGATCTGCCTACAAAAACTTTTCAAAGGCTTAAGAGTCCACAACTTTCATTACAAGATCCGTTTCTTAATTTAATTAGATAAACTCGACTTTTAGGGTCAAAATCAGGACTCACTTTACACACTTGGTATTTTTATTGACCGGTACAATGGTCCTCGAGCGGTTATACTATATGGGAAAAAGCTTAAATGACCAAAGGGAAACCTGCTTAGAAAAAGACAAACTAGTTTAGCAGGTGTTTAGATAAGAATAGAACAACAAAAATTTACCCCGATCGCGACAAATCCCTGCGGTTTGTGAACTAGAACTTAAAAGAATGTGGTAACATCAGAGAGAGAAATTATACCATTAATACCTATAGTGACCATGAAGATTCTGCTGAGAAAGGGAGAAAACTAATTTAAGCGATGGTCCGTGAACTAAAAGTTAAAGAAGAGGAGGAACAACAGAGAAGAATTTATAGGTAGGTAGATAAGAGCTGACTAGAGATATCATCGGGGATTGTCTTTTTTTTTTAAATCTGCGAAGCGTGAAGGAGGTAAGAATTGCGTTTCTATAAACCTTGTTAATTTTTTTCTCGGGCATTATGCCGGCGTTAAAATTTACTATAGAAAAAAGGTTCAAATGTTAAAATGGTACTTTGCAGGAACCTCCACTCGGGATGTAATAAAATTTTTTATTGCTTAGTATGAGGACCGTGATATTTCTTGCAAAATTACCATTTTGAATATAATTAACCATTTTTATAAACTTGGGTGCGTTAAGCTCTGCAGAAAACAGCGAGAAACTGCGGTTTGTGCTGAGGCTGAAGTGCTCCCTCCTTGTTTAAATCTAGCCATTGCTAAAGAGATGGCTGATAATGTTCATCCCAAAACCATTCGAAACATTTTAAAAAGACATGGATACTAACTATGTATTTTATGCAAAAAGGATGGATCGTGCAAATCGGGACGAACATTTTGTCAGCTGTTCAATCGACTATGCCGTGATAACAGCTGTGTAAAAAATGAATTTTATTGGTAGGATTTGGCAGCCTAATTTAACGCGATGTCTAGAGACAATAATAAACAAAAAATGGGCACATGCGTAGTAGCATCGAACATAAAATATGTTTGATAGTTGTAGACATTGCAGTGAAATTCATTCCACATGGCATGGCATGGCCGGCGGAGCAAAAATCGGAAGGGAACCAAGAGATGAACTTGCTTCTATTTAAACACCTTGCAAATTAGTTTTCCTTTTTCTAAGCAAGCTTTCCCATGACCAGTATAAACTAACCTTGGTAGAATTTGTAACTTTATCGTCAGCAGTCTGCAGTAAATGACTTCCATCCAGTTACATGTTATTATAGTCAGTGGAAAACCTTTTACTAAAGGAAGCAGGTGGCACGTTACACCGTCGTGAAACTTTTCTTCCAGATATTTTCCGGCGGAGCCAGATTAACAGGATTCTCAATCAGGCGACATGTTGGATTATCGCGGTCCCAGAAGGCCATGACTAGAATGTTTTATTGTGTTTCTTGTGTTTCGACGTCGCGTCAGTTGTTTCTACTTGGAATTTTGTTACGTTCGTTTTTAAGGAAAGGTTCGTAGGATCAAAGAGATTTTTTAGTAAAAGGTTAGTAGGTCCTTTCGAAATCAAAAGTGTCAAAGGTTTAGTCTTATTCCCTTGATTTTGTCACTATTAAAGCGTCAATTCTTGGCGTTAGTTAACTGTACATGTTTTTTTTTCCGCCTAGGCAGTTTAAGTAAATGATATAACTCAATTCATGGAAAGTGTGACTGTTAACCTCAATTAATAAAGACTCTTTCATCAGACTTCTTTCTCCCTACCTCCACCTTTTTTTTGCCTTATGTCTCGTGGATTTAATTCATTTTTAAATGGGATAATCTAGAGCCAAAATCCAATGTAGGTGCCAAATTTCATTAAAATCGGGCAAGCAGTATTGGAGTTATGAGAGATAGTCTTTACAGACCTACATAGAAACAGACGGCGGGACAAATAAGTTTAAAAACCCTCTGATACGCAAAGATACCTAAACACTTTTGAAATCGGAGAAACTTTTTTTCCTGTTTTTGACAGGATCACCATAGTTTAGTGTCAGCTAATATTTGCCAATGTTTAGGGCATAACAACAATATAAATTTTAGGAAATGATTCACACTATAGTTGAGGATGTATATAAGTGGTACCGCTTCATAGCTATGGTAAACCAAATTTTGTGGCAAAATCTAAGTAAAGAAGCCTCAAAAAATTATTGTTCCACTTTGTACCTACATTGCTACCTATTATATATCTATAATAAAACATCAAGACCTTTTAAAGGAGTGATAAAATAGGTACTTACCTAATAAATAAAGATCCGAAACATAAAAGAGAATCCAAAATTATATTAAAATGAGCGCAAATATTCATTTAGTTGCAAAAACGGTAATTTGTTTGGAAAAAATTCGGTCCCAATTTGTTTGACATTAAAACAGTCAAAACAACAACGAATAGACAACGTCAAATCCCAGCTGAATCAATATGTTCGTAACAACCAGACAAGAGTATATATGTTCCTTTCTAATAAAATCGTTTAGAAGAAGACATAAATAAAAAGCAAGTAAAATAGTAAGCTAATGACTAATTAGTGCAGTGCCTCGTTTTGTCATAGTAATAGTACCAGGCAGAATTTTTTACAGTTTTACATTGTATATTGACAGTGATCTTTCAAAATTGACATAACAAAGTTAAATTTAAAGGTCTAATACTGACAGCCCAGCAGACATCTTATACTGTAAAACTGTCTGACCCCATTACTGCCTGCTTTGATTATTAATAGATCCCTAATAAATTAACACTGCGCATAATCAGTAGCAAAATAACCACAGAAATCGTTTTTAAACGCAATTTTGCTAATCTAGAAAGTCTCTAATAATTACATCCGTTATGGTTATTATACATAACAACGTGACAGATCGCCACTGCGTCGACTCAGTATAACGAAAATCCTATTGACGAATTTAAATAAACAAATAGACTGATTATATTGTCGGCGGTCTTATGACGTAAGACCCTAAAATTTCAGATAAGGCCATGTGTTAGTTTTAGTTTTAAAAAGAAATAAATGAATTATGAGATTGGACCCTTGGCTAAAACCAAGTAAGTATACACTAGATAGAAACTAAGGCTGACCTTCGCACATTTTGGCCCTATCTCATGATATGGCCTTATGTCATGAAGCCGACGATATAGAGTATTTAGAGTTTTGACTGATATATGGATTATTAAAATTATGCTTCTTGATGTTCTTATGCTTAGTGTTTAAAATTAACATCTTATGGTTATGATTTTGATTTCGGATTGTATCGCACGTTTCACGTTATCTCTGTTATCTTTGTTCAGGATCTGTTCACATAACAATAACCCTTTCTGGAAATCCGTAATTGCCTAAATTATGCTATCATTAGCCAAATTACCTTTAATTAACATGATTAGCAATAGTATATGTATATGGATCGCACGTACAGACCCTAATATGATAGACAGACAGAGATAACGAGAGGAAACTTTGTTGACTTTTTATTTATACTCAGTGAAAGAAAATTTTGTAGTACCTAACAAAGATAGTGAATTGGTTTATGGAAGCTCTAAATTTTATAAAGAAAATAAATTAGTACCTAGTTTGAAGTAAACCATAAAATTGGCTATCCATCGCATCCAGAGGTTCTAAAACATGTAGAGTTTGATTTTATAAGAAAGCAAACAAAAAAGAAAAAAACTGAAATCGTTGTAGGACACTACACAACCTTATTATACTTTGATTTTATCGTATCCTTTTAATGGTGGAGAACAAACACAAATATACAAAAATGGCGATTTACAAGCACTTGGCATTTTTCCAACAACAGTAATGCAGGACCAATTTTACCCCCAGACTTCAACCATACATCTACTTTTGTTTTAGGATT
The DNA here is from genome assembly GCA_963576565.1 of Aspidapion aeneum. Classification (NCBI taxonomy): domain Eukaryota; kingdom Metazoa; phylum Arthropoda; class Insecta; order Coleoptera; family Brentidae; genus Aspidapion; species Aspidapion aeneum. The sequence continues at coordinate 43,337,101 of OY755044.1, forward strand.
TACGTGATAAGTTCGCCTATTATATCAAAATCAAGTAGGTGGGATGTCTGCATGAGAAAGGCAACCGGCAAGGGTCTTACTGAATAAAGGAAAATTAATGTAACACACCTATGTTCGAGATTTTCTGGAAAACAAATGCAATCAGCATTATACTGAGCTTTCTATTCAACCTTTATTAGATTGTATATAGATTGTTGAGTTTTGTAGACAATTTTGACAAAGATTTGTTTTAAGCTTTATACAATAAAAACAGTGAGCTATGGAATTAGTACAAACCCACCCACTTTTCTTCTGCCAGACCTTAAGACTAGAATTGTAAGACAAGATTATCTTCTTTAATACGAAGTTTTTCCACTTCACTAAAGATCAAAATCAATGTAACTGTCTTAAAGGGATAAACGTTGGCTTTCTTGATTAATGTAAACAAAGTATTCGAAAGTTTTTAATACGTTAAACCAATTCCAAATATAGTTAAGGTGTACGATTTCCATTCCCATTATCTTACCTCCAAACTTTTAAGACGGTAAACTATCATATTCCCATAAACTTGCCTCTGCATTATTATTAAAAGCCTTACCAAGAATGATAAACATTTTGAGTTAGATTTTATACTGGAGGCCCCAGAACTAAAGAAGGCGATGTAGGATAGATAGCCTTGTTCAAGTTTCAGATATACTCCTCCGTATATAATTATATTAGAAAATTATTTTTAAAAATTGTCAGGGCGCGGCACGGAGAGGTTGGTCGTGACTTTTGTTTGATCTGTTTATTCAACAATTATAATATAATACCCAGACTTACTGTATGATTTACATTGGACATATGTTTTTCTTCTATGTGCTTGACTACAATCTTGGCTTAATTTACTACTGACTTTTAGGGACATTTTGGGTCGCGTATTTTATTACCGTTATTTTTATTAGGAACTCTGCGCATTAGCAACTTCTTGCTCCTTTTTTGTTATTTCTGGTAACGGCGCCCGTTACTTACGGTCGCCGTCCTTTAATGTTACCGTTATTTTTTAAGGTTAGTGTTGTATTATTTTTTTTTATGCAGTCGAATTTTTGACTAAAAGTCGGTAGATTGGTTTATACAAAGCCATAAATCTAATAAAACTCAATAAACAAAAAGTTGACGGAGTGTGAAACTACTAAATTAACGTTTATGTTATTATATTATAATAACAGCTGTCAAATAGTTTGTTATTTTAACTGACCCAAAATGTTCCCATTAATTTGTTATCAGCTCACAGCTCACTTCTAAACTCTTATGGATATGCTTTTATTAAAAACGGTTTGACATTGATAGTACCTACCCTGACCAATCCAATAAAAGCTCTATTTATGGACAGCTCTGACAAGTGAAAAATTCCGACATCCGGACAATATTGCAGGAACCGAAATTCCACAACCGGACAAAAATATTGGAACCAAGCTTTCACTTGTAATCAAAAATATATTGTTCTGTTTTTTAACATTACCAAATTATTTTTAAAGATCATGTTACCAGACTAATTACTGAATTTCATAGCATTGTTTTATTACCAATTGCTGAGAGACTTTGCTTGTAGTAGCAAATAAACAACAAGATCTTGAGTAATCTTTGTAGAAGATGAATTAAACTCAGGGCATCTAATATTCCATATACTGAAATCTCCTAGGGCGACGTTATAATGCGAAGTTTCTTAAAAGTTGAAGTGAGCAATAGCAAAACAACGACATAATACAACTCAACCGGCTCTATCTCTCTCTCAAAAACAACAAATGCTCTCATAAAGTTGTGTTCAACTTTCTCAAGCTCTCTACCAAGTTATTGGTAAAGCAAGTGCCGTGGTGACTCTGACGGATTTCTGACAACCAAACCTGTATATCGTTATCTATCTATCTATTTAGCCTTCTTCGATCCACTCTTCTCTGTCTGTCTGTTTGCCCATCTTATTTGGAGACTTTCCCTACTTCTTTAATTATTCCAAGGTCTCCAGTTTACAATACATTTCATCCCCTATCTCACGTACCGACGTAACTGACAATATTCGAAAAAATGGGATACGCTACCAAAATGTTTCCCGTAAGTACAACTTTTTGCTATCGAAGTGGCGTAATCGTATCTCTAGCGATATCACGGCAGTAGAGTTGTTTGTATTCGACGTATTTATGAATCTTAATACAGCTGATTTCTTAATTTGTGCTCTCTTGACAAATTCATTAAATGCTAGTTACGTCGGTACGTGAGATAGATAATGATTTGTTCCATCGATCGTCTTTCTGTCTGATATTATAACCGGCAAATTTCCAATTTAATTTTGTCACATCTCCTCTGACATACTTTTGTTTTATTTCTTTATAATTCATTTATTTTTCTGTCTGTTTGCTTTACATGTAATATTTGCCTTTCCATTGATCTTTGAGGTCTGGGATCCATAGGTCAATACAGGAAGTATACATTGGTTACACACTTTCGTTTTGAGGTACTAAGGATATTTTTTATTTATGAATATATAGCTAAATTTACCGAATGCTGCCCGGGCCAATCTTACTCATTTCTTAATTTCAGCTGTTTGGTTTTCTTTTTTTAGTTTAATAATTTGTCTCAGATATATATATATTCAGTAGTATTCGTGATATCCTAATCTGTGTTTATTATGATTTTAGTTTTAGTGTAGTTAATACTCAAACCTATAATTTTAGCTGCTGTATCTAGTCCTTCCATCATTTTTATTAGCTCTTCTTTCTCATCTACTATCATGGCGATATCGTCAGCATATCGTAGGAGGTTTAAGTATTATATTGTCCGCTTACTTTGATGCCTATTTCTTCCCAATCTAAATTTTTAAAAACATCTTTTAGATCCTTGTTAAATAGTTTAGGAAATGTTGTGTCATTGATTGATGTAGTTGCTTCGCTATATATATTGACTATTAAGACTGTGTATCTGTGATCTATTCGGCTATTAATTAAATATGCTTTTGCTGCCCAGTGCTTAATGCTATTAAAAGTTTTCAGTCTTTAAACGCAATTCGTTGGCTCGTTTTATTAGGATTTTCATGGGTAATAGGTGGTAAACTGTACTGAAACCTTTTCTGAAGGCTGCCTGTTCTTATGATTGATATTCGTCAAATTTTGTTGTTAGTCTATGTGTTAGTATTTTCGTGAGAAGCTTATAAATTATATTAAGGCGTGTTATAGGTCGATAGTTTTTTTGGTATGCTCTATCGCCTTCCTTGTGTAGAATAATGGTTATGGATTCTTTCCAGTTGTTTGAGATTATTTTTTCTTCTAGTATTTTATCCAGAATATAATGGAGTGCATTACCTACAGCTTTTTCACCTTACTTAAGCATCTCTGCCGTTACTGCGTCTTTTCCAGGTGATTTTTTACTTTTTATTTTCTTTAAAACTTTTTATTTCCGCTTTGCTTATTTTAGGTTGTAATTTTGAGTTTATGTTCTTTATTTTTGTCTGAAGTTTCTTCATTGTTTCTCGCGATGCTTCCCTTTTTCTTTGGTGTATTTCTATATAGAATAGTTGTGTGATATTTAAAATATCATCTTTATTGTTAGTTTCTATGCCGTTCATATCCGTTATTTTAATTATCTCTCTATCTATCTAGAGTCGGCCTTACAAATTTCATATTCCTGTTATTTTCTATAACTCTCTCAACTTTTATTTCTTCTATTATGTGTCTTACAATAGTTTTATTTATTTCTGTGTGTTCCATCGATGTCTTTTTTCCTTCTTTCTCCAGGTTTCGCCTTTTTCCATCAGTTTCTTTATTTCTTCTGATATATAATTTTCGCTGTTTTTTATCTTTTTGTGCGACTTTTCCTACTTTCGTCATAGCTCTTGTAAGCGTTTTTTGTTCCATGTATATTTTAATTTTAGTATCTAAGTTTTGGGTTAACTGTTTCTTTAGCCTTTTTTGTATAATGCTTTATTTTGTGGGTGTTTATTCATGTCAAGTTGTTCATTGTTATTATTAATTTTTCTATGTCGTCAGAAACTTTGTAAATCAAAAAGAATCAAAAAATGGATGAAACCTATGATTTAGTCCACAAGTGAAAAGACAACAAACCAAGGAATCTACGTCCATGGCGGGATGAAAACGTCCACCAAACAATGAGTTAACAAAGTATAAAGGCAAAAATCATTATTATTTGATTAATATGAAGCACTTAAACTTGTAGATATTCAAACTTTGACAGTCATGCCTTTGTTCATGAAAACATGTCAAGGGCAGTGGAGTTTTCAAAGCTTATAACGCCAACTTCTTAACGAAATACGTGCAGAAAATGGTTAAGGAGTTGTAAAGTTGCTCGAGATATGGTACATTGTTGTCGGATTTATGACACCAAAATATTGTCTTTAAAATGATCCGTATTTCGTAGTTGTTTTTATGGTCTGTGGCATAATCTCATCCTTTTTATAACACCAAAACTTTAGTTTTTAATATCATTTGCCAAAGACCGAAATTTACTGTTTTTTTTAATGGTTTTTATGAACAAAAACCCGGTTTAATCTAATTTAAACTTTATTAAAACGTTACTAAACTATTTTTGCATATATTTCTGCTTGTCGAATTTTAGTTAAGCTCGAAGTTTATTTTTTGTGATTTGTTTTTTCAAACTTTTTGATTTTTGCGCCAATAAAAACATTCGAGACCTTTAATTATCTGTGTGTTAAAATTTCTGTATAACATGTTTCGAATATTTTGATCATATAATGATCATATAATGATCAACTTAAGGACCCATTTAACATGTCATGACGTCAGGAGTAAGGTAAAGTTAGAAAGTTTTTTTCATTAGAATAATTAGATATGTTTCTCTTGGTCTTTGTTAACTTCCTAGACATATTTAGGACGTTTTCAATTATTTAAGTAGACTTTAAGTTTGCGTAGCTAGCAAGCTGAACTATTTTTAGCGCTCTATACAACTTGTATAAAGTGATACGTTCAGTTTCAATTTAAATTTGTGAATTGACGACGTTATCACATAGCTATAGCGAGTTAAACTAAAAAGCAGCCAGAATGGCGGTTAAAACAATGGCAGGATGTGTAGGTTGCGGCAGGGTGACAACTTTAAATTTTGAAATAAATTATTGATTAGTGCCGCTTGACATGAAGCAATAAGTTTGCAGTTGCATGCAAGATTAGTATCCCTAACTAAGACATATTTGTTTGTTTATACAACCAATGCCATGTCAGGCACCCTAATCTTGCATGCAACTGCAAGTTAATTGCTCTATGTCAAGCGACTTTAAGTTATGTGAACAGCAAGTACCAATAATTTTTTCCTATAAACTGTCAAAAGTGTGGTGTAAAACAACTGTCAAAAGGCATCCAGGGCCTCTAGTAGAAAGGTTACTGATAAATTAGTGCTACCCACCTTATTATGAGTTACATCTTTTAGTTAAGACGTTGAAGCTCCCTAGAAACACAGATACGTTTTAAAAACGTCCATTTCGGGATTAGGGGACGTTTTACAAACGTACGCCTAGGTCCCTCAGGGTCCGATAGAGGTTTCTGGGACGTTTTTGTGAGTCTTTTTTACGTTTTTAAATTGTCCCGACAGAACATTTCTAAAACGTTTTTCAGATGTTTCTCAAATTGAATTTTTTATAAAATCTGCAAAAATTTTAATAAACGTTCCAGTAACGTTCGGAAACGTGCCAAAGCGTTTTAAAGTCGTACAAAAAACGTTCCAGCGGCGTCTAAAAAACGTATTTGGGGGGCGTTTAGAAAATATTTCAGGGGACGTTTTAAAAACGTTGCAGAGACCCCATAAAGTCAAGGCTTCTGGCCCCCTTTTATGGGCCTTTACGTATTGGGCCCTTTCATATTGGGCCCTTTTATATTGAGCTCTATTAAAACTTTACTCCACTCCAATTTGAGTACTGTAAAAAAGTTAAAAAAATTTTTTCTGATCAGCCTATAAGGATTATGATGCTACTGGGAGAAATGCGAGGGACCTTAAAAGTACGTTTAAAAACGTCCTTTTCCGCTTTTTTAAAACATCATTCTTGGGACGTTTTAAAAACGTACTTTAGGTACGATTTGAAAACTCCTAATTTGCGCTTTTTAACTTCCTTTTTAGAACGTTTCAAAACGTACTCTTTAGGTAAGCAAATATTAGGACCCTGAGGGCCTTTAAAAGTACTTTTTAAAAACGCCCCATTTTGCAAGTTTTGGAAACGGTAGCTTTTAAACATGTACTTTTTAGGTAGGGGAATATTGGAGACATAGACCTAAAAAGTCCCATTTTGAACGTTTTTAAAACGTACTTTTAAGTATGGGGACGTTGGGACCTAAAGGAACCTAAAAAGTAGGTTCCTGGGACGTTAGGTGTTACTGGGTCTGTAACAGGTCTGGTAAGACGAACCAAAAGACGCAGCAACATCCGGATTCGCTACTTTTCACAATGTAACGTTATCGAGATCCGTAGCGTCAACTGACTTTATTTGCCTAATATCAGAAACTTTTAATCAGGAAATCGGTAGGTAATGCCTGAAAAGTTTTGAACAACTCTGTTCTCTCTCTATAGTTCCAGCGGAATGTTTTAATGAAATCGTTCGGATTTTAAAACAAATTCCTTCGAATTCCAATCAGAAAATAAATTCGGAACATTCGCGATGTTTCGACTTTAAAATAACAAGTTGGCCGGGCGAACGAATAAAAGTTACCACCTAAAAAAGCATTTCGACAAACAGATTTTCAATCAATTTTTTCCCTTGCATGAATGACTTTGATGTCTGACTAATTAATGTTTTATTATTTAGCTCGACCCTTTGTGTTTTTCTTATTTACCTAACAATGTTTATAATTCGTGTTGTATAATCAAAGCAATTACCTAGGAACTTTTGAAAAGTGGCCACGAAAGAAATAAAATTAGCTTTATTATTTAAAAGAAAAATTTGTTTTGTGCTAAAAACCATGTAAAAACGTCATTTCCCCATTTGTAGGTTCTTAAGTTCATACTAAAAGTTTTGACCCAAAATTCAAACTAAAAAAATATTAGTTTTCACTATTATTAAAAAACATAATTTTCAATATTTAAATGCAATATATAGTATTTTATTTAAAGTACCCACTGGATATTATTAAATATATTTTTTCTACAAGCGTGCGGAAAATGTGATTTTCCACACTATATTTAAAGTAGAATTTTCCGCACTAGTGCACTGCACTGCATCAGTGCCATGCTTAAGCTCAAGAGAAATGTTGATATGATTAAAATGTTCAAACTAATTGCATTCCTTAAAAAGAAAATGGTCGGGTATAGATCAAGAAAATCAAAAATTCTTAGTGCAGATCAAGTTGAAGTCTTTTTAACTACAGCACCCGATCACACTTATTTTCTAGTGAAATTAGCCACGATTCTTGGCATAGCCGACGCATGTATAAAAATGGAACAATGTTTGATTTTGATCAAAATATCAGACAATAAACCGCACAGAAGCAGAAGTTTAGCAATCACTGGCGAGAAAACTTAAAAATTATCCGCACCAAAGATTTTTTGTTAATTATCAAAATGAACGATGCGCTGCACAGTGTGTGGGAATTAATAAATTTGGAAAAATGCCCTCCGACGTCGCTGCTTTCTTGAGACTGCGAAATCCTGAGCAATATACTGGACATTGCTACAGAAGATCTTCTGCGACTACGCTTGCAGATGCTGGTGTACACATCACAAATCTCAAACGTCATGGGGGATGGCTTTCAACCAAAGTTGCTGAGGGGTAGTTAACGGTGCCTCTGGCGACTTTGTCCTAACTTCCTCACAGCAACAATCAACGTGACTTCTCAATATCTGGCTCCAGAAAAGCCACAACAGATCCTGCCGATGCCATCAGGAAGTCAAATGTCATCTGCCATTAATTTCTTAACGCTTACGGAAAATCTTTTTCCACACTCGACTGCTTTGACCAAACTCCTGCGTTGTTCGGTCAACTAGGTAGTCTCGTGCGGCAAAAGTAGATTTTCCGAACTTGGTAGGAAAATAGCTATTGCTCTGTCTCTCTTTTCGCGCCATTCTATAGTATTTTTTAAAATATGTTCTAGAAATACCATCATGTGCTACAAATTTGAACATTTTCCTACCGAAAATCTCTGAGCAAAGGAAAAAAAGCGCCTAAAGTTTCCAGTATTTAACTTAATAATTTCCGAAAATAGCTGAACTTAGCTTAGCTGTTACTTTTGCTTATTGCTGTTTATTTTGCATAATTTTAAAAACATTTTTTTTTTAGATTTAGATTTTGCCCTTAGGGAGGGGCTGTTATCACATATTGCTGGTTAGTTTATTTCTCTTTTCAAACAGTAAATATCTTTTTTTACTCAACAATTTTTATTTTAATCATCATCATAATTTTTTGCTGAAAATTAAGCTTTATAAACGTGTTAAAAGTCACAAAGCGTTTTATTTTGACCTTTAGTTATCCAAATAGTTTACATTACAAAGCGTGTTTTTTTTTACCAAAAATGTTATAAAAATGCTCAGCTTTTATTGGGATCATCCACACGGTAAAAAAAATTGTCTTAGATCTAAGCAAATTGCTTTGAATTAAAATAATTTGTGCTTTCCTATTCACCAAAAGAATATTTTCTTGATATAGCACAAAAAATGTCTTGCCTTTTGTTTTGATATAAAACAGAAATTGTTTTATTATAAATTGGAACTGAATTAATCTAAGACGCCGTTTTCTCTGGAAGCAAAATTACTTATATGAAGACAATTTGCTTTGTTACAAAATAAAATATACTGAAGCAAAACAAATAAAGAAGAAAAATAAAGTCTCATTTCGAGATTAAACGCTGCGTTGAACTAAAAAGAAATATTTTTATGCAAAACAAATTGTTTTAAGGTAAAGCAATTTATTCAAGAAAAATACGTGTTTTCATTGTGGACAAAATTTCTTACCGTGTATGTATAACGAAACACAAGCAAAGGAATTCGATTGCCTTGCTATCGTTCGCTGACAAGGGGGTAAAATTTGCGAATATATCGTGTATGTGGACCAATGGTAAGCGAACGAATTCGTTCGCCTTCGCTACCGTAAACGGTCAAAACTATTTTAATATTGTCGTCAACGTCGCAATTACTGACAATAAAATTGATCTTCTGAGAGTCGTTTTTGCCACAAGACGTAATCAAACCACTATCAAACTAATTCGTGAATGGAAATATCCATTCGAATCCAACATTAAAGCATTTAATAAATGGTGTTAATTTACTGCTGTTTTAAGAGCTCAATAAATGTTTTTTAGAGGCAATATGGGGTTCTTTTAGCATACGATAAAATTAAGTAATGGCAGGTCGTTAACGTTACGAGAATAGATGTGTTTATTTGTTACATAGAAATAGTTTTTATTCTTTTGTTGCAAATAAATAATTGTATTTGCAAAATATATCTACCATTTAAAAAAAAAAACTAAAATTTTTCGTGGCTAAGCGGGTATAGAAAGATTTTGTTTCTCTTATATTTTTCGTGAGCAGCTCGGAAGCCCACCCAGCCACGGGGTTCCAAGATCTAATAGTTAACTGTTACGTTAAGTGCTTAAGGGACTCTTCAGAACACTGCATGGTCAATGTGACACCTTTGTCAAACTAGAAGACGGTACATAAATCTCATCTTACGATATTGGTAAGAGAAATAAATAATAATGCCTGCAATACCGTACGCTTTTCACAAAAATGGCGACTTCTACCGAATACGAAAGAAACTACCAGACTAAAAACAAAAGGCAGGCAAAAGAAACGAAAAACAGTACCCATGACCATGACATAACTTGCCCCTCAGGTCGGGTCAATGCATATAGCATTTTTGCCGCCTTCGCGACGTTTTATATCGAGTCAGCGGAGTGTGCGTCAAAAATACTACAAACGCAAAGTTTACTACCCGTGAATAAAAAACAAAACTTTTTTCGGAAATATACAGAGAAACAAAATCTTTCCCGCTTAGCCACGAAAAATTTTCGTTTTCTTTATTCGCGGCTACTAAACTTTACGTTTATAACATTTTTATTCAAAAAATAATTTAGTCTTGACAATAGACGTCTGTTTTATATTTTGTCATGAAACCAAAAAAAATTTAATTAACTATATAGTATACCTCGTCCTCTTAACAGTGTTTAAAACGTTTAAATTTTTTCAAATTTTTGAGGTTTTGAGAAAATGTACCAAAATAACAAAAGAACAAGATTTTTTTTTAATATTTGATTCAGGTCAAATAGTCCAAGGGGTTAAAGTAAAAGCCAATTATTTTACGCAATGTTGTCATTTAAAAATAAAAACTCAAAAAACAGAATATGTCCGAAATTTAGGTGAAGCAATACGTCAAAAAAACTAATGAAAATCGGTTTGTTATGTTGATAAAATGTAGAAAAACTTTTTCTGAAAATGTATTATGCTAGTAGATAACCAGTACCTCAAAAGAATCCCAAGAGCTAAAAGTGATTTTTTACTTTAAAATAAGCAATGGAAAATGCACTTTGGGCCTGTAAAGTTCAAATTTAGTAGGTCAAATACCAAGGGATAAAAGTGGTCATTTTATACCCAGGCAAAAAGTTTGAAGTGCTTTACAAATCGTCGAGGTTTGGTTTATATATGATTTCTCGCACACAGAAAAAAGTGTTTATTTGAACCAAAAAAACATTATTTGACTCAACCAAATTCGTTATTTCAATAGGTCCAAAACGCCCTCTTGTTTGGTTCAAATAAATATATTTATTGTTTTCAAATAACTAATTTAGTCTCTTTAAATAAGATTTATTTGATGCGTTAGAGTTATATGGTTTAATTGACAAACAAAAATACATTTAGATCAAATAATTTGAAATATTTAAACCAAATACTACTAATTTATTTATTTGCAATAACAAGTTTACTTCAAACAAACAAATATGTTGGTTGGTAAAAATAAAATAATTCTTTAACGTTACTGTTTTCTTTGATTGAAATAAAAATATTTATTGTTTTCAAATAACTAATTTAGTCTCTTTAAATAAGATTTATTTGATGCGTTAGAATTATTTGGTTTAATTGACAAACAAAAATACATTTAAATCAAATAGTTTGAAATATCTAAACCAAATACTATTAAATTATTTATTTGCAATAACAAGTTTATTTCAAACAAACAGATATGTTGGTTGGTAAAAATAAAATAATTCTTTAACGTGACTGTTTTCTTTGATTGAAATAAAAATATTTATTGTTTTCAAATAACTAATTTAGTCTCTTTAAATAAGATTTATTTGATGCGTTAGAATTATTTGGTTTAATTGACAAACAAAAATAAATTTAAATCAAATAATTTGAAATATTTAAACCAAATACTATTAATTTATTTATTTGCAATAACAAGTGTATTTCAAACAAATAAATATGGTGGTTGGTAAAAATAAAATAATTCTTTAACATGACTGTTTTCTTTGATTGCTTTAAAAAACTTATTACTTCTTCATATAAATTAATTTGTTTAATTTTCTAGGCATATTTTTTTGTCTTAATATTAAAATTTATTTAATAACTGACATTTGTTAAGTAAATCTTTTAAATTATTTTACTTGATGTAAATAAATATTTGTTCAAACTTATAATATATTTTGTTGAATTTAAGTAAATATTTCTGTGAGAACAAGAGTTAACTTATTTCACAATACAAAAACATATTTTCCAACAAACAAATAGGGTAGTTAGTAAACCTAAAATAATTGTTTGAAATTACCGTTCTCCTTGATTGTTTTAAAAAACTTATTGTTTTTTCTTAATAAATAATTTGTTTAATCTTCTAAATATATTTTTTTGTCTTACTAACACAATTTATTTAATAACGAACTTTTATTATAAATTTGTAAAATTATTTTGTTTATTATAAATAAACGTGTGTTAAATTTAAGTAAATATTTATTATTGCAAGTTTATTTCAAACAAACAAAAAGGGTACTTGGTAAACCAAATATAATTGTTTCAAATGATTGTTTTCCTTGATTGCTTTACAAAATATTGCTTCTTATTTGAATTATTTTTTTAAGATTCCTAATTTATTTTCCTGTTGTTTTAACAAAATGTATTTAATTAGATTGGACATTTAATAAACAATTACATGATTACCCGTCAGAATACTGCGTTGTACAAGTAAAAACAAATGTTTTGCAAAAAGCAATTAAAGGCAAATTAACATAATATTAACCAAATATGCATAAAACAAAAATACTTCCTAAATACTAATTAGATTAAACTTGTGTAATCTTTTTCCAAGGTATAAATAAGACCACTAACCTATATACAGGGTGACCCAAAAGCTTGAGACCCCCCTAATATCTATATATATATTTATCGGTTTCACAACGTTCTACGTCTTCCGATACCCAATCTCCACTCGTTTCTGTTTGCCCATAATTTATCATCTAGGCCTCTTATTCTTATTTCACTATCTATTCCTTCTCTCCAGCTTCTCCTCGGCCTTCCTCGTTTTCTTCGGCCAGTTGGTTTCCATTGTAATATTTGTTTAGGTAGTCTTCCATCATCCATTCTTTGTACATGTCCGTACCATACCAGTTGTTTTGTTCTTATATCATCCACTAGAGTACGTTCACCCACTGTCATAATTTCTCTTATTCTTTGATTGGTAACTCTTTCTCTTTTTGATCTCCCTGCTGCTCTTCTCCAATAGTCCATCTCCGTAGCGGAAAGCATTTTTTCTGTTCTATCTTTGATTGGCCATACTTCTGAGCCGTATGTAATAATACTTTTAACAATGGTGTTATATATAAGCTTTTTGTTATGTTTTGATATACTCTGGTCCCAAATTATTCCATTTAATAAAGTTATTGCTTTTCTTCCTTGTACGTTTCTATCTTTTATAGCTTTGTCTAGTGTTCCGTCAGCTGTCATTTTTAGACCCAAGTATTTATACTCATCACAGGACTGAATTCGCTGCCCAGTATTTAAGATTAGATCCTGTTTCGTTCCACCAATACACATATACTCTGTCTTATTGATATTAACCTCTAGTCCCCACTTATTGTACTCTTCTATTAGTTTTCGTGTCATATATTCGAGGTCGTCATAATCCTGAGCCACCACTATCTGATCATCGGCGAAACATAAAGTATACAAGGTGGTTTCATCCAACGGAATTCCCATGTTTTGGCAATTTCTCTTCCAGACTTTAAGGACCTGTTCCAAATATATCTTGAAGAGCGTAGGCGAGATACAGCAACCTTGTTTAAGACCTTTATTTACTTGAAAGCCTTTGGTTAGTTTTGCTTTTATTTTAACTTTTGCCTTACTATTGCGGTATAACTCTTTGATGGTCTTAATTAGTTGTACGCTTATGTTTGTCTTTTCCAACGCTTTCCAAAGTAGATTTATGCCTTCTGCAAATCTACGTAAAGCAGATGCCATTTTCTTTTCAATAACTTGGGTTATACAAAAGAGATGATCTGAAGTCGATCTACCCGCCCTGAAACCAGCTTGTTCTTCTGCCTCCATATCTTTATATTCGCTCTCCACTTTATTTCTTATTATTTTGCCATATATTCTGCCTAGCGTACTAGTTACAGATATACCTCTATAATTGTCACATATATCTTTCCTTCCTTTTTTGTGTATTGTGGATATATATGACGTTTTCCACTCAGTTGGTACTACAGCTCCATGTAAATATCTTTGGAAAAGATTCCGTAATCTCCAAAACAATTCTTCAGTACCATATTTAATAAGTTCAGCTGGGATATTTCCGGGTCCGGCAGATTTACCGCTTTTTAAGGTTTTGCACACGTTTTTGACCTCAGATATTGTGAGGGGTACTGGAGATCCCATCGTTCTAATGATATTGTCTCTTTCGTCTTCCTTGAATTCTGCTCTATCTTCAGTTAAAAGTTTTTTAAAATGCTCATCCCATTCTTTGTCTGGTATTGGTGAAATAATATCTCTGCATGTTTCTTTTTTGATCGATCTTATAGTTTTCCAGCTTTCGGTACTTCTCCTACCTCCTAAGTAAGAATCTATTTTCTGGCACTTTTGCATCCATGATTGATTGTTCTTATCACTGATCATTCTTCTCACCTTTGATTGCGCGATTTTGTATTCTTATCTGCTTCTATCTGTCTTTTGGGATAAGTATGTGTGATATAATTTCCCTTTTTCCTCTATTTCACTTTCAATCCCAGCATCCCACCAGTATGGTTTTGTTCTTTTAGGAGTTTCTTCCACTATTCCTAGTGCTTCTTTTGCAGCTTGATGGATGCTTAATGTGATACATTCGTATTCCTCATCTGGGGTTTCACCTGAACTTGAATTAAGTTTTTCGTTCAGTCTCTTTTTGTATAAGTTTTTTACGCTGTCATGTTCTAGGCTTAGTAGATTATATTGACAGTGATCAATTTCCTCATTCACTGTATCATCAAGATTTTGTTGATGGAGGCTTCGGCCTTGATAAGGAAAGAGAATTTTGGTCTCCAGAAAATAGTGATCACTTCCGCATGTTGATCCACGCTTTGTTCTGACATCTTGAATTTTTAGTTTTGTCTTTTGTTTAGTGATAAGATAATCAATGTCGGATTTCAGGTTTTGTGAGGGTTTGGTCCAGGTATATTTGTGTATTTTCTTATGTTGGAAAAAACCGTTTTGGATTTTTAGGTCTAATTGCTCACATACTGTGATAAGCCGGTTTCCATTGTCATTAACAACATCTTCTCCATATTGGCCAACTGTCAGATCATTTGCTCTGTTACCTGTTCTACTATTTAAATCTCCCAATATTACAATTTCTCTAAATGTACTTACTGCTGATATTTCTGTGGATTTCTTCAAAAAAATTGTCTTTCACGGCTACATTTGCATCGTCATTATACGCATAGATTCCAAAAATCGTAAATCTCATTCCTTTTAGTCTGCTAATATTGGCACCAGTCGTTAAAGAGACGTAGCGAAGCCAGCGACGCTACTTTTTAAAATGAAATACCCTGTATATTTTTGCAATTTTGAATCAGAGGGCACGGCAGTGCCTCGCCAAGTTCGCGCGCCGTAACCATTTTTTCTGGAAACATTTCAGCCGATATTTGACCTACCTAAAACTCTACTTCGGAATGAGCTACGAATCTCAAACTTTGCAGTCGTAGATCTCCGCGGAGTTAACAACCCCTCCAAGTTTCATGGAATTCTATAAAGTAGTAAAGTAGTTACGAAATTTCAAAAAACGTTGAAATTGCCACTCACTCACTGACTCACTCACTCATGTATAGATCATCAATATTCTACTGTACTTCCAGACATGCCACAAAGCTGAAATTTGGCAGACTGATAGAAATTATGACCAAACCCCTGGAAAAAACCCCAAAATTTTAATTTACTCCCCTCCCCTATACATTTAAAGTTATGTAAAATTAGCATCGCCCACTTCCAGAAATGCTAGAGAGTTGAGCTTTGGCAGACTGATAGGAACTATGATAAAACTATAAGAAAAAATTAAAACACCCCAAAATTCTAATTTACTTCCCTCCCCTATAAATGTAAATTTAAGTAAAAGTAACATTGCCTACTTCCAGACATACTAGAGAGCCAGCGGCGTAGCGTGCCCGAAAGGGCGGGGGGGGGGCGACAGCTAAAAAGGGCGCCTCTGAAAACTGATGAAAAATCTTACGGCAACAAAAAAAAACCCAAAAGGTCAAAAAGGCGCCTCTCACAAATCTTGCGACCAAAAAAAAAGAACCGCGCCGTAGAAATTTGAACCGCGCCGTCTCCAAAAAAAGAAAAAAAAAAAAAAAAAAAAAAAAAGGTCATCATATGTCAGGCGGCGGCCGCTAAGTCACAAGGGCGCGTCTGACAAAATCTTGCAACTAAAAAAAAAAAAAAGTCATCATGTATGAGGAGGCGGCCGATACGACACAAGGGCGCCTCTCCCACCTATGGGGCGCCACTACCCTCGGGGCGGGGGGGGCGACGAACCCCCCGCGCCCCCCCCACGCTACGCCGCTGTAGAGAGCTGAGCTTTGGAAGACCGATAGTAACTATGATAAAGTTATAGAAAACACTGCCCACTTCCAGAAACGCTAGAGAGCTGAACTTTTTAAGACTGAAAGACAATATGATAAAACTATATGAAAAAATTTAAAAACACCAACATTTTAATTTAATTCCCTCTCCTATAAATGTAAATTTATATAAAACTAACATTGCCCACTTCCAGAAATGCTAGAGAGCTGAGCATTGGAATGCTGATAGAAATTGTGATAAAACCATGGGGAAAAATTTAAAAAGTCCAATATTTTCATTTACTCTCCTCCCCTATAAATGTGAAGTTATGTAAAAGTAACATTACCCACTTTCAGAAACGCTAGAGAGCTGAGCATTGGAAGACTGATAGGAACTATGATAAAACTACAGGACAAAATTTAAAAACACGACAATTTTAATTTATTTCCTTCCCCTATACATGTAAATTTATGTAAAAGTAACATTGTGCACTTTCAGAAACGCTAGAGAGCTGAGCTTTGGAAGGCTGATAGGAACTACGATAAAACCATGGAAAAAAATCAAAAAATCTCAAAAATTTAAGTAAGGCATTGCAAAAGTTTTGAACAATATTCCGCATATTTTACTGCTTTAAAAATTAAGTATTTTTGTAAATGACTCTTAGGCACAGTGCTAAATTGAACATAAAGAAGTTTGGCTGTAATAGCAAAGTTTAAAAAAATATTTCCAAACTAGTAAGAACCTTTCATTTTGAAATTTGTATTGGGGAACTTGGCTTTACTTTTATCTCAATTCTTTTTACGGAATGCCATTTTCGCGTACTTTGCTTTTTTTTACATGAAATGTTTTTGTTATGATAAAACCATGGGCGCACCCAGGGGGGGGGGACGGGGCACGCCCCCCCCCCCAAGGCTTAGATTGTTTAATATATTTTCTACATATTTGATGATAAAACACGAAAAATAGCTTCACATTTGACATCAGGAGGTTTCGGGACCTCCCCAACCCCAAGCAGCGGCGTAGTTGCAAAAAGACATGATGACCTTTTTTTTTTTTTTTGGTCGCAAGTTTTTTGAGGACGCCCGTTGTAGCTGTCGGCCTCCCCCACACATGATGACCTTGTTTTTTTTTTTTGGTCGCAAGATTTTTGAGAGGCGCCCTTTGTAGCTGTCGGGCCCCCCCCAAGACACATTCCTGGGTGCGCCACTGATAAAGCTTTCCTTTTTGTTTCCAAAAATACCTAATATGCTACGTTTTTATTTAATGGTTTTTAAACAAAATGACAAAACCTTTTCATTAAGAGCAATGAGTTAACCAAGAAAAATTATCGATGACTCTTTGTCTGCTTTACTCTTTTGTTTGTTTTTGTCATTTTATTTCAAAACTATTAGAGAAAAAGGTTTTAGGTATAATAGGTAGTTTTGGAAACAGAAAGACAAGGTCTATTCCAATTTGCCAAAATATAGAGAGTATACCGGGTGTTCCAAAGTGAGTGGCCTACTGGATTATTTTGGAAACTATACGATAGAAACTTTTAAAACTTTCTATTCTTACATACGTCCATGTAAAGTATATTTACAAAAGACTTTCATAGTTGCGGTGTTGCCATTTGCAGGAAAAGTTGGCAACAACTTTATTATTTTAAAAGAAACCCCCTGTATATTTTTCGATTCTTTATGTAGAAAAATGTATGTAATTTTTTTCAACAATTATTGTAATTTTTTTTGCACAATTTGTTTTCAAAATGGGTATAAAACAAATTTGTGCAAAAATTTTTAATAGATTTGTGCAATGGAATTTGTTTTAAAATTTTAAACAACTGTGCAACTGTTTTTTTTTTGCACAATGTCTAGAGATCTGAGCCCTGAAGGGGAGAAAAACTAGAGATACCCCAAAAAAAATAACCCCAAAATTAAATTCGCCCCGCCTGGGAAAACAGAGTCTATTAAACTAAAAAACAAAGGAAAAAATCGGCAACACGCTAGAAGCTTACCTTCTGTAATTCTGCAGCAGCCCCAAAATTGCACTGGCGGCACCGCCCCTTCTTGGGACTGGAATTTCGGTCTTCAACCCGAAAACACGTGTGACTTCTTTTAGTTTTTTTGGCGGAAGTGAAATCTTCATTCCCCTGTCACACACAGGGTGGCGCTTCAAACTCCCAGCGTGAGCAAAAAACGCGAATGATTTCAACAAAATGATCAGGTGATCAAAAAGAAAATAACTTTCAACAAAGAGAGAAATTATCACCTGATCGGAATTTTTCCCAAACAGGACTTTCTTTTTTGAAGGTTTTTGCAGAAAGCCCAAAAATATCAAAACAAACTTTAAGGTTAGGTTTTCCCAAAAATTCAAAATAAAACAATAAAGAAAAAATAACTGGCAGCATTAAACATTCCGCCCACCATAAAAATTCCCAATTTTTTTAGAAAAACCCAAAAACAAAAAAATCAAAAAAAAAGGTTATTCAATTGCCCAAAGGGTCTAAACAATAAATTAGCATTTTTGCAACAATAATTTTATGGCAATAACTATGGACGTCATACTTAAGTTAATTCAAATAAGCATGATTCACGCTACACAAGGCTTTGAAGGTTGGTTACTGGCTGGGTAACGGACATACCTTCACCAAACTACGGTCAAGTAATCCTTTCGCGGTTTTTACTTGCACGACACGGGGGATTCTATCTGGACTCGAGTAAATTTTTTCAATTCTACCGAGTGACCACTTCAATGGGGGTAGGTTTTCATCGGGAGGGGCTGTCAAGGGTTCCAAAGTGAGAAAATGTCCAGGAGTAAGACTTTGAAAGTCATGAGGATCAGGGCTCATACTACACAATGGTCGACTATTTAAAATAGCCTCAATCTGAACCAATACAGTCATCAACTCTTCAAAGGTTAGGATTTGATCCCCCACAATTCTCTTTTTTTTTTCGTGGACTTTACCCCAGACTCATGGAGTCCACCAAAATGCGGACTGGCGGGTGGATTAAAACACCACTTAATCGCTAAAGTCTCAGCAGCTTGCTGACAATAGGACACAAGGAGGTTATTTGCCCCAACAAAATTAGTGCCCTGGTCACTGTAGAGGGCAGCACATCTGCCACGTCTACCAACAAATCGGCGGAGGGCAGCCAAAAATGCATCAGTGGACAAATCAGAAACAGCCTTCAGGTGAATGGCCTTTGTTGGGAAACAAACAAAAATACACCCATAAGCCTTTTGACTTTTTACACCACGACGCTTGGTTAACGTGATGGAGAATCGACCCATAAAATCTACACTAACATGGGAAAAGGGCTTTACCTGGGACACTCTAAATTTAGGAAGGTCACCCATGAATGGGTGCAATGGTTTGGGATTTACCCTGGCACAACAAAAACACTTGAAAATAACACTGTGAATGGCACTTTTCACCGACAAAATCCAAAACAGTTGATTTAGGAGGTACTCTAATAAGCGAGGACCTGGATGTCCATGCTCATTATGGAACAACATGGGGTGTTTCACCTCATATGCTAAATCAGTGTGACGTAATCTACCGCCCACCCTGAGAACACCATGGAAATCAAGAAAAGGAGCTAACTTTTGAAGAGGCTTAGCACAACTCTCACCCTTACGTATCCTTTTCAAATTTTCAAAAAAAACTTCTTGTTGTACAACTCGCACAACAACTAAAGTAGCATAATAAAGATCTGCCTCATTGAGGGCTTTAGTAGGAAAAGATAAAGAAGGATCTTTTTTCACTCGAAAAGGTCTCAAACAAAAGGCAACAATGCCCAAGATTTTACGTAAAGAGGAGTACTTAGTGAGTAACAGCTGTACTTCGTCAAGGGGTATTTCTGTCACAAAAACAAAACGATTTTCCTCAGGGGGTAGATCAGCATCAAACGCATCAATTTTGTGGTTCATAGGCCATGTTTCACTAGACTGGGCCAACCAGGATGGTCCACTAAACCAAAGAGGATGGTCTATCAATTGACCAGGAAGTAAGCTCCGGGATAAGCAATCAGCTGGGTTCTCCTTACCATTTACATGATACCAACAGCTGGGGGGAACTTTCTCTTGAATAGTCGTTACACGATTGGCTACAAAAACCTTTCGTTTTGATGGACACGATTTTATCCAAGCCAGGGTAACGCTGGAGTCAGACCAAGCAAAAATCTTATCAATCGGGACGCAATCAAGATGATTGCCAACAAACTCCAATAGCTCTGCCAACAATACAGCAGCACACAATTCTAAGCGTGGAATAGAAATACTTTTCAAAGGGCACACTCTACTTTTCCCACACAAAGGGAGATAGAAAAATTTCCATCCAACTCAATTTGTCGAATTTATACTGCACCACCATATGCACACATTGAGGCGTCACAAAAGCCATGCAATTCAGTAGTGACAGCATTTTGCTTCACAACATAACGAGGTAATAATCGAAGATAATAATGGTAGTTGCGACACATAGAGTTGCCACTGTGCAACAATATCACTGGATGATACCCCCATCCCATGAAAGACCCTGGACCCACAAACGTTGCATTAAACATTTAGCAACCAAAACAACTGGGGCTAGGAAACCGAGTGGATCATATATCCTTGCAATCTCAGAAAGAATGTTTCTCTTGGTACAAGGTCTTTCCACGGGCGTCACATCATAACAAAACGAATCCAATTTTGGACACCACTTTAGTCCAAGTATTTTTAAACCAGCAGATTCATCATCAAAGGAAATTGGTTGCTGATGACTAGCTGGAACCGATTCTAGTAACTCAGGGGTGTTGCTAGTCCACTTACGAAATTCAAAACAACCCAATTTTAACAACGCAATTAGCTGTTTCTGGCTTTCTAAAGCTTCAGCTACAGAATTAGCTAATCCGATGGCATCGTCCACATAAGTAGTATGCATCAACACCTTGCTCGCTAGTGGAAAGCCACTACCATGATCTTTAACGAGCTGGTGAAGAGTACGAATAGCTAGGTATGGGCTCGAATTCACACCATAAGTTACTGTTTGAAGAGAGTACTCTTGAATCTCCTCGGTTGGGTCGAACCGCCACAATATCTTTTGATAACACACATCAGCCTGATGCATATCAATCTGCCTGAACATTTGACGTATGTCACTAGAATATACAACACTATAAAGGCGAAAAGTAAGCAATATTGACACAATATATCTTTGGAGTTTAGGTCCTACCAATAAAATAGAATTTAAGCTACGACTATTTGAGGTCTTGGCAGATGCATCAAAAACAATTCGAATTTTTGACAAGTCACCATCTGCCTTCACAACTGGGTGGTGTGGAATAAAATATGAATGGAAGTCAGGGCTAGAATTGGCCAATTTCATATGCCCCTGGTCTAGGTAATCCTGAACAAAGTCCTTGTACGCGCTATACAAAGCAGGATTTTTCAACAATCGGTTTTCCATCATATTAAATCTACGCAATGCAATGAGTTACCAAGTTCTTGTCGAGGCTCTCTGAAAGGCAAACGAACAACATATCTGCCGGACTCAGTTTTTGAATGAGTTGTAGCAAATATTTTTTCACACAAATCCTCATCAGAGGAAAGAGGGATTTTTTGAGGGGTCGATTCTAGTTCCCAAAACCTTTGTAAGGTACTATCCAATCGAGATTCTATAGGGGAAGACACCGAGGTCAACAAACTAATGGGTTTTTGAGTTTTACGAGGACCATCAATACCACCAAGGAGTATCCAACCAAATATTGAATTAATGGCACAAAGTCCTCCATTTTCTCCTTTTTTAAAGCCAGGCACAAGCATCTGACCAAACAAATCAACACCAATTAAAAGGTCTACACCACTGGGTTGTCCAAAATTAGGATCAGCAAAATCTAAATTTTTTAGGTACGGCCACTGAGTAGAATCATATTCTACAATAGTCACAGGTATGGTTCCACAAATTTTAGGAACAAAAATGGCATCACAGGAAAACAAACTATCAGGAAACTTGGACGAACCTATTTGCAATATTACATTGCCATCTGATGTACTAGAAATCATACCATTTATTCCTTCAATAGGAGTTCTATTCGGAGCTACTTTAAGTCCTAACCTCTCAGCCAAAGAGACAGTTACAAAGGACACTTCACTAGCGGAATCTAAAATTGCCCGACAAGACACAAACTTGTTGTGGGCATCCAACACTAAAACTTCGGCAGTTGCAAAAAGCACAGGTCTCCTCTTACGAGGTTCAAAATGGTTGCTACTGGGTGTAGCGGTACACAATGCCTGTTGGGCACCTTCACTATTAAGTATACGGGGGGTCTCCCCTGGACGATCATCTAAAAACACAGGTCTCCTCTTACGAGGTTTAAAATGGTTGCTACTGGGTGTAGCGGTACACAATGCCTGTTTGGCTCCCTCACTATCAGGTATACGGGGGGTCTCCCCCGGACAATCAACTTGGTGGCTCGGAGAGCTTTTCACAAAGTGCAACAGGGAATGGTGAAGACCCTGGCACTGACGACACGTGGCATTTGTAGGGCATTGAGATACACCATGTTTGCCAAAGCAGTTTGCACACAATCGTTCACGCTTAACAAATTGATGGCGCTGACCTACTTCTAATTCCAGAAATCTGGTACACTTCACAAGGGGATGGTAGGGCTGTTGCTGGCAATAAACACAACCTTTATTACCAGACTGGCCTGTTCCAGTCAATAACACAGGATAGGGTGTTTGCCATCCTTCCTAGGGGGTAGAGAACGTGAGACCTCCTTCGGCTTATTCAAAAGAGAACTATTTTCCAAAGCCCGACAATTTTTCTGTAAGAATTTAAACAAATCTTTATAGGACGGGATTTCCTTATCACTATACTCAATCTCAAACTGAGTTTTCGATGGGGTATCAACTTTTTGCAAAAGAAGAATCATTTTAGCAAAATCTAAAAGGTCTACATCATCATAGTTTGACAATGCTTCCAAATTTTCCCAATAACCTTAAATCATGTGGGTTGCTCGATTTTGCAGAAGGGGCTTGACAAATAGACGTCCAATAATTTGTTACCAAAAGTCTTTTATTATTAAAGCGTCTAATCATCGCATCGAAGGCTACTCGATAATTATCCGGGTTAGCGGTATGTTCCTAATTACAGATGCAGCCTCTCCCACCAGAGCAGTATTTAAGGTGGGTCATTTTTTAAGATTACCGTCAAAATGGGGTACCTCTATTCTTTAAATTTCAAGACCCCTGTCCACATTTACCAGGGAATGGTTCAAAATTGTCTGTGAGGCATCATGGTAATCCTCCGGATAGAGCTCACGAAAAATCGATCTAATTGTGTATTTCATTTCATCAAATTCCTGCACTAAAGTTTCCTGACTTTCTTGTATCTGATCACTACTATCCAAGCTTATAATTTCAAAATGCAATGCATCGAAGTGACTTACCAGAGAAGGCACATCTTCCCATCTGGGTTTTAACTTTTTTGCCTTCTCTGCATTGCCCTGGGCTTCGACGGCTCTATTATAAGTTGTTTTTAATTTATTAAAAACGCTATTTTGTTGTTTTTTCAAAACTTTTATGTCAGACATGACAAAGCGGTTTTTATCAGATACAAAAAAGTAGGTTTTTTCGCTATCAACACCCGGGTACGGTTCGCTAAGAACGCGGCAACAATCTCGCGCTTAACGAAAGCAAAAAACGAAGGTAAATTTCGACGAATTTCACACAAACAAATTCGAAACCCGACGAATAATCAATAATTTTCTAACCTCGGAGGTAAACAAAACAACACGTGAAGTTGTGAGGTTAGAACACACAAACGTTAATGAAATGTCAGCCAGCAAGAAAAAGAACGGGGGGCGGCCGCTGCCAAATGTCGAACGGGGGGTTTTTTTTATCGCCGCACGAGGTCATAAACCAACCTTCAAAACCATGCGGACTCTAAAAAAAAACCGGTACAAAAACAACAATGTCCGAATCTGGCAAAAAAACGATAAAATATGGTTGCTGCAAAAAAACTATAAAATTACCAATTTTTTAACAAAAAAAAACTGTAAAATCCAAAGGGCTTTTTCAAAACATAAGGGTCTGAAGGACCAAATAGAGATCTGAGCCCTGAAGGGGAGATAAACTAGAGATATCCCAAAAAAAATAACCCCAAAATTAAATTCGCCCCGCCTGGGAAAACAGAGTCTATTAAACTAAAAAACAAAGGAAAAAATCGGCAACACGCTAGAAGCTTACCTTCTGTAATTCTGCAGCAGCCCCAAAATTGCAATGGCGGCACCGCCCCTTCTTGGTACTGGAATTTCGGTCTTCAACCCGAAAACACGTGTGACTTCTTTTAGTTTTTTGGCGGAAGTGAAATCTTCATTCCCCTGTCACACACAGGGTGGCGCTTCAAACTCCCAGCGTGAGCAAAAAACGCGAATGATTTCAACAAAATGATCAGGTGATCAAAAAGAAAATAACTTTCAACAAAGAGAGAAATTATCACCTGATCGGAATTTTTCCCAAACAGGACTTTCTTTTTTGAAGGTTTTTGCAGAAAGCCCAAAAATATCAAAACAAACTTTAAGGTTAGGTTTTCCCAAAAATTCAAAATAAAACAATAAAGAAAAAATAACTGGCAGCATTAAACAATGTCCATTGTACAGGCCTGTATAAAAAAAATCTCACATATTTTTGCACAATTTATTGTATATTCTGCATTAATTTTTAAAAATTTTGGAAAAATTGCACAATTTGGTGCAAAAATTTTGTATAATTTTATAAAAAATATTCAAGTATAAAAACATTTTTACACAATATTGTGTAATTTTCTTATTCTATTTTGTGCAATATAAGTGCACAATTATGTAGTTATATTTTAAAAGATGTGTATTTTTTTACATTGTGGTGTTATATTTTGCAGTGAAATTTTTATTTTTACCACAAAAATATAATATATCAATATAATATATTATACATTTTACAATAAATAATTTTAGTTACGCTCAAAATTGCACAATTTTGTGCATATATTTCCTACAATTTTATGTAAAAATAGTTAAAAATATTAGTTTTTTACAGAATATTCTGTAATTTTCTTTAACAATTAAATGAAAAGTATCTCTGAATGTGTACAAAATTTTGTAGATGTTTTTTTTTTAATAGGTTGTTAAAATTGTCACGTTAACTTAATAATTTTAACTGCAATTACATATAATTTTGCATTTTGTTTTAATTTTTGTGTATATATGTTTTGTATATATATTTAAAAAACGATTTATTACTTTTTATAACAAGTACACAATGTTTAATTTTTATTTGACAAAAAAATACCAATCTAAAAAATCACTTGTTAAACGACCTTTATTTTCGTTTTTCTTATGAGTACAAAAAATTTTAACACATTAGTTTATTAAATTATTTAACCAATATTATTGCTTAATGAAATACCTGAACGTGTAAAATATATCTATTTAAAGATTCTTGTTTGATGGACTTTCGTTGTTCGGATTTTCCATTATTTGGAAATTGCAAGGAAGGCAGCGAAGACAATATAGCTGCTAAGTTTAACGGACATTGAAGGATTTCTATGTAATTGTCAAATTATTCTGACTGATATTTTGATAACCTTTAAATAAAGGTTACAGTTTCATAGAGACCATGGTAGTAAGACAGGCAAAATGTATCTTTTGACTTCTAATTTACCAATTTTTAGTTAATCAAAAATAGTGGTGGTGCAAAAATTATCATTTACCTTCGTCTGCTTTATGGAAACTCTTTTCAGACCGCTGTATCTGATCTTTGGTAAATTGCATTTGATTTTAACAGCACCCAAAGTTTTGAACAAACTTCTGCACATTTGTCAAAAAACTGTCTTTGTTTTCCGGATATGCCACAAAATCGTTCAAGCTAAAAAATAAAATAAAAATGTTTAAATATAGAATTTTAGTATCGGTCGTTATAAAAAAAGCGCAGTTTAGACCAAAAATAGCTTAAGCCATGAGTAACAAGCTGAACTTTTGTAAATAGTTTTATTTGGTCAAGAAGCCCAATTTTTTCTCTGCGAAAATTTTTGAAAGTGATTCCTAAGAGAGCTTCGGACTGGATAAACCAAGCCAATTTTGGGGACAATGTTGTCATTTACTTTCAAACACATTTTTTAAATCACAGAAAGAAAAATTAAAAATGGATCAACTATACTCAAAAGCTTGGGTAGACCTATGTATAGTAATTTACTTACCCCGAAATCTCTCTTTGTGGACTGCAAGTTGGCACCCATTCCTCCAGTTTTTCGAGAACTAATTCCACAAAATCCATAGAATCCATTACACGTTTAACGTTGACGGAAGAACTTATCAATTAATGTTACTAACCTTGTACGGATCACCTCACTGACCAGCCAAAACACAAATTTAAACTCACAGAACACTGAAGGAAGCCAGATGCTG
Source organism: Aspidapion aeneum (assembly GCA_963576565.1). NCBI lineage: Eukaryota > Metazoa > Arthropoda > Insecta > Coleoptera > Brentidae > Aspidapion > Aspidapion aeneum. The sequence goes on from OY755044.1 coordinate 43,363,479, forward strand.
TGGGGCGATCCCTTGAAACGACTTTTACCGAATCAATCCGACGACTGATTTCTACAATTTGGAGTATTTTTGCACAAATTTTCATTAAAAAAATTACGTTTTATCTGTGTAAATTTATAACACAATGGGCTTTTCCACAACCCTGTTGAGAGTAATTGTTCTGTTGTGTACCATTTTTACACAAAATAAGTTACACAATCCAATGGGTAACATTAAAACAGATTTATTCGTTTATTTCAACAATTTTTTTATATTTTTGCACAATTTCAGTTGCACAGCGTATTGAAAATTGTTGCATGGATATTTTTCTCTGTGTATAACGTCTTATACCTATCTTCAATTGTTTCAAATTTACATTTTGTAACTTTAACAGGCCGTAACATCAAAACCTATCTTAGCTTTTTACAAGCTAGCGCTTTAGACTACTTTTAGATTTAACCCAGGGTGAAATTAACCTTGAAATATTTTAGTCCTGAACTTATTCTTAATAGTATAAAATAGCTTTTGAAAAACCGATGTTACGGGCTGTTAAAGTTACAAAATGTCAATTTTTCATTTGTCAATATTTTAAAAACGGATACGACATCATACATAAAATGTTCCTAAAATTTTTTGTAAAATCCAAAAATGCAAAATTGGACAGGGTGTTTCTTTAAAATAATAAAGGTGTTTGCAAAGTTTTCCCGCAATTGGCAACACTGCAATCATGAAAGTATTTTATAAATATACTTTACATGGACGTATTTAAGAACAGAAAGTTTTTATTGTATAGTTTCCAAAATAATCTAATGAGCCCCTCACCTTGAGAGTCTTGAGACACCCGGTAAATCTTATTTAAAAAAGTAACGTCGCCGCCTTTGCTCCGGTCCCTTAATAATAATAAATTTCACAAAGACAAATAAATTTCACAAAATTTCACACACAAGCTACAGGATTTCACAAAAATTTTCAGATTTTTCAAAATTTTACAAAATAGCATAAAACTATTTACAGAAGATAAAAAAGTTGCACTTGAGGTTGTACTTATTGTTATTTTTTAGCATATTTAAGTACTACAGATAATTTCTAAAATCTAATTTCATAAAAATTTAACCTTATTTAGGTAACTTGGTAATTATTTAGTATATACGAGTTTCTACCATTTTTGATTTTTGATCAAAAATCCTTTCTGGGGGCACTTAGGGGGGTCCCTAGGACCCTGAATCGGCGACCGGAGAATTAAAAAAATAATAATACATTTTTTGTTTTAATTTTATTGAGTTTTTAATTATTTTTTTTTCTAAATCAACGGAATCTAACCTGAACAAACTCAAATCAACTCAAGCGAACCCATACAAAACCAAAAAAACACATTACAACCTCGCCCTCCAGTATCGGTCTTTTCATAAAAAAAAAAATTTTAAAAATCTTAGAGGCCCTAGTAGGTACCCCCATAAATAATTTTTCAAAAAAATAATAAAAATGGCAGAAACCCGTATACTAAATAATTTACATACCTACACGGGTTTTTGCCATTTATAATTTTTCATGAAAAGCCGAAAAGTTCTTTATGAGGGCACCTACTAGGGAGCCTGCCTAGAATCCAAAATCCGCGTCGGGCGAATTTGGTTTGAGTCTGTTTACGTTAGGCTGAGGTAATTAAGTAAAAACAAAACAAAAATAATAAAAAAAACGCCGGACGCAGATTCGCGGTCCTTCGGCCCCCAAATTTTTCTTAAAAACCAAAAATGGCAGAAACCCGTATACTAAAATCTCTTAAGTCTAATTTAAAGCGACTAAATTACTTGTTTGGCTAAAATAAATATTTTTATATGGACCAATGAAGAATATGCACTGACAAAGTCAAGAATCTAATTTGATTGAGTCAAATAATTTTACGTGATATATATCATGTATACGAAAATGTTTTTCTATTGGATATAAAAACCAAGAAAGAAGGAATTAAAAAAAATCGTATTTGTATATTTATTTATAAACAAAACTTAATTTAGTTGTTTCGGATAATTTTATCTAAGAATATTAAAATTATTAATTTATATAATTGAATCAATTAATTAGTCAATCTGAGCATTAAAAAAAAATAAAAAGCAATTGAGTTGCTTTAAAAAAATCAATGATTGAAGTATACGGTAAACAATATTTTTTTTAAATATTATAATTGCCAAAAGAATTTAATCATGCAATTTATTTAATTCACATGTACAATGTTTTTTGTCGTAACAAAATGTACTGTTGTCCGAAATAAATATATTTGTTTGATCCAAACTAGATTTATTTAATCCAAATATTTTTTTTCAAATAAATTGGTTTATTTCCTTGAACCAAACACTTTTTTCTGTGCACTATTGGACCTTTTTCCGAGTTTTATTCTATTTTGTTGGGGTTTTTAAAATTTAATTTGAAATTGGTTTGTAAAATGTTGATGAAATGTAGAAAAGCGTTTTCTGACAAATTGCATTAGAGAGCTAAGTGGATGAAAAGTACGTCAAAAGAATCCCAAGGGCTAAAAAGTAACTTTTTTTCTTCAAAATAAGCAACGGAAAATGCGCTTTTTTCCCGAAAAATTCAAACTTGGTATGTTAAATACCAAGGGATAAAATTGGTCATTTTTATCAGAAGGCAAAAATTTAAAGCTCCTTACAATTCGTCGAGGGATAAAAACACACATTTATCACGAAGTTTGGTTTCTAAGGCATTTTTCGCACTATTGGACTTTTTTCCAAGCTTTTTCTATTTTGTTGATGTTTTTAGGTTTTTACGAGGGTTTTTAAGATTTTTATTTGTCATCCCTCATCCGTCACTTGATATCCCGATGTTAACTTTTTATGTCTGATCCGGCACTTTTTATTATTATTTTTAATTTTCATTCCTGACTCTTTACTTTGCTTCCCTGGTATAAAAAATAACACTTTTATCCTTAAAATGAGGGATAAAAAGCATTGATTATACAAGTCCTTTATAATAATCAAAGGTCTAAGAAAAAATGCATAGGTATAAGTAAGTAAATAATTATTTAGGGATCTGAATATTTTTATACAAGCTATCATGCTAGCATTATGCGCTTCAAAAATTTTCTAATATTAGGGAGTTACGGGCGACCCAACCCACCCGATCGTAAATATTCACACTGAAAATGCTTATCCAAAAAGATTTTCCGAAAAGTATGCCCATTTTCATGCAAATTTAACCAATTTCAAAGGATTTACGCCAAAAAATGTCCTTACAACATACGCATGCTGCAAACCGCATTTTTAAAATTCAGTCCGTTATATTTTAGCCATTTTTCCACGCTCCCTTTTGGATAAAAAAGCCCTCTGATAAGATCTAAACGTGCTCTTTTTTAGTCTTTTCTATACGCAAAATGCAGTTTCTTTATATTTTTTACGACCTCAAAGGTGCTCGTAAGTTGGGATTATGCTCGACACGAAACGGCTTCATAAAGAACTTTTTTTAAAAGAAATATGTGCAAAGAAAAAAAACCTGTCCAGAAATTTCAAAAATTTGCTAAACATGCCCAGATTCTTTTTTTTTAAGTATTACCTATGTATGTATAATGAAACAGATTGTTGTTGTTTCCTATAAGCCATTTTAAACATTATTTATTTTTTGTCGATAAAAATGCAATATCTATTTTTCTAACAAGTGTCTGTTTACAACACAATGTCTATGTTGTTTTGACTAAACGTTTAAATAGATAATGGATGAATATGTAATTTTCTACATGACTAGAAACGTGGAACAAATTAGTTTTAGCACACATGCTTTCCGTCAACAAAATTTTGGTTAATTTGCGCATAATTTAGTTCTGTATTGATTTTAGTCAAACGCCAATTTTGGTTAAGTTAATTCAATGTTCCATTTTATTAGGACAGTTTTATTTTATCAACACTTTTACGAAAACCAAAATCAAATAATAGTGGTCAAGTAGCTTTGTCATAAAGTTTTAAAAAAAGTTTGTTTTTGCAGGCTTTGCCGAAAAGCAGTACTTTCTTTACGCTCAAAGGAACTATTAAAATGGCACTCTTGTAAACAATGGACCGAGTACCTCGCCGTAAGCAGTCGCGTGGATTTAACATGGATGCACCCAGGGAGGCGCTTCGCCCCCCCCCCCTAATTTTTTACAGCATTTTTGACATATTTCATGAAAAAAAAAATAAAATAGCATAATATAGGACATCACGGGGTCTCGCCCCCCCAAGACTCTCGCCTCCCCCCAAGACATATTCCTGGGTGCGCCACTAAGCAATTTTATTACAAAACTTTCGAGAGACATAGTCATTTTTTAACGGTCGATGGTATTGCAGGCTGCGCCAATTTGAATTATAGTTTGGGTGGCATCTATATAATAGGTACATTTAATTACTTTTATTTAGTAACAATATGTCTTTAGTTGAAATTTGGTGCTAATATTACGTATTTGTAAAATCACAGGCTAATATAGTTCGAGCCCTGGTTGCGCCTTTAAATTTGAAACAGGAAAACATTTGTATAAACTTCGCAGTTAAATTTAATTTACAGTTGTTTTGTTTTACAAAAAAGTAGCTAAAAATGTAGTGGAATATTATCAAGTGGGTCTGCGATAACAAGCGAGCGTTCTACTGAAATTGTGAGCCAGTTGCGATGGTGGTGTAATGGTCAGCATAGTTGCCTTCCAAGCAGTTGATCCGGGTTCGATTCCCGGCCATCGCACAATTTTTTTTAAAATATATTTTATATTTACAGCGTACAAAAAATAATGCTTAATAAATTAGAGCTTTTTACGTTTTATTTTAATTCCTTCTCTTTTTTCATCAAGTTATCGCTCAAATAATGTTTTACAGCAACCCTAACGTTTTACAAAATGTTTTTAGGTTTTCAAAGGTATTAGATTTTAGGGTAGGAACTTAATTTCTATGTTTGTTTTCCTCCCACTTCCCCACCAAGCAAATATATCATATTTCAGCGGAAAGTCCCGTTCGTATAGCTTCATCTTGCTCCACACATATAGAGTTAGTAATTCCAGCAACGCAGCTTGCAGTCAAGTCAGCTCAGCTACAAAGCTACCAAATAGCGATTAAGATAATATGTAACGCTGGTATAAAAGTCTAGAAGCTTAAAAACTAAGAATTTGATTTAACATTTAAGTCCTAGCTTTAATTTCACAGTCAGTAAAAGTTTGATTTTCGTTTTTTTTTTGTCCTTATTTTTGACTAATGGGTACCTACAAGTAGGATTATATTGTCCACAAATTTCCGAATTTGATAAAGCTCAAATTTTGGCCAAATTAGATGCCGGTTGGTCGATGCGTCGAGTAGCCGCTCACTATGGACGAAACACGTCGCCGATTCTGCGAATCAAAGAAAAATTTGAAGAAGGGGGAAATGTTAAGCGAAAGCAAGGCACTGGCTTGACCAAAATCAGCACGCTCCAAGAAGATCAGCAACTAATAAAATATTTAAAGGAATATCATTTTTCCAAGACCTGTGAACCAAGAATTGCCTCTAATTTTCCTGTTTCACTGACAACTAGTCGAAGGCGAATAAGGCGTATCAGATTAAGATGTGTGGCAGCAAGTAAAATTATTTTAAATTCAGAAAAAAAAAACAAGCCCGCTTAATTTTTGCTTTAACTCATTCTCTGGAAAATTGAGATTTTTTGAATCACACAGTAATCGAAACCAAATTTTAGTTTTTCGGCCACCAAAAACGCGCTATCAAGAAAAATATTTTTCGGAAAACGAAGACAGCCGGAAAATTTTCTGTGAATGTTTGGGTAGGATTTTGGCAAGAGGACATGGGGCTCTTTTTAGAACCCTTGATAGCTTTAATGCTCAGGCTTATGTTACCATCATGAGAGACGTGATGCTTCCTCAAGTCAGGATTCTTTACTCAGATGGTTTTTTATACCAGCAAAACAACTGCCCTGTCCACACATCCCAAATATTACTACAGTGGTTTCAAGAGAACAATGTAGAGCTTTTGCCATGGCCAGCTAAAACTCCCTATGCCAACAGTGGCGGATCCAGGGGGGGGCAGAGGGGCCCGCCCCCCCCCTCACCCCTTCCAAACATATTAACTTATTTTTTAGTTTAGCAGCATCATTTATTTAAAACTTGTCACAAATTCTACTTATTTTTTTTTTAATTTCGCTATTAATCTTCTTTAGCTGCTAAATTTTACACCTCAATTTCTATCAAAAACCACAAAAAAATGTTTTTTTGATGTTTGCTGCCACTCTGGCCCCTCCCCCCCGGAAATACTGGATCCGCCACTAAATGCCAATCTGATCGAAAACGTGTGGGGAGTTATTTCAAGAAAATTAAAAAAATTAATATTACTCATAGGAACTCGAACCACCTTATGGAACTTATTATACAAGCATATGAAGAATTCATTCATGCAAACACAAAATTGTTTCAAAATTTTGCAAATTCAATGCCTAGAGGACTAGCAATTATTATCCAGGCCCATGGTGTAATGGACCAATTTTTTTTATTTTGTTTTAATAAACAGTTACAAATTATTTTTTTTTACTTAATTAGTAGCCTTATAGAACTGTTAGACACTCAGATAAGAAGTCTCCTTATTAGTTTATTTATTTGTCCTCAGCCCCTTCAAATATTTGTCAAAAAAATTTACCTTCTTTACAAAAATCAGTTAGTTGCAATAAGCCATGCAAACAGAAAATTTTCAAAAAGCCATATCTGCGGCTAACGTTTATAAAAAATGATATCAAAGCAAATGACATCGATTCAAAACAAAAAGTGCTTTTCTATGCATACCAAAGCCAAATCCTCTTCAAAACAAGATAATTTTTTAGTTAATTTCTAGTAAAAAAATTGAAAATACTGCAATTTTTTTTGTTTTTTACTTTTTTTTTTAGAAAAATTACCTACTATTTGATAAATTTTGGCCTCCGCCAGATTTTATGCACCTGTGAGTTTTAATTTCAGAGCTATGGCTTATTTAAAACCGCAAGAAAAAAAAATATCTCCCTTCCAAACAACATCGCCGGAGGGTATTTCAAACCCGAAAAAGCCTTTTATAAAAACAGCCTGCATCTTGATTGATAATTTTATTCAGTTGGTTGGACATACGAGGGCTGTCTCTTATATTTTGCATATAAGAACATAGAGGGCGACACTAATCGAATCTCATTACCAAAACAACCTCAATCTATATCTAACCTAAATTTAAAACGGCAGTATGCTACATACAATGAATTTTCAAGTTAACTAATCAGTCGACAAATGGAATTAAACCCAGAACATTTTCGGGCTATAATTTTTTACACCTTTCGAATGAAATTATCTTAAAGCATGCCTTCCCGAGTTGATTTCTGTTTTTGATAATGGAGCACCACATTAGTTGACAGTTTTTCGTTGGTATGGAGAATTCAAGCGTGAACGGATTAGCGTTAGCGACGCTACAAGGCCAGGTGCACCAAAAACGGCTGTCACCCAGGAAAACATCGATGTTGTTCGCATGCTCATCACGAAAGATCTACATGTGACATATCGCGAGATTGAGGCTTTATTGTGGATTTCAAAGACCTCATTTCAAAATATTTTGCAAAAAGAATTAGAGGTAAGAAACTTAGTTTCGCACTGGATACCGCATCTGTTAACTGAAGAACAGAAAGAAGCTAGGGTCAATTCCTGTCAGAAAACTTTAGACCACTTTAAGGCAGGAAACTTGTAAAACGTACACTGCATTGTCAGTGGTAGTGAATTGTGGGTTTACTTATATAAACTCAGTCAGTCAGTCGTCTGTTTGGGTATTCCAAGATTTGATGAAAAGCCAACAAAAATCATCGGCTCTCGAAGTGTATCCAAAAAGATGGTCACGACATTTGTCTCAAAAGCAGGTCATGTAGCAACCATTCCTCTGGAAGATCAAAGGAGTGTTATTGCCGTTGGTGCATCACCATTTGTTTGCTGAAAGTCATCGCTGAGCTTCAAAAAACGAACCCCGATCGACGTATCACCCTTCACCAAGACGATGCAAGTTCGCACAAAGCACAAAATACGATTGATTTTTAACCCAACAAAAAGTCGAGTTGTTGTCCCATCCTTCATACAGTCCCGACCACAGACTTTAAAAAAATTGGTTCATTTTTTTGAAGTCTGTGGTCCCGACCTAAATCCCAACGATTTGCTGTCCTCTTTAGTACAGATGAGTGATATCGTGATTTTTCAATCACACTGATATTTGTTACTATGATTTTTTAATATCAGCGATTTTTAAACGTGATGTGATAACAGGCGTGATGTTAAGGTAGCGTAACGTAAGTCTCGTTTGAGTTTCATGCGTTCCTGATACTGAGACGATATTTTCTAGATTCTGTTATTGTTATTATGTTAAATGATACCCGGCTTTCGTCGTGATAGCAAATTCCAAGTTGCGATCCTTGAAAATGTTTGATTATGATAAAAAAAAAAACAGATATCAAATCACGCCTTGCAAAAGAAAGAAGTAACGATCTTTATATGTGATTTTTAGATATCAGTGAAAATATATCGGTTCCTGAAATATCGCTCATCTGTATGTAAATCTGACAACTCAATGTAAAATGACAAATCTGTAGAGATGAGCGATATCGTGATTTTTCAATCACACTCATATTTGCTACTGTGATTTTTTAATGTCAGCGATTTTTAAACGTCTTGTGATCACAGTGTTAAGGTAGCGTTAACGTAAGTTGCGCTTGACTTTGAGGCGTTACTGATACTGCTTGGTTTGTTATATGTTAAATGCGGCAGTGAGATTATGTTGTTGATTCTATTATTGTTATTATGTTACATAATACCCGGCTTTCGGCGTAATAACGAATGCCAAGTTGCGATCTTTGAAAATGTTTAATTGTGATAAAAAAAAAACAGATATCAAATCACTCGTTGTGAAAGAAAGAAGGAACGATCGTTATATATGATTTTTAAATATCAGTAAAAAAATATCGGTTCGTGAAATATCGCTCATCTCTACTCTTTAGTTAGTATTTAAATTGTACGTGCATCACACTAACGACGCGACATCGGCATGGCAGCTATCATAACTTTCGTTTTACCTCAAGAGCAATAATAATCCTGGGGCACTTAATCTTTGCGCCAAAAGGGCATTACAAGGGAAGTCCCCGCCGAGGCGCTATGGCAAATCCATGGATAATAGACCTTTATGATGAAAGCTGGATAGATGGAACGCTGGCGGAGAGGCGACAGAAACGTGATGAAAATGGAAAGAAAAACTAATATCGAGATACTGAAGAAAATTATTTTATGTCCTTCGGCTTATTTAACAAACACCTAAAATTTCTTGGCCCAACGATAATTTATTTATACTATGGCAAAACCAAGGATGTCTAAATCCACGATATGCTAGTCGGACAGGCCAAATTCGTAGAGGTGAATAGATTTAGTTTTTTTTTTCCATTCCATAAAATTTCATTTATTAAGTGTATTATTTGTGTAATTATGGTTTTCTTGAAATAAATAAGACGAAAATGTTTCAGTCTATTTATGTTTATGTACACTGAAAAAAAATCCGATTTTATTATTAACAAATATTTGGTAAACCTGATTTTTGTTGTGCTCATTAAAAAATATTAAAAGCAAATATCATAAATTTTTGGTAACAAACCTTTTTTAAAGTGTTTAGTTATAAATAATATTTCATTTGTTTCTTTAATAATTTAATGTTTTTTTAAATATTAATTGCCTTATATTAACCGTAACCAAAACACTCTTTCTTTTAAGGTAACACAACGTCTTTGTTATTAGTACTTAAAATTTCCCAAATATAAATATACTCTTAATATTGGCAAATATTTCTTTGTGTTTATTACAACAAACATTTTTTGTATAATGTTATGGCGTGATTTTGTTATTATAACGGTCTGAATTGGTTTCTATTAATTACCTCGTAAAGTTCACAACAAATTTGGTTACTATTAACAAGCGATATTATCGCGCAATATAACTTTGTACCGTCTCGGCTCGGGCCTTGTCGCGCGTAGATCGTGACGTTTCGGTTGACATATTGTAGGGGAGAGCGGGGCTAGTTGAGCCACTTTTTACATAAATGTAAATAAAAGCATTGCTATATTATTTACAGTTTTACAATTATAATATGTTTAAGGCAAATATTGGTTTTTAAAACTATGCATTTAAACTTAAAAATATACTTTTTTCTAGCACCCTTGCAAGCGGCCCAACTAACCCCACCCACGGAGTAAGTTGGGCCATACGATGGGGCAAGTTGGGCTTGGTTGAATAATTAGGAACTGTATATATACAACATAAAATAACAGGAAATTCCTAGATTATTTTTATTGATAATAATAAAATTCTAAAATTTAACTTTCTTAAGGTGCCCGTCTCATCCCTATTTTTTAGATAAATTACACAATTGCAGTGTTGGAAATTATCCATATGATGCTTTTTCAACCAGGTCATCCAGGGAGAAACTGGTAGCATTAGAGGAATTTTTGTTTTTTCTAGTAAATTCTTCATCAAATTTGGGGGTGCTGACTTTTTTCTTTTTTTGAAATTTGCCTTATTTTGGGTTTTATCAAACATTTTAGAAATTAATTTTTTTGAAATTTGGCAACGATGCGTGTTTGTACTCCCCTATTTTCTCCTCCACAGCTTTATTCTAAAATATGCACATTTTTCTATGGGTTTTTCGCATTTTGCTATCGTTTTAGACCATATTTTCAAAATCGGAAAAAAGTCAGCACCCCGAAATTCTTTTGTTTATCTAACACAACAAAAAAATAAGTTATAATTGGTTTCTATCATATGGCTTGATCGCCCAAATTTTGAAATTGCAAAGGTTTTTTTGTAAATTTATTTTGATCACGTGATCGTCGATTCACGAACTGCGAAAAAGGAAGATGACGTGGTCTGTCGTGCAAAGCAGAAACCTAGTAAGTCAAAAACTAGTGTTTTGGGAAATAGAGTTTGAAGTTTATTTAACTACATACTAACCATAGTTTATTTAACTACATAGTAACTACATTCAACTTCCTTGTTTTCTAAGATAGCCACATTCTAGAAAAACTCTGGTGCCGTTTTTTACGGTTATTTCAATGATATCAAAATCTCATTTTTGAGTAAGTCGAGTTACTAGGTTTTTGCTTTGCATGCCAGCGGTACTTTCTGATAGAAATCTGTAATTTTTTCTTAATTCTTAATTTAGTTTTGACATCAATTGCACAGCGGCGCTGTTACACAGGACAGCTGTTTTTGACTTTTCCAGTAAAAACAAATATTTCTAACCCAAGAAAAATAAAACACTAAATAAAAATTGATTTAAACATTTAAACGAAAAGTACAGGCTGCTTTCTTTTTTAAAAACGCAAATACTGGTACCTGTGAATAAAAAATTCTACGAACCACAATATAGCTGGCAAAACGCGGTTTTCAAATTTAGATTGAGAAAGTACATTCCCGAAGTAGTATCAAAGTTTGTCACAATATTTGAGAAAATAACATAGTACATATACCTCAAAAGCGACAGCAGCTAGTTGTTTTCACAAATAAATTGAAAATTTCATTTTCAACAAAAATAAATTTACCTCAACACCCAGAATGACTAGGTCTTTTCCTATGGATAGCTGTACATGCCTCCTGGCGAAAATTTGTTTTTTAAATAAGACAACTTGTAGTATTACCAGAGACAATATAAGAAAGAAAATAAAAAAGTGAGGGTGCAAGCATAATAGAGATGTGGGGACATGCATTTTTGTAAACGATAAGGTAAAGTTTTGACCAATTGTATGTTTACTGCCTTCAATAAGAATCTTCTTTTTTATGCTATTATTGGAGACAACATATAAAAAACAAAATAAAAAAACTATAACTTAAAACATGTATAAAAAAAATCTACTTTACCCAGTGACTCCTATCCCTTGGTAGCCAGCTCTTAGATCAATAAACAATGCCCCCATATAATAAACAAAGATACCAGGAAATGATGTAACTCTATATTCATAAAAATTCTACTATACCTATTAGGGACATTTTGAAACACTTTGACAATTGTTATCGTTATAGTTGTTGTCTAGGTATCACAACTTAGGTTGAATTACTTTATTTGCCTGACTATTTTTGCACTTACCTTTAGTAGAATCTTCTTTAATTAAAGAATAATACTTTTAAACTAATTTTTTTTTAAAAAAATACCAAAATGCACAAACTTGACTGTGGTTAATAAGCACTTTATAATTATTGGGATTTTATTGTTACTTAGTAGTTATTTACTTTTTCATCACATTTATGTCTAACAACTGACCTCAAAGTGTGTAAAGTTTGGTAGTTTTTTTAATAAAAATAAGCTTAAAAGTATTATTTTTTAATTGAGGAGGATTCTACCAATAGTAAGTGTAAAAATCGCCAAATTAGTCAGGTTGTGAAACCTTAAAAATAACTATAACAATAACAGTTGTCAAAATTTTTAGAGTTTTAAAATGTCCTTATTATCTCTGTCTTTCCAACTAAAAATATAATGGCTAGATGTAAACTCCAGTTCAAAAAAATTGAGACAAAATTTACTGACAGTTTGATGAGTCCGACATTTAAATGTTAATTGTAATGTTACATTTGTCAATAAAAAGTGTCTCAATTATTTTCCATTGGAGTTTTATGTACCTATGAGAACTTTCTTGGTGTGTTCATTGAACATTTTTTAAAACAACCTGTTCTACATTTATAGATCGTTTTTGACAAAGCATGTTAAAAGTTATCAGGTAGGATATTTCAGTTCAAACCACATTTTAGGTTAATTTAGATCAAGTTTGGATCAGGGTGTTTATTCTTGATTGTCTGTACCGTGAGGTGAGTGCTCACCTTGTGGATTCATTTCCCCATGTAATAAGGTGGTGAAATCATTTCAAGTTCACCCGTGAAAGTGAACTTTTCACTCACCTCACCTCACAGAAAGTAGAGAATAACCATCCCGATCTGATAAAACTCACCCTTCAATTTGTTTTTTTTTTAAACAAGGCAAAAACAGATTTTATTGTTTGCAGAGGAGTTTTGTGTTTCTCTCAGAACAGTATCAACAACCAATAAAAACATTTTTATTAAAAAAAGAAAACCCGAGAGAAAACCATATTCTTACCTACTGCATATTTATGTTTTCTTGGAACATAGATTTGTTCAAAAATATTATCTTTTAACAAAAACACTTTCTAAAAGTAAAACAGGAAGCTAATATTTAATTAAAAAAAGTTTTTAAACAATTTCTAATTGAAGAAAATATTTTGGGACAATTTCCTTCCCCTCCTTCAAACAAATTTTAGAAACTTTATAGTAGTACATAATTTGACATAGGTGCAGAGGTGCACTATAAATGAAGCTCAGAAAAATTACTTTTACATTTATTTATTGTTTAAAAATATTTATTATTCTATTGCTACAAATAACAAATATATTGCTGCCGATTTATTGTTTTATTTTCTTTAAATAAATTACAGCATAGTAATAAAAATAGAAAACTTCTTAACAGGAGCGTGAAAAAAAATTATTAGAAAATATCTGAAAATACACTCTACTACAGTTTTAAAAAACAACCAATTATTTTTTATTTAGGAAAACTATTTTCTAACATTTAAATCTACAGCCTACTCAGTTATTATTATTATAAATTTACATTCTATATTCTTATAAATAAACTCTAAAATAGTTCTATAATCAAATTCAAAATAATTGAGACACATTTTATTGACTGTTTGACAGATGTGGCATTATTAATAATCTTTAAATGTCAGACTCGTCAAACTGTTAGTAAATGTTGTCTCAATTTTTTTGAATTGGAGTATATAGAGCATACACACACAAACAGTTAGGTTAGGTTAAATTTTCTATATTATAAGTAACATTCAAAACAAATTTTCTTACAAAAGGTTCAAACATAATAATATAATATATGGTCGTTGATTTACTGAAAACTAATTTGTGTTCAAAATAAAATTTTACAGAAAAGAGAAAAAAGGTTTATGATGCCATTTATAAGCTGTCTGGATCCTTTTTTTATCCTTGCTTCAATTAACGTTATTATTACATTTTTTTGCAAATAATTTTATATAGGATATCCATTATGACTAGGGCTAATTGATTATGCAAAAAACTTATTTTTGAAACAAATGTCACATATCAGGTTTCATCGAACCAACGACGATGTACTAGTAGCTCCTGTAATTTGTTGTGGAAATTTTAAACTGTTGATTTTGAGTACCTGATTTCTTATGGAGTGTGAACTTGTATTGCACTTAGTAATTCCTAATAGTCAACCACCATCATTATTTCTGAAAAAAGAAATTTATCATGAAAATAAAAAGCACATTATACACGAAATTATAAAACTGGCACTTTTTGCAAAGCAATTCATCAAATTGTAGAGAAAAAAATCCCCAAGATAATAATAATAATACAGATGTATTTCACTGTTTTTTATTTATAATCTATATTTCGATATATGTTTAGCAATTTCGGTTAGTACAGTAATTTGCTTAAAGCAATAAAAAATACTCTGCCAATAAGCCCCCTAAGCTCACACTAGGTACTATAGTTATAGTGTATGTGTGAGCTAATATAACTAAAAACTGAAATATATTTTATTTAACTCCAGACTAAATTACCTTTTGTTTGATACCACACAAGCCATGTTTTGACTTAAACTCAAATTTTTGAAATCTACCCCCACCCTTAAAAGAACAAAAAACTAAAATGTGTTTTGTTAAACTCCGGACTCAATTACCTTTCGTTTGATATCACACACGCCATATTATATTATATAACTCTAATTTTTGAAATCTACCCCCACCCTTTTATTTGGTTTCTGTTCGGTGGATTTTGTTCATTTTTAAATGGGACCATCTCGACGCAAGACCCAGCCTAGGTACCAAATTTCATTAAAATCGGCCAAGCGGTTTTTGAGTTATGCGCGTTGGTCGTTACATACAGAGATACAGACAGACAGACATACAGACAGACAGACGGCGCAACAAAAAAGTTTCAAAATCATCTGAAACGCAAAGATATATATAAAATTTTTGAAATCGGAGCAACTTTTTTTTTCTTTAAAAAATTAGGATCACCATAGCTCACACTACTATAGTATAGTATATGTGTGAGCTAAAAATAATATTAAATGTATCTTTTAATATACAGGCCGTTTCAACAAAAACTTAACAGAGGCCTTTTGGGGCACTTTTGTGGATTTTGTTGGCAAGGGGACCCGTTTTGGCTATCATGCATTCCCTCCGAGGGGTATGCTTTACTAATATATTTTGGATATGAAAAGTGGGTCTAATGATACCTTGTTTTGGTTTGAATATCTCTACAACCATGTAAAAATTTTGAAAAGATTTTGATTTTATATTTTTTGGATTTAATATTAATAAATATGAACATTTGAAGGCAAATATGACAATACTCTGCCAATTTATGGGCACTTAAGCTCACACTAGATACTATATTTATAGTGTACGTGTGAGCTAATATAACTAAAAACTCAAATATATTTTATTCAACTCTAGACTCAATTACCTGTCGTTTGATACTACACAAGCCACGTTATTACTTAAACTCAAATTTGTGAAATCTACCCCCACTTTAAAAAAAAAAAACTAAAATGTATTTTGTTTAACTCCAGACTCAACTACCTTTCGTTTGATATCACACACGCCATATTTTCACATAAATTCCAATTTTTGAAATTTACCCCCACCCTTTTTTTGTTAAATAAACTAAAATGTATTTTGTTTAACTCCAGACTCAATTACCTTTCGTTTGATATCACACACGCCATATTTTTACATAAACTTAATTTTTGAAATCTACCCCTACCCTTTTATTTGGCTTGTGTTGGGTGGATTCTGTTCATTTTTAAATGGGACCATCTCGAGCCAAAACCCAGCTTAGGTACCAAATTTCATTAAAATCGGGCTAGCGCTTTTTGAGTTATGCGCGTTGGTCGTTACAGACAGACATACAGACAGACAGACAGACAGACAGACAGACAACACAACAAAAAAGTTTCAAAATCATCTGAAACGCAAAGATATCTAAAAATTTTTGAAATCGGAGCAACTTTTTTTTTCTCGAAAAAATTAGGATCACTATAGCTCACACTACTATAGTATAGTATATGTGTGAGCTAAAAACTAATCAATAGATTTTAAAATTTTTACATTGTTGTAAAGATATTTAAGAAACCTTCAAAATAAGGTATCACTAGGAGCAAAGCATACCCCGTAAAGGACATGCATGCTACAAAAATTTCAAGATAGCTAAAAAGTGTCCCCTTTGGAAACAATATCGACGGTTCCAAGGGTTTTTTCAAATTCTATCAAGAAATATCTGAAAAGGTCTTTTTGTTGAAACACCCTGTATATGGTTACATGGAGGGTTAACTAAAAGCAGATATTCCTTTCTAATGGGGAGGATTTTGACTTTGCAGAGCTAGGTGTAATAGTATGTCAACTCGATTTTTTGCAAGAAGAACTAAGTTTGTTAGGGTCTAATAATGTCAAAAATATAATTTAGATAAAATTTATAAATGTTCTAAAAACTCACACAAGCATAGATGACAAAGCAAAATTATCATTCCAGCTTCCCTTATTTTTGTCTACTCTCTTTGTTCCTTCAGTATAAAGATGAAAATCCAATGTAACATAGCAATGTTCATCCCCAACTGGATTTTTCCTAAAATAAGAAAACATAATAATTTTACTACATTTTTATGCAACTTACGATGGTTTCTAGTTTTTAGTTTGATAGCTATTGTTTTAATTTAAAGGTTTTTTTATTCTTAATAGCTTTAAATATATTTTTGTTTCTAAAACTTATTAAAAGGTCACATCAAAAGATATGTATGCTTTGGATTTATAAATAACAGGTCATTTCATACCAAATTAACCAGCCTCCAGTATTGATCAACTCCGATTTTAATGATTTTTGGTACAGTTATACATTAATAAACTGAAAAATCAAAAATTTAAGATTTTTTTGACAAGTAGTTCTTTTAAATATTTTTTTAAATTGCAAGTTTGACCTGACAAAAAAAAATATCTCAAACTCAGTTTCTTTTTTTTTTTTGCTCTTTGACTCTTCTAATCAGCTTCAAATCCTCTCTTTTAGTTTTGTAGATGTTTCTCTTCCCATTTGATAACTTTGTAGTTATGTTGTGTTTCTTCTTAATGCTTTTCAGTGTTTCTTGCTTGTTTTGTATATGTGTATATCTATTTCACTGCAAATTTTTAAACTGGGATTGGTAGTGGGTTTTAAAAATGTTTAAAAAAACAATCAAAACTGTTTAAAAACATCAAAATTTTTTTAAAAATTGACATAACCTGTCTAATGAAACAAGGCCAACAAAAAAATAATCAAAGGCTAAATACTAACGCTGCTGCCCATGTTATTTTTTTTTCGTTGTCCACACTATGAATCGAAATTTTGTCGCTAGATGACGCCCATCGAACAATAACAGACAAAATTGATGGGGGAATATTTGAGAGAGACAATTTTTAAAGTCGGTAAAGGACAAAAACTATTATAGGCAACCAAGCCAGGGGAATCTCTTTATCCTCCGTTAATTTTTTGGCTGTTCCAAAATTTCCTTAGATTGTGACGCTGGCCTTAAAAAACAAACATTATAAAGTAACCTAATTCTTGCTCTAGTCTGAATCGGAATTACGGTTTTAGCAAACATAAGTAAACCCTGCATCAGCACATGTTTCATGGGCCCAAAACTTGTAAGTTAAACATTGTACCCATTTTTCTTTTGGTTTGCTGTTTGAGAATGGTTCCATGCAGACTAGACAAAATGTTTCCTCTTCATCATCGCTGTCATCTTTCAGTGTCCTTTTCTGAGTAGTTTTTCTATGCTTCTTTTCCTTGAAGACATTTTTGGTTACAGATTTTTCTTTTTTTTTTAACTTTTTTCACGTTCTAACTCTTCTTTAACCGGAGTTTCAGTTAGTACAGCTGTTGACCATTTTCTTCGGTTGATATTCTTGGTCTTTCTTTCGCCAGCTTTCGAAAAAGCACGAATTTTTAAAATTTCCCTAGATCGATTGGTAATAATAGATCACACAATTTTAAGTCAAGTCAAGGTGTTTGCCTCAAATTTGAGTTGAAGGGTCTGTGTGATGTCATAAATAAATAAATGGCGGCTTTTTTACTGTTTTTTCACAATCTTTGGCTTATAACTTCTGCCAATAACTTAGTTTTACAGAAAAACTAATCGTTTTTTGTTTGCAAGAGAACACCAATCAAGATTGTGAAGAAATTAGCTTTATATCTCCAAGACTAACAAAGATACCGCGTGAACAAGTCCACATCTAGGGGGCCTAATTTCCATAAGAGGATAAAAAACAGATAGAATATAGCATATATTAATAAGAGACCGCAATATGCCCGATTCCAGTCGAAAGCGTTTCAGCGTTACCAAAGGTAACTTTGATAAATAACTACAGGCGCAAGTCGTCGCAGTCTTCAAGAGGCGGACAATCTAAAACATTTGTTTAGGGCGAGAATTATCACATGACGTGATTTTTAGTCCATCATACGTACGCATGCTGATTTTAACCTTAAAATAAAAAAAAA
Source organism: Aspidapion aeneum (assembly GCA_963576565.1). Taxonomy (NCBI): domain Eukaryota; kingdom Metazoa; phylum Arthropoda; class Insecta; order Coleoptera; family Brentidae; genus Aspidapion; species Aspidapion aeneum. The sequence continues at coordinate 43,382,065 of OY755044.1, forward strand.
TGTTTTTAGAAAATGTATGGGGTTAGCTGGGCCGGTGGCCCAACGTGCCCCGAACTTTTTGGCTCAACTAGCCCCACACCTACATACAAAATTGAGAGAGTCGGCAACCATGTTTGCGTAAATATTAGCATCGTTATAATTTCATTAAACTCTGTCTAAATATGTAAAGTTAACTATAAGAAACCGAATGGGGGCATGCAGGTGTAACAAAACAATCTGTAAAATGTTTTCCGAAATAACAAAAAGTTACTTACGAGGTCCAAAAAAAAATGGCTCTGTAATGAAATAGCGCGTATCAAAATAGCGCGTATCAAAATAGTGCGTGATCAAAATAGCGCGTATCATAACTGCGCGTGATCAAAATAGCGCGTATCATAATGGCGCGTGTTCAAAATAACGCGTATCAAAACAGCGCATATCAAAATGGCGCGTGTTCAAAATAGCGCGTATCAAAATAGCGCGTATTCAAAATAGCGCGTATCAAAATAGCGCGTGTTTAAAATAGCGTGTGTTTAAAATAGCGCGTCTTAAAACAGCGCGTCTAAAAATGCCGCGTTTTGAAAGATCGCCAATACAAACGTCGCTGTTACAAAATAGTTCGAGTAATGGGTCTCTTTCTAACATATTTAAAAAAAAAAAAACTTTCCTGACTTTTTTCCCGGGATCCTATAGGGTGTAACCAAACCGAACCGAACCGAACCGAACCGATTCAATCCTCACCGAATTGAAATGAATCGAACCAAACCGAAACATTTTTTCAAAAAATTATTTCCCTAAATTAGCTTCCCGATCCTTATTTTGGTAGGTTTCTATTCTGACCTGTGACTTGGTGACATTTTTTTTTGGTGGAAAAAGGTCAGGGAGTTACTGGAAAATATGTTTGGGTTCGGTTCCGTCCGGTTCGGTTCGGTTTGGTTACACACCCTCTAGGATCCTTAGTCCGAGCTTTAGTCGAACTGTATGAGTTGTGTTAAGTATAGCAAGCCATCGGTTTATTTAACGGTTAAGTAAGTATAACTTATCTCACCTTGCTCAAACTGTTTAGGTGAATATACCTAAGCAGACCTGATACGCGCTATTTTTACACGCGCTATTTTAATACGCGCTATTTTGATCACGCGCTATTTTGATTCGCCCTATTTTGATACGCGCTATTTTGATACGCGCTATTTTGAACACGCGCTATTTTGATACGCGATATTTTGAACACGCGCTGTTTTGATACGCGCTATTTTGTTACGCGCTATTTCGTTACAGAGCAAAAAAAAATAGGTCAAAATCTGTTCCTTGGAGATACACACATCACAGATTCTCACTGCGGACTAATACATGAGCAAAGGCGACTTTGCCACGTGGGTGGCGCTGGCATCTGACGCCTAATTGTCGAGTTAATAGGGGTGTCTCAACGTGCCCCTATGCCCAACCAGCCCCGCTCGCCCTACGTGAGTGCCGCGGTATAGACCGAACCGACCCGACGCCCTACGTAGCATTGTATTACAGACCGTCGCAGAAAGTGTGCCCAAAAATCAAGGGGACGCCATGTTTTGGGAAAAACATTTACCAAACAAGGTTTAGTTTTTGTGATTTTGTACTAATACGGACCTAAATACGGGGGTATTTTTATGGCATCATAATGGTGTTTCGGTTGCAAGAGTCGAAGTAAATACAAAATCATCAGGAATAACGCTTTAAAGGTAAATATTTAGAGGTAGAAATATAGCTTCAAGAAAAAAAACGTATTCATTGTATAAACTTTTTGTTCTGTGGAAACTGATTGCTTTATAAACAAACAGTAAATAGGATTAATTTTTAATTAACTGATTTATGTGCTAATTGACGACAAGTATCCACAGGCGTAGGTTTTGTTTGTTTTTAATATAAAACTCATACTCTTTTTTTTTGTTTCAGATTTCCGCTTAAAGATGGAAATAAATCTGGCTTTGTTGGTTAAAAACATGCATCTTGCTGATTGGTCTTCCACAATAACAGATCCTATTAGAAATCACAAAAACTATCCTATTTAAAGGGCAGTAAGTATAGTACGTATTATTTATTATTTTTTTAGAATGCTTTATATTTGTATTTTGTGATTTTAATAATTTTAAATTTGATGTCATTTGAATCTTGGCTTCAATTCTTTGAATTAATTATTAGAGATTTTTAAGCAAAGAGCCTTTAGTATGAAAATGTGAAGTTTAAACCTTTTAACTTAAAGCAAACGTTTAATGTTCTGTACAGTGGCGTATATAGAAAAAAAATTCGGGGGGAGGGGGGTCCCGAGACGGTTGAGGAGGGGCTAGACCTCATGAGGCCGTATTTTAGGCTATTTTATGTTTATATTCATAAAATATGTGGAAAATATCTAAAAAAAAACTTAACTTTGAGGGGGGGGGGGGGCCCTTTATATATGCCACTGGTTCTGTATTAAATTTACAAATATATAAAATTTATTTTCTTTTTCAGGTCAGCACTGACTTGGAAGTGGAGGAAGTAATTGAACAAAGGAGAAACATTTTAAAAAAACATGAGCTACCCATGCTGTCTTTCGTAATGGTGGAGTCCCCAACTTATAGTGAGGTAAAATCCGTTTATGTCAGTTTTGACAAAATTTTGTGTGCATCTCACGTGGAACAAACGTGGGTATATCTCATTAACCAAGCTTTGCAAAAAAACAAAGATTACCAGCCACCATAAAAAAAATTGCGATGTGACAGATCAGTCATACTTTACCAGACTTCATGTCTCTGAGACTACAACCTTATTGTATAAAAAAAATATCTAGTTGTTTTTTATTTATATATTAGGTATTGTACTAGAGTAAATTTGTAGGGTATTTCAAGAAAAAGCTGCAAAAAGGGTATATTTTTTATATTTGTATATGCATTAATATGACTCCACAGGTTTAAAAAGATCCATGGTCTTTTTAGAAATATTTTTCATTAAAACAACTTCTTTTTTATTATTATTAAAATTCTGTTATTATTCTATACCTTATTCATTTGTATAGGGTTAATGGGAAAAGGGACACCAATTTTGATCACACAACTTTATTTCTTTTCGACGATTCATTTTCATCTTCCTAAGGCTAAGGTGTGTAGCCCGAGGAAGACAAAAATGAAAATTGGTTTCCTTATTTCCATTAACCCTATAGAAATATACAGGATGTTCATTTTGAAATTTCCCAACCCAGATTTCTTGAAAATGATTTTTTTTTGAAAAAAGTAAAAACAGGTCAATTAATTTATTAAAGAGGACACATTTTGGCTATCTTACAGTTTTTGTAATACACACCCCCTTTGAAAAAATAAGTGAATATGTCAAAAACAAATTGATAGATTTTCAAAATTTTTACACCTTTGTAAAGACATTTAAGAAAACTTAAAAAAATATAGGGGTAAAATGTACCCCTCAAAGGGGGTGTGTACTACAAAAATTTTAAGATAGCCAAAATGTGCCCTCCTTAATAAATTATCTGACATGTTTTTGATGTTTAAAAAAAAATCATTTTCGAGAAATCTGGGGTGGGAAGTTTTAAAATGAACACCCTCTTTATTAAACAGAACGTGAAACCTACAAATACCTTATTAATGCAAAATAACTAAATATAATTACAGCTACTAATTATATAATAACCCATAATTAATTCATTTAATATTAAATAAGAATGATCCTTATAATAAATATACAGTATATTAATAATTAAACTCACATATATTTTTAAATACCAATATAACTATTACCAGACGATTTTGTTTTTATTAACAAATATTTGTTTCAATTGTTGAAATTTATGAATTGTTACCTGCAAACAAATATCTAATAAGCCAAATATGGGCAACGCATTTGGTAACAGTTACAAATTGTTTGTTATTGTTACAAAATTCTTCTCTCAGTGTACCTAGGGCTCAAAACTATGAACCGATTTTGATGCGGTTTTTTTCGTGAAGGCTCTTATTTTCCAATGAGTTTTTGGTAAAAATCAGTTAAGACGTTTCGGAGATAATAAGTCTTTTACAAATCAATGTTAAGGTCATTACAACCAGTGGCGGCGCATGCCCTTAAATAGTGAGGGGCGGGTAACTTATAACGTATAACTTATAAACTAAAGAAAATTTTACATTTAGCAAACAAAACATATTAGGGGTTTTAAAAAAATATTATGGGGTTTAAAAAAAAATGAAGGAGTACAGGGCTCCTCTTGCCTCCCAGGCCCGCCGCCACCGAATACAATAAATACATTATAATCGCGTATAACAAATAAATTAGAAACTTAATTTCGGAATTTCATTGTCTTTATATTTTTTACATACCACGTTTCGGTTAGTAAGGATCTCTAACCGTTTTTAAATGTAAATTAAACAATCTAGATTACGCGCTACTTCTTATGCTATACTATATACATATACTACTTGGTGTGCAGTCAGGTGAGACGATACGTCTCCTTTTTTATACATCAGAAGCTTGTTTTCCATGAGGAGTAGTTTCCATAATATGTTTGGTATGCCCGTGCTTGGTTGACTGAAAACTGCTTTGTTCTGCAATATAAATGCAGCTTCAATAAACTTTTGCTAATGCGACTTCTTGTGCAATACTTTAGCTTCATACCATTGAATCATGCGACCATAACGGATAACGCTATAACGGATTTTTCAATATCCTCTAATTGGGTACCACTTTTTTATGTTTCTTTAGACCAACCTGAAAATGGCGTTTCGTCTCTCCTACATATGACTTACCACACTCACACCGGATTTGGTAAATGCATTCCTTATTATTTAAGTGATTTTCTGGTTTTGTTTTAGTTACAAAATTTCTTATCTTATTTCCCGATGAAAATACTTATAATTAAAATTATAGTGTTTCACTATTTGTCTTATGTTTCCTGGCTAGTAACACCCAAAAGAATATTATTTTGAGAATTTGCTACGTTTAGTTTGTTTTTAATTTTAGATATCGTTGAGTTTATTAATTTCTTGAAATAACCATTCTGTGGTAAGTATTTACAGGTATACATCACTTATTACAACTCCTTGTTTCCTAGCAATAGAATGATTATACTTAAAATGTAGGTACTGTCCCGTGAGTGTAGGTTTCTTATATACAGTGGTTTGAATGTTTTTAACACACGGATAGAAAATGGTAAAGCCGAATCTTTTTCAATTGCCATTGTCAGATGGTGTAGAAAAATCTACTGTTTTTCTTCAACATTTTCCGGTTATAAATTAAATCATTGTATCGTAGTCATAGTTTTGGTTTGACTCTTGCTGTGTTGATCGCATGGTCCTCAAATCACTCCATATAGATGACTGGCGAAAGAGACCCATCATTTTGCGCGTTCCACTTGAAAGTAAGAGTTACGTAGTGTCATCGGTTTGTAATTTGCCTTAGTTAATTCACCTCATCTCATCTCATTTATTTGCAGGTTGGTGTTAGGATTTTCTATATTAAAACGTACAAATCTATCGCCAGTATCTAATTCGATCCTGTTTAAAATCTCTGCAAAAGGTTCCGAGTTTTTGACAAACGATTCGGACTTACCCTGTAATGTATGTGTAGCAAACCTTGTGACGTCATTACTTTCAACCGAATAATACACAGGTCCTGTGCTATTTTTTATTTTCGATTATTTTCATCACTGAAAATGGTGTGATTTAAGTGGGATTGGAGAAGGTGTATTTAAATAGTTTACTTACAGTATATTTTCGTAAGTTTCCAGCTTTTACAGCTGATTTGGAATTATTGTTTAAACAACATAGATTTTTTTGTAAGTATTTAAAAATTATTGTTTTTTAAATAAAGCTTTCAAAAAAAAGGTCGGTTGTGGTCTGGTTAATTCTGTCTTCTTTTTGGTGTATTGTACCACTGATTTCTAAGTGATTTTTTAGCTTTTTTACTCGAATTACCTGAATTATGATGGAGATTTATAGGCGGGATTTTTGGAAGAAAAAATTTACCGATATCTTGAACCAATTTGAACCAAATCTTCCCAAGCGTGTTTATGGCAATCAACTGATTTTAAGGTCACCCAAAACAAGCGGATTTAAGAGATGTAACGTGGTAAAAACCTTCTCCCCTATATAAAAATGTATGGACGTTTAGTTAACAAATATCGGACCAACGGTATAATTATCCCCCCACCCCTAGAATGTTTTTTACATAATTAGTGTTTTCATCGACCATTACCCCCCTCTGCCACCCCTAGAGTTTGACCCAGATCCACACTTAAGGGGTATTTATTCCTAAACCGCTTTAATAGAAAAATTATTATTAGGCTAAGAGTATGTGCAGACTTTCCAAACTAAACAATTTCCGAGTTATAAGTAAAGCCGAAGTTTGAAGTTTCTTTTTCAATACCGTGTACCGTGTGTGATGCATTCTACACGATTTTATCAAAACCAATCAGAAGCGAAGTCGTTTAAACGAGTTTAAATAAGCTCAAGCGATCTTCGTGCCGCGATAAGCACCTATAGGGAAATTAAAGCTGTACAAACGCTACACACTCGCGGAAAATGTGTCTGAATTTATACGTGAAGTTTTGGAAGTTTTCCTTAGCATGTGCTCGAGATAGTGGTGCTAGGTGGGTAAGTAACTAATGGTTTTAATTTTCGTCTCGGCGTGTTAATTTAGGCCATTGTTACGAATCAATTTGCCCCAGAAAGTTAGTCGAATATTGACCATTTAAATTTATTACGGAATTTAAATACGCTGAAATGCTCAAATTGACTACCTACCTGATGTTTGGAAAATTGCATTCATATCCTCAATACATGAAAAAGGAAACAAGCTGGATTGCAACAATTACAGTCGAATGTTAGTAGCTAGTACCTACTCTAAGTAGATTGTCAGGCGCGGATCTACGGGGGAAAGGGAAATCCCCACTTTCGAATCAGGCACAGATTTTATATTTATTCGACAGATGTATAGAGTTTCAATAATAATAAAATTTAATATTTTTTAACACAAACAATTCAAAATGGCGAATCGAAATTGGCGGAGTTTTTTATTTATAAACCGATTTGTCTCAAATTTGAAATACAATACGGTGTTAAGGTTACTTGATACAATTTTTGACTTAAATCTAAAAAAAATCAAAATGGCGCTTCCAAAATGGTGGAATTTTCGATTTATAAACAGGTATATAGCAAATTTAGAACTTGGATACGAACTACATTTGAAACTTTATTTTTTAATATCGCTGATTATGATTTTTGATGTAAACTTTGTATATATCAAAATGACCGATCAAAAATTAGGCACTTCTCCATTTATGAACCAATATGTAATATTTTTAAAATTTGCGGTCTTTAAGGTCTCTAATTATGACTTTTAAATAAAACTAAAAAAATGAAAATGGCTAATCCAAAATGGCGGATTTTTTCCTTTACAAACCGATATGTATTAAATTTGGATATTTAAACTTTTAAAGGTCGCTGATTATGATTTTTGAATTAAACCTTAGGAAAATTGAATTGGCAGAGCCAAGATGGAGGACATTTCCATTTATAAACCGATATGAATTAAATCATGAAATAATAATAGTGAGCCTAAAATTTTAAAATTTATACATGTTGGCTCATAAATGGCTCATAAAAATTGCAAACCGGAACTACGGCGTGTATCGATATGGACAAAAAAGTGGACATCTGGGTATAAAGTCAACATTGAAAAGTACTATTTTTTTTCATCATAAATTGGCAATAACCCTAGGCTATGTTGGTTCGCATTATTTTTTTTTTACTTTTAGTTTTCAAATAAATTTAATTAAAACTTGCCCGTCCGTAAGGCACAAAAATTTATGCAAAAAAGTTGCTCATTTAAAAAAAAAATTACTACAAAAGTATTAGTTATTTTTAAAAAAAAAATTTGTATGCATAATCTTTACACCTTTAGTAAAGTATTTCCGTAATTTTCTTGAAAAATTATGCAGTAAGTCCTACACTGATAACGTTTTTCTTTCTTTACAATTTTTTTTTTCGAAGTTAATGTTTTCGTGGACTTTAAAAAAAATGTTTAAATTTGTATAAGTTGGCAAACATCTTGTTTTTAGAGAAGAAAAGCGGAAATTTTGTATTTGCTATTTGCTATTCTTAGAAAAAAAATGGTTTCATTTTACATGCTCCAGCGGTATTTATTTTGCATTAGTCGATAGGGATTCAAAACAAGGTAAATAAACAATTATTATTGGCTTGAATCAAGATCAGAATTTATTTATAGCATTGTGATTAGTGGTCGGATACTATCGATAGTCAGCCCTATCGATAGTTTTCGATAGTCTCAAGAGATACTATCGATAGTATTGATAGTACTATCGAAAAAAAAAACATAGTTTCTATTGTTTCGAAATTAGTGGCCTTAGCAAAAGCGACCTACTAGCTACATCTCAGGGGTATGACAATTGAATAAGGAATTTTGGGACATGCAAATAGTGTACGCGGCTTAACCTGGCGGCGAGTTGGTACGGCGGCAAACTGGGTTGACAGAGAGATGGGCTGCCGCGGCGGCGATTTAGATCGGTGCAGGCACGAATTAGTCAGAGAGCAAATTAGCGGTGGCGAATTGTCCCATTCCCCCTGGTCACTATGCAAAACGCGAACCCCCCCCCCCAAATAAAATTCCTAGATCCGCCCCTGAGATTGTACGGTAGGATTCTTAGAGATCTAATAGAGAATGATTTTCATGAACAAGAAGAGGAAGAACAAAGTGGGATTCGTGCAGGCAGGTCTTGTAGTGATAATGTTTTTTGTCTTAAACAAGTAATTGAGAAAAAGAGTGCAAGAAATATAGAGACCTTTGTGGACATACAAAAAGCATATACCATTCCAGTAGAAAAATTATGGACAGTGTTAGAGCAAACAAATATCAATTGTACATATATAAAAGCAGTGGCGTATATAGAAAAAAGTTTCGGGGTGGGCCCAAGGCAGTTTTGGGGGGGGGGCCGAGACCCCATGGCGTATTTTATGTTTGTCTTTATGAAATATGTCGAAAATATCTAAAAAAATCTTAGCTTCGGGGGGGGGCCCGGGCCCCCCAGGCCCCCCCATATATACGCCAGTGTACAAAAGCTATAAAAGAACTATACAAATTATCAAAATCTAAAATTAAACTTGGAAATCGACTTTCAAAAGAATTTCTGGTAACGAAAGGCTTAAGACAGGGATTTTGTCTCTCCAACTAGTACTCTATCATCTAAGTTTTAAGCTCACCTATCATTTTATTATCTACTTCCTACAAAATCCTACTGCCCCTGATTAATAAAAATCATGATTTTAGACCATATAGAGCTACAAAACATAACAATAAAAAATAGTTTTTTCGTTAATCACTACCGACACTATAACTCAATTTTCAAAAAATGATGAAGCTAAAAAATCCAGACAAAAAAGAGCTAAATGTGTTATCACTGTTTTCTCTCAAAATTTTTTATTTCAATAGTACATTTAGTGAACTCAGCTGAAAATTAGAAAACTCAAGTGACAAGAGTATAATAAACCATTAATCCTGCAAGCCAGCAGGCTCCTGGATTAGCATCCCTAGCAGGACTACCCATAGGGTGACCCTTAACTTGAATGCAAGGAGCCGGAATTTACTTGATATACGTTGCGATTTGTTATAAGAGGCTGAACAGAACCGTACTACTAGTTTTTCCAAAGAATATTGGTTGGGTGAAGTGCCTCTTAAGGAACGTTTTCCAACTTTCCTAATACAAATAATACTTTATCTAGGTATTACGTCACTATTAAGGACCAACGTGAAATTTAGTACCCGTGAATTTAAAAATCGAACAAGTTTTCGTGGCTAATCGGGCAAAAAGAAGTTTTTTGGTTCTTTCATATTTTTCCGTGGGTAGCTTAAAAGCTTAACCTCACGGGGCGGGGGTCCAAGATCTATTGGACACCTAATAAGCGCTGACAGTTAACTTTTTCGTCCTTATGGGACCTCAGAACACTGCTTGGTCAATGTGACACCATTTCAAAGTTAATTAGACCGTTTTGTTTCTTATCCTATGAATATAGTGGGAAAATCCTTGCAAGAAGTGCCATCTACCCAGATACGAGAGAAAGCAGAACAAGAGCAGGCCAAACTAAACTGCTATACAAATCGATCAGTGAAAAGATTGATTGCAAAGGAAAAGAAACCATCCGTGACCTACGACAGCTCTTCTGTCTTTCAGGCCAGAGCAACGCTGATTTGCGTTTTTACCCGCCATAAGACGCAAGCGTCAATCAGCGGAATTTTTAAGCCAAATAATACTAACAAACAAGAGAAACAAAAACTTCTTTTTGCCCAACTAGCCACGAAAACTTGTTTGAATATTAAGAATATTTTTTACTTAAGAAACCACAGCGTTTCTCCTGGAAAAGAAAAATTACTAATTTGCCAGTAATTTATAAGAAAAAAATAAATATTTGCCTAACAAAATTTGAAAAAAATATATTTTTAATAAATTAAAAATTCTAAGTCGTCCTCCACTAAATTTATTTAGATCATACTAGTTTCGGCTTAAACAGCCATCATCAGTGATTTAATATCACAGGACCAAATATATAATAATGGTCACAGTTCAATAAAATACAGAAACATCTAATTTAAAGTCTTAAAATTTCAAAATTTACAATATTTAAACATGTTTAGATATAAGTTTTTAGGCGTTAAAAAAATAAGAATTTATTTATTGATATTTTAGTTTGTGAAAATGTTCTAAGAAATACTAAGAAATTTTATTTCAAATTAAAACAATATAATTTTGTGTGTCATGTTTTTTAGATATACAAGTTTAGAAATTAAAGAAATTAAAATTTGATTAACGACAAATAGTAATATTAAATATTACATTTAAGTTTTAGGCTTGGTTGGACATTTTGTCTAAGTCTAATCAGCTCGTTACAGTGTCGAACACTACTTTACCTGAAAATTTTATGAAAATCAGTTAAGCGGTTTAGGAGCTATCGTGTTACGGACAGACACACACAGACAGACATCACGACGATATTGCTAAGATAGGTCAAAATACACCCAAATAACACATTTTCGGCGTTATCTCAAAAAAATGTTTTTGTCGAAAATAATACCTTCTCAGCCATTGCTGCGCGGGCTATGAATGTAAAAAATATTTTGGAATGTGGAAAAGTAATTTTTTGAAGGCATGGTCCCATTAAAGCAATTAAATAAATGGGAGAAACATTTTAAATACGATCCTGCAATAAACCGTTTTATATGCAAAGCGTGTGGTACGGGTTTGCCCAGAGTCCATTTTGTCTTTTGATAAGAGAGATTGTTTAAATACGGCGGACGAGACTGCCTGCCTTTCTCTAATGTGGGCCAGTTAAGGGTTTTTGTAAGGGGTTAATGGCTAGGTTACTTGGCTTTTATGGAAATAAACTGCCCCTCCTTGTTTTTGTTGTAAGTTCGGATGGCGTTTTCAAACCGCGATACACGGACAGCACTTTAAAAAAGGTAATTCTTTTTGATTGCGTTATTAGGATGATTTTTGTGTATCGCCTTAATGCAGAACTAAGTCCAGTTTTCCCATTTTTTTATTTTTTTGCGGAAACCTATGCAGAACTATTGGATGTCTAAGTGATAAAACGTCCCCACCAGCTACCCGACCAATTTAAGCGGTGATTCCTTGACTCGCCCTCAGTCAAAGTAAAAAAATGTTCTCCTGTAAAAACTTAATTTTGTGTGACTTCTTTCTGGGCCTTCCTATTCTCTTCACAAGGGCCTGTGTCCCAGTGCGGCTCGTGACTTTCGCAATGTAATAATAGTTCTTTTTTGATAAAAAATTTTGATAAATTTGTCAGTTTCTCCTCCAACATGGTACTTCGCATGTAGGTCTTAATACATTTGTGATACGAACACCGAAACACTAGTGGATGGAATAGTCATTATTAAGCACAACAGCTTATAAGCTTCATTGAAGATGCTTCTATTCTCAAATAATGTTTCGATTAATCTGTGGGGTTCCATATTATGATATTGATCGTCGCTATAGATTAAAAACGGGTTGTAATTTGCAGTAAAATGGGAAACACCGGAAACATTTTACAAAATAATTAAAATAAAAACCGAATCAGAACTGAATGTAAACAACACGCCGGTAACCGGAAACTATTTTAATAATGTACACAGGTTGCGCATGCGACGTTATCATGACAACCAACAGCCGCCTTCATCCCGCGACATATCGAGTAGACAGGCGAAAGAAAAACAAAAATCGATTCAAAAATTCACAGACGCTGGGCCGGCATTCTGTGCAATATAGAATTCCATAGCGATATGTTTTGTTGCCTGCTAATTCCAGAATATAGAAAGAGAGGACGTGTCGCTATAAAATTCGACAGTACAGAATCCGCTTACGATTTTTTATAGATTATAAAGTGACCAACCGCTCCAACAGAAATGGAAAGTGTCGAAATGGATACAATAAGAAGATCAATGCGAATATCTAGAACAGATCATATAAGAAATGAGACCATAAAAGAATAATGGGAATCGAGGGAAGCATAACGGATGACATCACTAAAAGACAACTGATAAGGTACTGCCATGTACAACGGATGAACTGTGAAAGTTTACTAAAACAGGTCCTAGAATGGCAACTAACAGGCCGCAGGAAAAGAGGGCATCCTAAACTCAACTGCAACATTCAGTCTAAAAATCAATGAGTGAAAAAAAGCTGAGAAGATGATTGTCATGATCGAAGGAGGTGGAGAATAGGCGTCGGACAACGTAGAAAAACGTTCTAAACCGACATAGTAGTAGTAGTAGTAGTAGTAGTAGTAATAGTAGTAGTAACCAAAGCACAGTACCCGGCAGAGAGCTTGCCTTATATATATCAGTGTAGCAAACTAAAGCGCTTTTTTAAAACATTGTCTCTTTCCTCTACAACGCTTCCTTACCTGGAATGACTTTGTACCTCTTCTCGAGCATCACTAGGTGCACTACTTTGTTATTTGTGCTGACACCTTAGTCCAACAAGAAATAATTTTAAGATATCGTTAAATAATGAAACATTCCGCCCTGTGTGCCACAAGTTTTACAATTATCTGATGAATACAATACTGCCACGAGAAAAGAGTTACGGTATCGTGTATTTTATTGGATTTTGTACCTTTTAGACATCTGATATGGCTTAGATTTGTTTTTAGAGCACCTCATTTGTATATGGCCAAAAGTGTTTTGTACTAATTAAATTTCATGGATGGGGTGGCCGTTTATATGGAAATTTTGAGAGGACATTTGGCCATAATATGAACGCTCTATGAACACAACCGTTAAATATGGTTTTATAAAAATAAAATTGTTAATTTTATTTTTTTTCCTTGAAAACGTTTATCCTTTTTTTTTGGTAAACAATGATGGGTGCTTTAAAATATTTTTCCTTGTTTTAAATAAGGACACTCATCGTAAAGCTTGCTCGTGTCCTTAGTTTTGAAAGGTTATTTAGAATGAAGGAGGGGGAGAAGGAAGCACACATTTTATTTGTTGTCATTTTTAGCTTCCTTTAAGGTTTGAAACTTTCATTATCATAGTTGAATGGCTTACGCAATTTATTAGGCAGGTACCTAAGTTTTTAAGAAAAACGCAGCATGCTTTTGTATCAAAACAGGATTTGTAGAATAATAGTTTTTTAGTCATTTATAAGTTTTTACATATTTTTAACTTCTTTGAGATGATATTGTTTTCGACGATTTTTTTTTAAGATAACGCTGAAATTATGTTATTTGTATGTATTGCGATCTATTTTATCAATATCGTCATGTTATCTGTCCGTGTGTGTGTGTGTGTGTGTGTATGTCTGTCCGTAACACGATAGCTGCCAAACCGCTGAACCGATTCTCGTGAAATTTTTAGGTATAATAGTACCATACTGTACAGAGCTGGTTAGATTTTGGGCAAAATGCATTAATGCTAATGACTAATTATGGAGCATCGCATCAATATGGTGCTAGGACGTTATCAGATCCATCATGGATTCATTTATTAATTTTGATACTGTTTTCTGGATCAACAAGTATTATTTTCTTGCAAGACTAGTATAAGCAGAAATAAAATTTTTGGCAACTAGCGACTTGTTTTTAGGCAACTTTTCAGGATCGCTGTACTTTTATAATATTTAAAGGGTCCGGTGGAAAAACGATGAAATTTCATTCAAAAAGTTGAGTAAAACGAAATTTAAAGTGGGAGTCTCAATGTTTTTCTACAGTGCTGCCCATTTTTAGCCGTAGCTTTTAGTGGGATCTCATTGTTTATCCCCTGTAAGGTTTAGTGTGTTACTACTTCACGTTATAAGCTATCCCATTGCGTCAAAATGTCGATTTCGGAAAAAATGGGATTCGGTCGTTTTTCCACTGGACCCTTCATTTACATTTGGCTAACTTGTAACTGTCCTGTGTGATGTAAAACAAATTTACTCAATAACTTATAAATTTCTACAAACATCCTGTGTCATTTTGTTTGTAATGGAATTTGCTGTCGACGCATCCGTTTGAAGTTGAAATTTTGTCTCTGGTGTGATTGTATGCTTTACTTCTTTCTCTCTTTTAGAACATTTTATTCTTTACTTCTTTCTAGTTAATTTTAGTTTTTATCAATTAATCCGTTCTTTTAACAGCGTTTCTATTCCTGTTTTTTGTAAAACATACTTTTTTGTATCCCTAAAATTGGAATTTTTACTAATAAATTAAATAGTTTACCTATATTTAATATTAGCTAAATTAAACCATTGTTTGAATCAGGGACGGATTTGGAACTTGATTTGGGGGGGGGGGGGTGAAATATTATAATAAATATTGCATAAAACTATTTTGCATAGTGACTAAGAGGTGTATTCTGAGTGTTAAAACTAAATATAGTTTGAGATTTGGGGGATTTTCCCCTTATTTCCTCCCGTCCGTAGATCCGCGCCTGATTAAATACATTTATTGAATCAACGTTTAAAAGTCGCTAATTTTCTGACCTTATAAGGTTTTTTGAAAGCTGACTTAGATTAAATAAATTCATTAATAAATGGCAAAGAATGCATCGCTTTCGTATTTGTCTGAAAAAGTCGAAATTACTAGTAATTTGAGCTGAGCTTAAACTACTCTTCTTAGCTGGACGAATTTTACTCTGTTCGAATTTTCATCGACTAGGACAAAATGGGACGCGATGTTAAAGGCCTGTAGCCAGGCTAAAAATGACTCCTGCGGGATTATGCATCGAACCGGGAACGGCCAATTTTAGCGAATTTTCTGTTAGATGACTATTCAATTTTGCCGTCACTATTACTGCTAACCTCTAATAGTCCCTTGGTTTATGTCTTCAATGTAAAATGAAATTGGATACAGTGATGCCAGGTCTCATGCTTTTGCATGAGATCTCATGTTTTCTAGACAAATCTCATGTTATCATTATTTTATCGCAAAATCTCATGCTTTCAGCTTACAGAGACAAAAATAAATTATACTTAAAAATTAATTATAGAGGTTTTTGATTGTCGAAAAACTGTCATTAGCATTAATGGTTGTTAACGAAAATTTAATCAGCTCGTAAGAGTGTCGAGCACTATTTTACCTAAAAACTTTATAAAAATCGGTTCAGGGGTTTAGAAGCTATCGTGTTAAGGAGATAAATATTATACACATGTGTTTTTTCACAGTTATATTAATTATGCAGTAAAACTTTTAATAAAGAACTAAATGAACTTTAAGAGTGCCTTCTTCGAAATGTTATTAAAACGTTTTTTTGTAAATATTTTATTTTCACAGTAAAATAATTGTTTTTTTTATCCTAAAATAGAAGTGCTTTTAATGTATTTGTTCAAATATATTAGAGGTACTATAAAAATATTGAAATTATAGTCCTTTTTTTAATGGCACAGATAATGCTACAAATGCTTTACAAAAATGTGATTTTCTACCACTTCAATAAATATAAATAATGTAGGCGATACTAAATTAGTAAAAAATAAGCACTTTGCTACCGTTGGCCAGCAGTTCCCAATAGTTGATGTACAAAATTAGTACAGTTCCGTCAAGTTGATATTTGTTGGGCACCTGATGGATTTCACCGATGGTTCACCGATGGTTCACCGATGCATTTAGGAACTCGATTGTTCTTATCGGTAAATTTAGAGACGCCCCTGTTGTAGTGTAATGTATATTAAATGTGAAGAAGTACTCCATAACTTTCTGTAGAGGTTCCAAGGAATGAAAAAGAAAATCTCTGTCTTCCTCTACTAATTTTTAATTTTCGTCGACTAGTTTCGGCTTATTGGGCCATCATCAAGGACTGTAGAAAAATAAATCACAATCAAGAAATTATTCAGTATAAAGTGAAAAATTCAAACTTACCTACTAACCAATAAAAACAGTTGAAACTTCCCAAGACAAACAATGTTCTCTCATAAGAGATAAAAAAATAAAATACATGGGACGAACAAAAAATTGACAAACAAATTAAAATTGTGTAGGACTATCACATTATTTAAAAAAGTCTCTGAAAAATCATTTTAAAGTTGTTAAAATTTTTTTTTTGTTTTCTTCGATTTGTATGTGTGTAATGTATATTACTTTTAATCAATGTTTTTGCTTTTAATATACCAAAGAATAATTGATGTATCTTTGACAATACAGTGACGTGATCGTTCCAGTACGTATAAGATTCATAGTGCCTAAATGGACAATTTTCAAAAAGTAAAGTATCCCAAAGTTTTTAAATGTTGGGGGACGACTAAGGTCCTCAGACACCAATTGAGCCCGAAAATTCGGCAGACATCATCGACGATGGGGCTCTTGAAAATGAAAATCGTTTTCCAAACAGTTTACAAACTAGTCCAATTAATGCTCCGGTCTCCAGATATGAAATTTTACTTAATAAACAATTTCTGTCCTCACTCCTTCCATACTTGTTACATCGTTTCTCTTTTTAACTTGCTTTCCTACGTGTTAAGAAATATGGTTGTCTCTTTCTAATACTAAATTCTTAACAAAGAACAACTTACTCTGGACAACTCAAAAGGCTGGAACAAGCTGACGTCATTATTAAGTGTTGTGGTTAGACGCCGCATGGGGTTTAGCACCTTAAGTGTCGTCTTTCATGGCCGTGGTCAGAAGTTTCCAAATTGTGTTAAGATGGCCATGACAAAGTCAAGCTAGTGATTTGTCCTCCTTTCAGATGGATAGCTTAAAAAATTGCACTGCGGAATAGAAGGGGTGAAGATTTTGTTAGCAATATAGTGAAGTTCTTTAGAAAGATAGTGTCGTAACATTGAATCAGTCAAATTAATTTTTACCTTCCTATCCCGCGCAGCAATGGCTAGAGAAGGTATTGTTTTCGACGAAAAAAAAAATTAAGATAACGCCGAAAATGTGTTATTTTGGTGGATTTTAACCTCTTAGCAATATGAACCGATTTTCGTTAAATTGTCAGGTAAAATAGTGTACAATGCTGTAAAGTGCTGATTAGATTTTGACCAAAATCCATTAATGCCAGTGACAGTTTTTCTTAAAAATTTAAAATATGCTTACTTTTTAACAGACTATCATTAATATCTTTTTGCCGAATAGTAGAACACGTTTTTCTAAATAATTTATGTTATTAATAAAAGCTGTCAGATCATCATGGATCCACTTATTTTCTAGACTATGAATAAAATAAACTAAAAAAAACACAAAAATATACTAGCAAAAAATAGAGCAGCTCCAAGGTACAGAATTTGACCAGTTATGTCAAATTATCTGAACGACTATATATGTAGCTGGGTCATTGGGTTTCCATACAACAAATGGTTTAAAGCAACCCGGTGACGTAGATCTTTTAATCTAATTACAGTTGGCCAGTCAGGTTCAATGACCTTCCAAATTTTGTAGGTAACCTGTGTAAAAGTATATAGACCTTAGGCAAGCCCAAAAAAAAATAACTTCAAAAATAAAACGGGAAATATTAGGTTGAGTTCCTTGACATTTTTCATGTCCCTCCACAGGAATTATACGCGATTTCTGACCCCCTTTTGGCTTTGATTTGATATGATTTCTCGGTTATACGGCTGGCTATTATTTTTTTTTATGACATTTTAAGGCACCCGCGGAAATATTAGGTTAGGTTTCATTCAATCACTGTGACCATACTACATTTTTTTAAATAAATTCAGTGTAATGGTCTATCACGCGATAGCCGACATCCGTTTGGCTGTGATTTCGCCACTAGCTATCGATTTTTTAGGATATATGTTCCCTAAATTTGCAAAATATTTGAACGGATCGTTTTGACAAAATGTTATTTTCCTGCCTTAAAAGAGAGAAAGCGATCCGCAGGAAGACAAATTT
Organism: Aspidapion aeneum; assembly: GCA_963576565.1. Lineage (NCBI taxonomy): Eukaryota > Metazoa > Arthropoda > Insecta > Coleoptera > Brentidae > Aspidapion > Aspidapion aeneum. The sequence continues at coordinate 43,400,376 of OY755044.1, forward strand.
CTTATTTAAACCCCGAGTCTAATTACTTGAATTAATCAAAATTAAGGAAACGGATCTCCCAGTTGATAGATCACAGAGAAATTTCCAGGACGAAATTACACGAAAAGGACGACGAGCGAGAGGAGGAAATAATAATTGTATTAAAAGATAAGCCGAATAAACTTTTTAAATAAGAAAATAATTAAAAAGACGGCTTTGTAGGTAATTAATAATAGCCAAAGTATTACTTTATTTGTTTTGGTAAATCGCAACTTAGTTGAGTTTTTGGACTGCAAGGTTTTTAAAAGCACTACAGCATGATCCGTTAATCCTTTATATTTTACTCAATAGGGACTTATGTCTAAGGCAGACTCTAGGTAGATATGAAATAATTAAAATAAAGGATATTGACGGCATAGAAACTAACGTTAAAGAGGATATCATAAATATCACACAACTATTCTATACAGAATTTTACCAAACAAAAAGAGAAACCATGAAGAAACTTCAATCAAAAATAAATATCGTAAACTCAGAGCTACAACCTGAAATAAGCAAAGCGGAAATAAAGAAAGCATTAAAGAAAATTAAAAATAACAAGTCATCTGGAAAAGACGGAGTAATGACAGAAATGCTCACGTACGGTGGTAAAGCTGTAGTTAATACCCTCCATACTCTCCTGAATAAAATACTAAAAGAAACAATAATCCCAAACAACTGGAAAGAATCGTTAACCATTATTCCACACAAGAAAGGCGATAGAGCAGACCTAAAAAATTATCGACCTTTTTTTTTCACGAAAATATTAACAGATAAAATAACAACAAGATTTGACAAATATCAATCAAAGGAACAAGCAGGCTTCAGAAAAGGTTTCAATACAGTTGACCACCTCATGAAAGTCCTAATAGAAGGAGCGAACAAATACAACATTCCACAAAAGATTGCGTTTATAGACTTTGAAAAAGCTTTCGATAACATTGAGCACTGGGCACGAAATCCACGAGGGAACCAAGCCAATGCTTATACGAAGGAGTGTCAGCCAGGGTGACACAATATCCCCTAAAATATTTAACAAGTCAGACTATACTTGAGCAACCTAAGATATGCTGATGATATTGCCTTAATAACAGGCATGAAAGAAGAGCTGATAAAAATGCTGGAAGGACTGGACAAAGTAGCTAAAAATATAGACTTGAGTATGAACTACACTAAAACTAAAATCAAAACAAACACAGATGAAGATATCACGATCAGAATAAACCAAAATAAAATAGAACAAGTAAATATTTGCTAAATTAAGCTACATATTAATATATAAAAAATAAAAATAAAACTTATACTCCAGTACTGAGGATACTTATAATTTATATTTATATGTATGTTTATTCATAACGAAAGTATGTATACCCAATGTACCCTTTCTGTATTTAACTATAGATCCCAGACCTGTACAATTACAAAATCAAACACGAATAAGCTTACAAAAGCCGAAAGATCAATGAAAAGACAAATGTTACATGTAAAGCTAACAAGCTAGAAAAAGGAATGAATGGATAAGAAATAAAACAAAAGTAAGGAATGTCAGAGGAAAAGTAGCAAAATTAAAATTTGCCGGTCATAATATCAGACAGAAAGACGATCCCTGGAATAAATGTACTGTAAACTGGAGACCTTGGGAAAATAAAAGAAGTAGGGGAAGACCTCAATGAGATGCGCGGATGATTTAAAGAAAGAAGCGGGAACTAGATGAATGAACACGGCTACAGACAGAGAAGAGTGGAAGATATTGAGGGAGGCCTATGTCCAATGACGGATTGAGGAAGGCTACATAGATAGCAATGAGTCCCATATATAGTGGTAACCGGCGAGCTTTGCAACATTGAGGGGCAGATGGTGCTGAAATAAATTCGTCTGGTACGCAACATTCAGAGACAACTACTATGATCTAATGGCATTTGTATGATAGGCATGAACCTTGGGACTCGCTCATGCAACTAAATCATACTAAAGGCCCTCGATATATTTGACAATTGTTATGTATCGAGGGCCTCTAAATCATACTAGTAGTCCCTAAATATTGCGTATCAGACGAATTTATTTCAGCTCCATCTGCCCCTCAATGTTGCAAAGCTCACCTGTTGGCACTCTATATGGGCCATATACTCATTTTAGATAGATAGATATTAAATGATCTCTGACAATAAATATTGTCACGGCTCAGTCAACACACAAAAATAAAACTGCTGAGGATTTTCCGTAACAAGAAAAACAGTTCCTTAGGATTTATAAACCCGCGCTCTGAAGTTATACGTTCTTGTGCCATTCTCTAAGCCTTCAACCACTTTATTTAAAAGGATTACATTTGTTCATGTTTGTCCAAGCACGGTTGTGTAAAGGATTAACTTAATCCTGGCGTCATTTTTACAATGTTTCAGCCATTATCGCCTAAGCTTGTGAAAATGTGAGCAAAATGCGACGGCAATTTTCCACGCGGTTAGACAATCTAGATTTACGCGTCTTAAGCTAAGGCAAGATGTTATATAGTTATTTAAAGTAAAAAACATACCTATTTTTGAAGTGTAAACTTCTTTAGGCGCGTTTAGCAGTTTTTGTGGGTAGTGAATTCAACTGAGCCGTCAGGCTCGGCTATGTAACGCTCATTCGGGTGAAATCGGCTTAAGTCGACTAACAGTTACATATGGTAACCCATATACTTACCATACTAGCCCATCCTTACTTTACTACCTATTGGATGTTGCCCATGCTTACTAAATAGCAGACAGATAAACCTCGGGAGAAACAAGATTCAGCATCCACCGTATTTTATCTTTTAAGAATGCGTAGGAGGTACTACTGATTATTCTCGGATTTAGCTTACCTATTATTTTTACCGTATTTTATCAAAGGATGTAGTAGAGATTATTTTCGGGATTTGCCTACCTTTTATTTATACCGTATTTTATCATTTATATTTTAGCTTAAGTTGCTTTTACCGAACATATCTCTTTTATGTGTTATAAAAGCTAGGGACAATTAGAATTAAGGCAATAATTATTATACCTGCAGTCTTGATTAAATATCTTGTACTTGAGTAAAATAACTTATTCCTAACCTCCAAACGTAACTTAACTGTGACAAACATTCAGCGAGCGATATGATGAATGATGCAGATGAAGGCCAGTACACAGAAGAGTTCGGTTCGGTCCGCTTTGCAGAATATGTTATGGGCCAGTATTATAAATTTCGCCTTGCTGAAGTTTACACTTCTGTCGTGTTGTCTTAAGCACATACAATTTTTTTTATCCATGTACATGGGCACTTTAAAGTGAGTTTGGGTATTTCTAACGGCTCTGCTACAGAATAGCGCCTTACAAAATAGCTCTGCTTCAAAATGGCGCTGCCACAAAATAGCGCTGCTACAAAATAGCGCTGCTACAAAATAGCGTTCATCAAAATAGCGCTAACAAAATAGCGCTGCCACAAAATAGCGCGCATCAAAACAGCGCTGCTATAAAATAGCGCTGCTACAAAATCGCGTGCATCAAAATGGCGCTGCGTCAAAATAGCGCTGATACAAAATAGCGCTGCTACAAAATAGCGCTGCTACAAAATAGCGCGCATCAAAATAGCGCGCATCAAAATAGCTCTGCTACAAAATAGCGCGCATCAAAATGGCGCAGCTTAAAACTAGCGCTGATACAAAATAGCGTTTTATGACTTACCACTCCCGGTAACCTCATTCTTACATATTTTCAAAAAAAAAACTTCCCTGACTTTTTCCCGGGATCCTAGAATGGTGTGAAACCAAACCAAACCAAACCGAACCGAACCGAACCGAACCGAACCGAACCGAAGCGAACCAAACCAAACCGAACCGAACCGAACCGAACCGAACCGAACCGAACCGAACCGAACCGAACCGAACCGAACCGAACCGAACCGAACCGAACCGAACCGAACCGAACCGAACCGAACCGAACCGAACCGAACCGAACCGAACCGAACCGAACCGAACCGAACCGAACCGAACCGAACCGAACCGAACCGAACCGAACCGAACCGAACCGAACCGAACCGAACCGAACCGAACCGAACCGAACCGAACCGAACCGAACCGAACCGAACCGAACCGAACCGAACCGAACCGAACCGAACCGAACCGAACCGAACCGAACCGAACCGAACCGAACCGAACCGAACCGAACCGAACCGAACCGAACCGAACCGAACCGAACCGAACCGAACCGAACCGAACCGAACCGAACCGAACCGAACCGAACCGAACCGAAACGAACCGAACCGAACCGAACCGAACCGAACCGAACCGAACCGAACCGAACCGAACCGAACCGAACCGAACCGAACCGAACCGAACCGAACCGAACCGAACCGAACCGAACCGAACCGAACCGAACCGAACCGAACCGAATCGAACCGAACCGAACCGAACCGAACCGAACCGAACCGAACCGAACCGAACCCAACCGAACCGAACCGAACCGAACTGAACTGATCCGAACCGAACCGACATCCTAGAGGTTGTGAAACCAAAACGAACTAAACCGATACTTCGATTCGGTTCAGTTCGGTTCGGTTCAGTTTTGTTTCACACCCGCTAGGATCCCGCAAAAGAAGTCAGGGAAGTTCTTTTTTTTGAAAAAATATGTTAGAAAGACACCCCTTAGTCAAACAGTTGCTGTTTTTATTGATGCTTTTTTTAATTTTGCTTTTTTTTATTAGATGTCGCTATTTTGCCGCAGCGCGTTTTTGATGCGCGTTATTTTGTAGCAGCGCTATTTTGATGCGCGCTATTTTGTAGCAGCGCTATTTTGATGCGCGCTATTTTGTAGCAGCGCCATTTTGTTGCAGCGCTATTTTGTGGCAACGCTATTTTGTAGCAGCGCTATTTTGTAAGGCACTATTCTGTAGCAGCGCTATTTTGTAAGGCGCTATTTTGATGCACGCTATTTTGTAAGCACCATTTTGTAGCAGCGCTGTTTTGTAGCAGCGCTATTTTGTGGTAGCGCTATTTTGAAGCAGCGCTATTTTGTAGGGCGCTATTCTGTAGCAGAGCCATTTCTAACATATACATAATATTCCAATACCGACGGTTACTGCCTATTCATGATGCAAACATGAGGGCCTTGAGGTCTTTAGGCAAAAAAGACCTGATTGGTTGCTTTCAAAGATATATGCATATCATTTCCATAGAGTACCTATTATTGCAATACCTACGGTACCTTACGATGCAGAATGCAAACATATTTGAAATAGCAAACTCAATGGGTATAAGTCTATCCTCTTTGCGGTCCCTAAGATAAAATGTTTATTTTATTCTTGTATTCGTTACGTCAATTCATCGGCGTACAGTTGAAAAAAACTCTATCTATGTAAATTTGGTATCTGTGCATTGTTCGCACCTTTATTTCTGAATGTTTGCATCAAACGCCAACCATTGTGTAAATAGGTAACCGGGAGTATGGGAATATTACGTATATGGCTAATAGGCTAGCGAGGAAGGTATCAGATCCGTCATAGATCCATTTATTTTTATAGTTAGGGGTTAATTGGGGACCTGGACCCAATGTAAAGGAATTTATTTTTTAAAAAAGGTGTGTAAATTAGTATTTTTTTTTCTGAAATTTCGAATCCGACTTGACGGACCAAAAATTTGACAACGTCATTTTATTGACAGGATTAACTTTATATTAAACAAAATTGAAATAACTGCACTAATAACAAAGATATGAACGATTTTTAGAATTCCAAATTTTTGAATTTTCCCTCGTAGCTCCAAAACTACAAGGGCTGAATAAAACTTTTGTCATATTTTTTAGGTCTCGAAATTTGAGAACAGTCATGTGAAGTCTCCATGTCTCTGATGATAATTAGTTTTTTCTTTTTTTTTCTTATATAAATTAAATTCTTAATCGCTTTCATGAGGTTAGTTTACAATTTACATAATCATAACATCCTGTATTAGACGCCAGTCGTAGATAAAAATCATAGGGGTAATTTTTCAACCACCGAAAATCGCCTGATACCCGCTATGCAATACTTTCAGGAGTGTTTTTAGCATTTTAAGGGCGATTTCATTTATCAAAAGTGCACATTTAGACTAGAAACGCAAATAGCACACCAGATGGGCCTCGGCCATTTAACAAAGAATTTATGTTTTTCCTCGTTTCTTATCTAAGTAAAATACGGGAAAAATATGTATTTTTCCCGCATACGGAACCAAGCGAAAAGAGTTAAAATATTGCTTAATATATTATTGTGTTTTTAGTCTGTACCTTCTTGTTTGACTTAGTTGTTCCTTTACCATTAAGCTAAGCCCGCAAAAAAAGGCATACATTTTTAGTAATTTTTACAGAAAAAAGGGAATTTTCAGGATTAAGCGATAATAAATAATAAAAAAGTTTAAACTAGATATTTTTATCCCATTTACTAACAGTGAGACACAAAGTGCGAAAATTAGCAGTTAGTAAAATGTTAATTTAATGGTTTTAGGCAAATGAAGAACCAAACATTTTTTGGAGCAATTTAATAGTTCTCCTAACAACTTTAGAGTCTATTTTAATTTTTAAACGCGCATATTGTTACGATAAATCGGAAACCGATATCTGAGGGCACGGCAAGTTCGCGCTGCCGCGCAGTACCATCTGTTCTTTCAGCCCATATTTGACCTATCTAAAACTCTACTTCGGAAAGAGTTACGAATCTCAAACTTTGCACAGTCGTAGATCTTCATAGGGTTAACAATCGCTCCAAGTTTCATGGACTTCCATAAAGTAGTAAAGTAGTTACGAAATTACAAAAAACACCGAAATTGCCACTCACTGACTCAATCACTCATGTATAGATCATCAAAATTCTATTGTACTTCCAGACATGCTGCAAAGCTGAAATTTGGCAGACTGATAGAAATTATGTCCAAACCCCTGGAAAAAATCAAAAAACCCCAAAATTCTAATTTACTCCCCTCCCCTATACATGTAAAATTATGTAAACGTAACATTGCCCACTTCCAGAGAAGCTAGAGAGCTGAGCTTTGGCAGACTGATAGGAACTATGATAAAACTATAGGAAAAAATTAAAACACCCTGAAATTCTAATTTACTTCCTTCACCTATAAATTTCCAGACACGCTAGAGAGCTGAGCTTGGGAAGGTCGAAAGTACCTATGATAAAGCTATAGAAAAAAATTAAAACACCCCAAAATTTTCATTTCCTCTCCTCCCCAATAAATATACAGTTATGTAAAAGTAACACCTTCCAGAAACAATAAAGAGCTGAGCATTGGAAGACTCATAGGAACTATGATAAAACTATAGGAAAAAATTTAAACTCTCGAAAATTTTAATTTATTTTCCTCCCCTATACACGTAAATTTATTTAAAAGTAATTGTCCACTTTTGGAAATGCTAGAGAGCTAAGCTTTCGAAGGCTGATAGGAACTATATATGTACAGTGTGTCCACGTAAGTTGGCGGCATATGGGAAACTTTTTTATTATTAGCTTTACGAAAAAAAGTTATTCTTCATAAAAAGTTCTGCATGGTCCAAAACCTAAAATGCAACCATCAGATGTTAAATTTTTTCAGTCATATTACGAGGTTTGTCAAAAAATGTGATTTTCGCTCTAGAGTAAAGTACCTTTCTTTTTGACAATATCGAAAATTGTTATAAAGAAAAGATGTTTAGAATTAAAAATAGCTTTCAAATATTCAACATTGTTTATTTACATTAAAAAAATATTTTTTTTTATTTAATGTGCAAACCGAGGTGCAAACTGAAATTTCCAACGTAATCACAGAGAAAATGTAGAAAAAAATATTTTTTTAATGTAAATAAATAAGTTGAATATTTGAAAGCTATTTTTAATTCTAAACATCTTTTCTTTATAACAATTTTCGATATTGTCAAAAAGAAAAGTACTTTACTCTATAGCAAAAATCACATTTTTTGACAAACCTCGTAATATGACTGAAAAAATTTAACATCTGATGGTTGCATTTTAGGTTTTGGGCCATGCAGAACTTTTTATAAAGAATAACTTTTTTTCGTAAAGTTAATAATAAAAAAGTTTCCCATATGCCGCCAACTTGCGTGGACACACTGTATAAAAAATTAAAAAACCTCAAAATTTTAAGTAAGGCATTTGAAAAATATTCTGCAAATTTTGCTACTTTAAAAATTACATATTATCCAATTCCTTTAAAAAAGAAGTGAAATAAAAAAAGCCAAGTACGCGAAAATGGCATTCCGTAAAAAGAATTGAGATAAAAGTAAAGCCAAGTTCTCTAATACAAATTTCAAAATGAAAAGTTCTTACTAGTTTGGAAATGTTTTCCTAAACTTGGTTATTACGGCTGTAAATGTAAGTAGTAAAAAAAATTATCCAATTCCTTTAAAAATGAAGTGAAATCGTAACAAAACAATTCATGTAAAAAAAAGCCAAGTACGCGAAAATGGCATTCTGTAAAAAGAATCGAGATAAAAGTAAAGCCAAGTTCTCCAAGACAAATTTCAAAATTCAATATTACGGCTGTAAATGACTCTTAAAGAAGTTTGCCTGTAATAGCAAAGTTTAAAAAAACATTTCCAAACTAGTAAGAACCTTTCATTTTGAAATTTATAATGGAAAACTTGGCTTTACTTTTATCTCAATTCTTTTTACCGAATGCCATTTTCGCGTACTTGGCTTTTTTTACATGAAATATTTTTGTTATGATTAATATATTTTAGAGATAAAAGCATAATTTTTTGATCCCTGTGATAAGAAATGACAGATGAGGGATAAAAAGTTCAAATCGGGTTAAAAAGTGTCCTAAAATAGCCTAAAAACTCGAAAAAAACTGAACATATTCCAAAAGTATGAAAAAAGCGTATAAACCTCGTGAGAAAATTGTACTTATTATCGTAGCCCTCGCTAGGCTCGTGCTATAAATTTTTGGCCTCGGGATAAAAAGTTCCTTTTTTATGCCCTGGTATATAAAATAATTTTTCGACAACAACAATTCTATGTTAAGGACAATTTTTGTTCAAAACGGAGATTTCAATAATTTAGTAGGTAATTTATATCACAAAAGGTTGGGAACACTGATTCCGAGCAATCCGCGATTAATCTAAAAAATAATTAAAGCGGAGCGTCGCGTCGCGTCGCCGCCGTTGACTTTTCTTCTTTTCGATTATATTTGAGTCAAAAATTTATGTCCCTTGGGATAGTTGTGGAAGATTTTTTTAAAGCTACCCTGTGTGATATAAATCCAAGATGGCGGCTTTTATCATCTTTTTTCACATACTCGAAAGAAAAACTATTAATATAGTAAAGAAAGTAATTTCAAATCTATTTTTTTTAATACTAAAAAATAGTAACTTTTTTACCCAAAGAAAAATTCAAGAAAGAAGTTTTAGACTACCCCAGATCGAGTGGTTATGGGTACTTAATTTTAACTCGCCAAATGTTTGCCTCAAATAAGTAAGTAAGAGCCCCTGTGTGAAGTCAGAAATCCAAGATTGCGATTTTTCCATAATCTTTCACAAACTTTTAACGTTTGCCATATTAGCTTTACCGAAAAATTTTGTGGGTTATAATTTATTCACACTCTGTCTATTTCTATCTATTGTCCCTTCTTTATTCCATCTTTGGACATAGGCCTCCCCCAATATCTTCCACTCTTCTCTGTCTGTCGCCATGTTCATCCATCTAGTTCCCGCGTGTTTCTTCAAATCGTCTGGCCATCTCCTTTGGCGTCTTCCCCTACTTCTTTTATTTTCCCAAGGTCTCCAGTTTACAATACATTTGTTTCATCGATCGTCTTTCTGTCTGGTATTATGACCGGCAAATTTCCATTTTAATTTTGCTAGTTTTTTCTGACATCCCTTACATTTGTTTCATTTGAAGCCTATATTTTTAGCTGCTGTATCCAGTTCTTCCAGCATTTTTATCAGTTCTTATTTCTTATTTGTTATTAAGTCGATATTATCAGCATCTTAGGTGGTTCCCAATCTAAGTTTTAAAGAACATATTCTAGGGCCTGGTTAAATAGTTTAGGTGATATTGTGTCACCCTGTTTGACACCTCTTCTTATGCGAATTGGGTTGGTTCCATTGTGGATTTTGATTGATAATGATTTGATGAACTTTTCGCAATATAACAGCAATTTACCTGTCGTTTTAACAAACTTTATTGGCGGGATGTGAATGAAAATTACGGAGCTAGCCAGCCCCGCTATCCCTCTAATACCCACGGTAACTTCCATTTGGTGAAGCACTCATTACGAAATTGCACTATCAAGCACATAATTATGTAAGCATAAGTTTGTCTTTCTCATGGACCAACGTGCGGGACTTGTCAGGGTTGGATCCAGAAACTTCAGTTGGAGCGGGGTGGTGGGGGGTTAAATATCATAATAAATATTGCATAAAACTAGTTTACATAGTGACCAGCACGTGTATTCTGTGTGTCAATTTGAGATTTGAGGGGGATGTGCCCTTTTTCCCTCCCGTAAATCCGCGCCTGGACTTAAAGAGAATAGACATGGTGTGTATATATTTATTTCGTAATGTTTGCTTCAAAATCTGCTCATTGTGTAAATGGGTACCGAGAATATTGGAATATTATGTATTTAAAAATATCCCACATTCACAAGCTAAATGAGAGCAAATGCATTATTTGATTGCTAATATCGCTAATCAGCTAAATGTATAGCTGGTATTTGCCCAACTAAATAAATTAAAGGCAAATTAAATGGTTTTCTGTGGAATTAGAGGTCGTTAAATAATCCAGCTAAATGCAGATTTAGCTCGTCCACAATAAATTAACCCAAAATCTAACATTCGCCATGCAATTAGTGGTTACTTTTACTAATATACCTAACAACATAACCTTCGTAATTCATAAGCTTAATATAAATTAACAGAAAAATTATTAAATAAAAAATTTATTCAGGACGGATCTGATACTTTCCTAGCCCATTAGTACACTCCAAGTGAACTCCATGCTGTATCAGCCTGAAAAACATGTTTCTGAAAATATATTAGAAACGAGAGCTTCTACAAAGATCACAAATTATTGAGAGAAATCTGTTCTACCACAAAGAATCTTTCAGTGGCGGCTGGCGACGTTATATTTTGGGGGGGCAAAAATTTATATTGCATGGAAAAGGAGATAAAAAACTTTCCTAAACAATTTTATTTTAGCATTTTACAAACAAGCAGCTACCTGGTGTAGTTTTTAGTTTATTTGTTTATGGATAAAGTCTATTCACAAACAATTTATTGTCAAAATAGAGGCACCAAGAACCTCATTATATCAGAATTCATATCTCTGGAGAACAGCATCGCTGTGGAATAAACTCCCTGCGGCAGTTTTCCCTGCAGGTTACAACCTGAACCGTTTCAAAACCAACACACACCAACATTTCCGCGCACTTGCCGCTTCTCGAGCGTGATAGGGATCTCCTTGCGAGTGCGCATACCAGTAAAAAAAAAATTCACCCTTTGTTTACATGCGCAAAGTGCTTGGATTAGCACCAGTTTCAGACTCATCATGGCCCCATAGAGCAACCTCAAAAATCCCACAGAATTTTAAACATTAACCTACTAAGTATATGTCTATTTTCATTATGTTCGGTCATGTTTTGCCTATAGGCACTATTCAATTGGCACCTAATATCAGTCTTGTCTAGCATAGAAAATTCTATGTGATTATTTAAATAAGTAGCAATTACTTTGTGTCTTTAACTTTTCAATAAAGTGCTTGATATCACACATCCCTTTTGCCACCCACGCAGGGTCACTTCGTGACTTGTTCATAATAAGACAAATAAAGCAAAAAAAAGCATTTCGTTTTTCACAACCGCACAACCAGTTTTCAGCATCGTATAATTTTTTATTACTTGTACTAAAATTTTGGTTAATTTTTAGAATTTTTAGGTCGGGTCTATGAGTCCCTAAAGATTTTATTTGTAATCGAAGTTCATATGTCAACGTATTTAAATTTGCACAGTTAATTATGTAATCGACGGTATTTATTTTTATTTTATAAACAAACCATAATAAAAACAATGACACGCGACCGGCAATGCTTTTTACTATTGACATACCCCAAATCAAAACAAACTCATACTTCTTCACTAAAGATATAACCGGCAACGTGTAGAAGGGCAACGCCGCCCCCGCTCGAGAACATCCATCCATACTCCGCTAAAAAACGGGTGACATTGAAACCATGCCCCGCGCGGCGCTGCCGGCTTGTAATTATTTACGCTAAAAAAGTTCACCCAATTAATCGCTTGAAGTTAGCCACAGGTAATAAACAAAACTAGACAATCTGGTCGGAAGGGAAGATTTAACTTTTTTTAAATGAATCAATTAAAAATACTGTTTGTTGGCTAGTTTTAGGAGGGCACTGCCCCGTTGCTTTCCCTGTAGCAGCCGCCACTGGAATCTTTATGGTTCTAATATATTCCAGAAACCGCATATTGATGCGATGCCCCGTTAAAAAGCCAGCATTTGCTAAACATTGTATTAAAAACTGTCAATAACATGGGTTTTGACCAAACTTCTTTCAGCTCGTTACAGTATCAAAAACTATTTTTCAGAAAAATTCATTAAAATTGGTTTAGCGGTTCCAAAGCTATGGTGGGACAGACATACAGACACACAAAAAAAAACACAGATACAACCAAATAACACATTTTTGGCGTTTTTTTTTTCGAAAAGAATACCTTTGCTAGCCTAGCTGCGCGGGCTAGGAAGAGAAAAATCAACATCTGATTCTTTGCCCTGCGAAAGCATACGATGGTATCATGATCATGACAACCAACGGACGCTTTCACCCCTCGGCATATCGAGTAGACACAGGCGAACAAAAACAAGAATCGGTTCAACAATGCTTTTCTGTACGTTGGTCCCGCATTCTCTGCACTGTAGAATTCCATAGCGATATATTTTGTTGCCTGCTGATTGGAAAATATAGAAATAGAGCATGACATGTCGCTATAGCTTTCGACAGTATAGAATCCGCGGCGGGAAACGCTCACGGTTTTTTTTATCGTTTAATAGGTAGTAAGGTGACCAACCCGTCGTTCGCTTTTGCTCACAGCTCCGATTTTTAATTTTTTATCCTGTCTTAAATTCATAGATTATTATATTGACTCTGGAAAAAAGAAGTGAAGCAGCGCCTACTGTTCGGAAATTTTTTTTTTGCGGAAAAATTTTTTCACACTAGTGCGGCAAAGTTAAGTTTTTTGTACTAGAAATAGTGTGGAAAATCACATTTTCCGCACGCTCATAGAAAATAGTAGTTTCTCTAACTAGTGCGGAAAGTGCCTCTTTTCCGCACGCGATTGCAGATGGCCAAACGACGCGATAGCGGAGTTTGGCCAGCAATCAAGTGCGGAAAAGACACTTTACGCACGAGTTAGGTACACTATTTTTTCTATAAGCGTGAGGAAAAAACTAAAAATTAATCAGAAAATTATTTATATTCAAAACGTTTTAATCAAATCAATTATTATTATTCACATTCTAGCGGCTTCTAGAACTGACTGGGGTAGATCTTCGTCCGAAGAATCCATTGAAAATCTGATTTTTTTGTTTGAAAAATTCAAAAGACGCTTGTTTTGACAGTTTGTTTGTACTTTGTTGCTATGGTGATTTAAGATGCCAAATCTAAAACCACTAGTGTTCATTGTTGTTTGACATTGACAATGACGATATTTATACCGGGGAGGTTTGAAACTTATAATTCGAACCTATTTTACTGAAAACTTTATTTTATCGAAAATATTGAAAATATAGCAGAATTTTAGTCAATTTGAATATTTTTAGGATATTTCGTGTGCTAGGAAAGATACAAATGTATTTTGAACGGTCTAAATGTTATAGAACACCTCAAAATCGTAACAAATTTACTTTTCCGCACTAGTGCGGAAAAAATATTTTTCCGCACTAGTGCGGGAAAGTGGCACTTTCTACACTAAAATGCGTGCGGAAAAGTGGACTTTTCCGCACGCTTATAGAAAAAACTATTTACAGTTTTAATGTAAGATCATATAATTTGGAGTAGTCTGTGAGACGTCAGCGTTTACGGGTTAAAAAACATTTTCTTTTAAACTGTTTTAAAACTTATTATTTTTATCATCATTTAGATATAGTGCAACTTTTTAGAACATAGCACATCGTAACTTCCTACTCTTTAATTTTTTATATTTAAGGGTCATGCCATTTATGTATATGAATATACGTAGGTATTATATCCATTAAAAGTTTTAAAAATAGTTAACTCCTTGCTTTCACGCAAAGGCATTTCTAACCTTGACATCTCGTTTCTAAAAATAAACAAAAAATGCTTTTATGTATACCTGTACATTTCGTTTCCCTTGAACTTTAAAACAAAACTGCATATATTCTGGATACATAATAGCACACTGACGTGTTTTGTTCCAAAGGCTAAGGGCGCAATTTCAACTCCTTTTGGAAGAAACTGCACCTATATAATAAGCTTACAATTACCGGAGCCCTTTTTCATGTCTCAAATTATAGAGGTTGTAGGAGTTATTTTCAGCTTTTTTATTTTTATTTAAATTAATTTCTGGTGAATAAACAGCCCTGAAAACAATTTTGAAAACTAAAGCTTCTACGCAGTTTTTAGTTGTTACACAAATTATTAAGAAAAATGTAACCTACTATATTCCGAAAACCGCATATTGACGCGATACCCCGGTAAAAAGTTAGAGTTTTAAAAAATTTTTAAGTGTCAAAAAGCTGTCATTAGCATTAATTGAATTTGACCAAAATCATCAGATAATCACCTCGTTAGAGTGCCGAACACTATTTTACCTGAATATTTCGTGAAGATCGGTTCAACGATTTAGGAGCTATCGTGTTACGGACAGAAACACACACAGACAGACATCACGACGATATTGCTAAGATAGTTCAAAATACACCCAAATAACACATTTTCGGCGTTATCCGAAAAAAAATCGTCGAACATAATACCTTCTCTAGCCATTGCTACGCGTGCTAGGAAGGCAAAAAATAGCGTGACAGTTTTCAAAAACGTCCAATGTAAAATATTGTGGTAAATGCAATGCATGAAGGCGTTTGATGTATAACGAAAATTTAACTTTCTTTTTCTTTTCAGCATACCATCACACCAATCAACAACCACCAAGAATAACCGAACACCCTGTAGATACGACTGTAGCACGCCATGAACCTGCAACGCTCAACTGTCATGCGCACGGGGAGCCTGAGCCCACTATTACGTGGTAAGTTGACTATAGTTTCGCTTAACTTCGTCTTATGTTCGAAACATATCGAGCGTACCTCGAGTAATCTCGGTATTTATCATTCCGATTCGTTCAACATTTGGTTCCGTTCAGTATTTCTCAAGTTTATATAAGACTGGCCGTGATCACGATCTGATGCCTGTTTTGTATACAGGTTCAAAGATGGTGCCATCCTTCGCACCGCTCCCCAAGACGCTAGATCGCATCGGGTACTGCTTCCTGCAGGAAACTTGTTTTTCCTAAGAGTCGTGCAAGGTCGGAAAGACTCGGATGCCGGCGTCTATTGGTGTGAGGCTAGCAACGCTTTGGGCAAGGCGAGAAGTCGAAATGCCACCTTGACTGTTGCAGGTAAGTTTCTGCAAATAAATTTTTCTTTTATGTGGAATTGAGATTAAAAACTGTGTGCTTTTAAGCGACGCAAGGAAGAATACACATAATCCAATACCTATGTTTTTTTCAGAATTTGTATGAAAGGCCCCACTGTTCGGTTCTATAGTTGTTGCCAAATGACCAGTTATTGTTTATTCTTAAAAAAACTTTAATATTAAATATAGATCGAAGGGGAGCAATAATGATTTTTGGAAAAAAATAAACTTTATTATTTATTTACTTTAGGAGTTAAGAGAAAATCCAGATGAAGTAAAATTACAATATGGGCGTAAAAAATCAAAAAATACAAACGAAAAAGTCGCAAAAGTGTGTCTTGAACTCGACAAATCCGGCAACACGCACGAATGCATAAAGCTGGGTACGCATATGAGAGTTAACGCGAATTTGGCAGCCCGAGCAGGCATGAGCATACGTCTGAACGATGCGTGTCAATTTGTTTGAACCCGCATGCATTTGGCCTCGACCCGATCCAACTGTTGGCGGTACATCAAAGTGAGGCATCTGCTCGTGCGCTGCTCATATTTATGGATTGATTCCGTACAACGCCTCGTGCGTCCACTGTTCAGGTCACCCACAAATTTATTTCTTCCCGAATCCGAGGCATTCGCGTTCATACTCATATGCGTACCCAGCTTCAGCCGCGCTTTTGAGTTTCGGCATCTCGCAGCGGCGCGCGGCGGCTCGTCTCAATACAACATGGTAGTGCCAAAGTTTTGAGTCAGTAAAAGAAAAATCGGCGTGTTGCGCCCACAAGTCATTAAAAAAATACTACTACTACTACTATGTTTGGTGTTTCTAATTTCTATTTTTTTTTCAAGAAACTAACCCATGCCCACCCGAATTTCGCCATGAACAAAATTTATCAAAAAATTCTGCTGAAGCAATTGAAATGTAATGTAAAGAGCGCAAATTAAAACATCCACGCTCCACGCACATAAACAAAGCGAGTATGCCAGGCACAATTTTTTTTTGATTTTTCCTATTTAAACAACGCTAAAATGTCCAACATTGGCCCTAACTCTGTCGCTCAGACAGGCTGCTGATAAGATCTATCTCTATTCGAAGGAGCAATCAGAAAAGTGGCACATATTCATTGGGCAACGTGTTCTACGCTGCTTTGAGTTTTAGTGGCCCATTCATCGCGTCGCGTCGAGGCGGCGTGTGATCCATACAATTGCACAGGGTTATCAAATTTCATATAAATTATAAACTAAAAATGTTTTATAAAACAAACGTGTTTTTGCAAAAAAAACAGGTTAATGCCCTGGCACCGTGGCACTACCTCACGAGCCGCCACTGGCGTGTAGACAGCCCTTTAAAGTTAGATACAGGTTGTCGCTACCTAGAAATAAGAAGCATCATAAAACACGTTTTTTTAAAGAACTAAAACTTTATAGAATATAGATCTAGTACGTTTTTGATACTCTTTTTTAAAAAACAAACAAAATTTAAGAAAATTATTAGATTAGAGGCTTTAAAAATTTTATAAAATCATCTTGTGAATTTTGCTACACCCAGTATTGTCTTTGCTTTTATAACCCTCTATCTCTTATTCCATGTTTTTTCCAACATGCTGCGGTGTAACGTTCGGTTTTTAAAACTTCTTTTTGCTTTTTAAGTTAATTGAAACACAACACGACGCGTTGATGGAACAAAAAGGGTTTTGGGGGAAATTTTAATTTAAATTAACACTTTTTAAACTTTGTTTGGGTCATGATGTAAAGTGTGAACCTTTTAAAAGTTGTAAAAAATTGACAAACGTTGGTTTTTGATTGAGTTATGCCAACATTTTTATTAGAACATTACAAATTACCCGCTGTGTGGTAAGATCGAGGGTAAGATCCTTCTTTGTATTAATACGATCCTTTTGTAGTAGGGTAAATACGTGAGAGTTGCCGCGGAGGGAGAGACGCCGCTTTTCACGTATTTCAATGATTACGCTATAACATAAGCAACCAAGTATGCCCACATTCAGAGTCCATCGTTTAGTGAACGGTTAGAACATCGGACATATTTTTTTTCTAAAATATGGTTTGCAATCCTTGAATTTACGAAGGTAAGGTAAAATTTTATTAGCAAAATTTTAAGTGTCCTAATAAGTGTGGTTCTTTGCACTGTGGTAGTTTTTTTTCATATTCGTGTGTTTTATTCAGTATTTTGGGGTTAGGTTTACAGGTGCCATGCCGTATTTTGTTGCGTTTTAAATCTGTGACCTTGATAATCAGGTGCGGCATCTTCCTCAACAAAAAGGATAGTTGCCGCATTTTCAAGGAAGAGAGACGCTGCATCCTATTTTTTCAAGGTTATTGTTTAAAATAAAATAAAAATACAAGAAGACCGAGAAAAAATTCAATGGAGTGACAGCGATGATGAACCTCTAGCCAAAAAGAAAAATGAAAACTAGAAACGCTGCTTGGAATGCTTCGAAATTTACGCAACGACAACTTAAAAAGTGGAGTGGTTACAATTTAATTAACGCTTAAAATGGCTACATGCTTGCACCATGTATGGTGAAGTTTGTAACATCTGTTCCAGACTCGAATTAAGGAAAAAAATTGAAAAATAGAGGTGTTTTAGAGAAACGGTTACAGCGGCGTCTCTCCTATTTTCACGCGGCATCTCCCCCGGCAGTGTGGGAGAGATGCCCACTTTAAGTTAAAAATAAATCTTTGCTGTGTTCATGTTTTCGTACATATATTTTTATTTTTGTTTTTTAATAAAGTTTAACGCAGTACCTGTGCATTGATTCATTTTGAAGAAAATAATCTCAAGACTTACAGAAGTTACAGCTATTTTTCAAAAAGTGCGGCAACTCTCTGGCATTTACCCTAGATCTAGAGAACATGGAGTAAAAACAAATATTCTGCAAAATTACTTCCATTTTCGAATTCAAATTTTTTATTTTTGCAAGTTCTAAAATAATGAAGAACTAAAAGTTTTGGTGTGTTGAATTTCTTGAACAATGGGTTTCAGGCGCGTATTGCTGGGGGTTAAACCACCCCCCCATGAGGCAAAAAGCTGTGTGCACTGTTAATAAACTTGTTCGAAAGTTTTGTATAAAATTTCTCATTTATACATTCAACCTCCGCTAATGATTTTTTAAACCTATTTCAACCAAGGCAGAAAAATAATGGTACGCCTAAAACAATAATGACCAAAAAATAACTCATTTATTTTGGCGAATTCATTGGTTTTCAATGCGTAATAAAAAAGAACTATGATCGTAATAAAATTTGATACATGATTGACAGCCAATCGGGTAAACTATAAAATATTTTGTTCATTCGTGAATGGCTTAAATTTGTTAAATAAAAACTTTTTATTTTCTATTCGCAGGCACAAAGTACTTTATTCATCTATCTATTCCATTCTATATATTTAGCCTTCTTGGATCCATCTTTGGACATAGACCTCGCCCAATATCTTCTACTCTTCTCTGTCTGTCGCCGTGTTCATCCATCTAGTTCCCGCATGTTTCTTCAAATCGTCAGCCCATCTCCTTTGGTGTCTTCCCCTACTTCTTTTATTTTCCCAAGGTCCCCAGTATACAATACATTTGTTCCATCGTTGTCTTTCTGTCCGTTATTATGACCGGCAAATTTCAAATTTAATTTTGCCACTTCTCCTCTGACATCCTTTACTTTTATTTTATTTCTTATCCATTCATTCCTTTTTCTGATTGCTTTTTATATAACATTTATCTTTCCTTTGATCTTTGGGCTTTTGTTACCTTATCGATGTTTAATTTTGTAAGTGTCCAGATCCAAACACTTTCGTTTTGAGGTACTAGGATATTTTTTATTTTTCAATATGTAGCTTAATTTATCGAATGCTGCCCAGATCAGTCTTACTCGTCGCTATTCGTTTACCACTGCTTAAAAAAACAACTATTTTTTGCATGGTTTCAGAGCTTAAAAAAGTGCACAAAAACCTTGATAAAGTAAATGTTTGTTTTTTTAATTCTTGTCCTCTTACCATTGCAAATTATGCATTTATCTATAAACGTAGATATGCGTAATCCCTTTCTAATCTTCTTGGTTTACCCTTTCAGGGTTAAAAGCGACCAACAGGGGATCAAGATGTCTTTCGGGATTTTATGTCTTACTATATTTAGACCTTCCAAACTTCTCCAGATTTATTTAAACTGATTTACATAGGGTTTAATTGCAATTTAAAGGTAATCTGAACTTGTTCCTTCAACCCTGTCTCGTCTTTGTGACATATTGGGGTCGTTTTATTAGGTATCAGGGGGTAAAGATAGATTAATGAGGTTGATTTCCTGTATTCTCGCAGGTGCTTACTTACTATTTGTTGAATATCAAAATTTAATCAATCCTGTAGTACTTTTGTTATACATATGAAAAGCTTTCGTAAAAAAAGAGAGTCCAAAAACTGAAAACTTACAAAAAAACCCATTTTTAGATTTTATAATACTTTTTTTCAAAATGTTGATAGTTTGTAACAAAACAACACCCTATTTTCATAAGCTGAAGATGTTAGTTTAAAATAGTAATAACTGCTTTTTAACTAAATAATTTGCTTGGAAGATACGGCATATTGTTCTGTTCAGTGACGTTTTTGTATAGGAAAAAAAAATGATAGTCCATGACATGGATCGATTTTTTCGAATTTTCTTGTAGCATACTTGCCAATCTTCACCCCTACGTCGAATTCTATAGCTATACTCAGCCTCATTTTTCGTTTTTTTAATTATGTATCTGCCTTTTAGGCCTCCTGCGTACTATATCATGTACTATAATGAGCCCAGCTAAATAAATATATTGAGCATCGTAACTTGCTATTAAGTATTTTTTTATTATTATTTGACTCTTATCTTCATTCGTTAAATGCAAAAAAGATTTGTACCTTTTGCACCTACAGTCCTCGCCGACTTCTTCCATATAATTTTATTTTTTTTAATTTTTCATCCATTTACTATAGCTTCCCTTTTATTTACTATTATTTATTCAACTCTGACAAGAACCGGGCATTAATTTAAACTTTCTGAAAAAAACTCACCTTACCGTAAAAAGTCTGTATAAATTTTCATTTATAATAGGTAGAACAAAGATTAGAGATAACAAATTTATCAAAATCTAAAAATTCAAAAAATTGGACATTCATCTTTTTTCCCGATAGTTCAAAAAAGCCAAATCATCGAAAATGAAGCAAGCAACATATTAAAATCGCGACATTAATAACTGCCAAAATTAAAAAAAAAAAAAACTTTAACATAAATGGTTAGGTTAATAGTTCATATAGCTCTCATATTCTCGAGCTAATCGAATTTGTTGATTTTATTATGATTTTAAGTGGTTATAAAAGATTTAAAAGTTTATTATCAATGAAAATATTTCTTGCTACTATATTTTTATTGGATGATTTAGTACTTTGATTGCATCTAAGTTTATCTTTATCTCTCTTAAATAAATTTAAAGTTTTGGATTCAAAAAGAGTTTGAAGCACAATTTAAAATTAAAAAATTTAAATCATCTCAATATTAAATAGATACAGTCTACCACATCTAGTACATATCAGATTTGTTTTCAGATTCGTCCTTCTAAAATTGCATTCATTATTATACTTGTGTGTTTTATTTTTTTTTTCTGGTTTGAGGGTGGTCTTTAAAGTTTTGAATATAAAGCTGGAATAAAACAGTAGATAACGCTTCAAAACTGTATTGTTTCTCGAAGGATTCTCTACGAAAATCAATGCACTTTTGCATGCGCCCAAACCAGTAGTCAAAGCTGTAATCCCACTTGTTTGTTAATACTGTCAAAATTGCATTCTTGAAAGCGTCGACTCAAATCTTTGACCATGCAGTCCATTCTTGATTTTCGGAAAAGTATAGAAATCGTTGAGACTTAAATCGGGACTGTATGGAGGATGGTCCAACAATTCGACGTTTTGATGGGTTAAAAATTCAATAGATTTTTGTGTTTTGTGCGAACTTGCGTTGTCTTGGTGGAGGATGATTCGTCGTTCGGGGTTCGTTTTTTGAAACTTCGAAAAATGTGCCAATCGGCAGTAACAGTCCTGTGGTCCTTGCCAGAGAAATTCTTGCTACATGACCTGCTTTTGAGACAAATGTCGCGATCATCTTTTTGAATACACTTCGGGAATGATGACTTTTGTGTTGAGGGAGAAAAGACGACATGGATCGATTTTTTCGAATTTTCTTGTAGCATACTTGCCAATCTTCACCCCTACATCGAATTCTATAGCTATACACAGCCTTATTTTTGTATGTTTTAATTATCTGCCTTCTGGGCCTTCTGCGTACTATATCATCTAAATAAATATATTAAACATCGTAACTTGGTATTAAGTATTTTTTTTAAAATTATATCTTTGACCATGCAGTCCGTTTTGTTGGGTTAAAAATTCAATGGATTTTTGTGTTTTGTGCGAACTTACATTGTCTTGGTGGAGGATGATTCGTCGTGACATGTGACAATGTGACAATCGGCAGTAACAGTCCTGTGGTCCTTGCCAGAGGAATTGTTGCTACATGACCTGCTTTTAAGACAAATGTCGCGACCATCTTTTTGGATACACTTCGGGAATGATAACTTTTGTTTTGAGGGAGAAAAGATGATAGTCCACGACATGGATCGATTTTTTCGAATTTTCTTGTAGCATACTTGCCAATCTTCACCCCTACGTCGAATTCTATAGGTATACACAACCTCATTTTTCGTTGTTTTAATTATCTGCTTTCTAGGCCTCCTGCGTACTATATCATGTACTGTAATGGGCCCAGCTAAATAAATATATTGAGCATCGTAACTTGGTATCTTCATTGTTTAAATGCAAAAAAGATTTGTATATACAGCTCGAATAAAACAGTAGATAACGCTTCAAAACTATATTGTTCCTCGAAGGATTCTCTACGAAAATCAATGCTCTTTTGCATGCGCCCAAACCAGTAGTCAAAGCTGTAATCCCACTCGTTTGTTAATACTATCAAAATTGCATTATTGAAGGGGTCGACTGCTTCCTCTGGCGACTGAAATCTTTGAGCACGACATTTGTCGTTCGGGGTTCGTTTTTCGAAACTTCGTTTTTCGAAAAATGTACCAATCGGCAGTAACCTTTGATCTTCCTTTGCTTTTGAGACAAATGTCGCGACCATCTTTCTCGATCATCTTTCTCGATATACTTCAAGAACGGATGATTCTTGTTGGCTTTTCTTTATCTTGGAACATCCAAACAGACAAGTGACGTTTATTTTCGGGTTCATATGAGTAAATCCACGTTTCATCACCACTAACAATGCTTTACGCGTTTTTGGAGTTTCCTGCCTCAAAGCGGTCTAGAGTTTTCTGACACCAATTGAACTTAGCTTCTTTCTATTCTTCGGTTAACAGCTGTATTATCCAGCGGGAAACTAATTTTCGTACCCCTAATTCTTCTTGCAAAATTTTTTGAGTTGGGGTTTTCGAAATCCATAATCAAGCCTCAATCTCGCGATATGTCACATGTCGATCTTCCGTGATGAACATGTGCACAGCATCGATGTTTTTGCTGGGTGATAGCCGTTTTTGGTGCATCTGGACTTGGATGGTCGCTAAGGCTAATCCGTCCACGCTTGAATTCTCCATACCAACAAAAACTGTCGACTGATGTGGTGCTTCATTACCGAAAAGAGAAATCAACTCGGCAACGTGTTGTTGTTGAGATAATTTGTTCTCGGTTTAACTCCATTTTTGGACTGGTTTGTTAACTTAAAAAATTCTATAAAATTATATGTATGGCATTGACGTTTTGAATTTATGTTAGGTAAAGATTGAGGTTAAGTTTTAGTGACGACATTCGATCAGTGTCGCCCTCTATGTTCCTATATGCAAAATATTAAAGACAGCCCTCGTATTTGACAAATTGTTTTAATTTATTAAAACGTGATCATACACTGAAAAAAAAACCGATTTTATTATTAACAAATATTTGGTAAACCTGATTTTTGTTGTGCTCATTAAAAAATATTAAAAGCAAATATCATTAATTATTGGTAACAAACCTTTTTTAAAGTGTTTAGTTACAAATAATATATCATTTGTTTCTTTAATAATTTGATATTTTTGTAAATATTAATTGCCTTATATTAACCATAACCAAAACACTCTTTCTTTTAAGGTAACAGAACGTCTTTGTTATTAATAATTAAAATTTCCTAAATATAATTATACTCTTAATATTGGCAAATATTTCTTTGTATTTATTACAACAAACATTTTTTGTATAATGTTATGGCGTGATTTTGTTATTATAACGGTCTGTATTGGTTGTAGCATTTTTATTTCCCAGCCCTTATTTTCTTAAAAATGCTACATTCGACTATTTTTAGTACATTAAATTTTATTTAAAAACATTTTATTATCATAAATAATTTTATAATAATTTGTATATTTTTTTATAGTAGTAAAGACGAGATGTCTTATATAATTCATTAAATTTAATCTGCAACATTTCATCATTATCATTAAATGTGCAAAACCTTTTGACGGTCACTGGCAAAATTTTAGTTTTAATTTAAAATAATAAACTTGTTAGGAGCCACTGGTCACGGTCTTCAAATATCGAGAAAATACATGGTGCATCTACATCGAACAAATGCGAGGACATTTTTTGCTCCTGAGTTTGGAGATCTGGGGGCAAACTTGCTGCACGGAGACAAAGGTTTGAGTGTGGGAAATATCGGCCAACTATATGTGTGATTTTCAAATCGCCACCGGCAGATTTTCTCACAGCTCACATTTAAGTGATTTCCATTGAAAGTTCTGATGAGCTGTATTTAGTTAAAACCATATTCTGTTTTTGTGTTGAGTGAAGGATTATCTGAAATTATGCTATCTTGGTATCAATGAGCGCAGCGGTGTTGCTGTCTTGGTTGCTGTGTTGCAAAATCAATTTTACCTGTTGCTGCCAGAAAGCGATTTATTTTCCCAACAACTTCCTCGATATTAAAACTATGTGGAGAGCTTATCTTTAGGAGTTACCCTCAAGGTTGAGGGAGCCAGGAACGAGTCAAAGCTTGGTCACAAGATACGTGTCAAGAGTCAACGTTTGTCTTGCCAGATAGAAGTCAAAGTTTAGAGTAAAACCTCGTAGTCAAAAGTTACGTCATTATGAAACGGGTCATTGCATGACCAGATTACTTCTGTCACCAGTACGCGGCAGAAATACAGCTATTTCCACTACATGGAGCTTGAAGAAGTTATGGTTTTGCAGGTTTTTATAAAAAAATAAGTCACGCACAGATGTGTAAATTTTCGCTATTATTTTATAGAATCTCTATTTTTTAGAGATGATTTTGATAAAAAATACAGTTTAAAATCTGCGCTGCGCCTACTTAAAATTCATGAATTTTTACAGGTTGCCTCTGCTTGCGTTACGTAAATTGCGGTGATGATAACACGTCAAAATCATCTTAGATTTAATTTTTTTGGTATTTTCTAGGTTAAGACTTAGGGAAAGACTAAAATAAAATATTGTTACTTTTGTAAAATCTTTTTCAGGTTTTAGACAATAAATTTAGAAATTGTCATATAATCACATTTATTTTAATTTATAAAATATCCATTACCTACCTACGCAGTCAGTATTTAATATATTTAGTTCTGGAGATATTTAACTGACTTCAGTTAATTAAATATCACCAGATTACAATAATCTCGAGAACATAATGACCATCCAATCAAATTAAATAATACTGGGTTTCCTAATTTTACCAGATATGATCTTTAGTTCCCGAGATATTTATATACATAAAATTGGGTGGCGCTCAACATTTTTGTTAAAGTAGATAATTCATATTTTCAATTACCTTCTCTGTTAATTTTTGTACCACTTTATTCAAATCCCACAGTGCTCTCCGGCGAACAGCTACCGTAGCTATGTTAGCTGTCTAAAAAACGCTACACATATTTATGGCGCCCAACGTGGGGCTTTCATATAAAACCAAGCTTAGCAGAGTGGGAAGAGGAACTACAAAAAAAATTTTATTTAAAAAAAAAATTTTCTTTGTTATTTTTGAAGTTATTTTTTGGATAAACTGACTGTAGGCAAGGTGTGTTTTGTATATAACTAGAGAACTTTAATAATAGAAATTTAATTCTTTTAAACAGAAAATATTTTATTCTAGTCAAATAAATAAAAGTTTTTCTATACAGGCTTTAAAAATAATTCTTGCTGCTTAAAATTAAAAGTAGCATACAAAAGAAAAATGTGGCTCATAAAAAGTTATGTTTTTTTGCGCTTGACAACAACACTTTATAAAAATCGATTGTATTTTCTTTAAACAAGAAGACTTGACGCGGTCTTGTTTTTTTAATTTAACATTTCGAGGCGTATTATTTTATTTTAGGTGAGCATAAGAGTCAATGCATTATAGAGATTTAGCGTACGTAAATAGCGTAGCATTAGAGAGATATTGAAAAAATTTATACGCTATTTGGTTGACTCGTGTCCGGCAAAATTTGGTAATATTGAGTTTGAGCTTATATGATTTTAGGTATTTTTTTTGAAAGCTCAAAATTTTTTTTGACAGCTTAATTTTTTGAAAGCATTAAATTATAGCTTGGATATTGTCCAAATTTATTTGAATAGGTTCGCTAGAACATTAGATTTTAAAACTTGAATATGTAAGTGCGGCTTTTACAAAGAAGGTTTAGTAAAACCTAACTTTTTATTATCTAGGGATTTCGATCGCTATTTTGATACCCCAAAGATTTTTTTTACAATTGCACAAATATTTTTTTGATCATTTTCCTACGAGAACTAGCGAGCAACTGCTACTGAGAAATTAGAAATTTTTATTTTCTGTAACAAAAAATCATTAAATTGATACCACACAAAAAAAATTTAACTTTGTTTTTTATTGATTTTTTTTGTGGCAAAGATTTTATACTTTTTGCATTCCGCAAATATTTCTCTAAATTGATAGCCCTCAAAATATTTTTCATTTAATTTTTTTAACTTTATATTTTCAAAATTGAATCATTCGTATATTTTAAAACATTTTAAAAATGGATTACGTAATTAAAAGTGCTTCACACTTGACCGAAGCGGAGTTAGATTATGAACTACAAATTAGAGATGTTGGTATAGCTAGACCTACCCCAGATAAGCGAAAAGTACTTGCGCGTCTTTTAGCTAAGGAAAAAATTCAACCAGGCAAATGTGTTGTACCAGATGCATATAAATATACATTTTCTATTGAAAAAGAAGCAATTAAAACTTCAGTTGATTCAATTACAGAACAGATTGAAGATTTTGAAGGAACCTGTCAAGATTCGATTTTTGTTAAACTTTTATCGCGTATTGCTCACGTGAGCCAGAGGCTCGAACGATTAAAAGCTACGGTTACTGATACGGAAGATAATACTGTAGAGGTAACAAATTTTAAAAAGGAAACTAAAGCTACTTATCTTAAATTGGAGGATGATTTGATGGAAAAATCAACTAAGGGAAATCAGAGACCGACATCCCCTCTCTTTCCAACTTTTCAAACTCCAGTAATTAATGTTGCACCACCGGTGATTTCTTGTAATTCTAAAAATATTCCTATTTCAGAATGGGGTATAAAATTTAACGGAGATCCGAGAAATCTTTATTCATTTCTAGAACGCGTTAGTGAATTGGCAGCTTCTCGAAAAGTTAGTAATGACGAACTTTTTAAATCAGCAGTTGAGTTTTTTATAAATACGAACGCATTCGCTTGGTATAGGAGAATTAAAAGTACACTTACAAATTGGGATTCATTGGTAGAGCGATTAAAAAAAGATTTTTTGTTGTCAGAAAATGATGAGGTTGTCTGGACAGAGATTCGGGCAAGGAAGCAAAAACAAAACGAGTCTGTTCATATTTTTTGTGGTCATTTGGAAGTTCTATTTAACAGATTATCTCGTCCTCCTCATGAAAGCACAAAAGTAAAACATGTCCGTAAAAATTTATTATTTGGCTATGCTAGTCGTCTTGCTATTTCAGATTTTAATACAGTCGATGAACTGATTGATAGTTGTAGGAAAATTGACGAATCAAATATTTTACAGTACGATTCTTTCCACAATATTTCTACCCTTTATGGTAACGATAGAACCGATTCTAATTTTAAATCTAGATATTTCGAATATAAAAAAGAGAATCAACAAAAACAATTTAAAAAACATAATGATTTTTCTAAACATAAAAATAATAGAAATTTTAATTTTCAAAAAGAAAGAAATAATTCAAAACCTTTAAATAGAAGCAATGATGACATTGAACATTCTGAAGGGCCTTCACAAAGGCACCGAGAACCAATAACTTGTTTCAACTGCGGTCAGTTAAATCATGTTTTTTCTGATTGCAAATTAAAGAGAAAATTATTTTGTTACAAATGTGGTGCTCCAGATGTTCGAGTTAGCAATTGTCCATCTTGTTCAAAAAACTAAATAAGAAGGTGCATTTTAGTGGTTCATGCACTGGTAAGTATTCCGATTTTTCCGTAACCACATCTGTAAATAAAACTCTAAGCAATAAAAATAAATTTAACTTAGTTGATTGGGAAGAATGGAAAAATACTGTATCAAAATTTTTCAAACAGTCGCGTGTAAATAAAATTTCCCCTCTTTTTATAGAAAAGCCCTTAGATAATCGCCCTTATATACAAGTGAAGTTATATGATCAAAATATAACCGTTTTATTAGATTCGGGTGCTACTAGTTCCGTAGTAGGTTCCCCTGGAATTGAAATTTTAAAACATTTTGACTTGGAGATTAGGCACTCCTCTTTTGAGAAAATTTGTACAGCCGATGGATCTCGTACAATCGTTGATGGTGAGGTAGATTTACCTATTTATGTAGGCCAAACATGTCGAATTGTAAGAGCTTTAGTTGTCTCTGCACTACCCCAAGCTTTCATTTTCGGAAGCGATTTTGCAAAGCTTTTTCAGATTTGTGTGGATTTTAAAGCAAATTCGTGGCATGTTCAATGCGGTTTTACTGAAAATGAGTTAAATGTTATTTCAGTGCCGGATTCTAATAAAGTTTTTAGTTTTCTGCATTGTTTAGATTCTTTAAGTGAGTCTGACCGTCTAAGAGCGGAATCAGTTATAAAATCATTTGAAGATATTTCTAGTAAAGACCATATAGGTTGTACTGATCAATTAAAGTTGACAATTGATACAGGGAGTGCAAAGCCCTTTAGGAAACGTCCTTACCCACTTTCACCCTATATGTCTAAAATTTTGAACGACGAAATTGATGATATGTTAAGACTTGGGGTTATAGAACCTTCAAATAGCCCTTGGTGCAGCCCAGTACTACTGGTGAAGAAGGCCAACGGTGAATTTCGCTTCTGCTTCGATGGGCGTGGCTTAAATGACGTCACAGTTCACGATACATACCCACTACCTAATATAAATTCTATTTTGAGCATGTTAAGAGGTGCTAAGTATATTTCTTCAATCGATCTTCGGAAGGCATTTTGGCAAATTCCTCTCGATAATGAATCCAAACAAAAAACTGCATTTTCTGTTGTAGGTAGAGGATCCTTTCAGTTTAAAAGGGTTCCTTTTGGTTTGTGCAATGCTGCGCAAACTCAACAAAGGTTAATTGATTCTATTTTTGGTGCGAAATATCCTAATATCTATTCCTATCTTGATGACCTTTGTTTGGCCAGTTCGGATTTAGAATCACATTTAAAGTTACTGGAGGAAGTCCGTTTAAAATTGAAAGAGGCAAATCTTACAATTAACCTTGAAAAATCGGAGTTCTTCAAGACAGAAGTCAAGTTCCTTGGCTTTATTATTGGCTCAAACTCTCTTAGAACAGATCCTGAGAAAGTTTCTTGTATGATTAACTACCCCAGGCCTCGAACTACCACGGAGATAAAACGTTGGATAGGTCTTTGTTCTTGGTACCGTCGTTTTGTCAAAGATTTTGCTACTTTAATGGCTCCAATCAATGATCTTTTAAAAGGAAAAAAGAAAAATCAGCCGATCACTTGGTCTAAAGCGGCGGAGGAGTCGTTTGTCAAGGTCAAGCAGCTGTTGGTGTCCGCTCCAGTCTTAGCACAGCCGGACTATAGTGAGATGTTCACGATACAGTGTGACGCGTCAAATGTAGGTCTAGGTGGTGTTCTGACACAGATTTTAGATGGCGAGGAGAAGGTAATCGCTTATGCCAGTAGGAGTTTGTCCAGAACAGAGAGAAATTATTCTACTGTAGAAAAGGAGTGTTTGGCAGTAATCTTTGCAATAGAACGTTTTCGCTGTTACGTAGAAGGTGCAAGTAAGTTCACGGTAATCACAGACTGCTATTCCTTGTTGTGGTTAAATAATATGAAAAATCCAAGTGGTAAGTTGGCTCGATGGGCTGTTAAATTAAGAGAACATAATTTCGAATTGGTACACAGAAAGGGTACGTCAAATGTGGTACCTGATGCATTGTCTCGCATTCCTCCGGAAGTATCGTTAGTTGAGATAGATTTAGAGCAAAATGATAACTGGTATGTAGATCTTCGATTCAAAATTCGTTCTGATCCTGAAATGTTTCCACAGTGGAAAGTTGATGGTGATTTAGTTTACAAGTTCATTCCAGAAAAATCTTATGTAAAAACTAGTCTTCCTGAATGGAAATTCTTAGTTGCTAAACATCAGAGAGTAAGCGTGTTAAAATATTCTCATGATGAGAAAACTTCAGGACATTTTGGTTTCTTCAAAACTTTGTCTCGTGTAAAGGAACTATATTATTGGCCCAAAATGAGAAGAGATGTCCTTCGATATTGCAAGGCTTGTAAGGTTTGTGGTTCTCAAAAAGCTTCAAATACTCGACAAATGGGACTCATGGGTAAAGAAAAGAAAATTAGCTATCCATTTGAAATGGTTGCCCTTGATCTAATGGGACTTTTTCCTCTGTCAAAGAGAAAAAATCGATTTATTCTTGTAGTTAGCGATTGGTTTACAAAGTACCAACTAATATGCCCTCTTCGTTCTGCAAAAATTGGTCCAATAAATAAGTTTCTGGAAGAACAAGTATTCTTGGTTTATGGAGTTAGTAATTTGGTAATTGCAGATAATGGTTGTTTTAAAGCCAAAAGTTTCCGTGATCTTTGTAGCAATTATGGTATTGAAAAGATTTGGTATACTGCTGTGTATTCACCTCAATGCAATTATGTTGAAAGGAATAACCGGACTGCTGGAACAATAATTCGTTGTTTTGTAGAATCACATACAGATTGGGATATTGATATAGCTAAATGTCAACATGCTATTAACACTAGTAAGCATGAAGTTCATGGCTACACCCCAGCATTTTTAAATTTCGGTAGACACATTCCTTCACATGCTGATTTTTATAAGTTAACCTCGGGTTCAATACATAAAGATGTTGAAATTCTCCCAGGCGATAGAAATGGTTATGCTGCAAATTTGAAGGGTATGAAAGAAATTTATTCCGAAGTTAGACAAAAGCTGCACGCAGCTTATGAGCGAAATAGTAAATCGTATAATTTAAGAAAAAGAGATATTGAGTTTAAAGTAGGAGACTATGTCTGGAGAAGAAATAAAATTCTCTCAGACGCTGGAAAGCGCTTTATGGCTAAACTTGCTCCTAGGTACATATTATGTACAGTTAAGAAGAAAATCTCTCGTTTAGTGTATGATTTGCGTGAGGTTGATTCCGGTCGTATGGTTAAAAATTGGCATATAAAAAACCTAAAACCTTATCAAGAATATGATATTAATCAGTCGGATTCTGAAAATCCTTCAGAACTCTCTGAACAAGAAAATTTAGACTAAGTCTATCTCTTACCATTGCGGTGCACCAATGTGTAGGAATAGTTATCCTTCCAATTTCGATTTTCGTGTTTGTACATAGCTTTTGGTGTAATTCTTTTGTTGATTTTGTTCTTTGCTTGGAAAGGAACATACCGATTTAGAGCCTACTCCATTATGACCTACCGATTTTGTCTCCTTTCAGGACGTTTAATACGCGTTAGATATTAAGTTTCAAGTTAAAGGCATAAAGAAATCGACATTAGTTTATGTAAAATAGATTTAATATTTTTGTCACGATGATTATGGATCATCAAGACAAAACTATTATTGCTTTTAGGAGGGGGGCTGTGTAGCATTTTTATTTCCCAGCCCTTATTTTCTTAAAAATGCTACATTCGACTATTTTTAGTACATTAAATTTTATTTAAAAACATTTTATTATCATAAATAATTTTATAATAATTTGTATATTTTTTTATAGTAGTAAAGACGAGATGTCTTATATAATTCATTAAATTTAATCTGCAACATTTCATCATGATCATTAAATGTGCAAAACCTTTTGACGGTCACTGGCAAAATTTTAGTTTTAATTTAAAATAATAAACTTGTTAGGAGCCACTGGTCACGGTTTTCAAATATCGAGAAAATACATGGTGCATCTACATCGAACAAATGCGAGGACATTTTTTGCTCCTGAGTTTGGAGATCTGGGGGCAAACTTGCTGCACGGAGACAAAGGTTTGAGTGTGGGAAATATCGGCCAACTATATGTGTGATTTTCAAATCGCCACCGGCAGATTTTCTCACAGCTCACATTTAAGTGATTTCCATTGAAAGTTCTGATGAGCTGTATTTAGTTAAAACCATATTCTGTTTTTGTGTTGAGTGAAGGATTATCTGAAATTATGCTATCTTGGTATCAATGAGCGCAGCGGTGTTGCTGTCTTGGTTGCTGTGTTGCAAAATCAATTTTACCTGTTGCTGCCAGAAAGCGATTTATTTTCCCAACAACTTCCTCGATATTAAAACTATGTAGAGAGCTTATCTTTAGGAGTTACCCTCAAGGTTGAGGGAGCCAGGTACGAGTCAAAGCTTGGTCACAAGATACGTGTCAAGAGTCAACGTTTGTCTTGCCAGATAGAAGTCAAAGTTTAGAGTAAAACCTCGTAGTCAAAAGTTACGTCATTATGAAACGGGTTATTGCATGACCAGATTACTTCTGTCACCAGTACGCGGCAGAAATACAGCTATTTCCACTACATGGAGCTTGAAGAAGTTATGGTTTTGCAGGTTTTTATAAAAAAATAAGTCACGCACAGATGTGTAAATTTTCGCTATTATTTTATAGAATCTCTATTTTTTAGAGATGATTTTGATAAAAAATACAGTTTAAAATCTGCGCTGCGCCTACTTAAAATTCATGAATTTTTACAGGTTGCCTCTGCTTGCGTTACGTAAATTGCGGTGATGATAACACGTCAAAATCATCTTAGATTTAATTTTTTTGGTATTTTCTAGGTTAAGACTTAGGGAAAGACTAAAATAAAATATTGTTACTTTTGTAAAATCTTTTTCAGGTTTTAGACAATAAATTTAGAAATTGTCATATAATCACATTTATTTTAATTTATAAAATATCCATTACCTACCTACGCAGTCAGTATTTAATATATTTAGTTCTGGAGATATTTAACTGACTTCAGTTAATTAAATATCACCAGATTACAATAATCTCGAGAACATAATGACCATCCAATCAAATTAAATAATACTGGGTTTCCTAATTTTACCAGATATGATCTTTAGTTCCCGAGATATTTATATACATAAAATTGGGTGGCGCTCAACATTTTTGTTAAAGTAAATAATTCATATTTTCAATTACCTTCTCTGTTAATTTTTGTACCACTTTATTCAAATCCCACAGTGCTCTCCGGCTAACAGCGTCCGTAGCTATGTTAGCTGTCTAAAAAACGCTATACATATTTATTTCTATTAATCACTTCGTCAAGTTCAACAAATTTGGTTATTATTAACAAGCGATATTATCGAGCAATATAACTTTGTACCGTCTCGGCCACAGAACACCAGTCTCGGCTCGGGCCTTGTCGCGCGAGATCGTGACGTTTCGGTTGACATTTTATAGGGGAGAGCGGGGCTAGTTAAGCCACTTTTTACATAAATGCAAATAAAAGCATTGCTATATTACCTACAGTTTTTATTTTTTATTTATTTATTTATTTATTAATACATGGGCTGCCAAACAGAAATTTACCTTTCCAATTACATGACAGCTTATAATGACAATTGTAAGTGCTTATAACAAATTATGGACCTAAAACTAGAAAAGAGAAAATAAAGAAAAAAAAACTACCTGTGAGCATATCACTGATTAAAAGTATAAAATAAAGTTTGGTTATTCCGGAAAGAAAGTCTTTTCACATAACTATATTAAAACACTTTGTAAGCCAACGTTTTTAAGGTAAATACTGCTACTCTAAACAAGTCGATGTGGTTAAAATAGGTGCTCTTATAACACCTACATTCTGCCCGTAATTTGTATTATATTTTTTATTATAGAAAAGCATATAGTGCCAGTCGCGGGTTCAGGGGGGGGCACTAGGGGCACTTGCCCCCCCCCCCCCCCCCGAGAATTTTTTTAATATACAAAAAATGAGTAAAAAGTAATGTTTTTGCTAATAAAAACTCAAAATTTTTGCCTGCGGCGCATGAAAGTGTCTATTGTTGTTATCATCGAAATTACAACCACTGACTAATTCAATAAAATGCTGCTTAAAAAAATATATACCGTTTTTGGAATGGAATGGAATCAACTTTCTTCAGCTGTACCCCACCAATACTGTACCGAGAATCTATTACCCTCGTTTGTCGAGTAAACGTAATTGAGTAACACTTAGATACATTAAAAAATAAACGATTCTCGTGGCAGTACTCCTGGAGCCGCTGAAGATCGGACTGAATATGTAATTGGCATAAGTCATTTTTGACAATTTTATACGCTTTCAGATCGTCTGCGAAATTTGAAAACTTTGAGTGTTGAAAGCACTTTGAGATATCATAGGTATATAGAGAGAAAAGGAGAGGTCCTTAATGCGACCCCTGGGCGATGCCAGAAGTTAAACTGACACAGTCTGATTGGCAATTATTTAATTTTGTCGAATAGGACTCCAACCAGCCCAGAAAGATGGCATGCACACCGATATTCTGCAGACTAGACAAAATGTTTCCTCTTCATCATCGCTGTCATCTTTCAGTGTCCTTTTCTGAGCAGTTTTTCTATGCTTCTTTTCCTTGAAGACATTTTTTTGGTTACATATTTTTCTTTTTTTTTCTTTTGTTTTTTACTTTTTTCACGTTTTAACTCTTTTTTAACCCGAGTTTCAGTTAGTATAGCTGTTGACCATTTTTTTCGGTTGATTATCTTGGTCTTTCTTTCGCCAGCTTTCGGAAAAGCACAAATTTTTTAAATTTCCCTAGATCGATTGGTAATAATAGATCACACAATTTTAAGTCACCGGGTGTTTGCCTCAAATTTGAGTTGGAGGGTCTGTGTGATGTCATAAATAAATAAATATAAATAAATAAATGGCGGCTTTTTTACTGTTTTTCCACAATCTATGGCTTATAACTTCTGCCAACTTAGTTTTACAGAAAAACTAATCGTTTTTTGTTTGCAAGAGAACACCAATCAAGATTGTGAAGAAATTAGCTTTATATCGCCAAGACTAACAAAAATACCGCGTGAACAAGTCCACATCTAGGGGGCCTAATTTCCATAAGAGGATAAAAAACAGATAGAATATAGCATATAATAATAAGAGACCGCAATATGCCCGATTTCAGTCGAAAGCGTTTTAGCGTTGCCAAAGGTAACTTTGATAAATAACTATAGGCGCAGTCTTCAAGAGGCGGACAATCTAAAACATTTGTTTAGGTCGAGAATTGTTACATGACGTGATTTTTAGTCCATCATACGTACGCATGCTGATTTTAACCTTAAAATAAAAAAAAATGTTTTTAGAAAATGTATGGGGTTAGCTGGGCCGGTGGCCCAACGTGCCCCGAACTTTTTGATTCAACTAGCCCCACACCTACATACGAAAATTGAGAGAGTCGACAACCATGTTTGCGTAAATATTAGCATCGTTATAATTTCATTAAACTCGAGGCCAAAAAAAAAATCTGTTCTTTGGAGATACACACATTACAGATTCTCACTGCGGACTAATGCATGAGAAATGGCGCTGGCATCTGACGTCTAATTGACGAGTTAATAGGGGTGTCTCAACATGCCCCTATGCCCAACGAGCCCCGCTCTCCCCTACGTGTGAGCCGCGGTCTAGACCGAACCGACCCGACGCCCTACGTAGCATTGTATTACAGACCGTCGCAGACACTCATAGAGAAATGTATCTGCAGACACTGTGCCCAAAAATCAAGGGGACGCCATGTTGAGTTAAGTTTTAGTTTTTGTGATTTTGTGCTAATACAGACCTAAATACGCGGGTATTGGCATCATAATGGTGTTTTGGTTTCAAGAGTCGAAGTGACCAAAAAGTCATCAGGAATAACGCTTTAAAGGTAGAAATATAGCTTCAAGAAAAAAACGTATTCATTGTATAAACTTTTTGTTCTGTGGAAATTGATTGCTTTATAAACAAACAGTAAATAGAATTGATTTTTAATTAACTGATTTATGTGCTAATTGACGACAAGTATCCACAGGCCGTAGGCTTTATTTGTTTTTAATATAAAATTCATACTCTTTTTTTTTGTTTCAGATTTCCGCTTAAAGATGGAAACAATCTGGCTTTGGTCGTCCACAATAACATAGTAAGTGTTATTTATAATTTTTTTAGAATGCTTTATATTTGTATTTTGTGATTTTAATAATTTTAAATTTGATGTCATTTGAATCATGGCTTCAATTCTTTGAATTAATTATTATAGATTTTTAAGCAAATAGCCTTTAGTATGAAAATGTGAAGTTTAAACCTTTTAATTTAAAGCAAACATTTAATTCTCTGCACAGTGGCGTATATAGAAAAAAATTCGGGGGGGGGCGAGACGGTTTCAGGGGGGGAGGGCGAGACCTCATGAGTCTATATTTTAGGCTATTTTATGTTTATATTCATAAAATATGTGGAAAATATCTAAAAAAACTTAACTTTAAAGGTTGGCCCAGGCTCCCCCTTATATACGCCACTGGTTCTGTATTAAATTTACAAATATATAAAATTTATTTTCTTTTTCAGGTCAGCACTGACTTGAAGGTGGAGGAAGTAATTGAACAAAGGAGAAACATTTTAAAAAAACATTGGCTACCCATGCAGCCTATCATAATGATGGAGTCCCCCAACTTATAGTGAGGTAAAATCGGTTTATGTCAGATTTGACAAAATTTTGTGTGCATCTCACGTGGAACAAACGTGTGTATATTTCATTAACCAACCTTTCCAAAAAAAAACAAAGATTACCAGCCACCGTAAAAAAAATTGACTCCACTTTTATAATAAAATACAAATAAATATTTTTCATCAAAACAACCTGATTTTTATTATTATTAAAATTCTCTTATTATTCTATACCTTATTCATTTCTATAGGGTTAATGGGAAAAAAGACACCAATTTTGATCTTTTCGACAATCCATTTTCGTCTTCCTAAGGCTAAGGTGTGTAGCCTGAGGAAGACGGAGAAATACAGGTGTGTGATTAAAATTGGTGTCCTTATTTCCATTAACCCTATATACAGAAATATACAGGGTGTTCATTTTAAAACTTCCCAACCAAGATTTCTTGAAAATGATTTTTTTTTCTCATAGTTTTTGTAGTACACACCCCCTTTGAAAAAATAAGTAAATATGTCAAAAACAAATTGATAGATTTTCAAAATTTGTACACCTTTGTAAAGATACTTAAGAAACCTTCAAAAAAAAGTGTCAATTGACCCACTTTCCATATTCAAAATATAGGGGTAAAATGTTCCCCTCAAAGGGGATGTGTACTACAAAAATTTTAAGATAGCCAAAACGTATCCTCCGTAGTAAATTAATTGACGTGTTTTTGCTTTTTTTTTAAAATCATTTTCGAGAAATCTGGGGTGGGAAGTTTTAAAATGAACACCCTGTATATTAAACAGAGCGTGAAACCTACAAATACCTTATTAATGCAAAATAACTAAATATAATTACAGCTACTAATTATATAATAACCCGTAATTAATTAATTTAATATTAAATAAGAATGATCCTTATAATAAATATACAGTATATTAATAATATTCAATATCACATATATTTTTAAATACCAACAATATATTAGTGCTTAATGTAGCTTTTTTTTAAAATATTACCAGACGATTTTGTTTTTATTAACAAATATTTGTTCCAATTGTTGAAATTTATGAATTGTTACCTGCAAACAAATATCTAATAAGTGAAATATGGGCAACGCATTTGGTAACAGTTACAAAATGTTTGTTATTGTTACAAAATTCTTCTCTCAGTGTATTTTTGAAACGATAAATCTCTGAGGAGGATACCAGCATAAAACTAGGATCTGTTCTAAAAGAGACCGACAAGCACGTCACCTTGTCTAACGAGAAAAGTTTGGAAAACCGACATTAAAACCTAAATAATTAGCTAGGTACTAGTATATATAAGTGGCTTATAGTAAGACTTTTAGAATCCTAAAATGTAAAACTTTATGAATACTTTTTGTTTTGCGAAAGAGTTATAAAATAAAAAACAAATAAAATTTTAATTTGATTAATATTGCCAAGCTTCATTTTAAAATTTCAATTAAAAATACACAAAATTCCATTAAATAGACACCATCAGCTTTATCAAATAATATAACCGCCCCATATTTTGGTATACTATATAAGGTGCGTTGTCTTATGACGAACAAAGGCCAACCATTTTGAACAAATTGGTTCGTATAGTTTGTATACAGACTAATACAGAGTAGAGGTGTTAATTTTCGTTACTTTTGAATACTCGTTAATAATCGTTACTCGGCTACTATCATCATCTATATATCATTTTGTATATTCGTTCCTATCGTTATTTTGATAACTGTAATACTATGACTGTATTCAATTCAATCATACCATAAGTGCAAAATTTTCGAACTGTCGTTAATTTAAAGATCATTTACTTATAGGTATATTTTTGTTGTTGATATTATGGAAATATTCAATTGAAACTTTCAAAACGCGGGCTAAAATTTAAAAAATAAAGTTAGGAATCACGTAGGAACTCTTCTGTGTACAACTTTGTTTAAAAAATCTAATGCCTTACATACAAAGAAATAAAAGGTAAATTAAAATAGAGACAAAAATAAAAATCTTAGACGAGAACTTAAAAAATATACAAAAAGTTTTGACGGAAACAAAAAAAAACGGATTACCCACTTTCTAGTGATTACTGAGTATTAAAATAATCGAAGTAACGAAAGTAATCATTTAATTTTTGGATCGGTATTCGTTACTCCATTATTTGTCGAGTAACGAGTACTTCTACACCTCAGAGTTTCTCAAAATCAGTAACGATCACCAACTTTATTTGATGAATGTTGAGTTTAGGGGGTAACATGTGGTTTAGGTTTCAGAAATGACTTATTATACATGAAACGTACTAAAATGATTCAAAGCAGAATTTAAAGATGGAATAAAAAATAGGCGTTTCCATTTAAAAATACATACATGAGTTAATAACAAAAAAAATCGCAGTTAGAAATAATTAAAATTTGCAGTGTCCAAGCATTTCTCCAAAAATTAATTTGTTTTAGACATGTTCTCGCAAATGTTTTTTTTTTCATACTGGGACTTTCTATCCAATAAGGATCAATCGCCTAGTTTCGCAAAGTTTAGAGCAAGGTCAAAGCATTTTAAACAATCACAAACAGCCAAGTACCTAGCCAGGAATCTAACCCGGTCTGCCCGTGTTATCAGCAAATGCTGCTACCACTCCACTACGGGGAGAGAGGACGACAATGTAGAAGGAAAGCAACCTAAAATTTCCCCACAACGGTTACGTTATCAAAATGCACATTTTTCTTTAAATAAATCAATATAAAAAGGTTACAAGAACGTATTTTTTCAACCGATAAAATGAGTCTACAGTGTGTACAAGAATTATTCGTGTTTTGGATGAAGAACGGTACGTAGGAAAAGAAAAACGCGCGGTTGCCAAAACAGAATAAAACCAAATTAAAACGTGGTTTGCATCTCTTTTTAGCGGCGCCTCCTCAATGAGGTCATTTGGTCAAATACCTCCCAAAATAATGTCTCTGATAATCAATTTAATAATCCTGGATTAAATTAAAACTATTATTTTCTTTATAGCTATTCAAAATAAACCGAATTTTTATTTAAGATTTTTTTAGTTTTATGTATTTAAAAACTTATAATAGCTGTAAATTTTGTGTTATTGGAGAATTATTGAAATAAAGCCAGGCTATAATAGTGCCAGGCACTATTTTGACAACTTCACATTGTAATATCAGCTGTAAGCTTTCAACAGACGGCCTTTGTTTACTATAGAAACCGAAATAAATAGTGCCTTCCTTTATTAATGGAAAGTAAACGACGAAAGTTTGAAATTCGACTTTGTTATGTCAATTTTGAAGGACTAACTGTCAGTTTTCAATGTGAAAGTGTCAGAATATTGCCTGGCACTATTATAGCCTGGCTATATTTCAATAATTCTCTATTACCTCGGAGGTCCTAAACAAGACATCCGTGGTTCGCACATGTGTTAATAGTTTTATGCTGTCTATATGGTGCAAAAACCAGTCTTAAAACTTTATAGTTGTTTAGTTTTGGTCCAGAAGGTGGGAAACTACATCTTTAAAAGTAGGATGTACGTAGTTTTAGGCTGTTTTTGAATGACGCTGTCATAAGTTTGCAGGGTAAGAAAAATGTCTTTGATCAATGCAAATTTCTTTTAGGTAAAATAATTTGTGCTTTCCTATTCACCAAGAGAATATTTTCTTGATATAGCACAAAATATGTCTTGACCCTTTATTTTAATGTGAAACAGAAATTGTTTTATTATAAATTGGAAGTGAATTAATCTAAGGCCAAAGAAAATATATCAACAAGAAGCGACAAAACCTGAATGACAGTAATGCAGTACTATTACACTCAAAGAAAAAATTGTGCAATTTTTGTTTTACACGAAAAAAATAACAAATTGAAAACTTTTTTAACAAAAATATTGTCAGGAATCCCTGTTATTTACTTTGTTTAAATGGTAACCTTATTTCTTTATTTGTATAATGGAATCACGTCCTGTATACAGGGATGCATGTTTCACTTTGGCCTATAAATATATTTGTTATCCCTTTCAACTGGTCGATAAGTTCTATGAGTTCTAGGATGTAACGAGTTTTAAAGAGAATAAGGTTTATACCGTTATTTATAATGTGCGTCTTCAGCTGGCCTCCGGCACGAGCCACGGCTGACTCCAAAACATTTTATCCGACTAATCCATTTCTCTAGTGTCTCATGGAAATTTTCTTTATGTTTACATAAAAGAATTGCATGTAGGGGTGTAATACACCAGTTGAAGTTCTCTGGCAAAAAAATGGCGATTGTCCCCGCCTAAGACCACCTAATTTATTTCTATATTAGTTAGAATTTGTTTTATAAAAACAATTTTTTTTGCATATTTTAGCTGTAATTATTTTTCTTTTAAACCGACTGGAAAACAAGTACTTTGCGTATATTTTTTCTTTCTTGAAAAATTTTCCGTTTTCAAATGGCACGGAAAAAGAACAAAGAAGCCGGAAAATCTATTTTTACGGTCACCTTTTTAAGAATGATCTAAAATATAAAGTGACATTTAAAATTAAGCATAAATTAATTGAAATATAGTCAATTATAAATGCAACCTATGGGTTTTTGATATTTAAAAATATAATAGCTTTTGAGTAAGTAGTTTAATATTTACATGTAGATTAGCATGTTTGTAGTTTTTATCTCATTTTAAAAAAAATTGTTATTTACATGTTGGTCGTGTTTGTGCAGTTTTATACCGGTTTAAAAAAATACGTACGATACACGACCGGAAACTATCTTTACAGTTCTAATAACGTAAATAGCTATTAATTGCATTTTCTTCCAATTGTGGTTGGGTTCTTTCCTGTTTCAAAAACAATAAAAACATATAACTGAGATTCAAAACGTTTTATAAAAAGCTCTACTTTAAAAAATATGTTTTATAGTCAATCCCCGCTTTTTCCTTTTTCTCATAATTTTTAAATTTAAAATGGCCGGAAAGAATCTTTAAACAATATAATATTACTTGGATTTTCATAAATATTACAATAATTATTGTTTCTTTTTTAGTTATTATTATTTCATTCCGTAACCGATTTTTCTC
The DNA here is from genome assembly GCA_963576565.1 of Aspidapion aeneum. Taxonomy (NCBI): domain Eukaryota; kingdom Metazoa; phylum Arthropoda; class Insecta; order Coleoptera; family Brentidae; genus Aspidapion; species Aspidapion aeneum. The sequence goes on from OY755044.1 coordinate 43,442,225, forward strand.
GATAAAAATATATAACCATTTTTGCAAACAATCAAATAAAAAGTTGAAAAGGGTCGATTTTCTATGACCACAGTTATATAATTATATAGGTGTAATGTCCCTCTTAATTTGATTTTTTTCATCGTGTAATAAAAATGCACCACAAACCACAGTTACACAAAATTTTTCTCAGTGTAAGATAAGATTAGTGTCATTTGGTCCAAGCGTGACGTCACATATTTGTTTCCCATATGAACAATGCTTTGAGTGACAGTATTTCGCTTCTTGTTGATATATCTTCTTTGCTAAGGCACCGTTTTCTCTGGAAGCAAAATATTACTTACATGAAGACAATTTGCAAAATTGAGTACCCATACTGAAACAAAACAATTAAAGCAGAAAAAAAAGTCTCATTTCTAGATTAAACGCTGCGTTGAACTAAAAATAAATATTTAATTCAAAACAAATTGTTTTAAGGTAAAACAAATTATTTTAAAAAAAGGACGTGTTTTCATTTCAAAATTTTTTACAGTATGTGTTTTGTGGTGACTGCCGAGAATGACCCTCCCGTATTAAAATCCACGAGCAGCCACTGACCTTTTCCAACTCACTAATTTTGTATTAGATTAAGGTTCATAACAAAACTAGATTTATAAATTAAATATGCGGGTATTCCAAGACTACTCCCACACGTCAAATATTTTAAACCATAAAAATGGACTATGGGAAACAAATAAGTAGAACTACGAGTTGAAAGTAGTTTGGTAAATAACGGCACATCGCCGTCAGACGACAAAATTAATTAATCAGACTTGCATGAAAATCGGGCTTAAGTCCCGGCTTTAAAGAACTTCATTAAAATATTGGATGTCCAGACTTTTTTCCTGCGCTCGCCTGCCGCGTCGTTTTCGCTAACTACCATCCTCTCTGAAATAAGCTCGTGCCAAAAGAGTTTTATCTAACGGACCTAGATAAAATATGTTGTGCAGTAGATCTAAAAGGCCATGTTTTATTTTAAAAATATTAGCAAGTTTTTGGTTCACACACTACCACAGGCCGCTCATGTCAGAGTTTTTGAGAAAACAAATCATTGGGGCAAGTACATAATGCATTTGATATATGTCAAATGCCTAAGATCAATGATAACACAACGCCTAGATATGCAACAAAACTAACTTAATAACAGCAGCGCATAGACGGCTCTGGCGAATATTCATATAGTTTCAATGATGACACGATAGAGAAATCGGTCCGCTGCTGTTATTAAGTTTGTTGGGTTACATCTCTAGCGGTTGCATAATCATTGTTAACATATGAAACTGATGACGTCATGATTTTGACAACAGCATACGCGTTTTAGGTGCAAAATATAAGTCATTCAGATAGCTCTTTATTCCAAAGATCTGTCTTTTTCTAAAACCATGGTGTTCTCAGAGTAAAATCAGCAAGCATTTGGCATACAACAACATGGAAATTATTACTGTACGTAAGACAAGAACAACTGCCTATGCATAAAATATGTAATATGTAAGAAAAAAGGATGTGCGCCCCGATAAATTAGAGGGACGAAATTTATGACATTAATTGTTTCCTCTAGCGCGGCGATCTTTGCTTTCGCCAGTTTATAAAGGAAATCTATCAAGGTTAGTTGTACATAAAATATCGAAAATTTTCACGATAACTACGTGACTTATCATCCTTTTTCTCAAGCTTGTTTTTTTTTCTAATATTTAGTGCCATGTCTACCACATATCAAAGTTTATGGCTTCCGCAGCGAAACAAATACTGATTTAAGAACTACCTAACGAATTAAATTCCCAAAAATACCACCGCTCTTTGCTAAAGAGTATCCGAGCCTGTTATAACATTCAGCTCGTACATTACTTAGCACTTTGCGGCGATCTTTTCTTTCACCAGTTTATAAAGAAAATCAATCAAGGTTAGTTGTACATAAAATATCGAAAATTTTCACGATAACTACGTGACTTATCATCCTTTTTTTCAAGCTTGTTTTTTTTTATAATATTTAGTGCCATGTCTAACACACACTAAAGTTTATGGCTTCCGCAGCGAAACAAATACTGATTTAAGAACTACCTAACGAATTAAATTCTCAAAAATACCACCGCTCTTTGCTAAAGAGTATCCGAGCCTGTTATAACATTCAGCTCGTACATTACTTAGCACTTCAGATGTCACTGATTGTAGGGTGGTGATTATTTTTGCCCAAAGTTCATCCAACATCAATCCACTCTTAAATGGCCATGCGAATAAATTTGGTTTTTTGCATAGCCACATAAAAAAAATCATTGCGTGCCAAATCTGGTGTAGTGATTCAAATGAGACCAACGAGTCGAGACTTTCATAAAGTCTTGTCTCGTCTCGCCGATGAAAGATGAAGTCGTGTTTCGAGTCTCGTCTCGCAGCCTCGAGTCTCGTCTCGTCTCGCGTCTCGTACGTAAGTCTCGCAAATGTATCGCAATCTCGTCATGCATAATCTTGTTCCAGTCTAGTACGGGATATTTACCTACGTTTTAGGTATAATGTAGAAGTAGGAAGAGAAAATTACAACAAAAATAACATTATTTATTGAAAAGTAAGTACCTAATAGGTACATACTTACATTATACATCTAAACAAGAAAAAAAACATAGCTTTATATATTCGAAAGTTATAAAAATAATATGAAAAGTAACACGTATATTCAGGTAGTCATAATAGTAGTAATTTGCGATCTGTCGTTATTGCAGTATTGCCTTTATGTTCAGCCGCCGGCGCCGTAAGAGAGAGAATATTAGTCCGTTTTCGTTTCATGCATTATGTCGTTTTAAAACAATCATGGATTGTGTTTTTAAGGTATTTATGAATGAAATGTTTTGTCTATCTGTGTTAAATAGTCTAAATTATTTCTAAATATTATGTTGTATTATGAATGAAATTCTCAAGTCTGCAGTCGGCACGCAGATATATTTACCTGCGAGACTCTCGCACGAGACTCGAGAAGTCTTGCACGAGACTCAAGACGAGACCAATAAAAGTCTCGTCTCGTCTTATCCGAGTCTCGTCTCGAGTCTTCTCTCGAAAACGAGACATCTTAGAAAAATACCATGCGAGACTCTCGAAAACGAGACTCTCGCGGGCACCACTACCCTGGTGAGCTCGGAGGCCAGCAGTACCTTGCCTGCTTGTAATAAGCCGCCTTAGAAACCTTTCATTTAAAAACAGTGTCATGAGCTGGGCAACCATCTTGCATAAACCAAAGTTGGTTAAAATCAAAATTGAATCCCAGGAATAATATGGTCCTGTAACAGGGCTAAATAATTTCTTCCTCGTGAATTAAGATTGATAAAAAAAGGACCAATGAGTTTGTCACCAAAAATCCCAGTCCAGACATTAAGTTTTTGAAGATACTGGGTCCGTTTTGCAGTATGCAAATGTTGATTTTTCCGTGACCAGTAACGAACAATGGAAGGATTGTTCCTTGATATTTTTAGAATATGTTAATTTTTAATTGATTTTAAAGGGAAGCCATATGTTTCAATAAAAACCAAGCTCTGTTTTACCTTATCTCTGACCTTAATAAAAATCCAAACAAAAAGTGATTAAAACAGCAACTTGCTCGGTTGATGAAGAGCCATTTTAATTCCGGAATAAATTTTAAAAAGTTGAACTTTTTGAAGTCAGACAGGGTAGGTCTTAAAATAATTTTTAAAGAGGATTACTTAATAGATACTCTAACATTTTATACATAAGTAGATTATTTTTTAAAGCCTGATCGAATTGTGTAAATCAATAAGGATAAGTCTTAATTTATTTTTAAAAACAGGGAATATAAACCAGAAATCATCGCGTCCTGCAAACATCAGGGACTTTTTTAATTACCTGAGTCCTCATTTACCAAAATTTATTAGTGGGTAAGGTTCACTTTTTTTTTTTGGTTAGGTTCAAAAATATTTTAATGTTCCGCACGGAATTTAAGAACCCCTTATACAGACAGGATCATCCTACTTAGGGTATCCAGTACCGGGACCTGGTCCCGGGACGGTCCCGGGAGTTTTCCTAAAAAAAGTGGTCCCGGAACTTAGTGAAGGTCCCGGGACCTCCACTTGGTCCCGAAACCGCTAAAGGAATGATAACCATTGTTTTATAAAAACCCTTTTGACACTGGCTATTGACGTATCAACTGTTTCGGCAATTTGATAGCTTAACTTAGGATTTTCCTGGACTGAAGCGCAAATCATAATATCCCGAGCTTCCTGCTGCTCATCTAAAATTTTAAGTTTTTTTGTGACGACACTCTGCACATATATCTACGGATTGTAGTGAGACGTGATTCTGGACGATTTACAAACGTACCATTTAACATCCTGAATTTTTTCGCCAATTTCATAAACATCCATTTTTAGTTAAAAATTTATATATTATGGCTAAAATAAGTAAATAGATTTCAAATTTTAATATTGTTTAAGAAACTTGTTTTTTGCATTTTCGGGAAGATCTTAGAAAAATACCATTGTTTCGTGGAAGTTACCTCGCTAATTTTAAAAGAATTGTCTCTATAAAAGTCTTAATATAGATACTTTGACTTAATTTTCCAGAAAAAAGGTCAAAAACTTTTCTCCATTTCATAACTGAAAAGGATGGGGACCTCCCTTGACGATTCCACCGGAAAAACGTCGTTCACTCATTGCTCACGATAAACACAGGCCATTTCTACATAATTTGGTAGTCGAAAAATGTAGGCCTTCGAGCAGAAAAACATCAGATGTTTTTAGATAAGAATAGAAACAATCCTCGTGAGCCCTTATGCATTTACGAAGGTTGTTTTTTAAGTTTTGCATATAAAGCTGGAATAAAACGTAATTCCGCGCCAAATCATCCAATGGGGGTAGCTGCCATGTCACGAAAAAAATCCAAATTTTGATAACATGTATTAGTGACCTTAGGAATACCAAATTAACAAATTTTAATTTTTAATGTCGCCTTCCGTATTTTACAGGCGTAAAAGTAAAAGTAAAAAAAGAAGAAAATCAGTTGTGGCCTTATATTTTTCTATTTCTATTGTAATCTTATGTAAAAAGAAATTTGACGGAAGATATCTTTAATATTGGTTGGATAATCCTATAGAGAAAAAAAAATTAACCTCACTTTTTTAACATGGCAAAAATAGTTTTAAAAAAATAGTAAATTTTATGATTTTCTCGATTTTTATTATTTACACCGGTGCTGAATATGGTCCATCAAAAAAAAGTCTCTACGCACATTAAAGCTTAGTGGCTTGACTATCATACAAGGCAAAAGAAAAATGTCTAGATCTATTGCTTTCAGCAAACTAAATTTTTTAAAATTGGAAAAACCGCAAAAACCTCAGAATAGACAACTTTTGCCTAAAAAAATTGTCATGTCTATCTGTCTATTAAAACTTCGCTTGTGCCTTGTTTTACTTGAAAATGTATCGTCTAAATAAAAGTAAAATAAAAAATCTGGGTCTGTCATTTTAACATCAACTTTTAAGCTATTTGGTTAAAGCATGTAAAAAATCAAATTTTTTATTGAGTCGCAAAAGGAAAAAAATTATGTATAAAAATCATCGTCAGGGGATCTTATTTATAGCCACGTACTGTTTTGCGTGACATCCTAGTTTGTGGGTTCAAGTCCCATCTTCGTACACTGTCGGAAATTTTTTTTTAGTTTTAAGAATACATTTTTGGTGAGACACGGACATTAGTTAGTTCTTTAGTAAATGAAATGGTTCAGGTTTAACAGTGGCGTACGCAGGAGGGAGGGGGGTTGGAGGCCTAATCTTTCCAAAGCCATTAAATAACTTCTCCTAAAGATTGAATTTTTCTGAAAGAAGAAATAAATGGTTTTCCAGGACTTTGCTTTTACTCAAGCCCCCTCTCCCAACCCCCTTGGAAAATTTCTGCATACGCCACTGGGCATTAAAAAAACTAACTACAAAACTAACGCATGGTAAAAGCCCATGTGATGCGTTTGGAGGTACTCCTCTGGATGATCTAACTATAGATGCTAAAATTACTTCAAGCTCAGAAATTTTTTTTTTTCGGTTTCTGTAATTATAGAACTCAACTTCTTTTCCGATTTTTTAAATATGACAGTAGGTAACTACTAAAAAAGTAAATAAACTTTTAAAAAATTTGTGTAGTAACCTTATGAAGAGAGTTTAGATCATAATTTATTGAACAGTGCTCATATAAATAAACTTTACCTTCTGATAAACCTTAATTTGCAGGGGCGGATCTAGAAACTTTATTTTGGGGGAAAATATCATAATAAATATTTCACAAAACTATTTTGCATAGTGACCAGGAGGTGTATTCTGTGTGTCAAAACTGAGTAAAGTTTCAGATTTGGGGGGCATCCCCCCCGTAGATCCACGCCTGTAATTTGTGATGCAATTTAACATCACTAAAAATATTGAAATAACAAAAAAATGTGTAGTGACCTTAAGGATTACAGACCCAGATTTTTTATTCTTGTTTTTAAAAGTATATGATACAGTGAAAAATTTACCCTACTTGATTACCACCCAGCACCCCGATAGACAGGGTCATTTTTGATGCTGAAGTTGAGGAAATTCCCAGGCATTCTTAACTTCTTCGTAGAACTCCAAGGTAACGTCTACTTTTTAAATATATTTTATACAAGGAAGATATAGTCCTTGAGTATTTTCCAACACTGTATCAAAAATTTAAGAAAACATTACATTTATACCCCAAAAAAATATGAAAACTTCGAAAATTTCTGCGTTTTTTGAATATTTTCTAAATTGCTCTAATTAAGCCAGTATAAAAGATTTTGCTAAACATCACATTTTTTGAAAACTACTTTTATACATGTTTTCAAAATTATAGGTTAATTTTTTTTAGGTGCTGTTTACTATGAGCATAATTTTCCCAAGTCCCATTTTGCCCGTTTTTAGACTTTTCAAATGCGTGTACAACATACTAATTGGATTAGAAAATCTAAAATTGTGCAAAAGTGGTTGGGCATGAGCTGTTTCATTTAGTAAGCATGATTAAAGAAAAAAATTAAATGTCACGGCAACACTTTTTTTGTAAATTGGATGACTTGGCGTGGAATTGCTTAAGCTGTTTCGAGACTTTATTACTTTATTGTCTCTCGAAGTATTCTCCACAAAAATTAATGTACTTTTGAATGCGCCAAAGCAGTTGTCCAAGCTGTATATCTACTAGTTTGTTGGTACTGTCAAATTTGCATTCTTGAAGGCGTCGACTGCTTCCTCTGGCGACTGACCACGCAGTCCATTCTTGATTTTTGGATGAGTATAGAAATCCTTGGGACTTACGCCTGGACTGTATGGAGGATGATCCAACAATTCGACGTTTTGTTGGGTGGGTTAAAAACTTAATGGTTTTTTGTGTTTTGTGCGAACTTGTATTGTCTTGTTGGAGGATGATTCCTCGTTCGGGGTTCGTTTTTCGAAGCTCAGCGATGACTTTTGACAAACAAATATTGATGTACCAATCGGCAGCAACAGTCCTATTAACATCCAGAGGTATTGTTGCTACATTACCTGCTTTTGAGACAAATGTCGCGACCATCTTTTACGAAGGTAAAAAGGAAAATTATTGCAGATAAAACTGCGATTTTACTGAAAAAACAGTCGAACAGACAGATAACTGCAAAAAATATTAAACGAATATATAACCTATTTTTATTTTTAATGGCCTACGTTTGACAAAATTAGTTTCTCGATGCTTGGGCCTGTTTGTCCAATAGACTACGATTCACTTTTTCCAATTGGGAAAAAGTTTCCTCTCATTTTCCAGACGTTTGAGCCGAATTTTCCGAAAAGATCTCTCCAGAGATTTTTCTGTCTCTCTTTTGCAAGGGGCTTTAATCTGATGTTGCATCCTTTTTTATTTGTTTGTTTTGTAGAATGCTGAAATTTCGTTTCTTTTTTGAATGCTATACAATGTGATTAAGCACATACACAAAATAAATAAATTTTTAAAAAAAATGTATGTAAAAAAATAAGAAAGAAACAGAAAAACTAAAAAAGCGCTTAGTTATATACAGATAATGAAAGGCATGACCCGCAGTAATATAAAAACATTTTTCACTAACCTGTTTAGTTTAGTATAAAGTAAGCTAAAAAAGTTTTAAAAAAGGTAAATAGTGAAAGTTTTACTTAAAACAACACAAAATCTACTCCAGAAATACATATAGAAATATTTAAAACAGTTTAAAAACAGTTCAAGATGTCTTATGACATTCTTTACAGTAAGACGCATGCGCACATTTGTTTTAAAATAAAAACAAAAACCTTTATATTTCTTTGGAAAAATCCAATAAATTAAGGTAAATTTGAAATGCCGGATTTTTTAAATTATTAACAAAAACCTAGGAATAAATTTTAATAAAAACGGGCTGGTTGATCTGCTGCAAATGCGTATCAAATTGTATTGGTTTATATTCAAACTTTCCCCATTAATAAATGTATATTTTCTGGTATTTTTTTCTCCAATGCGGACCAACCATGTCAATTTTTTTAAACAAGCGTTAAGTATTTTGGAAGAATACTATAAAACATGGGCGCACCCAGGGGAGGGGCCTCGGGGCCCGGGCCTTGGATTTTTTTACATATTTTTCACATATTTCATAAAAAAACACAAAAAATAGCTTAAAATTCGAAATCATGAGGCTTCGGGCCCCCCCAAGAGGCCTCGGGCCCCTCCCAAGACATATTCCTGGGTGCGCCACTGTATAAAATCACAGATGTACAAAATGTTTCACAGTTAGGCCATTTTATTTTCTTAGATATTTCTAATTTTCCGTTTTATCACATTAACTGGTATGATATGGTATTAACATTTCGATTGATAATGAAAAATTAGAAATTGTAGATTCACTTAAATATTTTAGTAATTTTAGATTCTAAATTAAAGTTTGAAAAATATTTTGATTATATTGTTTCAAAAATTGCAGGAAAAACTTTATATCTAAATAGAATCAGTTCACATTTATCATATTTTTCCAAAAAATGTATATATAGTACCATCATTTTGCCTCATTATTTATACTGTTCTACCATTTTATACACTGCAAATGAAAAAATTTTTGAAAGCCTTTTTTACAAAATAAAGCTATACGAATTATTTTAAATTTAAATAAATGCACAAGAATCATAGATATGCTAAAAAAACTTGGCTTAATGTAAAAAATGTAATATCCTTTATGTGTGTTTATATATAAAATAAAGAATAATTTGTTGCTTGAAATTCTAAAAGAATATTTATCTCAAAATTTAGAAGTTCATGATTATAATACAAGATCAAAAGAAGACTTTCACGTAAATATTTCCCCTAAATTAATAGTACATAAATCCATATTTAAAAAGTGATTAAGTGATTATAATAAATTTAAAAAAATATTATAGGTAAATTTAGTGGGAATAAGGACACTGTTGTTCTGGTAAATATACGTTTTAATCCATCGGTAACGTTTCGACAATGGTTTTTGTCTTCATCAGACCTTCAGACTAGATCGTACATTGGAACAACAAAAAACAAGAATTCAAGCACATCAGGAAAACAAACGGCACAAAATTAAAAACGAAACCCGACATTAATGTGGTAATTATTTATCTATCTAGTATATCAAATAATTACCACATTAATGTCGGGTTTCGTTTTTAATTTTGTGCCGTTTGTTTTCCTGATGTGCTTGAATTCTTGTTTTTTGTTGTTCCAATGTACGATCTAGTCTGAAGGTCTGATGAAGACAAAAACCATTGTCGAAACGTTACCGATGGATTAAAACGTATATTTACCAGAACAACAGTGTCCTTATTCCCACTAAATATACCTATAGTTGCATTACAAGGACGTGATAAGTTTACCAAATTAAAAAAATATATTACAGAACAAAGAAATGGAAAAGGAGATGTTGACTGTTTGTCGGCTTCTCGAAGACTGGAAGCCGACAAACAGTCAACATCTCCTGAAGATGCCATCCACTCGAGATGGCGAAACGTCGAGAACGAATTTCCAACGACGACGGCCGAACAGCCCAAAAGCACACCCACCATTGGACGATGGCCGCGAAAGCCTTTCACAATTTGTATCTATAATAGGTTACTGACTTCATCAGATATTTTCAAAACTTTTATTAATGTTCAGTTCACCCTGTTTACTTTTTAACTCAGTTCTGTCTCTAGATATATTTTACTTCCTATTTACGTCATCCTTTCTACCTCTTGATATCTTACAAGATAAATTTCGTTTGACTTTGTTACTTTGGAATCATGGCAAGTAAATAATAGATTAGTTTTTTTCTCTTTTTTTTCTTTTAGATACTTACAAGTAGGCATCTCTCATATATCATTATAAACTATAGAAAAGACAAACTTTGTCTGAAATAGAACCATAAAAAGCTTCCTAATATACAAATAATAAACAAAGCTAATGTAACAAAAAATAAATAAAAGAGAGTAGATAATAGAGCGATTTATGTATTCTGGTATTTGAATCTCTAGAATCTTAAACTATCACTATTTACTTGTTTTATGACAAATAATATGGTAAATGTTTAAAAATTAAGTACATAATAATTGTATAAAGCCCCCAGTGGCGTATATACCAAAAAGTTTTGGGGTGGGCCCGAGACAGTTTTGGGGGGGGGACCCCATGTGACCGTGTTTTGTTCCATTTTTTGTTTGTATTCATGAAGTATGTGGAAAAAAAATCTATAAAATTTTAGCTTTGGGGTGGCTCAGACACCCCAGGCCCGGCCCCCCCCTAAGGCCCGGGCCCCCCCGAAGCTAATATTTTTTAGATATTTTCCACATATTTCATGAATACAAACATAAAATAGCATAAAATACAGCATCATGTTGTGTCGAGCCCCCTTCAAAACTGTCTTCCCCTTCTCAAACTTTTTTCTACGCCACTGAGATAAGCATTTTTGAACCTGAACACGCACTCTACCTCTCTCTGCAACTACTACTCTGCATCTGAAAAGAACATTGGGTGATTTTTTAACTGTCTTCAGAAAATAATTCATTCCTATTTAAAAACAATCTTTGTACGGTTCCATATTAGGTGCACCAATGACATAAACAAAAATTTGTCCAAACCAGGTGTTAATGTAATTTTTTTAGTTTGCTAAAACAATAATTTTAAGCGAAAAATTTACATAAAAATTGTGTTAATGTTTTTTATCCCTAATACGGCTTTAAATATTTACATGAGAATAAAGTTTAAGTTTTGATGTTTTCCCTCGACCTGATAACTTCATTTAGGCTTTAGTTTTTCAGATTTAAAGTTATTCCATATCAGGAACGTATTATTCCATTTATATATTCCTTCCTCTAATAATCCTACTAGCTTGTTTTGTACATATTTAGTAAAGCAAGCAAAATTATCCCCGAAAAATATTTGTATTTTACAAATGATCTAAAAGCTCTTTGAAAAGTTCGTTCATTATTATAGTGCGCTATTTGACATTAATATTTATGTATAAACTTGTCTGCCATGTTGGTTTTATGTTTGTTTACTATTATATATCGATATGTGATTTGGATTAATATTAATTACCTTTTACCAATGACTATATAGTAGAGTTTAAAAGCGCGTAAAAGCCTTGTAGAACCGATTTTCGTGTGCACTTCAATGCTAAAATGTAAGACACAATTTAAATTATTTCTTACACCCTAAGAATGCAAAATCGACTGGTCGTCCAAAAATCGTCGTGTGCAGGGGGTGGTGGGGGTAGTTTTTCCAAAAATTAAAAAAAAATTTTTTGCATTTTTTTAATCTATAAAGTGTGCTCATGACTCCACCAAAAGCATATAGTAATATTACTATCAGAAACATTTATTTTTCAATGTTGAAAATATCGTTCCCAATGCTTTTATATGGAGTTCCCTATTAAACAAGTGATCGCCCTGAAAACGCGTATTTATAATAATGTATAACTTGTTATAACTCGAGAACCCTTTGCTTAATCAAAAAAACACCTTGTGTAAACTTTGTGTATCAAAGATCAGGGATCACAATGATTTTTTAAAAATGTCAATCGGACGCATAGTTTTTTTTTAAAGTAGCAAAGAGTGAAGTCATGACGCGACGAACGCGGCAGACACTGACATGCGACGAAGGGTCAGATATTTTACAAATGCATGAAGGGCCAGGCGAAACGCGACTCTATGTCTTGAGACAAGGCGAGACACACATAAGTTCGTTTTTCGTTTTACTCTCGCGGTTACAGATGTTTAAGTTACTTACTTGGTTTTTTTCTTGTGAATTGCGTTATGTATAAATGTTGTGCTTGTGTGATTTGGCCGTGAAGGGCCAAATATCAAAGGCTAGGCGTGAAGAAAAGGGAAATTTAGTTCTATATTAGAATATGACTCTCGGCCCTACGGGCCTCCAATTTATTTCTATATTAGTATGTGACGCTCGCCCCCCCCCCCCCCCGGAGTGGACTATTTTTTTTTTTTAATCAAACTTTTAGGGTACTCCACTTTTTTCAAAGATGGGAAAAACGAAAATTTTATAAGAATCATAGCAATGTTGGTTTTATTGAGAAAACCAAAAACCAAATCGGAATCGGTTTAGTTGTTTTTGAGATATCAGCGTTTGTATGTAAAACTTTGACTATTTTTTTGCACGACTTCCGGTGACTTGACAGCCCTTGACTGAACCTATTTCTACGGTAAAAATATTAATTTGTGACTTTAGATGTCACCCACTTAGTGCATTGACGCGCAGTAGATCCCTGCGTTTTTAAAAAACAGCATTAAATTTCAATTATTTGCCTATATCTCGAGACGTCAAAATGAAAAATTTATAATAACTTTATCGATATGGCCTACGAAGATCTATAAACATCAGAGAAAAAAATTCTGATTAGTTTTGTACTTTTTGAGTTTTTGCCAAAGAACCATCAAAATTTGCCAAAAAGTGGTGCTACTTTAAAGTGTCATATTTTAAGACGCCGACAATTAATTTTCATTATCTCGACGGCGACAGATGCGTCCGTTAAAATTGCTTCCAGGTGTAAACTAATTACGCTATGTCAAATTTTCTGTTTTGACATATTATGCCTAAAGCGGGGAGTGGGGGGCTCAAATCAAAAGTCTCGATGCTAATATAGAATTTAACGGGAGGCGCGTAGTTTCCCTTTCAAATATGGATTCCCGGAAGCCCGTATAGGGTCAAATCGAAAAAATGCAAGAATCCATTTCGATTTAGTTTGTCGATGCCTATTAGTGTGCCAAATTTCAGAGCTCTACGATAAGTTTAAATCTCGAATAAAAGCACTTGCTGGCACCGTTTATGTAAGTGACCATCAGGCCAAAAAAAAATACAAAAATTTAATTTTTTAATAACAGAAATTAACAAAAAAACTTCAAATAAACTTTTTTGTAGGTTGCACCACTCCTCTCCAGGGCTCCTTAAATATAAAAAACCTTAAATTGGTTATATATTTTGACAATTTATATCTCAGAAACGATTTTGCTGCATCACTTCCGGTGACTTGACAGCCCTTGATTGAACCTATTTCTACGTTAACAAAATAAATTTATGTGGCTTTAGATGTCACCCACTTAGTGTATTGACGCGCAATAGGTCCCTGTGTTTTTCAAAAACAGAATTTTTTTAAATTTCAATTATTTGCCTATATCTCTAAACAGAGACGTCAAAATGAAAAATTTATAATAATTTTAACGATAGGGCAACCAAGATCTATAAACATCAGAGAAACATTTTTAGATTAGTTTGGTACTTTTTGAGTTTTTGTCAAAAAACCATCAAAATTTGCCAAAAAGTGGTTCTTCTTTGAAGAGTCATATTTTAAGACGCCGACAATTTATTTTAATTATCTCGACGGCGACAGATGCGCTATTGTGTAGGCTTGCAAAAAAAATACATAGTTTATTACCGTTAAAATTGTGTCTTCCAGGTGTAAACTAATTACACCATGTCAAATTTTTAGTTTTCACATATTATGCCTATAGCAGGGAGTGGGGGGCTCAAATCAAAAGTCTTGATTTCAATATAGAATTTAACGGGAGGCGCGTAGTTTCCCTTTCAAATATGGATTCCCGGAGGCCCGTAGGGCCGAGTCACATACTAATATAGTGAATATGGACTCCCGTAGGCCTGTAGGGCCGAGAGTCAAATACTAATATAGAAATATATTGGAGTACCGTAGAGCCGAGAGTCACATACTAATATAGAAATAAATTGGAGGCCCCCGAGAGTCACATTCCAATATCAAATTTAACGAGAGGCGCGTAGTTTCAATTTCAATATGGACTCCCGGAGGCCCGTAGGGCCGAATCACATACTAATATAGACATAAATTGGAGGCCCGTAGGGCCGAGAGGCACATTATAATATAGAATTAAACTGGACGCGGGTAGTTTCCCTTTTAAATATGGATTCCCGGAGGCCCGTAGGGCCGAGAGTCACATACTAATGTAGTGAATATGGACGACTGGAGGACCGTATGGCCAAGAGTTACATACTAATATAGTGAATATAGACTTCTGGAGGCCCGTAGGGCCGAGAGTCACATTCTTATATAGAACTAAATTTCCCTTTTTTTCACGCCTAGCCTTTCATATTTGGCCCTTCACGGCCAAATCACACAAGCACAACATGTATACATAACGCAATTTACAAGCAAAAAACCAAGTAAGTAACTTAAACATCTGTAACCGCGAGAGTTACACGAAAAACCAACTTATGTGTGTCTCGACTTGTCTCAAGACATAGAGATGCATAGAGTCACGTTTCGCCTGGCCCGCCGTGCATTTGTAAAAGATCTGACCCTTCGTCGCATGTCAGTGTCTGCCGCGTTCGTAGCGTCATTGCATCACTCTTTGCTACTTTAAAAAAAACTATGCGTCCAATTGACATTTTTCAAAAATCATTGTAATCCCTGATCTTTGATACACAAAGTTTACACAAGGTGTTTTTTTGATTAAGCAAAGGGTTCTCGAGTTATAACAAGTTTTAAATTATTATAAATACGCGTTTTCAGGGCGAGCAATTGTTTAATAGGGAACTACATATAAAAGCATTGGGAACGATATTTTCAACATTAAAAAATAAATGTTTCTGATAGTAATATTACTATATGCTTTCGGTGTAGTGATGAGCCCACTTTATAGATTCAAAAAATGCAAAAAAAAAATTTTCCAAATTTTTGGAAAAACTACCCCCACCACCCCCTACACACGACGATTTTTGGACAACCAGTCGATTTTGCATTCAATGATTTAAATTGTGCCTTACATTTTAGCAATGAAGTGCACACGGGGTGACACGATAGAAGCGGCTTTTAACTCTACTAATATGACCCATGGCAACCCGCGAGCCTTGCAACATGGAGAGGCCGATGACGCTGAAATTAATTCGCCACGCAATATTCAGGGACTACTAGTACGATTCATGACTATTATACAAATGCCATTAGATCATAGTAGTTGTCTCTGAATATTGCGTACTAGACGAATTTATTTCAGCGCCATCTGCCCCTCAGTGCTGCAAGGCTCGACGGTTGCCACTCTATATGGGCATTGAGTAAATAACCCATATAAATATGTCACCCGCGAGCTTTACCATATTGAGGGGCAGATGACGCTGAAATAAATTCGTCTAGTAGTAGGCAATATTCAGAGACAACTACAGTGCCGTCCTAAGTAAGACCCACCTATCTGCAAAAAAATCAAAAATGAGTTAGGCTTTATATAGGTAATAATTTTTAACTTTTTTTGTTTTATTACTTAGACATTGCTATAAGTAACCCATAAACATTTAACAACAAAAAAAATATATTACTACTTGGCAAGCATTTAAACTTTAAACTCGCTTTTATCGAAATAAGTAAAAAAGTAGATAGGTGGGTTTTACTAAGGACGGCAGTACAATGATCTAATGGCTTTTGTATGATAGACATCAACCTCGGAACTCGCACATGCAACTAAATCGTACTGGCAGTCCCTGAATATTGCGTAGTAGACGAATTTATTTCAGCGCCATCTTCCCCTCAATATGATAAAGCTCGCCGGTTGCACCTCTATATGGGTCATATACTCAAAGATATGGGTCACATACTCATTGCGGGTACTTACTACGAAAGACTTGCCAAGTTACGTAGAATATACTTGGCAAGTTCCGAATGTTGTCCAAGTTAATGCTTCACACTACATGCGAACTTAAAAGTGTGTTTCTTATTATTCCCTTTGACTTGCACCCGTTTCCCGGCAAGCGGTGGGAAGTGCAAGTAACTCTTTAAGTCAGTGCGAGTCGCTGTACACCACACACTACTCGCTACTTCTTAAGTACTTACAAGTAGCGCGTAGTGAGTAGGCATCTTTAGGGTAATTCACCGGCGGTTTTACGGGGGGGGGGGGGGTACTGGGGTTAGGAACTCCTCCCCAGAGCCCCAAAAAAATATATTAGGTATAAAGGCTGGTAGCGGCTACAGATAAGTTAAAGGTTAAAAAAATATTTTTATTGGATTTTTCCCGATAATAAGCGCATAGTAAAAAACGCATACAGAAAAAATTGCTCGCAAAAAAACGCACAGAAGAAAAACTTACAATAATAACACCGGTACCTATGTACACAAAATCTAGAAGCGGTCTGTAAAGTTGACGAGACCTATCTATCTATATCTAAATGTTGTCAACTTTGAGTTGTCAACAAATAAAAAATTTTGATTATACTAGATAGAGACCCTGTATGTATGACAATAGAGACGCGATGCATCCATAAAACTTACATTTTTTGATTATATTATTTTCTTTACAAGTTCAACAGGTGTTTCCGTCACCCGCTATAAATGTTTGTCAAAAATCGTTTATTTTTATTTTCCAACGCTTATGAATTAACAGGAGAACGGTGCTTCCCCGTCTACACAAAGCTCCTTTGATTTTTACCTAAATAAATTTGGCTGATGAGTTTGTCGCGTCTCTAATTCTTTAAAATATATCATACACAGGGTCTCTAGATATGACGAGCCTACCTACAAAAAATATTTTCAGACTTTTTGACCACTGCGCAGAACTATTTTATAAATCCACGTTTACATTTTTTTATACATTTTCATGACTGCAATTTATTGCAATTTTCAGAGTTTTGCGCAACTTATTTTGTGTGCGCGAAAAATTGCCACGTTTTATTTAATTTTCTCGAAGTTAGATGGTGTACGGTCAAAATGAACCCCGCGTTCGGATTCAGCGCACCGAAGAAGAACTTATATAGATAGGTAGGTCTGATATGTCTGATCAAAAGTACAGAACACTTTTTAATTTTGTGTACCGGGGTAAGCTTTCATAGTTTTTTAAAATTTTAAGTTTTTTAAAACACAAATATATACTCCCGTATTTTTGGTGACAAAATGGTCTAATAACCTAACCTGTTACTTTCTTAAATGGAACATTCGAATTACGTAAGTTTTACTTTATTTCATTGTGCACTGTTTTACTAGGTGCGCTATTTTGTGTACGTTCTTTCGGTGTGCGCTTTTATCCACGTGTGCTTTTTGCTCCATACGCTCTTTTCCTATGAGATTCTTTCCTGTGTGCTTTTGTCAAATGAGTTTTTTCCTGTGCCCTATATACAGCTTGACCAATATACCCCCCCCCAGAATTTGGCTCCAGAACCGGCATTGGGGTAATTACAATGCCGGATCTAGGCGTGGGCAGAGCGGGTACCTGTATACGACGCCTCGCGTCAAGGTCGCCGAAACGTGCCCGAAATCGTAAAGTGGGGAGCCAACAACTGACTTTGCCCACGGCGTATTTTACCCCAGATCCGCCACTGGTAATTATAGGTACCTATAAATTTGTTTGTATTTTAAGGTATGTTATAGTAAATATTTTGTATGCGTGTAATTTTATGATTAAAAAAGAAATAATTTTTTTTTTTAATTTTTTACCATTTGCACTAGTCTAACATAGAGGATATATATCCAAATATGTCAACATACAGGGCTCTAGTCTAACACAGAAAGAAGTAATTCTACAAAAGGGCTACTTTTAAACAAACTTAATAAAAAATCAAGAAAATTATATTTTTTAATACATTATATAAATTTAATAATCCAGAATACCTAACCAGATAGCCTCTAAAACTTTGGACCTTTTAGGAAAGAATTAATTGACATATGAAAGGAAAACCACCTATGCGGAAAATGAGAAAAGATACTTTTTCTCTCCCCCTGTCATATTAGCAAGGTTTTTTCTGTCAGTTTTCATTAGGTATTTTTTATAGGGGAAGCTATAAACGCAGAGAGAGCATCAGGGTATTTTTGCTGTTTTTGTAATTTGATAGTCGTATGTAATACGATCGAAAGACCTGGCAAAAAGCTCGAGAGGTGATTTTATAGATTATTTTGTTAATAGGATGTTTTAGTTAATAATACGAACGTACGTCAATTTTTTAAATCTATATCCAGTATTTACTAAAGGGTCTACAGTGCTAATTGCTACAATCCTAAGTCTACAATTCTGGATTTTGGTTGAAAGTTTAACATGTTTTTGCCGTAAATGCAATAGTTTTTAATTTTTATATAAATTGTTCATAAATACCTTGCAATATGGGTCATCTTTTTTCGTTGTTACAAAGACATTATTTCCACACAAAGGTTAGAAATAAATAAAAATGATATAAATTTTGGTTTAAAAATGGTAGCCATATTTAAACCTCCAAACGTCACTAAAAACTGTGTAAATCTGTGTCAGCTGTCCGCTATTTTTAGACAGTTAGCGATGATTAAACCGAAGTTCAATTGTTTTGATGGATGTGTAATTGAAAACGCATTCTAAATCTTGTGCTTTTTACAATATTTAAATATTGATACGTATTTAATACGGTAGTGCATCTACAGACATCATTTTAAGTTATTTATGTATTATTTAGCTTTGAAAATTTTTGAATATAAGTTTTTTTTATCAATCATGAATTATTTCTATTATTTTTTGAACTTTAAACCACCCCTTAGGGTGTTACTACAAATTAAGACGACTATTTTTAGTGGGAATCCTACGACTGCACATTTACAATTTTTTTATATGGTTTTTCTTTATTTCTAAAGTTAATTTGAATGTATACCTATGAGATGAACTCACTGAGAAATGCTTATTATTAAATTGTACATTAGGGTGAACTGAATATTCGCAGTATTTGACCTATGAGTATTAAAAAAAAAACACTAAAACCGATCAGTATCAAGTCTATAGACTTGATACTTTAACCCGGTCTAAAAAGTTTTAAGGTCTTTGTAAATACAGGTGAAAATGTTTTAAAAAACGTAAAATTTAGTACCCGTGAATTAAAAATTAAACAAGTTTTCGCGGCTAAGCGGGTAAAAATAAGGGTTTTTGTTTCTCTCGTATTGTTCCGTGGGTATCTCAAAAGCTTAACATAACGGAAATCCAAGATCTAATGGACACCTAGTAAGCGTTGACAGTTAAGGGTCATTCTAAAAATTTGGGACAATATGAGGGGTAAAAGTTTAATCGACCAAAGTTATGAATATTAACACTCTTTTTAATTTACTTGCATGGGATATCGCTTTCTGATAATGTTTAGGTGTGTGGCCAAAAATCTATGTCAAAATTTGAAATATTATTGATAAAAAATAAAAATTCGTGTCCACGGAGTGGAATGGTTTCTCCACAGAGTTGAAATTTCATGTAGTTTAGAATTAATTTAATATTAAAAAAATTCTAAAACTAAAATTTTCGCATGGTATATGTTACTAAAAATGCTGTATTAAGGAGAGAGAAAATAACACATGGGTGGTAAACTGTTTTCTGTTTTAGTATATAAACAAAGAAACAATAAACTCGTATTTTAAAAATAAACAGGTTTTAAATAACTTAGTTTAAAAATGTATGAAATACATAAAAAAACGCTAAACAAAGGATAATTTATTTTAATAATTTTGCATGCATAACCGTCGTCGCTGTCGTGCCATACAGAACAAGTAAAAAAAGCGTTCTGGCTCCCCTTATTGCACTTGCTACAGATCCATTTAAGACAATTTAGGCATTGAATCCATTCAAGATTAGTATTATGTTTAGATTTGCTGTTGGGGGCTAAGTACTATATCATATTTTGAGTTATCTTCTTTATGTTGTTGTTTATCAGTTTTTCGAAATTTAGTCTATGTCTGTTAAGTATCACTTTTGTTTCTTACTTTTTTTGGAGGTAATTACATCGTTTTTACCTGGATGTGCATTTTATAAACTGTCTTTTAGCCTTATAGCTTTTGTTCATAGACATAAAATTGGTAAATAGTTTTTTTCTTAAAACTTCTGACTTCCGAAGAAACGGTTTGATCTTTTAACAAATTTTTGGTGTTTACCATAACAAAAAGCATAGGCCAACAAAAAAAAGTTGTAAAAAGTTGTCCCAAAAATAATGACATGAACTGTAAAAAAATATAATATGTTTTTAAAAAACAATAAAAAAATACTCTGCCAATCTATGGGCACCTAAGCTCAAACTAGGTACTATAGTTATAGTGTGAGCTAATAAAATCAAAAACAAATCAACCCTTTAAAAAAAACTAAAATGTATTTTGTTTAACTCCAGACTCAATTACCTTTCGTTTGATATCACACACGCCATATTTTCACTTAAACTCTAATTTTTGACATCTACTCCCACCCTTTTTTAAAAATAAACTAAAATTCATTTTTTTAAACTCCAGACTTAATTACCTTTCGTTTGATATCACACACGCCATATTTTCACATAAACTCTAATTTTTGGAATCTACCCCCACCCTTTTATTTGGCTTGCGTTCGGTGGATTTTGTTCATTTTTAAATGGGACCATCACGGCCCAAGACCCAACTTAGGTACCAAATTTCATTAAAATCGGACAAGCGGTTTTTGAGTTATGCGGGTTGGTCGTTACAGACAGACATACAGACAGACAGACAGACAGACAGCAAAACAAAAAAGGTTAGGTATATATAAAAATTTTTGAAATCGGAGCAACTTTTTTTTTTCGAAAAAATTAGGATCATTATAGCTCACACTACTTATAGTAGTAGTGTGAGCTAAAACTCATCGGCATATGCATAGATTTACTAAAATTCAATAGGTATGTACTGCACAAACCACTACACTTTTTAATCACTTACAACTAGTATATATTCATATTTTACGCCGAAAGCTGTAAACATAATGTTTGTTAAATGCTTGACTGGTGGCACCATCTCTTAATATAATATAATAATAATCTTAAACGGCAACGTTCGACATCAAAAAGTCAGCAGACTATTTCGACCAATAGCAAACGGAATGCAAGTTGTGAACTAGCCGCTCATCAGCCAACGATAAAGACCAGCCATGGCGCGTTATAAGCAACTCGGCGGTCACGTGATCTTAGGAGTTCCAGGATTCTTATTGTATTCCTTAATATATTATCTGTTTTTACACAAAAAAAATAATTGACAAAAATTTTTTGTTCTCATATAGGCAAAAATTTTAAAAAATATTTTGCTCATGTATGTGTTTAATATAGATAAAGAACTGAATCTATAAAATAAAAAATTATACCAAATTTGCACTCTAATATCTTTAGGTACATATATTAGGTACATAATATCATTAGTTACTTCAAATCTATACAAGTCTTTTAAAATTGGTCATACCTATCAAACCTAAGCTTTTAGTTTTTAATTTTTCTTTGAGTGTCATCATCTTTGTCTAAGTTCCTATTCAAAGATTTATTAGCAGACACTAAATCATTGTACTTTTCAAGCTTTGACAATAGTTTTTCACTACAAAAACATTCGCTAGAGTTATCTAAAGAAAAATTTTCAATATAAAACATTTCACAATAATTTATTAAAAAGAAACAAGTGATTTTGTGAATAAGTGAGAGATGGTTTTCACATTCAATGAACTAAATGTACGAGTAGTAGTCATCAATCATTTTTTGAAAAATTACTCAGAACAAAGTTTAATATATATGTTATATGAAAATATTCTGCCTACACTTAGAAGAAACCAGAACCTTCTATGAAACCCGAGAACTTTCCAGATAAGAAGCTTATTCTGCTGCCTTGCGTTTCCCATGAAATAAACAACACGTGTATTCAAGTCGAATCAGCACTTTATTTCTCAGAAGCTTTCAAGATAGGAAGACCATTCTGCTGACTTGCGTCTCTCATGGAATAAACACAGCGGCGTAGCGTGGGGGGAGCGCGGGGGGTTCGTCGCCCCCCCCGCCCCGAGGGTAGTGGCGCCCCATAGGTGGCCGAAGCGCCCTCAGCTTTATTAAGTCGGGCCGGTAATGGCCAATTGAGTGGGTGCCAAAGGAAATTAACGACATGAAGACTTTTTTTTTTTTTTTGTCGCAAGATTCGTGAGAGGCGCCCTTGTGACTTATCCGCCCCCTCACACAAGATGACCTTTTGTTTTTTTTTTTTTTTTGGTCGCAAGATTTGTGAGAGGCGCCTTTTTGACCTTTTTGTTTTTTTTTTGCCACAAGATTTTTTCATCAGTTTTCAGAGGCGCCCTTTTTAGCTGTCGCCCCTTTCGGGCACGCTACGCTGCTGAATAAACACCACGTGTATTCCTGCCGAATTGCACTTTAGTTCTAAGAAGTTTAAATCTAGAATATTAAGGAATTATTCCATTGCTTAATCAGCACTTTTTCTTTATATAAACTAAAATCATTGTAGTGTTAAGTCATTCTCTTTAGAATCGTTCTTAAGCACACGTTCAATTATAACGTTTATTTGTATTTAATTAAAATAAAGTTTTTTAAAAAGTTAAAAGTTAACTTTAAAGTATAACATTTGGGCAGTGGTACGGATAGTTTAACATACGCGAAAACACGAGTATTCTAATTCGCGAGTAGTGAAGCTCCAGCTCTGTAAGCTATCAAGAATCTACAGCAACCAAGAAGTTACACAGCAACAAAGAAGTTACACAGCAACCAAGTAGTTACATAAGCAACCAAGAAGCTAGACAGCAACGAACCAAGCGTCCTCGCAACCAACGGATACGGAAGGAACACCCAGTGAAGCCCCTGGTAGCCGAACACGTGGAGACAAATGGTCCAGCTAAAGCTTTTGTGAGTAAGACAATTGAATCATCACGTTTTATTTTTTTTTTTCAAATAAGTTGATATTTTGAAAAATCTGTTCGATTTTCTAACCCTCACTTTTACAATATTGAATTTTTAAGAAAATTTTTAATTTAAAAGAAGTCAAATATAAAATTTAGTTTTAAGAAACAAAACCTAAAAAAGATTTAATTTAAGTTTAAAACACAAGAAAACAAAAACCATTAAAAATGACTGAACCTCGTAATAACCAACCAGCAAACGTACCAGTAAACCAATCTATAGTTGAGGTTGAACCTTATCGATTATCGGAAATTTTCTCAATAATCCCTGAATACGATGGAGATCAAATATTTTTATAAACATGGCCGTCGGAGATCAACGCGATGTATTGGTCATACACATTAAAAATAAATGAAAAGGAAAAGCCGCACAATTAGTTTACTCTCGAAATCCTCTTTCTTGGATTCAAATTAAGCAATTATTAACAACATATTATGGAGATACGCGAGACCTTTCTTCATTAATTCAAGATCTACAAAGACTCAAACAACAAACAAACGAATCACCTTTAATGTTTTTCAATAGATTACAAGTCATGAATTCAAAAATGCACGCTTGTATTCAAAAATCAAATTTAAATATGCTTCAAAAAGATGCACAAATCCAAATTATAGATTCCATGGCATTAAATACGCTTTTAACAGGATTAGAATCGCGCATAGGTAATATTGTCCGTGCTAGCAATCCTAAAAATTTACTTGAAGCACAAGTAAGAATAAGACGCGAACTACAACTTTTATATTTTTAAACACAAAAAACTCCGAACCGACCCAATTTTTCAAATAATTCCATACAAAATAGACAAAATAATAAATAAGGTATTCTTCGTAAACCTTCTCAACCACAAAAATGTTTTAAATGTAATCGTTTAGGTCATCACGGAAGTGAATGTCATACTTTTGTACAGAGACCCCCGGTCTACACAAATCAAAATCAACAATTTAACCAAAATTTTCAAAGACCCAATTTAGCCCAAAATCAAAATCAACCAAGCACATTCAACCAGAAATTTTGTACCCCAAAACCAACAAAATTTTTAGACCATCAGTAATTCAAAGAAATCCAAATTACAATTCCCCACAACATAGAGCACATGTAGTAAACTATTCTGATGAATAATTTAATAATTTTGACAACTACGATCCTTATGATCCAAATTTTGAAAATTTTTAGTATGAAAATCAGTTTCATTACGAAAATGAAATCTATCAACCATCTTATAACTATCCTTATTCACAAGAATTTTCGAATAATCTTGATGAACAATATGTAAATGACATAAGTCAATATAATTTTAATCAACCCGGAATATATCAAAATTTTGAAAATCAAAATCAAATTTTGCCACCAGAACTCCAAAATTTTCAAATTACTTCCAATCAAAACCATCCACCCCAATCGATTCAAGAAACAGATACCAAATTAGAACAAACTACTACGAAAATCCAACACATTTCAGTCGATTAAACCACAGAACAAATATTCGCCTAAATACCAATCTACATAACTTAAACTCAAAAAATCTTTTTTATATTAATGACGCAACAAATAAATTTAAACTTTTAATTGACACCGGCGCAGGAATTTCAGTATTTAAAGAAAAACCAGTCGAAAATTATAATAATCGATTTGCAGAAAATGTAATAGTACAAGGACTAACCGATGAAAAAATTCTAATCACCCAATCAGTTTTAATCCCTTTCGCTACAAACGATCCACTAAAAGTCTATATTTGTAATTTAGACATAGAATTTGACGGAATATTAGGACTCGATTTTCTTGAACATTACAAGTGCGTAATTGACTTAAATTCGAAACAGCTATGCACCAATTTTAAAACAATACCTTTAATTCAAGTAACAGAAAAAACTTTCGAACAAAGTCTCGAAAATAATCAAAATCAAATAAATCAAAACATACCACCAATACCTAAACCAAGATTAATTCAAAATAAAAAAACGCCACCAATACCAAAACCACGAATAAATATAAATCAAAATAATTTTCAAAATCAAATATCTCTAGAACCGCGAACCGAACAAGTTTTTAAATTAAAATCTAATTCAAAAAAACACAGATGCAATTTTAATTAGTCAAGAAATAGAAAAAGTAAGTTTACCAAACGCCCTAGTCCACATTAACGAAAATGGTGAATTTTATACATCAGTAATAAATCCGAATGCTATTCCTAAAACAATAAATTTTAACAACTTGTCTTTCGAACCCATACCAAGTGTTCACGATATTTTGAATTTCAATACCAATGAAGACCAATTCATTGATAGAATCGACCTTATTAAAAATAAATTAAGACTAGAACACCTAAATTACGAAGAAAAAGAACTAATTTCAAATCTTTGTTTTGAATTTTCTGACATTTTCTATATCGAAGGAGATCAATTAACTTTCACTAATGAAATCAAACATACAATTGAAACCAACAATGCTCATCCAATTTTTACTAAATCATATTGGTACCCTCAAATACACAAAGAGGAAGTAAAAACACAAATTAATAAAATGCTCGATCAAAAAATAATCCGCCAATCAATTTCCCCGTTGTCATCACCTGTTTGGGTATTCCCAAAAAAACTTGACCCCTCTAACAAACAAAAATGGAGAGTGTAATCGATTATAGAAAACTGAATGAAGTAACAGTTGACGATAATAATCCACTTCCAAATATTTCAGATTTATTAGATCAGTTAGGTAAATGTCAATATTTTACAACACTTGATTTAGCATCCGGTTTTCACCAAATTGAAATTGATCAAAAAGACATTATTAAAAAAACAGCCTTTTCTGTCGAAAATGGACACTACGAATTTGTTCGTATGACATTTGGTTAAAAAAATGCACCCTCCACATTTCAACGTGTGATGGATAACATTTTATTAGGCATTCTAAATGAACGTTGTTTAGTTTATATGGACGACATTATTGTTTATTCACCCACTATTCATGAACACATTTCACGTCTTTCCGAATTTTTCCAAAGATTACGAAAATCAAATTTAAAAATTCCACCTGACAAATGAGAGTTTTTGCGAAAAGAAGTTGCATACCTCGGACATTTAATTACCGAAAATGGCGTAAAACCAAACCCTGACAAAGTAAAATGTATTCAAAACTTTCCAGAATTAAAAAATCCTCGTGACGTAAAATCATTTCTCGGACTTGCCTGATATTATCGCAGATTCATACCGAACTTCGCGAAAACCTCAAAACCCTTAATAAAACTTCTTCAAAAAGATACAAAATTTATTTTTTCTAAAGAATGTCAAGAAGCTCTTGAAACACTCAAAAATGCATTAATTTCTGATCCAATATTAATCTATCCAAATTTCGAAGAACTCTTCATTTTAACTACAGACGCGAGCGCATTTGCGATAGGAGCCGTACTTTCACAAGGTCCAATTGGTAAAGACCTTCCGATAGCTTTTGCATCGAGAACCCTTTGTAGTGCAGAAACTAAATACTCCACTATTGAAAGAGAACTATTAGCAATAGTATGGTCCGTAAAACACTTCCGATCTTACCTTTTTGGTAGAAAATTCACTATAGTCACCGATCACAGACCTCTAACCTGGCTACTTTCAATCAAAGACCCCGGTAGCAGATTAGCACGTTGGCGATTAAAAGTGGAAGAATATAGTTTTAAAATCATTTATAAACCCGGAAAAATCAATAAAAATGCAGACGCTTTATCGCGGATAAAAATCAATCATTTCAAAGACTGTATAGACTTTAAATAAAAAATAAAAATTTTTGCAAATAACGAAAATAACGATCAAGAACCAGTTTTTAACGAAGAAGATGATCAAAAAATTACATATGAATTTAGCAGATTTGTTGAACTTTACAAGACGCGATCCCTAATTGATTATTCTAAAATCGAGACCTCGAATGATCAATTATTAGATAAACCAAATAAATTAATATTAACCTTTTTCCGACAAATTAAAATGGAAGACTTACATTTTAAAATCATTGATGATATTTTTGAAGAAGAGTTCCACCTTGAAGAATTAAAAATTAACATTGTTTCTAGCAAAACAGTTAAAGAACGTAAATATTTTATTATAGCCCTACCATTCGATAATGATGATTGTTCACAACACTTATTTTATTGCCTTTTTAATGACCCAAATGAATTTGAAATTAACAAAACATACTGCATCGAAAACAATCTAGATTTACCAACTTTAGAGATGCTATCTTACATCTTTTCTGATAAAGACATAAAGTTAAAAATTTGCCAAAATATAATAACAATCCCCAACGAAGATGAAATCCCAATAATTTTAGAAAATTATTACTTAGGAAAAAGCAACCTACACCGTGTAATAAATGAAACAGTTAGACAAAGACGCATTAGAGAAAAATATAATTCGCGTGGGTTAACAAAACACGTAGAAGATTTCATAAAAAAAATGTGAAACTTGCCAAAAAGTAAAAATTGTTCGTAAAAATCTAAGCAGACCCTTCGTTGTAACAGAAACACCACGTACCCCTTTTGAACGAATCAATATCGATATTTTCGAATACCCCACTAGAAATTACGCGTTAACAGTACGGGATGAATTAACAAAATTTACACAAGCTTACGCAATGAGTGATAAAAAAGCAAGTACAGTAGTTTTTCCAACATTTCGGTGTACCCTTACGAATACATTGCGATTATGGCAAAGAATTTGATAATACCCTTTTAAAAGATTTATGTACCCTATACGATGTTAAGTTTTCACATTTTCTAGCATAGGACATCTACAGTCAAACGGTTCACTAGAACGATTTCACGCAACCCTTTGCGAAATGATTAGAATCAATAAACAAGAAAACCCTGAAGATCATTGTTTTAGCGTTCTTCCATACGCAGTAATTTGCTATAATAATACAAAAAACAAAACACACGGATTTACCCCTTATGAACTCGTTTTCGGACATACATCAAGTAGACCCCCCGAAAAACTTTATAATCAAAAACAATTGATATCTAAATATGTACACGATTTAAATAATAGGATGGACTATTTTTACAAACTAGCTAGAAATAGAACTGATCAATCGAAACAAAAATTGAAAGAACGATTCGACGAACACGTACGAAAATACTCTGCCAATATATGGGCCCCTAAGCTCACACTAGGTACTATAGTTATAGTGTACGTGTGAGCTTATATAACTAAAAACTGAAATATATTTTATTCAACTCCACACTAAATTACCTTTTATTTGATACCACACAAGCATTGTTTTGACTTAAACTCAAATTTTTGAAATCCACCCCCACCCTTAAAAAAACAGAAACTAAAATGTATTTTGTTGAACTCCGGACTTAATTACCTTTCGTTTGATATCACGCAGGCCATATTTTCACTTAAACTCTAATTTTTGAAATATACCCCCAACCTTTTTTTTTAATAATTTAAAATGTATTTTGTTTAACTCTAGACTCAATTACCTTTCGTTTGATATCACACACGCCATATTTTCACATAAACTCTAATTTTTGAAATCTATCCCCACCCTTTTATTTGGTTTGTGTTCGGTGGATTTTGTTCATTTTTAAACGGGACCATCTCGACCCAAGACCCAGCCTAGGTACCAAATTTCATTGAAATCGGCCAAGCGGTTTTTGAATTATGCGCGTTGGTCGTTACAGACAGACATACAGACAGACAGACAGACGGCGCAACAAAAAAGTTTCAAAATCATCTGAAACGCAAAGATATATAAAAATTTTTGAAATCGGAGCAACTTTTTTTTTCTCGAAAAAATTAGGATCACCATTGCTCACACTACTATAGTATAGTATATGTGTGAGCTAAAATCTCCCTGAATTTAATGTAGGAGACAAAGTTTGGCTTAAAGAATCACAAATCAAATCCAAATCAGAAAACTTATTTAATGGTCCTTTTGAAATTTTAGAAATACATCGTAATTCTGCAACACTTAAAAACCCACAAACAAATCAATTAACCAAAGTTAATTTTGATAGGTTAAAACCGTGCTTTGAATAAAATAAAAATCTTTTATTTTGGATTAATGGGAATAATCTCAATCGTTTCCAGTCAATATTCAATATTACCAATAAATAATACACTAGGACTATTTTATCATGAAGAATTCCTTATCAGAATGTCTAATAATGAATGGACACTTGTTGTTTACAAAGATCTTTCACCCTTTAAGAAAGCAATTGAACATAACGACAAAATATTAGATACCTTTATGGATCACTTTTCAATCAATAATAATCAAATTGCAAATTTCAAATCGCAAATTAAAACGCATGTTAGCCTTTTAAAACAAATTTCTAATTACGTTAATATTAAATACGAAGAACTTATCTCGGATACAAAAGAAAAATCATATAGGCAAAAACGTGGAATATTTAATGGCATCGGAACTATTTGGAAATCTATTATAGGAAATTTAGATGCATCAGACGGAGAATACTTTAATGATTGTATTAATAAAGTATCGACTGATGAGAAAAATATTGAAAGATTATTGCAAAAATAAATTTCAGTAACAACCTCTGTTATTAAAAGTTTTAATACGACTTTACAAAAATTAAAAATTGATGAAGAAACGTTTAATCATGATATTAAATTAATTCAATATTTAGTTACTTCGATTTCTGATAACGCTGCCTATGCAGAAGCACAAATAAAAGCATTAGATTTATGCGAATCGCTTATGGAAAGTTATACCTTTATTAAAGATTCATTAAATGACGCGTTAAACGCAGTAAATTTTGCACATTTAAAAATGTTACATGGTTCAATAATAAAACCATCGGATTTGGTAGATTCATTGAAAAAGATTTCTCATTCATTACAAAAAAATAATTTGCCTTTACCAATATCAACCTCAACGGTAGCCCAATACATTAATTTAATTGAACTTAGTGCTTTTCAAACTGAATCAAAAATAGTATTTGTTCTTAAAATACCTCTTATAGACCCTTCGACTTATACTTTATACAGACTTTATCCAATACCAATATTAGATAATCGAACAGGTCTTCACCATACTATATCAACAATCAATAAATTTATTCCGCGTAATGATGATTCAATGTTTTTCGTCACCTTCCACAACGTGGACAACTGCAAGATCATCGAAATAAGAACGAAGGCCTGTTCCAAAGTACTTCCGTATCCCATCGATAGTGATGCTATTTGTGAAGCTCAACTATTGAAGCAACAAACAGCTGCCGAAAACATGTCAAACAACCATTTTCCATGCACAAGGCTACAATGTTCAACCACTAGAAGAAAATCAATGGCTAGTTACTACATCAGAACCAGTACCTACCAATATTAAATGCAAGAATCAAGAAATCATTACGAAATTAATTAAAACCAATAGTATAATTCGTTTCAAATCAACATGCAATGCTTTTATTGGAAGTACGAGCATTCATTCTGAAACCATACTTCAAGAAAGTACCTTCGAAGAAATAAATTCACGAATAATCAATATTCCATATACTTGTTGTAAAGATATGCCTAAAATCCCCAAAATTTAAGGCCTAAAACCACTAAAGTTAAGCAAAATAAACGTCGAAGATCTGAATATTGCACAACATAATCTCAACCAATATTCAGAAGAATTAGATAAAATGATCAATAAACCATTCATTCAAAAACACATTGATTGGTTTACTATCATTGCAATAACATTGATAGTACTACTAGTAATTCTTTACATTATTAACAAATGTCGAAGATGCCGAAGAACAAGAAATGGTAATAATACCAATAACGATAATGATAATGGTAACGACTTTCCACCATTTCCAAAACCTAATCTAAGAATTAGAAATTTATCGAATATCCTACATCGAAGATCAAATCGAAGAAGAAATCGAACCCAATGCAAAATTAATAATCAATCAATCATCTTAATAAAAGTTGCCGTATAACGCCAACTTTTTCAAAAAGAGGGGAGCTGTTATATGAAAATATCCTGCCTACACTTAGAAGAAACCAGAGCCTTCTATGAAACCCGAGAACCTTCCAGATAAGAAGCTTATTCTGCTGACTTGCGTTTCCCATGAAATAAACAACACGTGCATTCAAGCTGAATCAGCACTTTATTTCTCAGAAGCTTTCAAGATAGGAAGACCATTCTGCTGATTTGCGTCTGTCATGGAATAAACACCACGTACATTCCTGCCGAATTGCACTTTAGTTCTAAGAAGTTTAAATCTAGAATATTAAGGAATTGTTCCATTGCCTAATCAGCTCTTTTTCTTGATATAAACTAAAATTAGAATCGTTCTTAAGTACACGTTCAATTATAACGTTTAAGTCCTATATTGTATTTAATCAAAATAAAGTTTTTTAAAAAGTTAAAAGTAAACTTTAAAGTATAACATATATTTCATCAATGTGTAAGGTAACTACCAACTCATGTTCTTTTAAAAGCTGTATCTTACTTTTTAAATATTGCACACTACCAGAGGGATTACGATATTTTACAAATCAGTTTTTTAATATTGCGAGGGTGCAGAAGACATATTACCTTAGTTTTGTAAATTGACATGTATGCACTGGATGATTGGATAAAAAAAGGTGAAGCCAATATTAAAGTGCATCCACAATATCTTCGATTCTCAGGTGACCTATTCAAGAGACCTAATTGTTCAATAAGTGTTCGGTAAATGCCTCTCCAATGTTGGGTTTGGTAATTTGCCTATATGTTCAATAATTTAACACCCCTTTTTGCAAGTTTTTAACTATTTATTTTTTACTTAAACAGGTCTTTTGATGCTTAAAAAATGATAACAAACAAAAATTAAATGTTTCTTGATTGGTGTAGTTGATCGAAGTCAGCTGGAAGCGAGCGCTGCCGCTTGGCGCGCAGACTCTCGGACGTAGCCCACTAGTAAAACCAGGCCTCACTCTGGCAGTGCCTACTTGTTAATGGTCTCAAACATCCCGGCGCCCTTGAAAGGCTAGACTTTCAAAACAAACTATTGGTCTGCTTCAATAGGTAGCAGGCAAACTCTGGTGGTTGCCCTTTTCACAAATCCATGCTTAGTCTTGATGGTGATAACACGTACATGGCCATCAGAGCCAGGGTGAACTTCTGATATTCTGCCCAATGGCCAGCTAGCTGGAGGAGTATTATCTTCTTTTAAGACGACTATTGACCCAACTTGTAGATTTGGATCTTTTGAAAAACGCCATTTGCTGCGCTCTTGTAAAGTGTGAAGATAGTCTTGGCTCCATTTTCTCCAAAACTGTTGTACAAGTTTTTGCACGTGTAGATGTCTTCGTACCAAATTCGTGTGAGTGTCTTCTAGGTTTCGTTGAGGCAATGCAGTCATGGGTTGCCCAATAATGAAATGTGCAGGAGTCAATACTTCTAGGTCATTAGGGTCAGGAGAAAGGGGTATTAAAGGTCTAGAATTAAGCACTGCTTCCACCTGAACCAATAAGGTATACATTTCCTCAAAATTTAATGGAAATTCGGGTTTCAAAATTCGCTTTAAATGATGCTTACAAGATTTGACAGCGCTTTCCCAAAGCCCCCCAAAGTTAGGCGATCTGGCAGGAATGAAATGCCAATTAATTTGTGTTTCATTTAAATAGTTTTGAAAAACCTTATCGTTTACTACACTTTGCAACTGTTTGATCTCGTTATTAGCACCAACAAACGTTGTTGCGTTATCAGAGAAAATATCTGAACACAAACCACGCCGTGACACAAATCTCTTGAGTAAACTTAAAAAACTGTCGGTTGTCATATCAGTGACTAAGTCAATGTGAAGGGCTTTAGTAGCCATACACACGAAAATCGCAACGTAGCATTTTATTATTTTTCGGTTTTTGGTCTTACCGTCCTTTAAGCTAAAGGGACCAGCGTAATCGATACCGACCGATAAAAATACCTTTGAGGGTTTTACGCGAACTGCTGGCAAATTTCCCATTTTATAATTGATGTTATGGGGTTTTACTCGGAAACAAGTAATGCAATGTCTTATGCAGGATTTAACAGCCATTTTACCACAAGGAATCCAATACTTTTGGCGGATATGAGAAAGGGTGCCATTAATTCCAGCGTGCAAACAACGCAAATGTTCAAACTTTACCAATAACTTAGTAAAGGTGTGATTTTTCGGCAATAAAATTTGATGTTTTCCATCAAAGTCTAAATCAGAATTTAGTAATCGTCCACCGACTCTAAGAATTTCATTTGAATCAACAAATGGAGATAAGGCTTTAAGTTGACTTTTGGTGGATATTTCGTTGTGAGATGTTAAATACAAAATATCTGCAGCAAATTCTACTCTTTGAATTAACTTAATTATGCGCAGGGTAGTTTCTAAAAATTCTTTGCTTAAGATTTGTTTCGACTTAAACTTATCAGAGATTTCCTTAATTTTAGTCTTGCATGACAAATGATCTAGAAATCTAAATACATAAGATGACACTCTAATTAATTTTGAAAAATCGGAAAATTTTGAAAAAAGTTCTTCAAAATTAAATGTCGAATCATTCTGAATTACAAAAATTAGTTTTTGATTCTTAAATTCAGGTATTTCTGTAGAATTCTTCGCAAAATTAGAGATGTGAGAATTTTTAGGCCAATTTTCTTGGCTCTGTTTTAAAAACGAAGGACCATTCCAATATAAAGTGTTTGTCTGAAACTCTTCAGCCAAACAACCACGTGATAACACATCTGCAGGGTTTTCATTAGTTGATATGTGATGCCAATCTGAAATGTTAGTTAACTGTTGAATTTCAGAAACTCGATTGCAAATATAAGTTTGCCAAGTTTTTGGCTCACGAGATAGCCAAGCAAGGACTATGGTGGAGTCCGTCCAGAAGTAACTGGCTTCTAATTTTATTGATATTGTATTCAAGCATTTGTTGGTTAATCTTGAAAGAAGAACGCACGCTTGCAACTCTAACCTTGGTAGACTAACAGCTTGCACAGGAGCTACTCGTGTTTTAGCACAATATAAACGGCATTCAATGTTTCCACATTGATCTATTGATCTTAAGTAGATAGAACAACCATATGCTGATTCGCTACTATCTGCGAACCCATGCAGCTGTACAATTTTAGCTTGCTTTATTAAAACTTGTCGAGGAATTTGAATTGTATTTAATTCAGTTAATTGATTCCTGTATTCCAGCCAAAGAGTATGCAATTGAACGGGGATACTTTCATCCCAAGCTAGTTGAAGTTTCCAAAGCTTTTGAATTAACAACTTAGCCCGAATAATGATAGGTCCTAAAAAACCTAAAGGATCATAAATTTTGGAAATGAAACTCAGGATAGTACGTTTACTTACAACATCCTTTTCAGGAATTTCTAATTGAACTTTGTACACGAAACAATCAGATACTGGAAACCAGGAAATTCCCAAAGTTTTACTGCAATTGTCATCAGATATAATATACTCAGCACTACCACTTTTATGATTGTCAGACAATACAGAAAGATTATTTGATTTAAATTTTCTGATTTCAAAGCCATAATCTGACAGGATCTTAGTGATATTATTTTTTATTTTGACAAGGGACTCAATTGAATTACTGCCAGTAATTAAATCATCGACGTAAAAGTTTGTAGCAATTATATAACTCTCAACAGGATACTTATCTTTAATTTCATCTGAGATTTGTTTCAGACATCGAGTAGCATGGAATGAGCTAGAAGCCAAACCATATGTTACAGTATTCAGTTGGTAATCTTTGACGGGAAGGGATGGTTCCTGTCGCCAAACAATTCTTTGAAGATCTCGATGTTCTGGATGTAGATTGATTTGCCTATACATCTTTGCCAAGTCTCCTGTAAGGGCGAATTCGTGTTGACGGAAATTTAACAAGATTGAAAACAGATCAGGCTGTACAGTAGCACCGACCTTTAGAACGTTATTTAGACTTAAATTCGTATTGGATTTTTGGCTGCCATTGTATACCACCCTCAGCTTAGTCGTGGTACTCTCAGCCTTTTCTACACAATGGTGTGGAAGGTAAAATCTAAAATCATTTTCAAAATTAGAACCAACTTCTGTCATATGATTAAGGTCCTTATATTCTGTCATGAATGAGCAATACATATCTTTCATTTCAGGATTTTTTGAAAGTTTTCTTTCAACTGAGTATAAGGTTCGCAATGCGATATTTCTTGTATCACCCAATTGAGAATAGTTATCTTTAAGAGGAAGCTTCACAATAAAACGACCGGTTTCGTCACGAGATGTTGTATCTAAAAAATGTTGTTCAACTTCAACCTCCTCTTGAGTAAGAGTGGGTTTTTCGGAAGAAATTTCTTCAATAGACCAGAATTTTTCTAGTTGTTTAGATAAGTCAATAGTTGACAACATTGTCTGGGATGTAACAGGATGACTGCTTTTTTCCAGATTCAGATTTCCACTTACAAGGTAACCAAATAATGATTTCTGCAACACAGGTAAATTTTTTCCTAATTTTATTTGACCCACAGACAACAAATCATAAAAAATGCTTGCTCCTATGAGCATGTCTACTTCTTGGGGCAAATTAAAATTTGGATCAGCTAAAATAATGTTCTTAGGAATCTTTAAATCAGAAATGTTAAAACGAACTTGGGGATAACTTTCTGAAATTTGATCAAGAACTAAAAATGACAATTTCGTGGAATAATTATTGAACAAAGATGATATTTTTACTTCAACCTTCTGGTTAATGTTCGTTGACACTTGACTGATTCCAATCACAGGTATATTTGTCTTTTGACAAGGCAGATTAAGTCTTTCAACACATTGTTTAGTGATTAAATTTGACTGAGAACCCGAATCTAAAAGTACACGACATGTAATAGGTTGATTGTTTCTGTCAAAGGCATGAATAAGAGCCGTGGATAGCAATACAAAATGTTCCTTTACAAACAGTGTATAAGGTTGGATTCCTTGTGGTTCAGTCTCAGAGATACAGTCCTTAGATTCATTTGGAACAGAGTTTTGAACTAAGTTTACTGCTTTTTTGGGTGTTTGGTTACTTTGCGCTGATGATTGCCTGTTATTGTCATTCTTGGCCTGTGGCTGATCAGTGTTCCCAGTTGGTTTTGCAAAGAAATGAAGCAAAGATGAATGTTTTTTGTTACAATGCTTGCAAGAATAGGATTCACAATCTGGAGCCTTGTGTTTGCTTGTTTTTAAACAACAATTACACAAATTCATGGTTTTTACTTTTTCGAATCTTTCAGAAACAGATAAAGCTCGAAATTTTTTGCATTGAAACAAATAATGATGCTCTTTATCAAGGGGACATACAATTTCAGTTCCCAAGTTAACTCTAGGGTACTTAGAAGTAGAAGAGTGTGTTGTAAAATTAATTGCTTCAAGTACTTCGCACCTTTGTGTCAACCAAATTTTAAAGTCATCCACGGTAGGTTTATCTTTATTTTTAGAGTGGCTTTCCCAATCCCTTCGAGAATGGAAATCCAATTTTTCAGTCAAAATAAAAATTAGAATCAAATTCCAATACTGAACTGATTCATCTAAGAGCAACAAAGCTCTATAATTTTTTAAAAAACTGTCCAAAAAATGCCTTAAATTTTTAGAGTTTTCTTTGGCAAGAGTTGGCAAACTGAAAATTTCTTTTATGTGATAGTTTAAAATAACTTTGTTGTTCTCATATCGATTTTGCAAAAGCTCCAAAGCTATGTTATAATTAGCTTCATTTATTTGTAAAGAAGCTATTACATTCGCAGCCTCACCTTCCAGGCAACCAGCTAAATAATGGAACTTTTCTGTATTAGTTTTATCAGTGCGCTTATTAACTAATGAGTCAAAAGTGTCCTTAAACTTTCTCCATTCTCCAAAAGATCCAGAAAATTTAATTAAATTAAGATTTGGAAGGTTTACATTGGGAAAGTTCAGACTTACCTGGGGACATTGTTGTGGGGCTGGCAACACTGTAGAAGGTACAGGTTGATTTGCAGGATGCTTTTCTATAAGCTCTGTAGCAATGGCCACACATTGATAATATTGTGTTTCAAAATTGTCTCTTTCGTTGGCCCATTGGTTCTCATCGTGTTGGGTCTCATCGAGCAGATAAAAAGACTCCAACTCCTGTTGGACCGATTTAAAATCCTCTAAAATACGAGGAGATACTGTTTCTAAGCGTGTTTTAATTAAAGGCAAAGATGTAGGATCTTTTTTCAAAAATGTTTCAAACCGAGTTAACTCTGCTTTAATTTGACCACGGAGTGCTGTCAAACGCTTAATTTCTTGCTGTGGAGTAGCCATTTTTACTCAAAGCAATAAATTTAAAAATAGTTTAAAATGTTAGACCTAAACTAGATGCCTAGTAGGTACTTAAAACCTAAATAAAAATATCTATGATCTGGGCTACGGTGCACCAGTACAGGGCTGTGCCTTAAAAATACTTTTTAAAGTATGAATAAATTTTTATTCATAAAGATCTGCAGTACGGTATGCAGTACCAATTTTTCAATAGATCTGCACTACAGTGTGCAGTACAAGGCTAAGCTTAAAAATCTGCACTCCAGTGTGACATGAAATCGACACTTCGGTGCAGTACAACTATAGCTTTAAGTGCCTTGGAATAGGGACTTCAAAAAACTGACTTTATATATCTGCACTACGGTGTGCAGTACACGGCTAAGCGTAATACCCTAAAAGGTACCTGATTTTTTAAACTATATGTGCACTAAGTGTGCTACGCTATCCCAAAAACACAAAAATGCTACGTTTCAATATGATGCCTATGTAGGTCTCTGCCTACAAGACTACAATTTTTCAAAAAAAATCTACACTACAGTGTGTAGTACATTGCTAAGAATCCAAGAAGAAACATTTAATTCAAATTAAAATTTATTTTATTTTTTGCAGTAAAATATTTGCACAGGTAAATCTTGTGCAGTGTGCAATACCTACCTCAAGAGATCAGTGACCTTATTAGGCCTGTGCACAAATAATTACCTTTTTTTTTTTTATGAAAGGATCAAAGGGTTGCGGGGTGAAACAAACACAAGGTTGTAGTTTTTATTATTATTGGTAAAAATATCCAAATCAATTAATACCGTTGCCAATCAAAACTATAAGCATCGAATCACCTGAAATCCACCAAAATCTGTTTGATTCAGGATGAAAGGGCTATGGAAAAAGGGATTAAATTTTTGGCAAAGGTAAAAATTGGTTAATGAATTGGGTAGGACTGACCTTTGTTGTTTACTTTCCTTCGATTTTCTTGGGCTTGTAGGTACGTGATGCTTCACAATGGCCGCTGACTATTCGGATCGTAGGACCAAAATGTTCGGTAAATGCCTCTCCAATGTTGGGTTTGGTAATTTGCCTATATGTTCAATAATTTAACACCCCTTTTTGCAAGTTTTTAACTATTTATTTTTTACTTAAACAGGTCTTTTGATGCTTAAAAAATGATAACAAACAAAAATTAAATGTTTCTTGATTGGTGTAGTTGATCGAAGTCAGCTGGAAGCGAGCGCTGCCGCTTGGCGCGCAGACTCTCGGACGTAGCCCACTAGTAAAACCAGGCCTCACTCTGGCAGTGCCTACTTGTTAATGGTCTCAAACAATAAGAAATGACAATTGAACACATTTTTCACTCTCACTATCGAAAATGTCACTAAGGATGTCTATTACTTGATCAATCTTATCCAAGATCTTATTTTTACCACTTCTTTACCATTTGCAACTTATATTTCAATAAACTGCATTAGCTCTTCAAGTATATCAGTGCTGTCCAAAAATAAAACTCTTACTTTTTTGGCAGTTTGTTTTTTGGTATGGTATTGTTAACATTCTCAAAAAATTACAGATCTCCCTCAACAACTAGAGATGCTAACAGTGATGAATTTGTTTGAAACTCGTAGACAATGATTGTGTAGAAATAAAATTTCGGACTTCCATTGTCTTTATTTATTTTAAGACACGACGTTTCGGTTAGTAAGTATCTCTAACCGTTATCAAGTGTAAACTAAACAATCTAGTCTCTAGGCTACTACTTATACTACTTGGTGTGCAGTCAGGTTTGATGGCTCCCCCCTTTTTAATCGTAAGACGCCTGTTTTCCTTAAGGAGTGGTTTCCATATGTTTGGTATGTCCGTGCTTGGTTGACTGAAAACTTCTTTATTCTGCATTATAAACGCAGCTTCAATAAACTTTCGTTTTCGCCAATGCGCCTCCTTATGTAAAACTTTAGCTTCTGACCACTGAATCCTGTGATCATTTGACCATGCATGATCTGCTAAACCGGATTTTTCAATATCCTCTAATTGGGTACTTTTTAGATGTTCATTTACTCTAACCTGAAGAGGGCGTTTCGTTTCACCTACATATGATTTACCACACTCACACGGGATTTGGTAAATGCATTCCTTATTATTTGAGGGATTATCTGGTTTTGTTTTAGTTACAAAACTTCTTATCGTATTTCCCGAAGAAAATACTGTTTTTATATTATAGTGTTTAGCTATTCGTCTTATGTTTTCTGAAATCCCTTGAACATATGGAATGTTAATAACACCTAACGGATTATTATTTTGAGAATTTTGTACATTTAGTTTGTTTTTAATTTCAAATATCGTTGAGTTTATTAATTTCTCGGAACAACCATTCTGTTGTAAGTCCTTTTTAATGTTGTTAATTTCTGTGGTTAATTCTTCATTATTACTACAAATATTTGGCTCTTAAATACAAACTTCTTATAACTCCTTGTTTTGTTGCAACAGAATGATTAGACTTAAAATTTAGGTACTGTCCCGTGTGTGTACGTTTCCTATATACAGTGGTTTGAATGTTTCTGTCTAATCGTTTGACAAGAACATCCAAAAAAGGTAAGGCCGAATCTTAGTATGGCTACGATACATGGATGACACATTTATTATATGGCCGGAAAATGATGACGAACTACAAAATTTTCTACACCATTTAAACGGTATTCGACCAACAATCAAGTGCACCATGGAAATTGAAAAAAATCATATGTAGGTGAAACGAAACGCCCTCTTCAGGTTAGAGTAAATGAACATCTAAAAAGTACCCAATTAGGGGATATTGAAAAATCCGGTTTAGCAGATCATGCATGGTCAAATGATCACAGGATTCAGTGGTCAGAAGCTAAAGTTTTACATAAGGAGGCGCATTGGCGAAAACGAAAGTTTATTGAAGCTGCGTTTATAATGCAGAATAAAGAAGTGTTCAGTCAACCAAGCACGGACATACCAAACATATGGAAACCACTCCTTCCGGAAAACAGGCGTCTTACGATTAAAAAGGGGGCGGGCCGTCAAACCTGACTGCACACCAAGTAGTATAAGTAGTAGCCTAGAGACTAGATTGTTTAGTTTACACTTGATAACGGTTAGAGATACTTACTAACCGAAACGTCGTGTTTTAAAATAAATAAAGACAATGGAAGTCCGAAATTTTATTTCTAGTGATGAATTGTTGTTCAAAAATGTCATCAGGCACAGGTAGACTGTGTCACGTTCTTGTGTTAAAATCCATTTTTTGTTTATTTTAGTATTAGAACAATAAAAT
Organism: Aspidapion aeneum; assembly: GCA_963576565.1. Taxonomy (NCBI): domain Eukaryota; kingdom Metazoa; phylum Arthropoda; class Insecta; order Coleoptera; family Brentidae; genus Aspidapion; species Aspidapion aeneum. The sequence continues at coordinate 43,482,906 of OY755044.1, forward strand.
TTTAAAATGTCGTCAAGTCGTCAATATTTGATAAAACTTTTGATTTCTTATGAGCTTGAAGTGTTTCAAGACTTTCCTGTATTGCAGTTTCCATATGTTGCCTCTCGACATCAGCTAATCGAACAGTAAATACAGGTTTGTCTACTTGTTTGGTATTTTGGGACATTTTCAAAAATCGTAGGTACAGCATTTTCTGTTAATTTGGGTATTTTTCTTTAAAATTTTTCTAGCTCTCTTACAACACATTTATAACCTGCCCGCTACGAAAATGTTTGATGCAAACTTGTGGATGTTTGAAAATTTTTCACAGACAAATTTCATGCATTTGTTTATCCACTGGCAAATTAAAAGTTGACACATATTCGGTTTTAGTTTTATAGTTGGACCGACAACGAACAACACTAACGTTCGCGGCATTGTTTATCTTATAGGTATTAGCTCACACTACTACTATAAGTAGTGTGAGCTATGGTGATCCTAATTTTTTCGAAAAAAAAAAAAGTTGCTCCGATTTCAAAATTTTTTATATATCTTTGCGTTTCAGATGATTTTGAAACTTTTTTGTTTTGCTGTCTGTCTGTCTGTATGTCTGTCTGTAACGACCAACCCGCATAACTCAAAAACCACTTGTCCGATTTTAATGAAATTTGGTGCCCAAGTTGGGTCTTGGGCCGCGATGGTCCCATTTAAAAATGAAGAAAATCCACCGAACGCAAGCCAAATAAAAGGGTGGGGGTAGATTCCAAAAATTAGAGTTTATGTGAAAATATGGCGTGTGTGATATCAAACGAAAGGTAATTAAGTCTGGAGTTAAAAAAAATGAATTTTAGTTTATTTTTAAAAAAAGGGTGGGGGTAGATTAAAAAAATTTGAGTTTAAGTCAAAACATGGCTTGTGTGGTATCAAACGAAAGGTAATTGAGTCTGGAGTTGAATAAAATATATTTCAGTTTTTGATTATATTAGCTCACACTATAACAATAGTACCTAGTGTGAGCTTAGGTGCCCATAGATTGGCAGAGTATTTTCTTTATAATTTACTCATTAGCCATTAATTATTTTAACGCAGCCCACGACAGTCTTTTTGGTGGGCTGCATTATTTTAATAAATTTGATAAAATTCACATCAAATTCGTGCCCGAATTAAAAAAAAATCGACGTAAACAAACATACCAAAACTGAAAACACATGTTTTAATGACAGCTGGCCGGGAGGCGTTTTTTGTGACCTTCCTACGGTCACGTGATATTTCCGCGCCCGGACCGGTCTTTCTCGTGGGCTGCGAGTGGCACGCACTTCCTTCAATTTTTTTAATGATATTGATTCACAAAATGAGGCGCTGCACTAATTAGTCATTAGCTTACTATTTTACTTGCTTTTTATTGATGTCTTCTTCTAAACGATTTCATTAGAAAGGAACATATATACTCTTATCTGGTTGTTACGAACATATTGATTTAGCCGGGCTTTGACGTTTTCTATTCGTTGTTGTTTTGACTGTTTATGTCTAACAAATCAGCTTTTTACAAAACAAATTACCGTTTTTGCAACTAAATCAATATTTGCGCACATTTAAATATAATTTTAGATCCTCTTTTATATTTTGAATCTTTATTTATTAGGTAAGTACCTATTTGATCCCTCCCTCTCTTCTTAGTCTTAGTGTTTTATCCTTCGAACATTAAACCCCGAGCGGCACACTGCATGTACAAAATAAAACACTAATTTTTAGATTTTGCCGCAAAATTTGGTTTACCATAGCTATGACGCAGTGCCACTTTAATACAATATCAACTATAGTTAATAATACATATTTCTATATAACTTGTATACAAGATAAACGCCAAACAAATGTCATAAACTTATTTAACTTGAATCTAAGCATGGTGCAACCAACCTAGTTTCGGCATCCAGCCCTTTATGCGCTGAGCTCCACTAAGTTGTGTGTAAATCAGCTGATCGTTCTCGTATTTTCTAAAGTTCAGTTTTTATGATTTTAATACCAGCTTTGTTTGTATCTATATGTCTACCAAATTGTACCAGCCAGTACAGGTATTGGTTATTATAAGCGCTAGCTGTCTATTTTTGGGGACAAGAAATCCGTGTTAGCATTAGCTAAACAATTTCTGCTTGGTCATCACTAAATTAGTTCATATACCTTTTTCCCTGAATCAACGTGATGTTTCTGGATTTGATAGACTAATAATACTGATTGATTTCTTAATATTTCTCCAATTTAAGGCGGACTGAAAAAAACCTTAATGTTAGGGAGGTAGGAATCCTAGTTTATCCCTTTTGTAATGTAGATCAAACAACCCGAATATAGACAAAAGAAAACTTAGCCCGAAAATGAATATAACAGAATAAACAGGAAAAGAAACAGTTTTGGAATAATTTACAATAATACTTACTGCCTTAAATCAAGTAACTCCTACTGGTTGACATGAATAATTCCTGAAAACACCGTCATCTAATTTATCATAAACAATTTGCTTTACATTTACTGATATTTTATGAAATCATTAAATTGATGTAAATAATAAAATACCTGTGACAAATTAAAAACTTTAATTCTTATCTAAGTATTTTTTCAAAATTATAAATTTTTCTGAAACAGATGTTGTTTATTTGGCATTTGTACATCCTTTGATTTCACAACAGCATCTATAACGGATACTAAAGAATTTAATGATAGCCCCTATACCCAAGTAGAGAGCCAGAGCTAGAAAAAGCAGTCCCTCAAATATTATGAAGCTAAAAAATAAAAACAATTTATAGCTTAGTTATATTAGGTGAAAAAACCTTAAAACTTGGAAAAAAAAATAGGTGCAAGCTGGATTTTTGTATCAGAACTCCTTAGCATCTGGGACAGATCCGCACATATTCTCCGCCAAAATCACTCTTGAGCTTCGCTACCCAGTAATCAGTATTTTGCGATTTTCTCGAAAGCTAATAACTTTTTTTTTAAGTGGATAGAGAAAAATACGCAAAATCATTTGGTCTATAATGTATAATTAGGAAAAAATCTAACCTTACATTTAAAAAATTAATTTTAAAAAAATGTTTTTTTTTATTTTATTTTTATATTTTTCTTACCCTGTAACTTGTTTTAAAATGTTAATACTTTATAAAATTAAGCTTGATCTCCCCTTGTACAAAACACCATGCACTTAAATTTAGTTTTTGTTTCTTAAAAGTTAAGCAACTTTAAGTAAGGCTTAGGCCAGTGTTCAATAATATCCGAACCGCCAATGGGACATGAAAAAAAAATACTTTTATACAATTAAGCACTGTATGAGAAAAAAATGAGTACATAAAAAAAATTCAACTTCTGGGCAGAAACAAATTTAAAATTTGCGCAAATGCACACTTTTGTTATATTTGAAATTTCAGCCAAACTGCAAAAATAGTGTTTCACTAAACTTTAATGGGACAAAGGGGTTTAAACAAAATAAATAATAATAACAATAAACAAACAAAATAAATAATAATAATAATAATATTTATACATTTATTTGCAATTCAACGGTTTACAATCCACTATACTTAACAATAGAAAAATTATTTAAATAAATGCAAAAAGGACCGGAAGGCAATTAAATTGATCTACCTACAGTATGTTTTTACGGAAATAAATGAACAAAAAGAAATTGAATATCACAGAATTTTTAATTTTAAATTAGGTTAACAGATCACATAATAGAGAATAATAGCTGATCACATATTATACAAATGACAAATAGGTAACAAAAATAGAAGGATGAGGAGTAAGTGCAAGTTCTTTTTTTTATTAAATTATTAACATGAGTACATAAAATTTTACCGAATGGTCGTTGTATCATGATTTTTCCCTAAAAATATATGTATACTAAAAGCATTAGTTTCTAAAATATCGACAAAACATAATATATCCATGTACATAAAGCCTGGTTTTTGACAGCCTTGGCGAAAATTTTTAAGAGAAAATAACTGAAAATTGCATTATATTACAAGAATTTGTTATATGTAACGTTATGTAAGTACCCCTGTTTATAATTTTCCACCCTTAATAATAGATTAAGATCATTGCCCTTATGTTCCATTTATATTGTTTAAACCCCTTTGTCACATTTAAGTTTAGTTAAACACTATTTTTTCTAAAATTTTATAAAAATTACTTTAAGCTGGAATTTCAAATAAAATAAAAGTGTGAGCATTTGCACGTATTTTAACAATGTTTCTAACCAGAAGTTAAATATTTTTTACAAGCTTTTATTTAGCTTCAGATGTTCTGTCTAACTAACTATCAAATCTTGTGAAGCGGTTTTGACACACTTCACATTATCCGATTTGGATGAAATTTGGTACACACATAGTGGTCCCATGACAATACAACATTAAGAAAAAAATATCCTCCTACCCCTACCCCACCACTTCTATAGAAAAATGTGTTTTTGACACACTTCCCGTTATCCGATTTGGATAAAATTTGGTATACACATAGTGGTCCGATGATAATACAACAAAAAGAAAAAAATATTCAAAACACCCCTACCCCTACCCCCTTCCATAGAAAAATTTGTTTTTGACACACTTCCCGTTATCCGATTTGGTTGAAATTTGTTATACATATAGTGATCCGATGACCATATACAATATTAAGAAAAAAATATCCTCCAACCCCTACGCCCACCCCCTTTCATAGAAAAATGCGTTTTTGACACACTTCCCATTATCCAATTTGGATGAAATTTATTATTTACATAGTGGTCTGATGACAATACAACATTGAAAAAAAATATCCTGCCAATCCTACCCCCACCCCCTTCTATAGAAAAATGCGTTTTTGACACACTTCCCATTATCCGATTTGGATGAAATTTGGTATACATATAGTGGTCCGATGACAATACAACAATAAAAAAAAATTCCTATATATAGAAAATAAATTGTTAATTTTTTTTTTTTAAGTCAACAAAACAAGCTTTTATAAAATGCATAAAATGCACTAAAAATTAAAAAATAATTCTGATATTATCATAATAATAAAAGCGATGGCCGCAAATCAAAGCATAAGTTAATCTAAATTTGTGATCTAAACACTTAAAGAATATTCAACATAGCAGGTTATCAAAGATATGTTGGATGTGCCGCAATGTTATGCAATTGCCATACCTATGTCAGAGAAATGCTGGGGTATCTTGGATCGGGTTGGGTGGGTTTGGTACCTCTGAATTTTTCTGGTAGATAGATTCTTGGAAATAGTGATATTTAACTTATACGGATATCTTATCGTGCTAACATCGTCAAAATTGCCATCAGTCGGCCATCGCTTTTATTATTATGATAAAATCAGAATGTTGGAAAATTATTTTTTAATTTTTAGTGCATTTTATAAAAGTTTGTGACTTAAAAATTTTTTTTACCAATTTATTTAATATTACGCTTTTAGGTGTTGTACAGTTCCTAATTGTATTAAAATTAAATTTTCAAAATCCCAGTGGTGGTCCGGCTAGTATTAACTACTTTCCTAACCTCTATCTAAAGTTGTTTAACTTTAAAAAACCAAAAACGAAATTTTAGTATTTGTATTTGCTGTTTAATACAAGTGGGGACCAAGCTTAATAGTATAAAGTATTAACATTTTAAGACAATTTACCTACAGAGTGGGAAAAAAATTAAATAAAAAAAATCAATTTTTAAAAATATATTTTTGAAATTGTTAAGTTAGGTTTTTTTCTTAATTTTATATTATAGATCAAATGATTTTGCGTATTTTCTCACTTCACTTTTTTGTTAAAAATTTTTAATTTTCGTTAAAATCACAAAAAACTGATTTTTAGAAAATTCGGGGTCTTATATTTAGCGAAGCTCAAGGATGAGTTTGGCGGAGAATACGTGAGGATGTGTCCCAGATAGGAATACTTGTACACAAATCCAACTTGCACCTATTTTTTTCCTGCTGAATTCCTAATATGAATGGGCATTAGAATGGCCCTCTTTAAAGGTTCGAGAGATTTGGTGACAACACAATTTGTTTTTTATTTTAAAGAAATGGCGAATTCAAAACGGCGACGGGCCATCTTTATTCTAAACCGATTTTTCTCAAAAATTTAAATTATGCTGTGTTTTGAAATTTAATATAATTTTGACTCTAACTTCAATAAATCAAAATGGCGGATCCATTATCGTTTTTGAGTGAAACTTAAAAAAATCAAAATTAATTATAAAAAAATGGGTCTTACCGTGCAATGATAAATTATTAGCAGTACCAAAAACTTGAAAATACAAAAAATGGATTCAGATCAATCACGATCAGTTTTAGGTTTTAGAGACATCTAATAAAAACAGCTACATTTAAAAAAGCGTCATTAAAAACAGCAACAATTCGACTCTTTCTAACATATTTTTTCAAAAAAAGAACTTTCCAGACTTTTTTCGCAGGATCTTAAAGTTTGTGAAACCAAACCGAACCAAACCGAACGGAACCAAACCAAAACATTTTTCTAAAAATAATTTTTTTAAATTTTAGGAGGTTGTAATCGGGGTTAATCTAACCTTTATTAATTGAGCGCAAACCGAACCGAACCGAACCGAACCTGACTCAGAGAATTTGTTTTTGGTGAAAAAATGTCAGGGGGCCCGGGACAGATACGGATACATTTTCGATCAATTGACAAAGGTTAGGAAGACACCAATTTCTTCTTTTCAAAAAAATGTTTTGGTTTCGTTCGGTTCGACTCGATTTGGTTCTATTTGGTTTTACACCCTCTAGGATCCCGGAAAAGAAGTCAGGGTAGTTTATTTTGCTAGAAAAAAAATACGTTATAGCATAAATACATGTTCAAAGAATCAAAAAGTGGCTCATAGCTGGCTTTGGAAACAATGGCAAATTTAAATTCGTAGATGTGAATTTTCAAGCGCGCATGTGTGTGTCTTGTCATGTAGACACACAGCCGCTGTGTCGGTGGTGGCCATCTTTGTTGCTTATTTATATTTTGCGGTGTTTTGCGTTCATCGTGTAAAATTATGATTTTTTCTGTGAAGAATGGGAAATAATTCACGTAAAACATGTGCGGTTTGTGAAAAAATGTCCGGGAGAAGTAACGGAGTGCCATTCTATAGGTAACTACCTGTATTTGTCTTCATAATTTGTTTATAAATTTAAGAATGGTTTTAAATGCCATTAAACACTCTTCATGAAGCCCACAATAAATCTGCACAATTAGTTTTAGAAAAACTACAATTTTAATCCACAAATTGATAAATGTTCACCCAATCAACTAGTTTTTTGAAAAAAATAATAGACATAACCCTAAATTTTGATGAGACAGTTGTCAAATAATGTAGTGACGTAACGAAGTATGTTTCAAAACCACCAAAACTGACGCATGCGCAGTAACCGAAATCCTGTCTATTCGAAAAAGGAACATTAAGAATTAAATAGGGGTCCTGGCTTCAAGTATCGCGTGTGAGAATGCATGGGTATGCCCCATATTTAAGCTATAACGTATTTGGCTAGGAGTTACTAAAATACCAAGATTGGTCATCAGCGCTTTTTTTTTAGATATTGCTTATTATGAATTTTTTAAAAAATCGCTGTTTTCAATGTTTTGAATTATGGCTATTTTAAATGTCGCTGTTTGAAATTGTCGCTCTTTTGAATGTCGCTGTTTTGATATGTCGCAGTTTTTATTAGATATCGCTCTTTTGAATATCGCTGTTTTGATATGCCACCCTTTTGAATGTCGCCGTTTGGATATGTCGCTCTTTTGAATATCGCTATTTTATATGTCACCATTTTGAATATCGCTCTTTTGAACAGGTGTCATTTAAAAGCGGTGTGGTTATGGTTAAGTATTGACGTTGTATTGCAAATTAGTTTAAATTCGATTGTAATTCGAGTTATTTTGGAAAATCTTGTCGCATAAAAATCCGTATAATCAAGCAAAATTAGGAACGACTTGTGTAGAAAAAGTGGTTCCAATACGTCGGTCTCAAGGCATCTCAATTTTTACATCTTTGCAGAAAAGCAATTTAAAGAAAACTGATGCACAAAGAAATTTAACGATTTTCAGTTTTTTTTTGTAATTGTAAACGAAAAATTATGTAAGTTTTTTGTCAGGCCGGAAATTTTGACATAATAATTAGTATATTGTTGTAAATAATTAATAATAATAATTAATGATTTTTTGTGAGAAAGGGCCTGCAAAGTTATAAAAATCGAGATGTTATTATTTTTTTTATTTCAAATGATAATTTAAAATAAAACCATTATGGTTTTGTTTCCTATTTTTCCCGGTGTAGATATAATTTAAGTTCTTACCAGAGAACAATAAAAGTTTTTTTCTCTTCAATTTGGTTCGGATTAGGTGTTTGCTTTACATTTCTAGGATAACTTAATTCTCTTTGTGGTCGTATTCTTTCTTGAGAGTTGGCTTCTCTAATCATATTCTTTAATAATTATTATTGAACGTTTGTTTATTATTTTGCTAAAAATATCATAAATTTCAACCTCGAATCTTCAATTCTGTCAAGCACCACAGTCACACTTATCATTTTTGACGTAGGTATAATTAAGGTCACTCATCGTCAAGCTTGCCTTTACGATGAGTGTCCTTAGGTATAATGCAATAGCTATTTTTGTGGAGAAACAAAAATTCCACACTAAGAAAAGTGTGGAAAATCACATTTTCGTAGAAAAAATAGTCTTTTTATTTTCTATACAAATAACCTAATTTCAGGCAATTTTGATCAAATTCCTTTGATCACCCATTTTAAATGTCTTCTAATTTGCTAATTACTTTGTAGTCCTCCTGTCATTCTCCCCACCCCCTTCATAAACCATATACGCATAATTTTATCAAATATAGCAACACCAATTTAGTAGTGCCTCCCTCTCCCTCACTCCACCCCAACCTCCTTATTAGAAATAGTTGTAGGTAGAGGCCCTCGATACATTTGACAATTGTAAAACAATTGTCAAATGTATCGAGGGCCTCTAGTTGTAGGTATAACTTTCACAAATATAGAGCGACTTCAAAACTTCTTCCTACCCACAATTTAAGATTTTTTTCAACACTATTTTACTAGTTTCTTCTCCCTCTCCCCTCCCCCGCCATCACTTAATGTTAGTATCTACTTGTACCTACTAGTCGCAGTTGGGTATAAAATTACCCAATAACCTGATTCATGAAAATACAAAACTGTATAATTTTGTAAGTGCGCTTTGGGCAACAATACCTATCAATTTTGTACCTAACTGCGACTAGTAGATACAAGTAAATTAACAGATGGGTCACAGAAGAGTCACATCTTCTGAGGTTGGGTGTTTCCTTTACTTAATTTTTTTTTATTATATTTTCACCTTCCTAGCCCGCGTAGCAATGGCTAAAGACGCTATTATTTTCGACGAATTTTTTCCAAACGCCAAAAATGTGTTATTTGGATGTATTTTGAACTGTCCTAGCAATTCGTCGTGATGTCTATCTGTGTTCGACACTCTTACGAGCTGATTAAATTTTGGTCAAAATCTATTAGTGCTAATGACATTTTTTTGACAAAATTAAAATTTTTAAAAATGCTATTTTTTAACGGAGCATTGTATCAATACACCACTGTTTTTGGAATATAGTAGACTATATTTTGCTCAATAATTCGTGTTATAACCAAAAACTTCGTAGGAGCTTTAATATCTGAGATATAAAAAATTGTTTTCAAGGCTAAAATATTATTATGACTTCACTTGAAGTGTGATAATAGGCTGGCTAGGAAGGTGTCAGATCCGTGATGTATCTATTCATTTTTCTTTATTTTCTTCTTCCTGTATATTATTGTGTAACTTTTTAGCAACAAAATATAACGTGCTCCGGTCTTTAATTTTAGATTTCGTTTTCCACAAAATAAAACTAAATGTTTTCAAATTCCTTCCTTTTTCAACAAGTTAACAAAAAATACCTTCGCATTTGTAAGTCTCTGATGTATGGCGTTTCATGTTAAGTGACATTTTGAAAGGTTTCGTGATCGGGAATGTATTAGAGCAAGCTCAACTTCCCGAAAATCGATTTGATATTTAAGTTGCTGCTGCATGGGTTTTAAATATCTTCTTTTTTTATTTAAACATGGTAGCTATAACATAAGAAACATGCAACAAAACTTTTGATATATCTCACGTACCGACGTAACTAACAAAAATACGACCTTTTGCTAACGAAGTGGCGTAACCGCATCTTTAGCGATAGCACGGCAGTAGAGTTGTTTGTGTTCGTTTAGTATCTACAAATTTTAATACAGATGAGTTTTTAATTTACGTTCTCTTGAGAAATTCATTAAATGCTAGTTACGTCGGTACTTGGGATAGGGGACGATATGTTATAATGACAATGACTTTAACTAACCTGAAATGACCGAATGAAACCTTAGCTAACCTAAATTGGCCTAAATTGACCTGGACTAACACATATTTATCGATACTGGGATGTCGCTGTTTTGAATATCGCTCTTTTAGGACATGTTTTGGAATGTTGTATTAATTTTATATCTTACTCCTCCTAAGCCGTTTCTTGCTGAAAAACTCCATACCTTATTTTCCTTAAATATAAAAATTTTTTCAAATCTTTTATACGTTTTATATTATATAGGTACCTACCTATTTCATTAGGTAAATGCATACTAATCTAGAAACCTAAAAAAATATCAATTGACTTTATAAAAATTTTAAAAATTTAAATCCATTCGTTAAAACTTTAAAATTGGGACTCTAAACAGTTTATTAAAAAATTAAAAAATAGTATTATAATATATAAATAATTCGAGTTGAGCCAGCCGTAACAATAGAAACCCAATAAAAGGGTGTGAATTATGAACGGGCTGAAGTCAATTTCGTTAAACGTACCAGACGAGTACCGGTTTTTCTTGTAATATTAAAATTTTCTTCATGGCAAATTTGCTAAAAATGAAGACCACCAAGTAAGATCAAAGTGCTGTAAACAGAGGGAGATAGATTGAGTTGAGCCATCTCTTTTGCGCCTCATTTTATTCTGACCGGACAGTACCTATTTTGGAATGTCCCGGTTTTGGCTCGTTACTCTAGTCGGATGTGGCTGTTTATTATGTCGCTGCTTTGTCTCTCAATAATTTGTCCTGTTGCTCATTTTAGTAAGAAGTACACGGTAAAAAAAGTTGGAAAACCTAACAATACAGACAATATTTGTAGCAGATATTACATGACACAAAAGTTGGGTAGACTTACCATAAAGTGAAGATCACATACAAATGCCGGACTCCAACAATTTCTTAACATTACAAAACATTGAACAATAGGAGTCCGGCATTTGTATGTGATCTTCACTTTATGGTAAGTCTACCCAACTTTTATGTATTGTAATATCTGCTACAAATATTGTCTTTATTGTTAGGTTTTCCATCTTTATTGTCCCCTGAAGATGAACTTGTATGTTCGAAACTAGTTGGGAATTATAGCCTGAAAATTTAAATATAAAAAAAAAAAATTTGTTGTGAAGGGACTTTGGATTTTCTTTTCACACATTGAATCGAAACCTTCACCCTGGAGAACTACGAAACCTTAAAAAAAGTTGTCTTAGATCAAAGCAACTTGCTTTAAACTAAAATAATTTGTGCTTGCCTATACACTAAGAGAATATTTTCTTGATATAGCACAAAAAATGTCCTGCCTTTTATTTTAATGTGAAACAGATATTGTTTTATTAAGAGTTGGAAATGAATTAATCTAAGGCACCGTTTTCTCTGGAAGCAAAATATTACTTATATGAAGACAATTTGCTTTGTTACAAAATGGATTTAACTGAATCAAAACAATTAAAGGAGAAAAAAAGTCTCATTTGAAGAACGCTGCAAAAAGAAATATTTTAATTCAAAACAAAATGTTGAAGAAAAGAACGTGTTTCCGTTTCCAAAAATGTTTACCGTGTAATTAGGGACTGATAGCCACGGCGCGTATTTCGAAGTAACGTACATTTTGGTCAAGTGCGCATGTGCTGTGCCTTTGGGACGTACGATACGCATTACATGCGGTGTATCTTTACACTAGCTAGCGCACGTAAAAGCGTAACCACAGATAAAAATAAGCTGTGCACATTCGTCCAAATTTCAACCCAGTTTGATTCTAAGAGTTGGTTTTGGTCATTTTAACCATATTTTTTTAATGTTTTGATATATTTAATTTGAATATTTTAAAGTGGAGATTTTTTTAAACGTTCTGTATTGAAGAAAAATTAGATTAAAATTCGAGCTCAATGGGTTAACTTTTTTTTACAACGCAATTAATAGGACAATTACAAATGCTATGGTTATAAGTGGATATGCTTTGACTATTGCTAGGACTCTGTTCTCAATTCATTTCAATACGCATCGTATTAATTTCAATACGTATCGTATTTACGTAACGTAAGTTACGTTTATGCAAGGCCGTGGCTATTAGCCCCTATTGTCATTATCAGACATTTATCGATACGTTTAATCTGTGAGCATTTTCTTTAGCAAAGAACAAAAGGTTGAAACGGTTTTTAACCAATAAAATATTTCCTAACCGTACTTGTGTTTGTTCTGCACCCACGAACGTCTTAACCTCAAAATGGATAGCTAACGTGTGTTATAACAAATCAGCGCACCATGCGTTTGACGTTTTGGAGCCGATTTTGGTGGCAACACTGATTTCAGTATTACCACATAAATATACTTACTCGAGATTAAGTGAGAAATTTTTGTTTCGTCTATGGCTGGTACAATTTGGCACACATACAAACAAAACTTTTGGTAAAATCCGTAAAAATTACAGTTACAAAAAGGAATCTGAATTTCTGAAAATACGAGACTTGAGGAGTGTAGCAGGTGACCTTGTTGACAGTGATACTGTGAAATCAAGTAGCCAAGGCTTAAAAGTTTCAAGCTACCAATTTGACTGATAAAATTATTAATAGTTAATAAACTAATTAATTATTAAGATCTCGAAAGGGAATTTGGTGGCGAAAGTACATAATATAAGCGTTTTTGTCAATTATATAAACAATGTAGGAAAATCATACATACCTGTTTAATTTTCTTCTTTAAACTTCACATTTTTACTTCTTAATATATATTTAATTTTGTTGTTAATAAACTATCAAAAGTTTATATCCTAATATTCACACTCTCTCAACTTAGAGGTTTTAGAAACCTTTTGTAGGTTTGTTGTAAATATATTTATTTAGCAACATTTTAAACGTTGATTAAATAAGTAGAGTTATTCAATCAACTGTTTAGTTCCCTATAATTATATAACTGTTCAGGTTTGGGACATTATATTGATTAAAAATGCCGATTTTATGTCAACGAATGGTTTGTATTTGATGTTAAGAAAACCATAAAAATATAGAAACAATATTTAAAGCACTGGAAACAACAATAATAAAAAGCTTTAAAATTAAATAACAAAAAGAATAATATTGTACAAAGTAAAAATAATTGGCAAACTTGAACATTTCCCCAGTTAACAAAAAACCATTAAATCAAGCGAAGTGAAGCTTATGAAAACCAACTAAAGAATGCTCTCTAACAATTTTCTTGTCTTAGCGAAAACAACCCTGTGGTAGGCATAGCTTGCCGTTGATTGATTTAGTTATAGCATTATTGTGTAATAGCTTGCCGTTGATTGGTTTGAACTATAAACCTAAAGCATTTTGGCGAGAAAAAGATAGAATGTACTTTAGACGCTCCAGACAAAGAGACAAAATACCAGCGCAAGCCAAAGACTTAGAAAAACGTTAAAAATTAAAAATACAGTGTGTTTTTTAAAAATTGAAAATAGTTTGTTAAATTTATTTGCAGTTACAAATTAGAAATTTTTGTGATATCAGTGGCCTAAAGGACATATTATACCCAAAAACAAGTCGCTGGTGTTGCCATACATTTTACTTATTCCTAACCTAGTCTTGCATATAATTAATGCTTGTTGATGTCGAAAACAATATTTAACTAAAAATATTTAAAAACCTATAAATGGCAAAAATGCCATTTATATACAAATCCCTTTTTGTTACAAGTATTTGGTCCTGCGAGGACTCTTTTTCCTAAAGTTCTCTTCGCTACTCTGCGAGGTGCTAGTAGGATTGCCTTTGGCACTATGGAAAAGCCGTCTAAAATTGAATTTTTAAGAACCAACATATTGATTTGCAAAAGTATCAAAATCCTTTTAAGCACACCGTTTATAAAAATTTGAACATCGCCAAAATTCAATCGTTTTTTTTCCTGCAAATGTTAATTTATTGTTATAAAAACAAAAATATAAACCCAAAAATCAATACCTCTGCACTGCACCCTGATCGTTTTCTCCGTCATTCGTTAAGTAAGGAAATAATTAAGATTGACAGGTAACAGATGAGGGGATTTCTGGGGATATTTCGGGGCTCTAAAAGAATCATAAAACGAAAAGTGTATTACGAGAAACTTCATTAGTCATTTCCTTCTTACGTTTCCTTCGATATTTTTGGTGCGTTTTTCGTGATAGGCTGCCGTGGTGTCTGTTAATAAAGCGGCATGACAAACAAGAAAGGGAAACTGGGTTTTAAAACTCTCGTTAATTTTGCCTATTGTGTGTATTTTTTTGAGGTTTTCTATATTAGGTTCACAAATCAGCTATAAGACAAGAACCTTTATAAGAGGTAGGGTTGCCAGGAGTGCCGAGTGCCGAGAGATCCTCTTAGGGATGCCAAATATCCCGATTTTTGCAATTTTTCCTCCGATAATCGTCATATTTTAAAAGCTAATTTAACCCATTTGAATCATAGATACCTCGGTATATTGGGCAAAGATCTTTATTGTATAATATTTGTGAAGAATTTGGAATCCTTCCCCACAAAATTTCAGTACTGGACGTCACACAAAGGCGCAAAATTAAGAAAACATGCGATTTAGTGCAGAACTCATTGACCTAATATGGGAGATATTTTTACTGAAAACTATTTATTAATAATTGCTTTACGATAACAAGTGATCTTCATATAGTCAAACGTCCAACAAATGAATAAAATACCTTGTCAAAGTTAGCGTGTTTTGAAAACTGACGTTGCGTAGTTGTTTTAAGAACACAAATGAATCAACTTTGTCATAATTTTTAGTGTTGATCAAGTTTGGTTAAAAAATTTTTTATTACCTATGTCAGATAATCACTATGGTGAGTATATTATTTTGGTATAAAAAAAATGCGGGATTTTTTGTTGTTTTTTGAAATTTATTATTTCCTTTATCTTAAAAATTTACGTGGACAAAAAGTAATTTGTCGCCCGCTATCGCGGGTCAGTTTTAACTTAAAATTTTGTGTTTTGTTGAACTTTCCTTTTTAAAATGGTGCCACATTTAGCTGCATATTTTTGTCCATAAAGCCGGAATTAATTTTTAAATTGTAACACTTTTATCCAAAATTAGTGAAATAGGGGTTTAAATTCTAGTATAGATATTTATAATATAAAGTACCTACTAAATACATATACATCTACACACCTTATATATATATATATATATATATATATATATATATATATATATATATATATATATATATATATATATATATACTCATTATATATTAAGGAATAAAAAGCACACCTTATCCCGAGGCAAAAAGTTTGTAGCCTGAGCGTAGCGAGGTATTGGTCAATAGCTAAAAAGACACACAAGTTTTATGAGATATTTTTTGAACTTTTGGATTTTTCTGCCCTAAAATCTTAATTATAATTATGTGGTTTTCAGCTACTTTACTAAAGACATTATGTCTGATAGAGCCTTTTATTTTGACTTTTAAGGATAAAAAGTGACAGTGTTATCGCTAAAATACGGACTAAGGAGGGCCCACTGGTCTTATAATATATACCAAGGGATAAAAGTGACTTTTTATTTACTATCTCGAGATAAAAGTTTTTGGCCCGAGCTTAGCGAAAGCTACAATTCGTCAAGGGATAAAAATACTATTTTATAACGAGGTTTATACGCTAATTTTATACTTTTAGACCGAGCTTTTTTAACTTATTATTTGATTTATTATCATAATTAAATTATTTTTTGTTCTGTTTGGTATAGTATATAAATATGATAATTTATAAACGAAATAGTTTCAAAATCACATTCAGTGCATTGAAAGCTTCTGTCAAGTCGTTTTAAAAATGGCGAAAGTCAATCGACGAAATGTGTGCAAAATTTTATGTCGGTTCTGCAAAAATTTTTTTGAGGTCTTTTCATTTTTCAGGGGGACGATTAGTTATTGGGGAGGAGGCAAACTTGACCTTTCCGTTTTTGGAGGGTCGGCAACATAATATAATATTTTGTGAACATTGCTGGCGTGCATAGTATTGTAGGAATTATTTTGAAGCTTATTCGACCACTTATACCTCGACTAACAGCTCGGGGTCACTTTTTTTATTAAGTAATAACCATTTTGAACATTCCTGACTATAAAATAATACATCCATTGCACTGTGGGACTTTATCGCATTTTTTTGTGATTCCTGCCCCACTGTGCGTCATCTTAAATTTAAAAATGACGGATGTTCAAACTGAAAATGGTAAATAGTTGAAACGTAATGTCTTAAAAAGGGGGTTTGGTTCATTGGTTTTCCTAACAAGTACAGAAACTCTATTTTTCCGCACGTAAATGCCCTTGACAGAACGGAAAAAATGTTTGTGTAAGTGTTAGAAACAATTATTTTTCTATGAGTGATCAAAAATATTCACAAAAATTATGAGAAATAAAAACAAAACCATTTCCACACAAGGGCGGATCCAGAGGTGCTTCTCGGGGGGGGGGGGCACTTTATGTGACATTCTCTGTTGGTAAAAAACGGTATATATTTTTTCAAGTATCATTTATTTGAATTAGTCAGTGGTTGTAATTTCGATGATAATAACAATATAATAAACACTTTCATGCGCCGCAGGCGAAAATTTTGAATTTTTATTAGCAAAAACATTACTTTTTACTCATTTTTTGTATACTCAAAAAATTCTCGGAGGGGGCAGGTGCCCCTAGTGCCCCTCCTCTGGATCCGCCACTGTATCCACATCACATTATCAATAGGTTTAAAAAAAAATTTATTTAAAATCTTACTTATGGTGTACCATAGCAACTAAAGCATTTCATAGGCAATATGAAGAACAGAAACTTCAAATCTATATACAAATTTTTTAAAATTTGACACATCAGTGCTGGAAAACGGATTTTCCGATCTAAAAATAGTGTGCAGATTTGCCGCAAGCTTTTAAATGTAACGTATATTTTTAATCAATTAGTTTGTAGTTACCTTTTTCTGTATTTAACATAAATATACCTGAAATATTCTTTAATTATTATTCATTAGTTGAAACCCCCTCTTAATATAATTATTGACACCCACCTATTTATTTTATGCTGACTAAAAAGGCAGGCAGGCAAAAAGCATTATATAGAATAAAATATTAAGATATGAGGATTATTGAGAAGTTAGATATTGCCCAGTAAAGACGGGTAAAAGCTCAAGTGTTTTGGGTGTTGCGAAGCAAGCATAGAGTTTAATATAAAAAGAGAGAATGTAGTTCGGTAGTGAAAAGTGAGATAGTTTGTGAAAGAGCAGTGTAGCGCATAATGGCGGATCACTGTTTAGGCAGTGCGCATTATGGCGGACCACTGTTGTGTAGTGTAGCGCATAATGGCGGATCACTGTTGAGGCAGTGCGCATTATGGCGGGCCACTGAGAAAAACCTAAGAGGCTGTTAGTGCCTGCCGACGAAGATTAAAAGTATTACTCAAATTATATCTGATTTTATTGTTAATGGAATGTACGATAGTGAAGTTGCATGGAAGGGCGGCATGAGGCCCCCGGTGAGTAAACTTTAAGTTTATGAATAATTGAGCAGATGAGTAAGCTTATTGTTTTATTTTTATGGTACCTGACGCCTGCCTGTCAAGCTAATTAAGAAAGGAAGTGAAAAATGACAATTAAAATGGTATAACAGTGATTGATGCTACCTTGGTTGATACCCATTGCAAAAAAGGTGAGTTAAAAAAGACGAACCTTACATAAACAAAAACCTTTTTCTGTTGGGCAAAAAACCAACAAACACAGCTTAACCAGTGTTATGTCAATTCAATGAAAATATAATCAAAATCAAATTGCCTAAATACTTTTAATAATCCCATTTTTAAAAGCCGACCGACGATAACAGCCTGAACTAACAGTGAAAATTCATTGCGACGAGTAAATAATTTATGAACCTAATAATACAAAATTTATGAACCGATCGTTCGCGGGAATCTTTTTTAAAATTTATTAAAAAGTCGATGCTATGAAAAAGACACTTTAGATAAGTAGCAGACTTTAAAATGTGTCCCCAGTCACTTATAATGTTTGAGTTATTATACAGCTAACTTGGAGAAAACTTAAGCAACGCGTTATGATATGGACAATCTTGTTATAGCTTACTTAAAGTTCCATGTTTTAAACAGGTATTGTACTACTACTATACAAAATGACTGAGACAAATATTTAAAAGGTTTTATTTATAGGTAATAAAAATGCATGCTTTCTTTGTCTATTTCCACCCATCGATTATATTAAGTGAATTTAAGATTGTTATTTGGCAGTAAACTGCTTATCAGTAATTTGTCAGCAATTTTTTTTTTAAGAAAATATAAACATAGTAATTTTAACGCGTTATGATATGGACAATCTTGTTATAGCTTACTTAAAGTTCCATGTTTTAAACAGTTATTGACTATACAAAATGACTGAGACAAAAATTTTAAAGGTTTTATTTATAGGTAATAAAAATGCATGCTTTCTTTGTCTATTTCCACCCATCGATTGTATTAAGTGAATTTAAGATTGTTATTTGGCAGTAAACTGCTTATCAGTAATTTGTCAGTAATTTTTTTTTATTTTTAAGAAAATAAAAACATAGTAATTTTAAATTAATAATAATTTAGTAATCAGTGCTAAAATTATAATTTGGCTTTAAAACTAATAGTGGCAGAGTAAAGATCTGAACATTATAGAAATGCGGATTTTCCCATGTATGAATCAATGTCTCAAAATTGGAACTTTGGGGTGTCGCTGATATAATTTTTAACCTAATCAAAAAAAATCAGCATGGCAGGGATTTTCCTAAAACTTGAAACTTTACAGTGCATAAAATCACTTAGTTACAGATTTTTATTTTGGTCTGTTAAAAATGAAGTCTGTTTCTTTTCTATACGGAAAAAAAATTATAAAAATCTAGAAAACGTATTTTTTAATATTATGTGTTCTCAAAACAAGTTGACTTCTCTTAACGACGCACAGTAAAGCTGCGTATTAATTTAGGTGGATTTATTTATTTTATTTTTTAAAGAAATTTTATAAAAAATATAAAATTATTATAGTTCAATAGTGTTATACTATTTTACATTATTTTCACATTTAAAAAGCAATATTTTTTGATTGAAGAAACATAATTATTATACAAAAGGAATTTTTGCAAACAAGACATTAATTTTCTAAAATTAAAACAAGTTTTTTTCTTGATTTAAAACAAGCGTTATCTCGGTTTGAGATTCATTATATTGTTAAAAACGCACTGTACCTTCGCTTTACTACACTTTTGTTTATGTAAATATAGTAATCGAACCAAAGTTCACCTCTATCGAATTATTCGTGATATGTACGGGAAAAGTCGACTTGAACGTTTCGATTTAAAGCGCGGTATGTATATCGTTGCCGAACCGAATTTGCCATGCCGGGCAAACCGATTTAAGTAAGAAGGGCCGCGGCAATAAGGCTTTACGTAAATGGATCGCAGTATTTCGGATTTATTCAGACAATAATTTGTTTAAGTACCAGTATTATCTAACCGCAAAATTTTTAAGAAACTCGTAAATTTCGCAAACATGGGTCTGGTTCCTCTTATGAAATTATATGACAAAATTTAGTGGAGCTAATATCCATAATTTAGCGTGTTAGATTGCAACGCCCGATGCCGGATAGAATCTGGATATTGCCAATATCGGGCCAATATTTTACGAAATATTGGCGCAGAATATTTTAAAATGGGTCCATTGGGGGTTAAAAATAATAAGACGCTTTCAGCAGCAAAATATGAATGCATTAATAACATCTTTTCTTACCAATTATATTAGGTACATATTTTATGTCCTCTCAAAATTATTCTTCATTATTCTTCACGCCCTTGATACAAAAACAAATACGAGGTGTGACAATAAAATTATAAGACTGGTTTAAAAAATCTACTTTATTTAAATACTAAAATAACTTAATGATGTTCCCCATTAATATAGTCCCCTTCTCTATCGACGCAGCGTTGCATGCGGTTTTCTCCAATGTTGGAAGCAATTTCGGAAATTATCAGAAGAGAGGCTGTTAAGAAGTCTTGTCGTTGTTTCCTTGATATCTTCTAATATTTTAAAACGGGTTCTTTTTAACGATTTCTTCACTTTCGAAAACAGGTAAACGTCGCAAGGGGCCTTGGCCTTGGCCCCTTGCGACGTTTACCTGTTTTCGCAATGACTTGTCTGGTGAATGTGGTGGGTCGTTAACGACGGGGATCTTCTTATTAGCTAAAAACTGCTTAATGGATAGGGCATTGTGGGCCGGTGAATTGTCCTGGTAGAGCAGCCACGTGTTGTTCTTCCACAAATCTAGACGTTTTTGCCTTAGACATTCCCTTAGCTACATCAATACTTCCAAATATAAATGTTGGTTAAGTGTTTGACCCTCATGCGCCATTTCAATACAAATAACACCTCTAAGATCAAAAAGAAATACAATGAGCATCGCTGTTTTGGATGTGTTGGAGCGCCCTTCTCGTCCATCATCTTTAACTTCTTCACGACCATCGAAAAAGCTTTAATGCCACATAAAAATCATTGCACGAGACATACATTGCTCCCCGTAGACATCCTTTAGCATTCGAAAGCATTCAGTAGCCGTTTTTTGAGTTTTACTTTAAATTAATATGTTGCTCAATTTTTTCTTTTGTCGTAATTCCGCCAAATGAGCTATGCACGATCCGCTTCAAACCACTGGGTAAGCCAAACTAGCGGAGGAAAGACGACAAGATTGCGCGCGGTATTAGAACGCACATTAAGGTGAAAACCTGTTAGTACGGGGGCCAGTCTTAAAATTTAATTGTCACACCTCGTATATATGGAAACTTAAATAGAGATGATAATTAGTATAAATAAAAAAATTAACCTCTAAACAGTTGAAATTTTCGTTCTTTTCTCAGTCTCTCTCTGTTTGTCTGTTCAAATACGAGAAAAGTAAACAGCACTGGGATAGCCTGTGTTGTCATTTCATCTCCACAGGACCCCCTCGGGCAGTATTGGTGGTGGAAAGAGAAACTCTGAGAAGGGTAAGAAGTGCCAAGATAGATAGTTGAAAGTGACATATTTTGTTAAATTAAAAATCTTATTAAATACCTTGAAACAGGGGCGCACCCAGTTTTTGACATATTTCATGAATAAAAAAGAAAATACGCGGCATCATGGGGTCTCCGATGTATTTTTTACTTGTACTTTAAGCAGTGGCGGCAGTGCTCTCTCAAAACTAGACAACAAACAGTATTTTGAATTGATTTATTTAAAAAAAGTTAAATCTTCCCTTACGACATGATTGTCTAGTTCTTTTTATTATCTGGGGTTAACAGCGAGCGATTAATTTAGTGAACTTTTTGAACGTAACTAATTACAAGCCGGCAGCGCCGCGCGGGGGAAGGTTTCATTTCATTGAAAATGTGATAAAAACTAGACATATACTTAATAGGTTAATAGACTTTTTAATATTCTGTGTGATTTTTGAGGTTGCTCTACGGGGCCATAAAAAAGATGGACTTTATCTATAAACAAATAAACTAAAAACTACACCAAGTTGCTGCTTGTTTGAAAAATGCTAAAATAAAATTGTTCCGGTAAGTTTTTGTTTTTTTTTCTTATTTTTCATGCAATTTAAATTTCTGAATCCGAACCGAACCGACCCCCCCCCCCCCAATTTATAACGTCACCAGCCGCCACCGACTTTAAATACTTAGCAATGTACTTATGTAGGTTAAGGTAGCTCATGTTACTTTCGGATAGTTAATTCAAATCTGTTTAGGTTAGCATATGTTCGTTTATTTTAGTTTTAATTAGTTTAACATTAGTTAATTTAGGTTATATTATATTTCACATACAAAATGGTAATGGTAGTTCTAGGATTTAGGCTTTAAGGTTCTGTGAAACAATCTATAGAATTCTTGTGAATAAACTCTAGGACTCCACAAAATATGTCATCGACATTTAAACTCTATAAAACAAAGGTAACAGAAACAACACACTGACAAAGTTAGATGAAGGAATCAAATTAAACTTCAAACTCAAAAGGTCCTTAACTGCGAATGTTCCCATGCAATCAGAAAACGAAGTATCCAAACTATACTATATACTGTCCTTAGGTAACGAGAGTCTTTGTAGTATTTTTGAGTTGTACAGTATTAAGTACGACGACACTTTCGCTATTTTTTATTCTCGTAAGAATTTATAATCTTCCTAAACCGTTTTTGATTTTCACATCATCATTCATCATCACTTTAAATCTTGTGTATGATGACCTGCCAGCTCCATTTTTTAAATGAGTCATAGAGTCTTTTGACCATGTATTCCAGGTCATAGAAATATCGAGTAACAACTTCCGAATAAATCGTCAGAAAAAAATTTAAAATAAGGATATTCGACGAAACATTGCTAAAAAAATAAAGATTTTGGATTGGAATTAACAGTACTATCAAAATCAATGTTATTTAAGAGGAATACAAACGCACGAGCAGGTACAAAAACAACAAATATTTCATTATCACACTTTTTTCGCGCATATAAGAAAAGCGGGGGTTAAAATGCACCAACTTAATAACTTAACAGGCACATTCTAAAAAGAAACTTAGAGAACACTTTCCAGTCAGTTTTGCAGATGCTTTTAGGAAAATTATCTGAAAAGCGCAATGCAGAATTAAAGATGGACAGATTACTTAAGTAATTTTTTTAAAAAGAAGTATGCAAGTATTGCAAAGTATCATAGCTTTAAAGTACAAAAAACAACAGCAATTTGCAAGCTCGAGCAATTCGGCAAGTACTTGCCCAAGTAAAATGTGTATATATTTTTTTAGGTAACAAATGCTTATACAGATGCATTCGTATAGTCTAAGAGGAATTTGGGCTTAAATTTCAAACCGATTCTCGTATATTTTAGTAGATTCGTCCCAAAAAAAATGGAGGTGCTGGCGAAAATCCTTTATAAACAACGCGCCTTTGTTTAAAGATCGCGAAAAGGAGTTTGAATCAAGTTTACGTAACTTTTTTATTATTACATCGATTTTACTGTAATGGCCTATCCATAACACCATTAATACTTGATTTTTCTGTTGTCTCTATACTGTAAATTCTGTAATCTCCTCAAATACACTATTTTTTTAGGTTTCTTAATTTTTCAAAGAAAACTACTGGTTTTACAAAAAAAAACATAAAATATAAAAAATATGCCGAATTTTAATATTTATTTATAGTGGGTCTAGTTTTTGTCCGAGGTTAAGCGGTTATCGAGTTACACTCAAAAAACAACTAAATTGGCCTATACCTACCCCTGGGTACAAATTTTCACGTTCCACCAGTCATGAAACTCGCTAAAAAGCTATACAGATCGAAAGAGGATGTCAAGCTTAATAAACGCCTATTAGTTTCAAACAGAAACTGCTACTGAGCTAGATATGGCGGCTAAAACATGGCCAAAGCGTAATTTACAATTTAATTTTTAAGGAATTTTTTTTTATATAAGACGAACCCTTACGGGGTTAAAATGTACACCAGCTAAAAGACCATTTAGTAAAAAAAATATTGTACACTTTTTATTATAAAGTTAACAGTTTTCCTCAAAAAAATAAAAGAAATGCGGCTTACATAATTCGATGTTTTCGTATCATAGAAGTACGACAATAATGGCATGGGTCCATTACGGAAAAAACTTCTTTATGCACAGATAAGCCAACCCGCAGTTACATATTTAAATTCAGCGTCAAAAATCTTACAAAAAACATATTTGAGATTTTCTTTTAAATTGATAGGTGGTCACGTGAAAGCGTGAAAATTTTGTACCCAGGGGTAGGTATGCGCCAATTTAGTGGTTTTTTTAGTGTAACTGGAGAACCGCTTAACGTACAGCATCAATTGGACCTACTCTGAATACATATTAAAAATCGGCATATTTCTAGTGTTTTATGTTTTTTTTTTGTAAAATCAGTAGTATTCTTCAAAAAATCAACAAACCTAAAAAAGCAGTGTATTTGAGGAGATTACAGAATTTACACTATAGAGACAACAGAAAAACAAAGTATTGACAGTGTATTGGAAAGGCCATGATAGTAAAAGCTAATCACAAAATAATAAAAAAGGTACGTACATTTGATTCAAACTCGTTTTCGCCATCTTTAAACAAAGATGGCGGGTTATTTTTGCAGGATTTTCCCCGGCATCTCCATTTTTTTTTACATGGTCTTATGATGAATCGACTAAAATATATGAGAATCGGTTTGCAATTCAAGCCCAAATTCTACTGGTCTCTTATACCAGTAGTGTATAACTCTTCAAGACAATAAATTAATTCCAAAAGTTCTAATTCTAAACTTTGAGCAAATTTTCCTTAGGGCACCTGTTTAAATGCGTTGCAAGTGACTTTTCGAGGCAATTCACACACAAATAGTGAGGTTTAGACTTTTGTTAAGAGGTAAATATGGCTATGTTATTCTGCTTTGTACTAATTTTGGTGTGTAAAGTGTATGGCTGAGGTCAGAGCATTATTATACAAGATTGCAGATATTATTATTCAATTTTGGCGCACATTTAGGGAAAGTGTTATCTTTAGCCGATTTTCACCGTGGTTGGTTATTCATTCATTCGGTAAATACTGAACAGATGAATTTGACATCATTTTCTCCAGCATCCAACAATTATAACCAAACTAACTAATCGCTAAACTGGATTAAAACAAATTTCCAAATTTTCTCATTTTAGTAATAATCATTCCACACCAAAAATTTATTTAATTTTGTAGTGGTTTGAGTAGTCTTAGGGACCATTCTTCAATTACGCAACGCAAAAATTCAGAATTGCAATTTTTGGTTGCTCCACAAAAAAAGAGATTGTCTAAAGTCCTTGCTTTGTCCGAATAATTGTCACCAACTAAGCTTTTTTTAATGTCTTCAATATAACTTCATTCAAAACGCACAATGTGATTTTTCACTTTAGAGTACAGAAAGGAGTCGTTGGAATCGGGGTATTTACTGAGAAACACACTGCCTTCCCATCTTAATTTTGGCCGTCCTGGTTTTCTTTGGGCAGTTGGGTTAGAGTTTAGTACCCGCTTTTGCACGTTGGAATCTGCCGACAGATTTTATGAGACTCTTCACGTCTAGGCCACCGAGGTTATTATAGAGCTCGCACAACCAAAGTTAAATCTCCTCCTCCAAACCCCATTTTCGTACACGCCTTTAAAGATGGTTTTCAAAATCCTCCTTTCAAAGGTAGGTAAAAGATTGGCATCTTGCTTTGACATAGTCCATGTTCCACAGCCGTACGTGAGAACTAGTAGGATTAGTGTTTTGTTCAGGTTTCTGGTTAGGCTTGTGCTTCACAGTTGTTTCTGTAAGCTGTAGTAACAACGACTGGTAAACAAGATGCGCCTTTTCATCTCAGCTGTTTGAGTATTGGAGGAGTTGACTAGCGACCCCAGATACACGAACTCATTCGAGACTTCAAAGTTTTCATCACCGATGGTAAAGTCTTTACCAATATTTCTGTGGCGTTCTTCTGTTGATGCCTCCTTGAGTTTCGTTTTGGCTTCGTTGACTTTAAGGCCCATATTTTTAGCAGCACTTGTGAGTGACACAAATGACTCTCTAAGAGTGGAAAGAGATCGTGCTGTAAAATCGATATCGTCAGCATATGCAAGTGGCTAAACCGATTTGTAGAATATGGTGCCGCTGTTTTAAATCTTAGACTCTGTGATCACTTTCTCGAGGGCGATGTTAAAAAGTAAACAAGCAAGTGCATCGCCTTGTCTTGAACCATTTTTGCTTTCAAAGTTTCTGCTCGTTGTGTTCTAAAGTCTTACTGTGCTTACTACTTTCGTCATTCTTGTTTTAACCAGTTTGATTTATCTTTTCCGGAATGTTAAGATCATTCATTAAATCTTAGAGTCTAATTCTAATTATGCTGTCATATGCTGCCTTGAAGTCGACGACATCTGGTCGATTGTTGATCAATAAACTGTGCGTATAAAGAATGCCAAAAAACGAATTAACGAAACATCCCGAAGATCGCGCGGAATTAAAAAATTGCCGAAGTGGCTCTCATCCATTAAACGAGCCGGGCGCTTTTCAAATTTATAGTCGACATTTACTGGCAAGATCGAGACGCACGAGATTTATCACCTCCTAAAATATTGTGACCTATGGGTTCAAAACAATGTGAACAATTTTCGTGTTACAGTACGGGAATACCTATGGATAATACATCTATCTACATGTATTTAACACGTAAATAAAAAAACCACTTAAAAATTGGATGCGTTCGGTATTTACGTTGGATTAATTTTTGACCAAAATCGTTCGTTTATTCCATCTAGATCTAGGGAAGGTACGTAAAGCTGGTTGATCTGTGCATTTTGACCGACGAAACAGATTAATCCGAGATTGTGAGGTTATGTTGGGTATTTATTTTGTTTACAAAAATAATTTTTTTATGCAAAATGATTGAAATTGAATTATTTAAAGTTGAAAAAATAATTTATATAAATTTCCGACATTACAGGAAAATTTAACTGTAATCATGTGACCAAAAACCCGTCGCGTCTGAGATGCAAATACCGAACGTATTAACCGGAGAAGACCAGGAAATAAATTTAATTTAAAACAAATTGTTTATCTAGAAGGCCGATTTTTTGTTTATTTCCTGGTCCCCTTAGGTTAATACGTTAATGCCTTTTGCAGAACCAGAAACCTCCAGAGTAGCTATTCTTGATCTTTGAAAAGACCTCCATTGCACATTCGTTCAGTCGGTAAGGGGCAGGAGAACAGATTTTACTTCAAACGCGTAAAATTCACTTACTCTGAAGAGCGGACGACTATGCGATTGGTCGAGGCAAGTCATTTCGCGTGTGATGTGGATGGTCACATCGTTCAAGACCCAGAATAGCTACCCTGAAGGATGACCCCTCAGAGCAAGTAGAATATTAGCAAAACTTAATAATACGCCTTCAGGCCTTCGAAATTAGGAAAACACCCCTGTGGCGTATCCAGACCCTGATCTTCGGAGGGGTAATTTAGTCAAACAACACATAATTGCTAAATTGGAGCACATATTATCTGTGTTACTCTACAAATTTAGGCCATTTAGTTAATTTTAAACAAATATCTAGGGTGGTCCGCATTCGGCAATAACAAAGAAAGTTTAATGCGCCGTAGGCAAAAACTTTGAATTTTTGTGGAAAAGTCCTTACGTTTTACCAATCTTGGGGGGAGGGGTAATTACTCCCAGTACCCCCCCCTTGTATATGCCGGTGACAGTCTGCAGTGTCAGGGTCTCCTAAACCTAACCTTGGTGTATGAATAAACCATCAATTAATAAATCAACCAATTCTCAAATCATCTCCTCTTTTGGAACCACTCGTTGGTCTTATTTTGCCCCATTACCACCAATTTAATAATGTAACAGTTTTCGAAAAAGCAAAAGCCAAGGCAGTCCACAAAGGTAGATCAGAGGCTTTTTTACTGAAAGTATGGTACCTACCTACATAGATTTTTCTTTGTAATTATAAAGCATTACGTCCATGTTTTTTTATTAATCCAATATTGCTCCATTAATTAGAGTTAAAACCAGCCTGGTTAAAACTGCAAAAAATTATACCAAAGCTTTGGAAAGAGAATGGAGATATATCCATTTAAAAAAACGGTCTGTTCATTTACTAATTGAGTGTGTTGTTGAATAAAAAAAAATTGCTGAAAACCCGGATTCAAAATTGAGTAGGTAATTTAAAACCACAAAACGTATACACTAAAAAAATTCCAATAGACAAAAACAAATATATCGTCTATTGACCTAACATTTTAATTCTGTAGTTACGCTTCTAAGGGCCTTTCTTTAAATTACGTAACGCTCGAGGGGAGAGGGAAGGTTTGGCCTTACGTTACACTCAATGTGTTTTTTCTTGAAAATGCGTTACAAGTGGAGGAGGGGGCGTCAAAAATCCAGAATTCTTGCGTTACGTAATTTAAGGACGTTCCCTAACCATTGACTTGAAATAACGAATTCCGCATATTTGATATCCATACATCACATGTACGTGTTAATTCATAAAGCTTTAAATAGCCGTGGCCCTCGTACTTGACCGATGTGATGAGTCCCATCACATGCTGTGGCCAATGGCAAGCTTTAAATTAGCTTCGAGTCGTCACGTGCTTCGCGAAAAGACTCTTCTCCTAAAATCAGACCGAGAAACGTTCAGTCGGTATGGGCATTGAGTAAATATATAGAGGTGCAATGGACGAGCCTTGCAACATTTGAGGGGCAGATGGCACTGAAATAAATTCGGCTAGTACGCAATATTCAATTTAATGCCATTAGATGATAGTAGTTGTCTCTGAATATTGCGTACTAGACAAAATCATTTCAGCGCTATCTGCCCCTCAATATTGCAGGGGGTTATTTACTCAATGCCCGTACCAACTGAACGTTTCTTGCTCGGATCGTAGGAGAAGTTTGCGCAATGGAGGTCTTTTCGCATAGCAGGTGAAGGTTTTAAACTAATTTAAAGCTTGATGTCATTGGCCAAATTATCCAAATCCCGGAAAATCATTAACAAATGATGCTTCTTGATGACTAAGTTATTTGTTTCTTGAAAACCATAGAAGCTAAAGAAGATTTGGTTATAAAAATTGATGTAGAATAATGTTGTGATAACGGCATTATAGCTTCTTCACGGCAGCCTGTACCATTCACGACGCCTATCGCCAACTCTGGTGGCGTTTTCGGACACCTTGAAAACTGGTTAGGATTCGACCAATTTGAAACTTTCCAGCCATTTTTGATAAAAGATGGCCCTTTCTGAAACAATGATGCCAACTTAGATTTGGCTTTCGCCGGCCAGCGCGAACACGGTCCATCTATCAGGGAAGGTAAGCATAGAACCCATCTTCGACCCACTGGTTTTACCTTTATATGTGTCATTATAAGTTCGCCTCGCTGTTAGATCTGTTTAAATTGTTCACATGTTGGATAACGGCATTATAGCTTATGCATGGCAGCCTGTACCATTCACGACGCCTATCGCCAACTGTGGTGGCGTTTTCGGACACCTTGAAAACTGGTTAGGATTCGGCCAATTTGAAACTTTCCAGCCATTTTTGATAAAAGATGGCCCTTTCTGAGGCCAACTTTGATTTGGCTTTCGCCGGCCAGCGCGAACACGGTCGGTCCATCTATCAACGTAAGCATAGAACCCATCTACCTTTATATGTGTCATTATAAGTTCGCCTCGCTGTGAGATCTGTCTCTAGACGTAACTTACTAACCAAGCATCATGTACCAAAATGGTTAGAGCAAAAAATTTGAAAAGGCTCTCCGTTTTCGGTCTAGAAGCAAATCATATTACTTTTTGGCACCAGACCATTTTCTTCTAGTTCGAATTCGCTTTATTCGAATATCCCTGTTGCCAACTCGAAATATCGACAAGGACGGAGAAAATCCCATCAAACCCCCAAAAACCTGTTTTTTTTTTCAGTTTTATTCAATTTTCTCGAAAATTGACGTTTTTATTGAACATTGCAAGGAACAGTTTTTTATGGATAACAAAATTTCCTTTCCAACGATGTATTGGTCGATAAGGTTAGGAAACGCAAGTAGCTCTTCAGTGGCGTCCCTATATTGGGATTATATGAACAAAACATGTTTATTATAGGTTTTATAAAATTTTCTCAAAAACTACACTTCTTGGGAAAAAATGTGTAGTATACTTTTTTATAAAAAATACGATTAGTCTTTAAAAGCTGTAATATAATGTGGGGTTTATGTCACAGTTAAGCCTCCAGGGGCGTACTAATAAAAATAAATTTTCAAAAATAACCAAAATAATCAATTTTTTTAGGAAAAACAATTAATTTTTACCTTACTCTGTTTAACAAAAAAAATACAGAATGTTTTTTTGGTAATTTTTGAGAGTGGCCCGAATATACGGACGTCCCTGGAGAGTTAGGCATAACTTTATCACATTTTGTTTAAATTCGTTAAAAAGGAAATTTCATTATCCACCGAGAAGTTAAAAAGAGACATTTTGTCGTAGAAAGCTTAGTTTTTAAGAATATTGAATAAAAACTCAAAAAAAATTGATTAGTTTGGTGATTTTAAATGATTACTTTAAATTAAGGACACCAGTATAGAATAACTTACACTTTGTTATACAGCCCTTGAAAGGAAATTTTGTTGTCTATAACAAAGTGTAAAACACAATTTTTGATAAACAGCTTAGTTTTTAAGAAAATCGAATATAACGTGTGAAAAACATGTTTTTTTTAAATTATTTTTTTAAATCACCCCCATTTACGGACGTCGCTGAAGAGTTTGTTATAAGTTAAATTCCATCGAGTTTCACACTTTTATAAAAAGAGTTTTACTGTCTACAATAAAGTGTGTAGTATATATTTTTTTATATTAAGCTTAATTTCTGAGAAAATTACATAAAACCTGTAACAAAAATGGTTTAATTTCTGTTTTTATAAAATTGATTTAAGTTATGGATGCTCCTAAAGTTGTTATATAAAACAAATGCAACCATGTTTTACATCATTTTAAAGAAAATTTTATCGAGTATAATAAAAGATAACACATATTTTCTTGTTGACATTATTTTTAAAAAAATTCAATAAATCCGTGGAAAAACACGAGTATTTTTTTAAATAAAATCTATATGTTTGTGGCGGATTCATTTTACAAACACAACTTTTTCTGGGTATTACGCCACTAGTAAGGAAAATTACTTTAAAAAATTATAAAAAACCACTGCGTTTCTCCTAGAAAAATAAAAATCACTAATTTGTCAGTGGCTTTCTATAAAAATAAATAGTAATAAGTAATTTTCCTTACTAGTGGCGTAATACCCAGAAAAAGTTGTGTTTGTATAAAGAGTATTTTTTTAACTTTTTTAAATTACTACAATAAACGGACGCCGCTGAAGAGTTTGTTATCAGTCTAACTCCATTGACTTGTACCTTGTTAAAAAGAAAATTTTATTGTCTACAATTAAGTTTATAATAATTATTTCTCTTAGAAGCTTGCTTTTTAAGAAAATTTTAAAAAACCTCAAACTTTCAGATTTTGGGGGGTCTGGGGGGTTTTGGAAGTTTTTGCAGCTACTAAAAAAATATATGATATTATCTTAGTTATATATATTTTGAATGTGTATCTGTGTCAATTCGGGCTTTCCAGCGGCAATTTGAAATTTCTTAAATATCTCACCCCACGTCAAGATTTCGAAGTGGCAACAGGGATATAGTTGACTTTCAAAAAAGTAATATAAAATGCTTCTAGAAAGTGGATTTTCCGAAATCTCGCCTTAATTAAAAGACATCACTAAAATAGACATTACTGATCTAAGGAGCGGTATTTGCAACTTTATATTATTGAGAGGGTCTTATCAAACGTGCATGGGATAAAGACAAATACTGACGAAGAATCGCAATTAGCGAGTTGAAATTTAAGCATTTACAGACAGACAGACAGACAGACGGAATTAGCCCTTAGTCGGCTTTGTGACTCATCGCGTAAGCTGCTTTTATTTGAGCTGAGCTGCTTTAGAGCTAGATGGTGTTTTCTTAATTGTCCTTTAGCTTTTGAAATTCAACGTCTTGATGAGATGCTAAAGTGCAAAATGGAGGGATTGTTTTTGATGGAATTGAAAAAAGGAGGATTCCTAATAGGGGATACTGGTGCCGAAAGTTATTCATTATTTCTATTTGTTAGGAGGTTAAATCACGACATATTAGGGAGTCCTTTTTTGATTAACTTTCGAAAATTGGACAACATTTTCTCCTTCGTAGCCCATTAGCATACTCCAAGTCAAGTGAATTCTATAACGCTATAGCCTTGAAAACAGTTTTCTTCAAATAACTGTAGAAACGGAAGCTCCTACGAAGTTTCATGTAATTGATGGCTCAGTTAAAAAGTTAGTGTTCTTTTAATTTTTTTAAACTAACATTACATTATTGTTCACTATTTTACCTGAAAATTTCATTAAAATCGGTTTAGCGGCTTAGAAGCTATTGTGGGCTGTTGTAGACATATACAAATACTCACACACGGACAGACGTCACGACGATATTGCTAAGATAGGTCAAAAAACACCCAAATAACACATTTTCCGCGTTATCTCAAAAAATTTTGTTTCGTCGAAAACAGTACCTCTCTAGCCATTGCTGCGCGGAATTCGAAGGTAAAAAATGTCTTTTATTAAATTATGACCATTTTGAGATGCCCGTTCTGGTGGACAAGGACAAATTTCAACATTTTTAAATTAATTGAAATTATACGATGGTTAATGGTTAATGGTTAATAATTTAAAAATGCCGAACCGAACCGAACCGAACGCAAAATAAACAAATTTTCGTATTTGTGTGATTATGATTTTGTCTTGCTCTTGCAGGAACAGATTATTTTTATTTTTAAATGCCAAGATTAATGCCGTGCGCATGTAGACTAGCACAATACTTTGTAATTTGTAGAGCTCAAACCTGTAAACCGATTTTGCAGCGGTTTTTTGTTGAACTTTGATATCCCAGATATAGAAATTAGCTGATAAACCTAAACACTTAATTTTAGCCTATTCGTAAAATTTTAAAAGATACGTATCACAAATTTGCTTCACAAATTTATTTTAATTAAAATTTGCTTCGCAAATTTCATTTACTTACAACATTTAATATCCAACACTTTTAAAGCTGTTGCAGCATTGAGTTTTGCTAAACTTTTCGCCTGTGGCGAGATTTTGTGTTTAAATATTTACAAAAATATAACTAACTAAATTTTAATTGATATTGTACAGTAACGCTTAAAGAATTATTTTATGATTTCATCAATTTAATATTTTATATTGTATGAAGTAAAAGTACGTTATTAATTAGGTAGTAAACAGAGTTGTAGTAGTTTTTAATGAATATTAGTATAAATATTTCTATAAATCAGCCCCTTTTAACTGATGTAATTATGACATTAACGATAAAAAAATGAATTTTTTATCCCTATAAATTTTAGCTTTCGCTTTGCTTATGCTCAAAACATATTGCCTTAGATAAACTATTCTAAGTTATTTTTCCTAAATCTCAGAAACTATACCTATTTCCTATAAAAATTATTTTATTATTTAACTCATTGTAGCTCTCGCTTCGCTCATACTACAGACTGAATGCTTCAAGAAAAGTTTCAACTATAACCAGTTTGTATAAATATGTAGTAAGTATTCTATTTTGTTAACGCTTTGCCAATATTTTTCGCAGTAAATGATCAAAAATATACCTGGGAACTTGAAATTTGCCATGACCCAAAAGTGACGTAAGTATGACATTTATATATTTTTTGTTCCTCTTTAACATAAAATCAATCTCATTATTATTGCTTTTATACTTTAAAAAATATTTCCAAACTCCTTTAATTTTATAAGAATTTTTTAAATTTTAGACAGTTTTGACAAATGGTAACTGCAGTACATTAGCGCCCTCCACATTAACGCTAAAACTATAAATTGTATTTAACGCAAAAAAGTTCGGCAAAGTAATTAATACAATTGTTGTCGAATTCAGACCCTTGGTTTTAAAGAATTCCATTTCGGAATGAAAGCAGTGTGGAGAGACAAAAAAAAGGATCATTTTTAAAAATAAAATCTGTCAATTTAAATTCTAATAGAAATTTCCATCATAATATTTTTTGTTTTATTGCACCGGTATGTAATTTTTATCTCTACTGCTTTTGTCAAATTAATTAGTTTTATTTTCCCGTTTTTTGATGCGCCGCGGCTCGGTACGGTCGAATGAAGCTGCATGGATAAAATGGACAAACAAATAAATGGATAGGCATACAGGCACATCATTGGAAAAATTGATTTTTCGTTGATTAAAAGGGTTTGCCAAAAGGATGGGTTTGTTATGTTTATTAACAACAAATAGTCTATAAACGTTATACGCAAAATATTTCCATTGATCTTCAATTTCAGTTAGGGAGTTGCATTCGTGTTCTAGTACAGCAGTGTTGCCAGACTTTTCTGACGACTTTCCTTTAAGTGACAAATACCCTTCATATCCGTCAAAACAGTAAGGGGTGGGTGATCGACACCAAACCAAAAAAAACTTTATACTATGAACAATGTTTTTAAATAAAAATGCAAGAAACAATCCAAACAAATAAAAGATTTATAACTTAAATCATAAATTAAAAAAACCAAAAAATAAAAAAAAGTCTTTAAATTTACCTACATAAGTTAAGTTTGGTAAAACTATTGGAATATCTGAAAAATATATAACTTTGCCTCAAAATAGTTAAAATCCTTCAAATTCGGATAATAACCTTTAATTCTTCAATGGTAAAAATGTTTCTTCAAAAACCTTCATATTGAAGGAAAACCTCCAAATCTGGCAACACTACATAATTATATCACATGTCTTTTTTATTGACTATAATAAAGCCTTTTACAATGAAAAAAGTAGCCATGGCTTAATTACCAAGTCTATATACATACTTCCGACTTGTTTTTTTGTGTATTAGCTCACACTACTACTATACTATAGTCTGTCTGTCTGTCTGTCTGTCTGTCTGTCTGGGTCTTGGGTCGGGATGGTCCCATTTAAAAATGAACAAAATCCATCGATCACAAGCCAAATAAAAGGGTGGGGGTAGATTTTAAAAATTAGAGGTTATGTGAAAATATGGCGTGTGTGATATCAAACGAAAGGTAATTGAGTCTGGAGTTAAACAAAATAGATTTTAGTTTATTTAAATAAAGGGTGGGGGTAGATGTCAAAAATTAGAGTTTAAGTGAAAATATGGCGTGAGTGATATTAAACGAAAGGTAATTGAGTCTGGAGTTAAACAAAATACATTTTAGTTTTTAAAAAAGGGTGGGGGTAGATTTTAAAAATTAGAGTTAAAGTCAAAACTCATCATATCACTGTAAAACTCTGCCAAATATTATTTGATATTTGAAAAACGGTTCGGCTACGCCCACTTGTCCAAATAATCATTTAACATATTATAAACTATACCTAGCGCAGTTGTCAACTAGTGTGCCCCAAGCGCGCAATTGACGGGTGTAGGGTGACGTGACGTAATTACCCCCCGTAAAAAAAAATATATGGACTTTTAGTTAATAAATATTGGGCTAACCGCATAATTAAAAAATAAAATAATGTTTCCGTCGACCATCTTTTCTAAAAGTTTACTAACCTACTACCCCTTGATTTTGGCCCAGATCCGTGCTGGTGTGCACTAACTTACTACGATTTTATTGGAAATTCCCTAGTGCTTTAAAAGGCCTAAATACGACTGCCATTTTTAACCCAAACTATATTTTAGCTCACACATATACTATACTATAGTAGTGTGAGCTATGGTGATCCTAATTTTTTCAAGAAAAAAAAAGTTGCTCCGATTTCAAAAATTTTTATATATCTTTGCGTTTCAGATGATTTTGAAACTTTTTTGTTGCGCCGTCTGTCTGTCTGTCTGTCTGTCTGTCTGTCTGTCTGTCTGTCTGTCTGTCTGTCTGTCTGTCTGTCTGTCTGTCTGTCTGTCTGTCTGTCTGTCTGTCTGTCTGTCTGTCTGTCTGTCTGTCTGTCTGTCTGTCTGTCTGTCTGTCTGTCTGTCTGTCTGTCTGTCTGTCTGTCTGTCTGTCTGTCTGTCTGTCTGTCTGTCTGTCTGTCTGTCTGTCTGTCTGTCTGTCTGTCTGTCTGTCTGTCTGTCTGTCTGTCTGTCTGTCTGTCTGTCTGTCTGTCTGTCTGTCTGTCTGTCTGTCTGTCTGTCTGTCTGTCTGTCTGTCTGTCTGTCTGTCTGTCTGTCTGTCTGTCTGTCTGTCTGTCTGTCTGTCTGTCTGTCTGTCTGTCTGTCTGTCTGTCTGTCTGTCTGTCTGTCTGTCTGTCTGTCTGTCTGTCTGTCTGTCTGTCTGTCTGTCTGTCTGTCTGTCTGTCTGTCTGTCTGTCTGTCTGTCTGTCTGTCTGTCTGTCTGTCTGTCTGTCTGTCTGTCTGTCTGTCTGTCTGTCTGTCTGTCTGTCTGTCTGTCTGTCTGTCTGTCTGTCTGTCTGTCTGTCTGTCTGTCTGTCTGTCTGTCTGTCTGTCTGTCTGTCTGTCTGTCTGTCTGTCTGTCTGTCTGTCTGTCTGTCTGTCTGTCTGTCTGTCTGTCTGTCTGTCTGTCT
This sequence comes from Aspidapion aeneum, assembly GCA_963576565.1. Lineage (NCBI taxonomy): Eukaryota > Metazoa > Arthropoda > Insecta > Coleoptera > Brentidae > Aspidapion > Aspidapion aeneum. Next base: position 43,519,391 of record OY755044.1, read on the forward strand.
GTCTGTCTGTCTGTCTGTCTGTCTGTCTGTCTGTCTGTCTGTCTGTCTGTCTGTCTGTCTGTCTGTCTGTCTGTCTGTCTGTCTGTCTGTCTGTCTGTCTGTCTGTCTGTCTGTCTGTCTGTCTGTCTGTCTGTCTGTCTGTCTGTCTGTCTGTCTGTCTGTCTGTCTGTCTGTCTGTCTGTCTGTCTGTCTGTCTGTCTGTCTGTCTGTCTGTCTGTCTGTCTGTCTGTCTGTCTGTCTGTCTGTCTGTCTGTCTGTCTGTCTGTCTGTCTGTCTGTCTGTCTGTCTGTCTGTCTGTCTGTCTGTCTGTCTGTCTGTCTGTCTGTCTGTCTGTCTGTCTGTCTGTCTGTCTGTCTGTCTGTCTGTCTGTCTGTCTGTCTGTCTGTCTGTCTGTCTGTCTGTCTGTCTGTCTGTCTGTCTGTCTGTCTGTCTGTCTGTCTGTCTGTCTGTCTGTCTGTCTGTCTGTCTGTCTGTCTGTCTGTCTGTCTGTCTGTCTGTCTGTCTGTCTGTCTGTCTGTCTGTCTGTCTGTCTGTCTGTCTGTCTGTCTGTCTGTCTGTCTGTCTGTCTGTCTGTCTGTCTGTCTGTCTGTCTGTCTGTCTGTCTGTCTGTCTGTCTGTCTGTCTGTCTGTCTGTCTGTCTGTCTGTCTGTCTGTCTGTCTGTCTGTCTGTCTGTCTGTCTGTCTGTCTGTCTGTCTGTCTGTCTGTCTGTCTGTCTGTCTGTCTGTCTGTCTGTCTGTCTGTCTGTCTGTCTGTCTGTCTGTCTGTCTGTCTGTCTGTCTGTCTGTCTGTCTGTCTGTCTGTCTGTCTGTCTGTCTGTCTGTCTGTCTGTCTGTCTGTCTGTCTGTCTGTCTGTCTGTCTGTCTGTCTGTCTGTCTGTCTGTCTGTCTGTCTGTCTGTCTGTCTGTCTGTCTGTCTGTCTGTCTGTCTGTCTGTCTGTCTGTCTGTCTGTCTGTCTGTCTGTCTGTCTGTCTGTCTGTCTGTCTGTCTGTCTGTCTGTCTGTCTGTCTGTCTGTCTGTCTGTCTGTCTGTCTGTCTGTCTGTCTGTCTGTCTGTCTGTCTGTCTGTCTGTCTGTCTGTCTGTCTGTCTGTCTGTCTGTCTGTCTGTCTGTCTGTCTGTCTGTCTGTCTGTCTGTCTGTCTGTCTGTCTGTCTGTCTGTCTGTCTGTCTGTCTGTCTGTCTGTCTGTCTGTCTGTCTGTCTGTCTGTCTGTCTGTCTGTCTGTCTGTCTGTCTGTCTGTCTGTCTGTCTGTCTGTCTGTCTGTCTGTCTGTCTGTCTGTCTGTCTGTCTGTCTGTCTGTCTGTCTGTCTGTCTGTCTGTCTGTCTGTCTGTCTGTCTGTCTGTCTGTCTGTCTGTCTGTCTGTCTGTCTGTCTGTCTGTCTGTCTGTCTGTCTGTCTGTCTGTCTGTCTGTCTGTCTGTCTGTCTGTCTGTCTGTCTGTCTGTCTGTCTGTCTGTCTGTCTGTCTGTCTGTCTGTCTGTCTGTCTGTCTGTCTGTCTGTCTGTCTGTCTGTCTGTCTGTCTGTCTGTCTGTCTGTCTGTCTGTCTGTCTGTCTGTCTGTCTGTCTGTCTGTCTGTCTGTCTGTCTGTCTGTCTGTCTGTCTGTCTGTCTGTCTGTCTGTCTGTCTGTCTGTCTGTCTGTCTGTCTGTCTGTCTGTCTGTCTGTCTGTCTGTCTGTCTGTCTGTCTGTCTGTCTGTCTGTCTGTCTGTCTGTCTGTCTGTCTGTCTGTCTGTCTGTCTGTCTGTCTGTCTGTCTGTCTGTCTGTCTGTCTGTCTGTCTGTCTGTCTGTCTGTCTGTCTGTCTGTCTGTCTGTCTGTCTGTCTGTCTGTCTGTCTGTCTGTCTGTCTGTCTGTCTGTCTGTCTGTCTGTCTGTCTGTCTGTCTGTCTGTCTGTCTGTCTGTCTGTCTGTCTGTCTGTCTGTCTGTCTGTCTGTCTGTCTGTCTGTCTGTCTGTCTGTCTGTCTGTCTGTCTGTCTGTCTGTCTGTCTGTCTGTCTGTCTGTCTGTCTGTCTGTCTGTCTGTCTGTCTGTCTGTCTGTCTGTCTGTCTGTCTGTCTGTCTGTCTGTCTGTCTGTCTGTCTGTCTGTCTGTCTGTCTGTCTGTCTGTCTGTCTGTCTGTCTGTCTGTCTGTCTGTCTGTCTGTCTGTCTGTCTGTCTGTCTGTCTGTCTGTCTGTCTGTCTGTCTGTCTGTCTGTCTGTCTGTCTGTCTGTCTGTCTGTCTGTCTGTCTGTCTGTCTGTCTGTCTGTCTGTCTGTCTGTCTGTCTGTCTGTCTGTCTGTCTGTCTGTCTGTCTGTCTGTCTGTCTGTCTGTCTGTCTGTCTGTCTGTCTGTCTGTCTGTCTGTCTGTCTGTCTGTCTGTCTGTCTGTCTGTCTGTCTGTCTGTCTGTCTGTCTGTCTGTCTGTCTGTCTGTCTGTCTGTCTGTCTGTCTGTCTGTCTGTCTGTCTGTCTGTCTGTCTGTCTGTCTGTCTGTCTGTCTGTCTGTCTGTCTGTCTGTCTGTCTGTCTGTCTGTCTGTCTGTCTGTCTGTCTGTCTGTCTGTCTGTCTGTCTGTCTGTCTGTCTGTCTGTCTGTCTGTCTGTCTGTCTGTCTGTCTGTCTGTCTGTCTGTCTGTCTGTCTGTCTGTCTGTCTGTCTGTCTGTCTGTCTGTCTGTCTGTCTGTCTGTCTGTCTGTCTGTCTGTCTGTCTGTCTGTCTGTCTGTCTGTCTGTCTGTCTGTCTGTCTGTCTGTCTGTCTGTCTGTCTGTCTGTCTGTCTGTCTGTCTGTCTGTCTGTCTGTCTGTCTGTCTGTCTGTCTGTCTGTCTGTCTGTCTGTCTGTCTGTCTGTCTGTCTGTCTGTCTGTCTGTCTGTCTGTCTGTCTGTCTGTCTGTCTGTCTGTCTGTCTGTCTGTCTGTCTGTATGTCTGTCTGTAACGACCAACGCGCATAACTCAAAAACCGCTTGGCTGATTTTAATGAAATTTGGTACCTAGGCTGGGTCTTGGGTCGAGATCGTCCCATTTAAAAATGAACAAAATCCACCGAACACAAACCAAATAAAAGGGTGGGGGTAGATTTCAAAAATTAGAGTTTATGTGAAAATATGGCGTGTGTGATATCAAACGAAAGGTAATTGAGTCTGGAGTTAAACAAAATACATTTTAATTTATTTAAAAAAAGGGTGGGGGTATATTTTAAAAATTAGAGTTTAAGTGAAAATATGGCGTGTGTGATATCAAACGAAAGGTAATTGAGTCCGGAGTTTAACAAAATACATTATAGTTTTTGTTTTTTTTAAGGGTGGGGGTAGATGTCAAAAATTTAAGGTTAAGTCAAAACATGGCTTGTGTGGTATCAAACAAAAGGTAATTTAGTCTGGAGTTGAATAAAATATATTTCAGTTTTTAGTTATATTAGCTCACACGTACACTATAACTATAGTACCTAGTGTGAGCTTAGGGGCCCATATATTGGCAGAGTATTTTTATTAATTTGTAGAAGGCCTATATTGCAGGTATTGTTAAAAAATTAATAGAATATTAAAAACCATTATATTGAACAGAGCAACTTTTAGTGATTTTTTACTGCGTATCCAAATTTCTGAAAAGGCCCGCCGCTGCGCCGTTTGATGTGCCCCGCCCGCTTTAACCCAAAACTAGTAAAAAATTAGTCTTGTAAAAGTTTTTGGAGTATTATAGGGTGTGTTTGTATAACTAATCAAAATGAAAAGAAACTGTAGTTAAACCCGGTACTCATATTATCTACCGGGTAAAAAGCACGGACAAAATGTTTTTTGTTATAACTTTTGAACTATACTACCAATGTTATCGTTAATGGAACAGACCCAACTTTGCCGAAAATTGATTAGGCTTTTGAGCCGAAAGATTTTTTTTAAATAATAAAAAGGTGGTTGACACAATCAATCTTGCCCTTTTCAAAGAGACTTATTTATTCTTGCATTCCGGAAATTTTTTTAGATTCTTTAAAAGGCTCTATTTTCGTCACCCTCATGCAACTAGTTACAAATTATTAAAATTTGTTTAGTGGATTCCGAAACATTAATTTTAACTAGTTACGAATCATTAAAATCGGTTTAGTGGTTCCCGAAAAATTAATACTGAACGTCTTCTATAAAATCTATAACATCGGTTTAGTGGTTCTGTAAATAATAATTGTTATGTGTATGGAATTATGGTGATAATTGCTCTTTGAACAAAACTATTGAAATTTTCTGACATTTTGGAATTCAAAATGTTGAAATAAAGTCAAATTTGTCCTTCTATGAAGGATCGCTTCTTTGTATTAGTACTTTGCAGTGGCGGATCCAGGATTTTTAGGGGGAAGGGCCAAAGTGGAAGAAAACATCAAAATATTTTTATTAGCGGTTTTTGATAGGTCTGAGGTGTGAAATTTAGTATTTAAAGGAAATTTATGGCGTAGTAGTGTATTTTTTTAAAAACTGAGTAGAATTTGTGACAAATTTTAAATAAATTCAAAAAAGGGTCGAAAAATATACGACCGTTTTTAAAAGGTAAAGTTTTTTATGTCCGCCATCTTGGATTTTACAATGACGGCAAATTTTGTCTCTCTTCTATTATTTTAAAAGCAATCAATCTGTTCCATGCCGCTTTATATTTTATTAAAATCGGTTCGGCAAAAATTTATTTATGAGGAAATTAATGCAGACAGGATTTAGATGGCAATCGTTAACCTGTAAAACAATATAGCTGAAGTAAAATTATATTTTTGGGACCTAAACTGATTTAAACGATTTATATCTCGTTGTGCGTAGCGAAGATAGAGCTTTTCTACAAACAAAAAAATATCGAAAATTTCCGTAACACAAGAATAAACGAGCCTCTTTCAAGGATCAAGTTTGATTCTGCCTGCTATCTTGGATTTTAAGATGGTGGACCAAAATATACTTTTACACAAATGTCGGATCAATTCCCTGCAAACTACTGTTTGTTTTGGTAAAATCGGTGCTATAGTTGGAAAGTTATAACGAAAAACATTTTGTCCGGTTTGTTTACCCACCCGGTATTTGTAAAAAGCGCTCATTTTCATGAATTATTTTTTTTTTAGACCAATCGATATTTTTTGAATAGTGATAATAGGAGTAATAATTAAATGATAAAATTATTATCAAAAATCTGTTTTTCTTTAAACAAACTTTAAAAAATCCGGAAAATACAGTGCTAATATTAGTATTTTATGTTTATATTAAGGCGCCTTTAGACATATACATAAATCTATTAAAAAATTTCTGTGTAAATTCAATTAAATTAAATTTAATAGTTCATCAAAATATTAATTCTTAAAAGAGTTGATAAATTTATACCTATTCGAAAAATTATTTGGCCACACTGTATCCTTAACCTATCTATATTTTCTTGGAAAAAAAGCAATAGAATATTTTTAAATAGTATTAAATTTATTTAACGTTGTTCAAATAGTCATTTTAAAAATTCATTGTTTTTCCCTACTCTCCAAACATAACAAATGCTATAACTTGGCCAAAAGTTATTTTAACTTTTTGTCTACTTTGGATCTTTCGCACCATTTCTTAAAGATTGGTTACTCATTTAAATTACACCCTGTGTTTTAGGTATCAAATTCTATTATGCCCAAAAGTGAGTATCCATTTCCTGTTTACTGGGTATCCAATCTGAAGGCCTGCGTATCCAAATGGATACACAATATAGTCTAAAAAGATGCCTTGACATTGAAGGCAAAAGTAAGCATTGAACAATTTGAACCAAAATGTAGTCTATAGACTTGTTGCAACTTACCATATGTTTTGTAATTGGGGTGAGGGAGAGTATAAAAAAATTTAGTAAATTTTTGGAAAAGATGAAAAATAGGCATTTCTCACACTTTTCAAGCGCGAGAGTAACATGTTTGGGGGGACATTATCTCCTGTTCCCTCCCTGCCTATGGCCTTGCTTAGGGAAGATTTTTAGGTAAGATTTTTATTTGATTGTGTCTTAGCCTTCTTCGATCCATCTTTGGACATAGGGCTTCACCAATATCTTACACTCTTCTCTGTCTGTCGTCGTGTTCATCTATCTAGTTGCCCGTACGTTTCTTCAAATCGTCCGTCCATGTGATTTGGAGTCTTCCTCTACTTCTTTTATTTTCCCAAGGTCTCCAGTATACAATACATTTGTTCAATCGACCGTACTTTTGTCTGATATTATGACCGAAAAATTTAATTTTGCTTTACATGTAACATTTGTCTTTCCATTGATCGTTGGGCTTTGGTTACCTTATCAATGTTTGATTTATTAAGTGTCCAGTTCTGAAAGCTATAGGACCAGGAAGGATACATTGGTTATACACTTTTATTTTAAGGTACTCAGTATATTTTTATTTCTTAATATGTAGCTTAATTTACCGAATTTTGTCTAAGCTAATCTTACTCGTATCTTGATTTCAGCTGTTTGGTTTCTCTTTTTAGTTTAATAATTTGCCCAGTCCCATAGGTAATTTCTTCTTGGTTTATTATGATCGTGATATATTTATCTGTGTTTGTTATGATTTCAGTTTTAGTGTAGTTCATATTCAAGCCTATAGTTTTAGCTACTATATCAAATTTCTTTCAGTATTTTATTACTTCTTCATTCTTGATTGTGTAAATCAGCTTATTCATCAATTCTAAAATTTCGATTTAAATCCCCGTTAATCCACCAATAATCGCCGCTACGCAGTCAACCAGTCCACAACGCGGCGCACAAATCGCAAAATCGGATGCCGAACACATGCAGAGCATAGAATCCAAAGTGGTTAGTGTAGGGACAGGCACATCCGATCCCCAACCAAAGCATCATTATCCCGCGACCGCTAAATTTAATGGCCGTCATTTGTTTCAACCCTTTTTAGAAAGCCACCGTCACCCTTTCCCACTTTTTTTAAATTTGTTTCAAACAGTTGCCGTCCGGCGTGGCGCCTTTTAAATTGCTCGAATGGAGGAGTCAATAAACCAGTGAAGTGGAAGGTATTAATATTTTTAAAAAATCAAACCGTATCTAATCACACAACAACATTAAACATTTATATCTGCTGCATTTTAAAAAATGTTACCGTTTAGTTTTCAAGAGATTTGCATTTAAAATCGAAAATCTTAAAAATGAGAAAATTTTGCAACCTTCACAGTATACAAATAATAGTAAGGACTATTGAACTTTGCCGTCAAATATTTTATTCATGCTAAAAAACGAAACCGTACCCACCACCCAATGTCGGTTTTGGGACAAAAATCTGGGGGGGGGGGGGGGGTAATGGTGAAACGATGACCGTAAATAAACGCACAGGAAAAAAGCGAAAGGAAATATTCGCACAGGAAAAAACGCTACACAGAAAAAACGGCACGTGTAATAAAGCGCACACTAAAAAAGCGCGCAGAGAAAAAAGCGCACCTAGTAAAATAGCGCACAGGGAAATCAAACCAAGAAAAGTTCTGACCTATGGGAAAATCACAATGAATTAAATGTTTTGCTCACAAAAATAGGGTTGTATACTTTAGGGGCCTTAGGGCAACTTTCTAGAGATAACATTTTTTTTTGTTTGTTGTTGTCCGATTAATTTTTTTCAGAAGAAACTATTTTCTTTTCTTCATTAATATTTAAAAAAAAAATAAGTAAGCAAAAATTAATGTTTTTAAAAGATTGTTATTTTCTATACTTCTGTGGAAGTTATTTTGACATATCTCCTTAACTTGTAATTTTATTAAAAAAGGAAATAATACATTTTTGGATCACAAATATAGTATTCATTTGACTGTGACAAATTTTCATGTTTTTAATTAAAGTTAAAAAACAAATGAGTGTTAATCGACCCCCATGTTATATAAACTTTTTTATCAGAAAAAACCTCCTCTATCTAAGGTCACTTATCGTCAAGCAAGCTTTACAGGTAGCGAAGCATAACTCTAATTTTCTATTTTTTGGTTATAATTTTTGACATGTTTTCCTCAGTTTCGCATTGGCGGCTCGTTGTTATTTTAAAAATGTGGTTTTAACACAGTCTAAAGATCTATTAATAATGATACAGTTTCAAGATAGTTTGCAGCATAAATTTTTAATTCTAATTACATAAATATAAATATAGTTTAGGTACCTACATACTGTGGAAAACAACATCTTCAAAATAAAACAGAAACGCCAATGCGAAACCGAGGAAAACCTGTCAAAAATAATAACCAAAAAATAGAAAGCCTGACGTTAGCTTCGCTTCCTATAAGGCTTGCCTTTACGATGAGTATCCTTACCTCTATCACCTGTTAGCTAGCTGGATGAACACGGCGACAGACAGAGAAGAGTGGAAGATATTGGGGGAGGCCTATGTCCAAAGATGGATTGAAGAAGGCTAAATAGAGATCACCTGCTGCAGTTTGACTCCTAAGTTATGGAACACCCTGTATATATATAAATTTTGAATTTTTTTTAGAATTTTGCAAAATATTTGAAATTTATAAAAACTTTAAAAATTATCAAATTATTTAAAACTTGAAAACATTTGACTTTTTAAATATTTTTAATATTGGTATAAAAATAAATAAATCTTGTTTAAAACATTTTATGATTCACGTCTATGTTCATAATAATTATCCTGAGAGCCATTAGACTAGTATTATTGGTAGGTCGTAGGACTGGAGTAAGATTTTCACCGGCACATAAAAAAAAAGTGATCTGTATATTTGTTCATATCTACTTATTTGGAGTTGCTATGCGCTTTTTTCCGTGTGCACTTTTTTCCACAGGCGATTTCTTCCTTGAGTGCTTTTTTAAGCAAGTCAAGAAACATATAATTTTTTTAGCCTTTTACTTATCTGTAGTTGCTAGCTGCCCTTATAGGTAATTTATATATTTTTTCGGGTTCTGTGGGGATAATTACCCCATTTGCACCGCCCCCCCGAAAAATTATAAATACGGGCCCTTAGAAAATATGTTATCATCATAGCGAGACATACAATGTAACATTTAAAAAAAGTAATTATCGTGATATAGTTTAACTTGGAGCCATATACAAATGACCAACCGTAATTTTGTCGAAAATAAACATTAGCAAATAAAATAGATGAAAATCATTTAGCGTAGTTTTCCCAAACCTAAAAAAATGTCGAAAATAATTTAAACTAAAACAACTTAAACATTATTACATTATACACCAATCTAACCAAGTCAGCCAAGAAATTTTGCTATACATATGGCAACACCGAATCTTCATTTCCCACTATTCCACCTATTACTTCGTTTCCATGCTTTTGCGTTTCAACTATATTATTTTCGACATTTTTACGGATCGACAAAACTACGGTTCGTTCAAACTATTTTTTATCAATATATTTTTGAATTTTTCGTTCTTTCTACGTTTTGTCAAAACTTTTTTCGGTATCCTTCTGGGTGGTCGTTAAATTTGATGATCCACTTTAAAAGACGCGCAGTGTATAAAGTTTGTTATTTTAGTGTCGTATTATTCGTAATGCAAAAAAGAATCATTGAACAATGGTGGTAATTTAAGGGTTTTCCTCGTCAATATACCCCCACCAACGCCCGCCTATGTGCAATTAATCAACCGAACTACCCTTTCTCTTCCCTGGGGCAGTGAGCCTAAATAAACGAAATAAAGCAAAAATAACAAAATTAAAAGATCTCATTAATCCAGTCGCTGCGTCGTTGTTTATTTCGATCCTTTTTTCCGGCACTGTTATTTATTCTATGGTTTTTTTTTTAAGTTTTATTCAATATCTCATGAATTTTCATAATTCGGGAAGAATAGTCTTCGATTAGCGATTAAGCAAAATGCTGCAAAAGCTGCAATTTGTCAAAACATTGGCTTTTGACAATGACATTGGCATTGACACGGCTCTAGAACTGTATCACGGATCACGTTTTGTTAGGTGATCCGTGACTGTAGTCATTTTTTCTCTCTTGAGGCAAAAATATTTTCATGTCTAGTGACGAAAATAAAAATCATTATGCACCTTTTCAAATTAGAAAATAGTGCAAAGTGGTCGTAGGAAAAATAAATTCTTTGTTTCGTCTGAAAACTGTTTGGTTTTTTTATAGTAATTTCATACTTGCGAGTAAGACCCACAACAACCAGCACAAAAGTTAAAAAACAAAAAAATGAATTTTGATAATAATTTAGCAAATTACAAGAAATGGTTTTTTATTTTATTTTATAAAGTTTGAAAATATAAAAATATTACAAGCCATAAAGAGCAAGAAGTTTCCAAATTTTTGACATAAAAAAGCTCAGATTAAATACCTAAGCTCACAAGCGTCTACCCTTAAAGCTTTTTTTTAACGAGACCGTTTAGAGGCAAAACTTAACTAAGGTAACAAATATAGTCAAAATCGGGCAAGCACTTTTTGAGTTATGAGCGCTGGTCGTTATAGCCAGACCATTGAATAAATAACCCATATAGAGGAGCCACCGGCGAGCTTTACCATATTGAGGGGCAGATGGCGCTGAAATAAATTCGTCTGGTACGCAATATTCAAAGACAACTACTATTACTACAAGAGCCGGTGACACAGAACTCTACGTTATCCATACCAAAATAATTCACCGTCAAATAGTGTCATATTATCCTTCAAATATATGTGCCTACTTTAGTTAATAACGGGACGTGGTCTGAAGTCGCTAATTAAGCGAATTGTATGAAAAGATTTACAGGTGCGTTAACATCTTATAGTAACAGTTTAGACTCTATTGCAAGTATGTCATATAAACCCATTTATAAAAATATGATGATGCTGCCACACCTCACTCCAGTTGGAGGACAGGCACACGCACTTAAATAACATTTCGCCCCTGGTTAAACCTACATAATCTAAAAACATTAAATTATTAATATTTTTTGTTGGCACATGTGTCATTTGCGCCCCCCTTATATATGTGCCTTATGATGCCTTGTTGCTGCCTGGCTGCTGACAAGGCACACCATCTAGACTATAAAGGTTTTTAAGATCCACCTACGTAAGTTGAAAAGAGTTTTCTTATATAAAATAGCTGTCATATAGGTCCCGTAACTTTAAAATAACTATGCTGCCCGACCTACTTTTACTATAAGCTGGGCACACCTATAAAAATTTTTGTTGTCTATAATAAAGCTAATTACATATTTTTTCCTAAGAAGCTTAGTTTTTGAGAAAATTTTAAGAAAACCTCAAAATCTCAGGAGGGTTTTTGGGGGTTTGATTTGACAAACAAACAAAATTTTTTATTTAGGTTGGATTTTACACATTTTTTATTAATTTCTCTGTTATTGTAGCTTCAATGTGTCAAGTTAGTTAAATTTTCTGAAATTCGAATACGGCTATAAGAGCAGGGGGGATAAAAAAAATTGGACCAAAACCTGACTTGGCAACATCCAGATCGTTAATCTGTGACCTTTTGTTAGCTAGAATCCATTGTCAAACTGCGGTCCTCATATATTGCACTAGGTAGAAGGGTTAGCTATTTACATAATTAAATACAAAGAAGGTTTCTCATTTTTCTGTTTCATATGGCCCGACAAGCAGGAAATTTCCAAGTTATGCACTTACTTACGAATTTAGACTTATAATAATCGCTCTGCAGCCAATTAAGATTATAGTAGGACTTTTTCCTTTTTGTTTTATTTTAGTTCTCTGCTTATCAACCAGTCAAATTGCACTTTGAGAGAAAAAAAAAACTATTAGCTAAAGCGTTGAAAATTGTAGAGCGGCGAAAAACGAAGTTAAAAAAAAATAAATGTGTGAGCAGGTGCGTTTCGGGTTAGGTTTGTGGGGGTAAAAAGGGGCAAGGAATCGTATTATTGTGATATCCGGCGAAAGTTGACATTGGAGAAAACAGTGACATACATAAAAGTCATAGGTCATAAAAGTATCTAAACATTTTTTTAATGTCATTTTTAACATAACCTCAAAATGTTGGAGAAAAATGAAAAAATCCGTTTTTTTTTGGTTTTTTATTTTTTATTTTTGCAAAAATAATGTCAGCTTAACAAAACTTCGGAAGAGTAGAGATCTTTGGGTGCTTAATGTTTACAATATTTTACAAACAAAAAAATTAAGAAGTTTCTAAGATATTTGTTTTTTTCGATCAAAAACATTTTTTTTTAATTGAAATTTCATCTTCAGAAAATCATTGTATCCAGTTCTGCTTGTACTCACTTTTTGACAGTAAGATATTTGGCGACATAAAAAAAATAATTGTTGGCGACATAAAAAAATAATTGTTGTAATTTAAAAACATGTCCGAAAAGGGAAAAACTTTTAAAAAATTGTCACAATAATTGTTAAAACAAGTTAAGTTATTGTAGTTATTTTATAAGTTTTGAAATAGTTTTTAAAAACTGGCTATTATTATGGCTAAGAAAAATAAAAAAATTACGTTTTTTTTTTAATTTTTCTCGAACATTTTGAGGTTGTGTAAAAAATGACATCTACAAATTTTTTAGACATTTTTATGGCAAATGACTTTTATTTATGTCACTTTTTTCTCCGACAACTTTTGCCGAGAATTGCAATAATACGATTCCACGCCTCTTTTTACCCCCCTCCAAACCTAACCCGCAACGCCCCTACTCACGCATTTATTTTTTTAAACTTAAGTTGCTTTAAGTCCTGTTAATAATTTTCTTTTTTCTTGCCTTAAAATATGGTAATTTCACTAGCCTATTAGGATTGGCTGTACCATAGGACGGAAATCTTTATGGATCCAGGATAACAATATTGCATAAATTAAATTATGTACGACAAAAATGACACCCATGACAGATTATATGACCCTAGGCGTGTCCCAGGTCAAATATGACCTAAAATCCACTAATGCATCCTGCCAAATATTCGCCTTATCGAAAGACTGGGACACCCCTTAGAAATATTAAGTTTTGACCCATGCGTTATATAGGGTGTCCCAACTAAAAGGTAACAGAGGTGTCTTTGGGTATTTTTCATACAAATTTGAAGAAACGCTCGAACACGTCGATTTTGTTTGCGAAGGGGATACTTTTTGGCTATCTTGAAATTTTTGTAACACGCACTATCTTCGAGGGGTATACTTTACGCCTTTATTTTAAATAGAGAAAGTCAGTCTAGTGATACCTTGTTTGAAGTTCTCTTAAATATCTTTACAATCGTGTAAAAGTTTTGAAAATCCATTGATTAGTTTTCGAGATATTTGCTTTCAAATTTTCAAATTTAACACTGAATGATAAAATAAAAATTAAATCTGAAAAATATAAAGTTTTAATAAAATTTTTATTTTATCAGTTCATGTTAAATTTGAGAGTTTGAAGGCAATTATCTCAGAAACTAATGGATAGATTTTTGAATATACTCAAAATATAAGGGTAAAGTATACAAGTGTTCTAACTTTTGTAGTTCGGGGCCTAAGACGGAAATTTAGGGGCTTGTCTGCATTTTCGCGTACCGTGACGAAATTTGGCACAAGGTTACCAGACACCTAGAGATGCCATTTTAGAAGTAGTGCTCCGATGGAACCCAGTGCAGGGCCAAGATACAAGGGCGTACTTGAGGTGTGACAGGAAAAATTGATAAATTGAATATAAAACTAGTTTCGCGTACAATTTTTGTTTCTTTAACTTTATAGGTATGTAGCTTATAAATTCAAAAAATCTATTAAAATTAAAGGTTTTTTTTGAGAGGGAGAGGGAGCAAGAGGATAAATTGTAAAAATCTTATTTCGTCTAAACTGGTCGTGTGAGGTATCGATTTCTAGGTAATTTAGTATTCTAAACCAAAATAAATATCAATTGAGTCAATACGTCAAACTGTTCACATGATATGTCAAAAACTTAATCTGCCGGGGATTATTTAAAATACCTGACCAAGCCTAACTTCATAAAATTTGATAAGTTAGTGTAGTGTAGTAAAAGTAAAAGTGGACACTTGTAATGCGTTTCTAGTGCACGGCTAATATCGATAAAATTTTAGTATGTTGTTCGTCTCACCTTACTGATCAATAGGTGTCATTAGCCCGATTCCATCCTATGACTAGGTTTGGAGATACGGGGGCAATTCAAAAGATATTGCACTAAAACGGTAAAAATATTGTGGTTTGATGTTTAAAAGATTTTTTTGTACGAATCTCAAAAGCCTCTTACATTTTAGCATGTTTTTAGCAAGAATTGTTTTGTTCTATACGGGGGATATCCAAAATCTGCAAACCTGTAATGAGTTTCTAGTGCACGGCTAATATCGATAAAATTTTAATATTTTGTTCGTCTCACCTTACTGATCAATAATTGTAATGGGTCCAATTCCATCCTATGACTAACCGGAGATACGGGGGCAATCCAAACAATATTGCACTAAAACGGTAAAAATGCTGTGGTTTGATTTTTAAAAGGTTTTTTTGTACTAATCACAAAAATATCTCTTATGTACATAAATTAGCATGTTTTTAGTAAAAAATATAGATTTTCTATACGGAGATATCAAAAAGTAAATTAAAATACGTACGTAAAATAATCGAAAAGATTTACTATATAGAACAAAATAAATGTATTTTTACCTCTAAAACCTAATTTTGATTAAACCTTTTTTACGAGGTACACATAAAAAGTAGTGCAGTTATAAATTATAACCAAAACTTTACTTAAACAAAATAATGGCATATGCTCGCCATGAGGAACATATCAGTTACCCATCTACCAATAATTTAGGGCAAGTCCTGGATGCAGGTCATCGAAATAATGTCGAAGATTTACCCGAAATAATTGATTGACTATTGGTAGAGAAATGCGAAAGAAGAATAAAAAGTCTGATCCAAATAACGACTTTGTTATTTTTGAGACATCTACTATTTAGAGTATTAAGAAACTTTAATTGTTATTTTTAAATATTGCTTGATAGAATTTTGTTTTAAGAAAGTTGTTTGGTTACAATTTATAACTGCACTACTTTTCATGTGTACCTCGTAAAAAAGTTTCATTAAAGTTTGGTTTTGAAGGTAAGAAGACATTTATTTTGGTCTAATCGAATAGGTTTACTAGAACCTTTTCGATTATTTACCAACGTATTTTAATTAACTTTTTGGATACCCCCATATAGAAAATCTATATTTTTTGCTAAAAACATGCTTATATATGTACATAAGAGATACTTTTGTGACTAGTACAAAAACAGCTTTTAAAAATCAAGCCACATCATTTTTACCGTTTTGGAGCAATATGGTTTGAATTGCCCCCGTGTCTCCGAAACTAGTCATAGGATGGAACTCGGTTCATTACAACTATTGATCAGTAAAGTGAGACGAACAACATATTAAAATTTTATCGATATTAGCCGTGCACTAGAAACTCATTACAGGTTTGCAGACGTTTTGGATATCCCCCGTACAGGAAAATAACAATTTTACCGTTCTAGTGCAATATATTTTAAATTGCCCTTGTATCTCCGAAACTGCTCATAGGATGGAATTGGGCCCATTATTGGTCAGTAAGGTGAGACAAACAACATACTAAAATTTTATCGATATTAGCCGTGCACTAGAAACCCATTACAAGTGTGCAGGATCCTTTTTAATTTTTAACATAATCTGCCAATTCTTATGTACCAAAGCATACACTTTTAATAAAATTACATAATTGCATCCAATTTGAGATTGGTTGTCAGAAGTGAAAACTTAAATAGATATTTGAGAAATAACGATAAAACACATTATATAAAGAATATTTTTTATAAAATTAAAATTACTGTATTTCATTAATAACTTTTTACTTAAGAAGAAAAAGTCATGACAGCTTTTATTTACATATAATTTTTTTATGGATTGCTGGTACTGTATACTATGTGTATCTTTTAAAAATAATTTTTTTAGTATAACTCACCTACGCGTCGTTTAATTTTGTTGTTGTTCCACCAATTTAATTAGCGGAAAAATATTAACATTTTGCCTAATTAACCGACCTTGTATTTTTCATAATAACAAAGTTCAAATTATTATATTTTAATTTGAATACCCTGTATGTTTTAAAGTCTCTAACTAACAGCTACATAGGTGATTAATAGTTTAACTCTATTGTATATTTTCTAATTTTATAAGTGCTGCGAATAACGTTTTACGTATTTAAAGAAAATTATATTGACAAAAGAAACACCATGTATTTTCTTAAAATTACAAAGCTAAGTAAAACAATCTACACCATGTAAAAAACACCTTATTCTAGCTATAACTAGAGTCCCTGTATGTTGACATAATCCAAATATGTCAATATACAGGGACTCTAGCTTTAACAAGTAGTAAAATTATGGGGGTATCTTAAAGTGCATAACCGATATAACGAAAAGTTTGAGACTACTATATTTTACATGATTTTTTTAATATCACCTTGTATCTTTCAGCATATTACAAAATTACACTAACTTAAATTTTTTTGTCAAAGCCTGTAATGGGGAACAAACTGTGTCCAGTTTCGTTGCAAAAGTCTTATTAACGCAGTAGCTACAATAAATAATGTAGAAAAACAGTAAAAATGACAGCAAAGTTGTTGTGGCCCAGTATATACGTTCAGGAAATGGTAATGATGTAGCACTTATCACAAAAATAGAGTCCGATAAATGGT
Organism: Aspidapion aeneum; assembly: GCA_963576565.1. Classification (NCBI taxonomy): domain Eukaryota; kingdom Metazoa; phylum Arthropoda; class Insecta; order Coleoptera; family Brentidae; genus Aspidapion; species Aspidapion aeneum. Next base: position 43,535,943 of record OY755044.1, read on the forward strand.
TTATAAACGAGAATATAGTGATTGCAACGAGATGCATATTTGAGATATCTAGAGTTATTAGAATTTTCAGCACTATAATAAAAAATTACAAAAATACTTTATTGTCTGGTTACTTTTTAACACTCTGTATAAAAAATTTTATTTAAAGAAATAAAAGCTATACTAGTGTTGTTGTAAAGTGCTGACTTTGGGTTTTCCATAGTGATTTGTAAAGTCGTCATAAAAAAAAACTACTTAATGATCATAAAATTTTTTCTTATTTTTAAAAACAGCCTGCATATTTAACAGTTCACACTAATTTTTATTTTCTTTTCGTAAAATATAAATAAAACCTAAGTATCTTATACTTCGTATATATATTCGTCTAATTCCATCTTTTTATATTTTTTTATATTTTTTTAATTTAGAAGTATTAAATAAAACCCCCCTGTACTCCGACCCTGTATATGTCACACCCGTCGAGCAATTTTTATTTTAAAGAAAAACAATGTGCTTATGTCCGCATTAAATTTTAACACCTTATCTTGCATAACTAAGCTCCTGGATTTTTTTTTCTTCTCAATACCCACACCATAAATTTCTCAAAGAAAAATTAATTATTTTTGAAAGAAAATAAAGCAATAAAACCTCTTTATCACTTAAAATAAAAGTGTATATGTCCTTAGTAGTAGTAGTAGTGGGGGGTTGACCCGCAGGTCTGACAAGTAGGCCAGTGTAGGCCCTTTTTGCCATATGTCCTTATAATCGATGCCAAGTTTCATTGCTCTAGGTTTACATTTGAATTTTATAAAGAATTTCAATGAGATAATTGCAATTAAAAATAAAACACCCTGTATCTTTGCTCTACACTGGGTTCGGGATGAGCACCACTTCGTGAAATAATACTATAGTGTTGTACTATGATTGTGCCAAGTTTCATTACGGTAAGCAAAAATGCAGACAAAAGTGGCTTAGGCTCCGGACTATTGGGTTAAACAATTTTCTCAAGAGCGAATGAAACGCAGGTTTCAGATTAGAATTTTAAAAATGACAAACAATATGAGATGTTGAGCTCTTTATTTTTGAATATATTAGGGGCTGGCCAACGGAATGGTTGTAAAACAGTACCCGAGAATAGCAAGCTTTTCTCGGCCAGTACGACAAGTACGAAAAATACTAATGCGAGCGCACACAAAGAGTAGAAAGTAGAATAGGCGAAAACAATTTAAATAAAACGTAGTAAAAGCAATTTAAGGCAAACATACTTTTGTCAATCCGTAAAAATGTCGAAAATAACATGGTCGAAAATTAAACGCACGATACGCAATGAAGAAGAGACGCAAAATTCATCGAAACGTAATTATGTTAAAACAGGTCAAACTGTAAAAAAAGTCGAATCGAAAACTCATCGATTATATAACTCAGCTGCAAGAAACTACCGATGTTACCAAATGTAGTGTTACATCATACTCGCCTAACTTAAGAGCCTGTCAAAACCTAACCGGTCAGCGCCAGTTCCACGAATTTAACCAAGAAATTTTGCTAAATTTGACAACATCGCACCTTCATTTTCGACTTTTCTACGGTTCGATCTTTTTGCATTTCGACAAAACTACGTTTCGATGATTTTGCGTCTTTTCTCCATTGCGTATCGAGCCTTTAATTTTCGACATTTTAACGGATCGACAAAACTACTATTCGTTTAAATTATTTTTGACAACTTTACGGATCAACAACAATACATCTTCCTTGAGTTGCTTTCTGCTCTTTTATTTTTATACGGTTTGGCCTTTTTGCGATTTGACTTTTTTACGGTTCAATTATTTTTTCATTTTCGACTGAACTCTGTTTTGATGCTTTTACCACAGAATATATAGGTTATTACCAACAGAAGCACGGTCCAGTTAAAGGCACCTTTTAGTTTACAACGCTAGCGCTGGTTTCGTAACTATATTATATTTAAAATATCGCAGGGCTTCTACTGTGCGAGGTTGCCGCCTGATACGAGGTATCCCGCTCGTATAGCGTGATCACCCAAGCAATTTAGATGTCTTTTGATGAACTTCCCTTCACGTCCCCTCAACCCGCTTAAAAACCCTGGTGTGTGTTTGTAAGCCGCGTCGTTGAAGGTCATCGGTACACCTGTATTTCATTCATTAATTGAGCCGAAATAGATCTGAGTAAAATTAAATCTCCGCAAAAAATGAATTAAATACAAAGTATAATAAATTTATACCTACTCTGTTACAGTCTAGGATTTTTTTAGATATTTTCCACATACCTATTTTATTAATAATAAAATAAATAGCCGGTAATATGACATCATGGAGCCTTGCCCCCCCCTAAAACATCTTCCTGGGTGCGCCACTGAATAATCGACCACTTTTAATTACATTTTCGGTTCAGTTCGGGGGTGGGTTGATATATATACCGGGTGGGCCAAAAAAACCGGACAATTTTTTTTTCAATATAACTTTTGAACTATAACATAGATTTTAATGGGACAAACTGCACTTGGCAGAGAATGATTCAGAGTTTTGACTAAATATATTTTTTTGTCCTCCATCTTAAAATCCAAGATGGCGTACAAAATTAAATTGTACCCTTCAAAGATACTCCTTTGTTCTTGTGTTGCGAACATGTTTTAATTATTTTTTTAAATCAGTAAAAAAGCTGCAAAATCATTTTGGTGTTTCTAAAAAAAAAATTTTTGTTTCAACCATTGCGCATTGTTTGGAATATTATACGATTGCCTTGCTAATCATGTCTGGATTTATTTCCTTATAAATTAATTACTACTGAACCGATTTTGATGAAATAAAAAACATTCTGGTGAGAATTGATTGCTTTTTAGATCATGACCAAAATTTGCCGCCATCTCAAAATTGAAGATGGCGGACAGAATCATACTTGATTCTTCAAAATGACATGTTTATTCTTATTTTCTGAATATATTTTAGTTTTTTTTTAATTTATAGAAAAGCACAACAAGTTAAAAATTAGTCAAATCGGTGTGGTTGTTCTCAAAAAATCGATTTTTGTTTCAGCCATTGTTTTACAGATTATACGATTGATTGAATTTCCTTATAAACTCATTATTACTGAACCGATCTTAGTAAAATAAAAAAAATCATGGGGATAATTAATTTTTCTTTAAAGAATACAATCGAAATTTGCCGCCATCTTAAAAGCTAGGATGTCGGACAGAAATATACTTGACCCTTCAAAGAGGCACGTTTATTCTTACTTTCCGAAAATGTTTTAGTTTTTTTTTTGATTCATAGAAAAACACTACTTTATCCCGCATAAGGAAGTACAAATTAATAAAATCGGCGTAGTAGTTCTTAGAAAACTATCACTTCAGATTGCGGTTATAGTGTGGTGATTCTATTTTTGATTTTTAAAAATTTATTTTATTTACGGACATCCCTGAATTTTTAAAAATTAAATTAATCTTACATTGTTATACATCATTTAAACGAAATTTAATTTTCTATAATTAACTATACGGCACATTGTTTATAAAGAGCTTGGTTTTTCCTAATCCGGGTGAAACATATATATATATATATATATATATATATATATATTTTCTTTTTTTTTTAATTACTCCCGACGGACGTCGCCCTCGCTGGACAATTTATCATTAATCAAACATCACTGTCTTACACATCGTGAAAAAGGGAATTTTATTTTTTGCAACTAAGTATAAAAAATATTTTCCTCAATTGCGCTTAGTTTCTGAGAAAATTGGAAAAACCCTGTAATAAAATTAATGTAGTTACTTGGATTTCTCCAGGTTGAAGGTCACTCATATTGCAATTGAAAAAAAAACCCTTTCCTTCACAAACAAAATTTTATCAATTTATTAATTAACATGGAATATGGACTTTGGTCCAAAACAGCAGTCGCTTTTCAATTGCAAAATTAATGTGTTTGGTGATTTGTAAAAATTGATTTAATTTACGGGCACCTGTGTTTTAAAGTTTTAATCTGAAGATAAATCTCACTTTCTTATGGGGCGTTTAAAGAGAAATTTCATTGTCTACAATCGACTATAGGGCACAATTTATAATAGAGGGCTTGGTTTTTAAGATAATCGGGTAAAACGTGTCACAAACATGTGGTTTTTGTTTTCAATAAACGGACGCCGCTGGAGAGTTTGTCATTAGTCTGACCCCACCGACTTCCACATTGGTAAAAAGGAAATTTAATTTTGTACAATAAAGTCTCAAACAGATCACCTTTGCTGCTAGGGCCGTACCTAAAATCTTTTTTCGGGAGGGTTACTTCTTTTGTTAAGGAGGTGGGAGGGGGGTGTTCGTGTGGTGATTCATTTTTTGATTTTTTCAAAATTGCTTTAATCTACGGACGGCCCTAAATTGTTATAAATGAAACTAATGTAGCCTTGTGACACATCGTTTAAAAGAAAATTTTATTTTCTACAATAAAGTATAAATAAAATTTTTTGATGTAAAGCTTGATTTTTAAGAAAATCAAGTAAAACCAGTATCTTTTTTTAATTTTTTTACATTATCCCAATAAACGGACAGCGCTGGAGAGTCTTTCCTTAGGCGTACCCCACCCCATTTTTCCATAAAGCTTAGTTAGTTTTTGAGAAAATTTAAAAGAAAAACAAAAATTTCCAGGTTTTAGAGAGCCTTTTTTGTGGTTTTTTGCAGCTTAAATTTCAAAATCTAATATAATTATATATTTAGGTTAGATTTTACACATTTTTGATGCATTTCTTCTTTCAATACTATTAAAGGATGACGATAACGAATGTTGAATTTTTTATTGATTTGAAGATTGCTGGATAGTTATATTTATTTTCGAACTTATATGTACCTGCATAGAATGAGTTTTTGACTTAAAATTCTTTTTGGAGAAAAACAATGTGTTAGGGAAGAAGAAGAAAACACAAAAATTTTAATTTTAAAAATGTATCCCTTTATGATATGCCTATGTTACGTACACCACTGCTTTCAAAAAGGACTTATGTGCACTACTTGATTTTTCCCAAGTCTTTTACTTTTGCCATGAAAGTACTTCAAGTACATTAAATATGTCAAAAAATGAGAAAAAAGCCTAAAATATCAAAAAAAAAAATCAAAAATGTCAAAAAACGTCAAAAACTTCAACAAATATTTAAAATGACAAAAAATTTTAAAAAATGTCAAAAATTGTCAAAAAATGAAAAGAGATAATTTTATTACACAAAAAGCTGCAAAATTGACCCAGTCGCATCAAAATGTGTTTTATAGTTTTGCGATACACCCGGTTTCCACCTATACGTGCCCACCCTGATTCAAAAAACGCATCAGGTGACACTGCATTTAAAACCGGTACAACGCCATGTACTGTCAGGTGATGCATTTTTTGAATCGGGCTGGGCAAGCATAGGAAACTAGGCTTTAGGCGTGTCACGGTTACCCCGAACTCCGAGGAGCATGTATCCTACCTTGCGTTATTTCTCTTTTGGTGGAGCCCTTGGGGCACTGTTCTTACCGTCAATAATTTCTAAATCAATCATAGAAAGTACTATTTTTATAATAGCCCACAAAACTGCTTAAAAACTTGTTTAAATCAAACTAAATAAATAAGCATAACAAACGTAAATATCCAGGTGTATCTAGTCAAACTAAATAAATTTTCGGGTTCTTTAAACCAACCTCCATCAAACGTAGAAATTACGTCTGCTGCAAAGCGAGTTGGTGGATCTCTAAAAATCGAGCAAAAAATACCTGCACTACCGTACTACCGACACCCCTCAATAGATGGCATGACTGCTGTAGTAGTTTCTCACACTTTGAATTTCACGTTCCACGAAATAATGAAGGTGCGTCTAAATAATTAAGCCTATAGGCATTATTCTTTTGATGAGTGTGTACCTAATTAAATAAGAAGTACCTATCAAGGTTGCTAAAATACCGGACTTCGCTGCCAAGTTGATAAAAAAACCGGAAAAGTGGCAACCCTGAGGTTAACACTTGTTTTCGGCGCATTAAAGTTATATCTCACCTATATCTAAATTGTACCTCAAGAATATTTTATTATACTTGAAGTACTTTTAATGTACTTGAAGTACTTTGAATGTACTTGAAGTACTTTGAATGTACTTGAACTACTTTGAAAGTACTTGATGCACTTTGGCTGTACTTGAAGTACTTATAATGTACTTGAAGTACTTTACTTGACAAAATCAAGTACATTGTTAAAAGTACTTCAAGTACAATTACCAATTTGTAGATGTACGTTAAGTACAGTACTTGAAGTACTTGTAAGTACTTGAAGTACAATTTCAATTACTGTACTTGAAGTACCTGACAGCTCTGGTATGCATATTAAATTAATAAAGTTATTTAGTTATTTTAGTTGGATTTCATGGTTTCAAGATATATTTAAAATAAAAAGTTACTATAACTAATTACTTTTTCTAGTTAAGTTAAAAAAATAATGTGTAATTAGTTCAGGCCCCATGGGGTCCGATACTGCGTTTAATGATAGAAGCAACCCACTTGGTATGGATAGATATAAGACTCGCTCGAACATTTTACGAAAGGGAACCATCCCTGGCAGAGGGTTAGTTCCCCCCTTAAACGTGCTTTTTGGCGGTTTTTTGCTGATATCTCGAAAACGGTCAACTTTTCTAAAAATATTCTAAAGATCATTTTGCAAGCGGATAAAATTTCCTTTTTTAACCATGTACATTAGTCCCCTTTAAAGGCAGTGGTGCACGTTCCATAGGCCTAAGAAGAAGGGGATGTTTAAAATATGTTTTGTTTATTTTTCTTGTGGCATTTTGTATCCTTAACACATTGTTTTTTTTAAGAAAGTATTTTTGTTCAAAACCCCATTGTATACAGTTAAATAGTTAATAAGTTAGACATAACTTTTTAAAGTAGCCGCCTTAAAATAAAACCAAATGTGTTTGTAGAAATCCTCAAATCAAACAAAAATTTTGAACATTAATTTTTGTAACTCACTAAAAAATACTCAAGGTGAGCAAAAAAAATTTTTGATTAGTATTAACTTAAAACTTAATTTTTCAAGTTGATTTCATTTAAATTGGGGGGAGGGGCATTCTGTCTTTTACAGTATTTTTCTAATTTGCAAACTTTTAACTTGGCCAAAAACAACTAAGTAATAGTTATTAAGGTTGACCAAAAGTGCTCTCAAAAGATGTATAACATGCCCCCCCTACATCAGTGGCTAACCTTTTATAGGTATTTAAATAGAGGTGTGGAATAAACAATATTTTATTACCCTACATGTCTGGTTTTAAAACTTATTTTTAAAGCTGAAGAAATTTCCTTTCCGACGATGTATATTACTCTCCCCTCACGGCAGCGATAGATCTATCATAGACGCACAAAAAATAATCAATTTTGGTATACACTTGAATCTTTATTTAACAACAACCATGTTCGAACAGTACTAATACACACATTGCGTTGAATGAATATACAATATACTTCCTCGAAAAAATAACGAGGGGGAACCATCCGCCTACTCTTGGTGGGGACGGTGCAGTATGTGTATTAGTAATGTTCCAACATGGATGTCAAATGAAGATTCAAGTGTATATCAAATTTGACCATTTTTAGGGGGTCTATGCAAGATTAAAAATAAGTTTTAAAGCCAAACATGTGGGAGTAAAATTTAAGAAAAAAAAAATAGATTTTTTCCACACCTCTCATTTATTTACATTGAAGATGCTCATAAGATGCAAAAACGAGTTATCCGAACATTAAAATTTAGGAGTAATTCCACGCCAAATCATCCAATGGGGGTACCTGCCATGTCACGAAAAAAATCCAAATTTTGATAACATGTATTAGTTTCCTTAGGAATACCAAATTAACAAATTTTAATTTTTAATGTCGCCGCCCGTATTTTACAGGCCACTTTAAAAGTAAAAAAAAGAAGAAAATCAGTTGTGGCCTTATTTTTTTCCAAAACCATTAAATACCTTCTCCTAAAGATTGAATTTTTCTGAAAGAAGAAATAAATGGTTTTCCAGGACTTTGCTTTTACTCAAGCCCCCTCTCCCAACCCCCTTAGAAAATTTCTGCATACGCCACTGGGCATTAAAAAGTCATGGTAAAAGCCCATGTGATGCGTTTGGAGGTACTGTAAAATTATTTGTTTTACATTAAAATCTCAAACAAACAACAACTGGACACCATTCTTTCACTCCTCTGGATGATTTAACTATAGATGCAAATTTACTTCAAGCTAAGAAAAAAAATTTGATCGGTTTCTGAAATTATAGAACTCAACTTCTTTTCCGATTTTTTAAATATGACAGTAGGTAACTACTAAAAAAGTAAATAAACTTTTAAAAAAATTGTGTAGTGACCGTATGAAGAGAGTTTAGATCATAATTTATTGAACAGTGCTCATATAAATAAACTTTACCTTCTGATAAACCTTAATTTCCAGGAGCGGATCTAGAAACTTTATTTTGGGGGAAAATATCATAATAAATATTTCACAAAACTATTTTGCATAGTGACCAGGAGGTGTATTCTATGTGTAAAAACTAAGTAAAGTTTCAGATTTGGGGGGGGGGGGGGGGGTAGCCCGTAGATCCACGCCTGTAATTTGTGATGCCATTTAACATCACTAAAAATATTAAAATAACAAAAAAATGTGTAGTGACCTTAAGGATTACAGACCCAGATTTTTTAATCTTGTTTTTAAAAGTATATGACACAGTGAAAAATTTACCCTACTTGATTACCACCAGCACCCCGATAGACAGGGTGTTTTTGATGCTGAATTTGAGGGATTTCTCAGACATTCTTAACTTCTTCGTGGAACTCCAAGGTAACGTCTACTTTTTAAATATATTTTATACAAGGAAGATATAGTCCTTGAGTATAGCTTTCCGACACTGTATCAAAAATTTAAGAAAAAATTACATTTATACCCCAAAAAAATATGAAAACTTTGAAAATTTCTGCGTTTTTTGGATATTCTTTAAATTGCTCTAATTAAGCCAGTATAAAAGATTTTGCTAAACATCACATTTTTTTAAAAACTACTTTTATGCATGTTTTCAAAATTATAGGTTAATTTTTTTTAGGTGCTGTTTACTATGAGCATAATTTTTTTCTTTAAAGCCCCATTTGGCCGTTTTTAGACTTTTTAAATGCGTGTACAACAGACTAATTGTTTCATTTAGTAAGCATGATTAAAGAAAAAAATTAAATGTCACGGCGTGGAATTGTTCTTAGGCCCCTCTTTAAAGAATTAAAAATACTTAGTGTCATTGACATATACATCCTAAACTGTGTCACTTACATAAAGAACAATCCTGAAAAACTTAGACAAGATCTTAGTGGGTCAGAGTTTTACAGTCTCAGAAAAAACTATAGTGTAGCCCTGCCTAGGCATTATTCAACTATGGCTGCTAAAGGTCCTCAAGTGGTTGCAATCAAACTTTTTAACAAACTGCCTACTAAATTATAGAAAATCCAGAGTAAAAATATCTTCAAAAATAAAGTTAAACAAATACTTTTAAGCCACTCATTTTACTCAATATCAGAATTTATGTTGGTTGGTGGTGTCTGATCTTGCACTGCATGTTTGTTTTTGTAGTAGTAGTAGTAGTAGTAGTGTGGGGTAGGCTCTAGGCCAGGCGACTAGGCACATGAAGTGCCCTTTTCGCCAACCCCCGGGCATCCCCCCTACTGCGTCCTTCCTTCGCTAAGGAATCTGCCCGTCTTCTGTACAAAGGCCAGAATTTTTTGATGTAGGTCCTCCGTCCCAAAGGTTTCCTCTTGGAATACCTCTCTTCTTGCCTCCTTATATGCTTCACATGATGAAAGGAAGTGGGCCGAGGACGAGACCTGCATCGCACGTCGCGTCGGTCTTCACTCTCATTTTCGCCAGGTGTCCTTGTAGGACGCAGTGTCCGGTTAGGACTCCCACTATGGCTCCCACCTCTCTCCGTGTTCTACGGAGCAGCCAGTCCCTACGGGATTTGCTGTATGCTGTCACGTACTCCTTTGCCTGTCTGGCGTTTCCTGTGTTGGTCCATTTCTTTTGTATCTCTTTCTGGGTCCACTCCGTTAGGGCCGACTTCATTGCCCTCGTGTGAGTCCCAGGAAAGGCTCTGGCCCGACTCATTTTTGCCGGGATACACCCCTGGCAAGTTTGTCCGCTTTCTCGTTTCCTGGGACTCCCATGGGGCTTGGGACCCATACGAGCTCCACCTCTCTTACTCCGGCCAACTCTTGAAATGCATCTGCGCACTCCTGCACCAAACCCGCGGACATGGTTTGCACAATGCTTTCAGCGCAGCTTGACTGTCTCAAAAGATGCGGAGGCGCTTTCCTGTTTCGTTCCTAATTTTTTCCTCCATTTTACCGGCAGTATAGCGTAAACCTCCGCCTGAAAGACTGTTGCATTGGATCCTAGCGAATAGCTTTTTTGTTTTTGTAACTTTGTGTTTAATTTGTGATAAAGGATCAGGCACACCTCTTATGGGACTTCTGTAATCCGTCAAACTTCATGAAATTTTGGTATGTTGTCGACTGAACCTTTCTTATCAAAAGCTCTCATGAGCCCAACTTAAATTAAAGACCAGTTTTTGAAATACAGGGTGTTGAATGTGTTAATATCCAAGAAGCATAATGGCTTTTTAAAGGGGTTTTCCAAACATAAACGCAATGTTTTTATTTTGTATATTTACGATCTATTTATTATTTTTAATCTGTGCCTTTTAAACATTATCTACAGGATGTTTAAGTAAATATTAGTCGAATGTTTTAATGAGAAATAAGCTTTAGTGTGCTGTAGATTAAGCCTTGCTCATCAGAAGTCCTCATGAGCCCAACTTAAATTAATTTTCAGTTTAATAAATACAGAGTGTTGAAGGTGATAATGTTCAAGAAGCATAATAGCTCTTTAGACGGGTTTTTCAAAGTTATTTACAAATTTAGATTTAGAGTACAGTCGAACCTCTCTAACTCGGACCTCTATAACTCGAACCCCTCTATAACTCGAACATTTTAAGCGGTCCCTGCACTTTTTATATGTATTTTAACCTATGTAACTCGAGTTTCTATAACTCGAACTCTCCATAACTCGAACTGTTTCGGTTGTCCCTTCAGGTTCGAGTTATAGAGGTTCGACTGTATTTATTAGTTTTCTAATGATTCTTTTAATGATAAAGCTGGACTTATTTAGTATTTAATACAGGGTATTTTGACAAATATCATTTTTTAAATACTAATTAAAAATCTGTGTATTCTATATATTATTGAGCATCTTACTAATCATTTAGCGAAATTGTGGTGCAAAAAAACTAAAGCATATTTGTAAAAAAAGCCTTTTTTTAAAATCCTCTACCAAAATACTGGATGAAAAATCATTTCTTGTTTGGACAATCCGTCCAAAGAGCTATAATGCTTCTTAGACATTATCACTTTCAACACCCTGTATTTCAAAAACTGGTCAATAATTTAAATTGGGCCCATAAGAACTTTTGATAGGAAAGGTTCAATCTAAAACACAGTGACGTTTATTTCTCATTAACACTTTTGAATTTCAAAAGGTGCGCCACTGATGTAGGGGGGCGTGTTATACAGCGTTAGAGAGTACTTTCCATCAGCCTTAATAATTGTTACTTAGTTATTTTTCCCAAGTTAAAAGTTTGCAAATAATTGGGAAAATACTGTAAAAGAGCACTTTTGAGGGGGCGAAAGGGGGGAGGCCCCCCGCTTCCACTTTAAAGTAGGTCAACTAGAAAAAGTCAGTCTTAAATTATTACTAACCAAAATTATTTTTTTTCTTATTCTTATTATTATTTACTGAGTTAGGTACAAAAATGAATGTTCAACTGTTTCATTTAAGGATTTCTAAAAAAAAAAATATTTTTATTTCAAGGCGACTTTTTAAAAAATATATGTCTAGCTTAATAAGTATTTAACTGCATACAATAGGCTTTTATGAAAAATATCTTTTTGAGAAAAAATTGTGCTAAGGATTAAAAATACCACAAAAAACAAATAAAGAAAAGATTTTAAATATGTTTCTTTTTTTCGTACGCTAATGGAACGTGCACCACTGCCGTCAGATACTAGGATACATCGTTGAAAAGGAAATTGTATCTGCTTGAAAAATGATCTTTAGATGATTTTTGGAAAAGTTGACTGTTATCAACTATCAAAAATCATGTTTAAAGGGGGGAACAACCCCCCTGCAAGGAATGTTCGGTTCATACATATCCATACCAAGTATGTTGCTTCTTTTATTAAACGCAGCATATCGCTTGAACCTCGGATGTAGGGCCTGAACTAAATAACAAAACCAGAAAAAATACTCTGCCAATATATGGGCCCCTAAGCTCACACTAGGTACTATAGTTATAGTTTACGTGTGAGCTAATATAACTAAAAACTGAAATATATTTTATTCAACTCCAGACTAAATTACCTTTTGTTTGATACCACACAAGCCTTGTTTTGACTTAAACTCAAATTTTTAAAATCTACCCCCCCCCCCCTTAAAAAAAGCAAAAACTAAAATGTTATTTGTTAAACTCTGGACTCAATTACCTTTCGTTTGATATCACACACGCTATATTTTCACTTAAACTCTAATTTTTGAAATATAGCCCCACCCTTTTTTAAAATAAATTAAAATGTATTTTGTTTAACTCCAGACTCAATTACCTTTTGTTTGATATCACACACGCCATATTTTCACATAAACTCTAATTTTTGAAATTTACCCCCACCCTTTTATTTGGTTTGTGTTCGGTGGATTTTGTTCATTTTTAAATGGGACCATCTCGACCCAAGACCCAGCCTAGGTACCCAATTTCATTAAAATCGGTCAAGCGGTTTTTGAGTTATGCGCGTTGGTCGTTACAGACAGACAGACAGACATACAGACAGACGGCGCAACAAAAAAGTTTCAAAATCATCTGAAACGCAAAGATATATAAAAAATTTAGAAATCGGAGCAACTTTTTTTTTTCTCGAAAAAATTAGGATCACCATAGCTCACACTACTATAGTATAGTATATGTGTGAGCTAATATAGTCGGGCTATATTCTTTGTGATAAAACTAATGGAATAAACGAGCTTATTTCTTAACGAGCCTGTATAAAATTTAGATTTCTACTGTCTTAGCTCTTATTTGTTCATAGTTTCGTTATGTGCAGTAAAAATTGTAGGTGAAATATAAGAATAGTAAGAAATATAAAAACTAATATCTTCATAACTAGAGAGAGAAAATAAGATATATTTTTTCCTAGTGTAACACTAAGTTACGAAAATATGCAGGTAAAATTTTATCAAAATCGACCGAGCCGTTTTCCACAAATAACTTAAAAATCATTTAAAAGCCAAAACAACGATTTTTGTTAATAGATCCTTTGGCTAAACCAAAAGCAATGGCATTTTTTAAAATATATTTAAAATACTTTTTATGCTGTTTTCATACAAAATATTTAATAAATTAATTTTTTTCATACAGAAAATAGCTTAAAACCTCTGAATTTTATTTAGTAAGTAAAAAAATTTGCAATAAAATAATTCATATCTATAAAAGTGGGGGCAATCAAAAACCTAAAATATTTTTTTCTTAAAATATCGTATGAAACTATTAATTCGTGTCAAAGTACAATGTGTTAGGTCTAAAATTTAGTAATAGTGCAGATATAAAACAATTGTTTTTTTGACGACCCCCCGTATATTATCGATATATTGACAAGAATGGCATTATAAGTGACTTTGTCTTTAGGCCTTTTAAGTGTCAAGTCAAGGTGTAAGAGTTTTTATTATTAGAACATACACAAAAACGACCTTTTCACGAACTACTATACTATAACATAGTAAAATTATAGCCAATTCTGTGTAAGCAAACGGGTGCGGTGTTCATTATAAAATAGACATTTTTCAGGTTCATTTTAAAAAATGTGTATTTATAAAACTGCACCAAGAACCCTTATAATTAAAAAAAAAAAATTGGTTGAAAAAAACAAATGTGACTGTGCGCGAGTTTACTGGAATCTTATCTTATTCAATACTACGATCTTCTATAGGCTATTTACTTCGTAAGAGAAGTCAACTTTCATGTAAACCTAGCCGCGTACACTCTTTAAGAACACATGTGATGCCGCTGAAAGTCAGACATCGAATGAACCGACTGCCGACGGACGCGCTAAACTCAAGGTCACAAATCGATCGATGGACTGCAAATTTTTACAGAGAAATACATCCTTCTTGGTAACACCGGCAACTTCCCGAGGGGAAACCCAATTTGATTTCAGAGTTTTGCGTGAAGGCAAAAGCCTGTGATCAAACCGGTTCGCCTCGCGCTCCGTAAGCTTCAGACCTCTGTAGTATACTTTGTGCTTTTACGTTTCAACTATATATCTTCAATAATTTTACGGATCGTCAAATCTACGTTTCTTCTAAATTTTTTTAGTCTATTTTACTTTCTATTGTTTGTTATTTTCGACTTAATTACGGTCCAAAAAATTTTTTTTCGATCATTTTACGGTTCGACAAAACTTTTTTCGATGTTTTTATGGATCATCAGCACTTACACAAACTTTTAATGCAACGAGTAGTTGAAACGCAAATAGAAGTTTTCGGGCCGTTTTTATCAAATGGTGAGTTGGAACGCAGCTAAAAAATATCAGCTAAATAATGGATTATTTATAAGAGGCTGCACAGCGGCGCAAATCAGTAGTGTAAATCCTTTATAAAACTTTTTTTACTTCGAAGCAATTAAGCACATATAAACTAGAGACCCTGTATGTATGACATATTCCAAAGAATTAGAGACGCGACAAACTTATCAAAATCAAATTTCTCATAACAAAAACATCTCATGTAAAAAAGACAAGTACGCGAAAATGGTATTCCGAAAAAAGAATTGAGATAAAAGTAAGTTTGGAAGTTTGACTTTCGTAGCTCATTCCGAAGTAAAGTTTACATATGTTAAATATGGGCTGAAATGTTTTAAGAAAAGATGGTATACCGCAGATTCGGCGAACTTGGCGGGGCACTGCGGTGCCGCCAGATATTTTCAAAATAATTTGTGGTTCTACTACGTTTTACCTCGCTTGTCAAAACGCACTTTATAACGATTTTTTGCATGAAAATGATTCTTTGGACTATTATTAGTCGATTTGGATAAACGGGAAATTAAAAAAAAAGTTGTAAGTTAACATTCCATTGGTGACGAAACTGCGAGCGAACTGAATGTGTTGTTGTTGATTGTGAAAATTATAATTTTCCACCACTTGATGTAACACAAAATTGATATAAAATAAGAGAATATAATATTTTACATTCTGGACTGCTATTTTTATGAAACTACAATAAGTAAAAATTAATCCTATTGGTGCTGAAACTGCGACAAAACTAAATTTATTGATGAACGTAAATATATGAAAATAAAATAAACAAAATTTTCAACTATACTTATTCTAGTCATAAAAATAATAATTCAGCTTTTAGTTTTTAATTTAGGTAGGCAGAATGACAAAATATTAGTTGCCATAGTAACTAAATAATCAAGTCAATCAAAACTGTATATGTTTTGCTGGTGTCTCGTCGAAGACAAAATTGGCATTTTTGTGAGTCAAAAAATAGATTTTAAATTTATTCAGTTTGGTGTGGAATGTTCTTACCGAATACCAGGCGAGGTTAAATTAAATCCGTAAATTTTTTCTCGCTAATGAATATTTTTAGAAAATTATTATATTTAAAAATATTCATTAGCTCGAAAAAATTTCCGGAAATAATTTAACCTCTAGTGGTATTACTAGTGAAAACAGTATAAAACGACCTAAACTTGTCATTAAAAATGAAACGCATTTTTAAACATCGAGGTAAAGTCGGCAAAGCACCACAGTTGATTGATGAATGCATACCTGTAAAGCGCATACGCTCTACATAAGTTTTTCACCTCATAAAATAATTTTGGGACAGAAACTTTTCTGAAATGTAATTGATAGTTTCACAGCACCCATTATTACCTTAGGTAATCTGTGGTTTTAAACTGAATTAAGAATACACGTGCGTTTTGTTACCAGATTTACGGGGTGATTAAACAAAAGGACTAGCCTTATTGAAAATACTATAAATAGTGTGCGGCCATAGTTTACTTATTACTAATGATCCCACGAACACTGTCTAACCTGTTAAGAGACCCAAAATTGTTTCAGTCAAAAAGTAAGGTTAGGGTGTCAAAATATTTTTTCAATTCTGAACACTTTAAGCTGGACTAATTAAATTAACTTTGCGCGCACATCGGCCTTCACGTACATATTCTTTTTCTGTCAAGAAAAATTACATATTTTACCCCTAGGGGCCGGAAGTTTGCAAAATGTGTTTTTAGATTATGCCTTATATCTTCTAAACTATTGCACCTACACAACTATGTCTTACCAAATTGGAAGCTCATACAAATGCCCCCAGGTCTGCTATACAAAAAAAAATTGAAGCCGATAAACAGGCCCCCTAGGGGCAAATTTTTTTGTTATTTACAATAAGAAAATCAAATTGCAAAATATCTTCATTATTTTTAACTCTACGAAAAAATATATATTTACAATTGAAGAAAGACCTATCAGAAAAACTTATGAACTATTTGAGCTAGAATTACGCTATTAAAGATCTTTGACAAATATGTTTTATAAAATATATTTTACAAAATGTTTGACAGTCTTCTAGCCCATGTTTTTTTTCTTTTATAAAATTTAAAGTAGAACAGTAATAAAATTGTTATTAAAAAACTTCGAAGTGTAATAACAAGCCCTAAACAAAACTATGAGCAAGTAATTCTGTGTGTGTTCAATAAAAACTTACCTGTTTGCATCCAGAGGGCAAAGTCCTGTTGTTCCATGTGCTGGACGGCGTGTTGCGAGTGAAAAGGCCTTATGATAGGAGTGACCATACTGTAAGATACCTACACCACTCTGGTCTAGATATAAGAGAGATCTACACTGCATTGTATACCCAAGCAATAACAATAAAGGGTAAGAAAATGAGTATTCCGTATTTAAGGTAGTCAAACTGGTATTTAAAACCCATTTTTAAAAAACTTCTTTCATATAAATTAATTACTAGTATTTTTATATAACATATTTATCAAAATAATAACTTGGTATGTTCTAAGGTAAATGAAGTAAGTAAAGTAAAGTAAATCATTTATTTCACAATGTGTGCCTCACCTATTGTTAAGAAAAAATTTGTTAGCATAGTAATTTAATAATCAGGGTATTAACATGATATCAAAGTCAACAAATTTGATACTTGATGTAGATGAAACTTCGAAAGTTTAAAATAAATGTGCCTTTCGATACATCAGAAGAAGTAGTGGCAGCATCATTACCTTATAATACTTTATCACATTTGAACCGAATAAAAGAAAAATCTGGTTGGTGTCTCATGACGTATATCGGCTAAATACATAACCAATCTTCAGAGGAGGTATGTGAGGTCTTTGATCCAAAGATGATTTGACAGCATAGTATTTTTATATAAAAGTGGTTTATATGGCATGTTTATCATAATAAATACCATGATACGTTCTAATGTAAATGTAGTCTAATTAAATAATTGCTTTCAGGCGGTGTGCCTCATATCTAGTCAAGTAAAATTTAGACAGCATACTCATTTAACAATAAGGACATTTTTATGACACCTATGTAATAAAATTTAATTTGTTAGTTAAAGATATAGGTATGTGGTTCATATGTAATTGCTTTAAGGAGGCGTGACGTTCCTCTTTTCAGTTTTGGCTGAAGATAGTTAACTATTATATTAGTAATAGCTTCATCTGACACTAATTAGATAAAAGCTGTTTTGGTATTTAGTAAGGTAGTTTATCTAAAAAAAAGTGCAGTGTGAGGCAGGTGTTACCTGACTGGGGATAAGGCAACTTGAGGCAGCATGAAGGATTTATAAAGGAGAGGTATAAATGACACATTTACTGTAAAAATTATTTTGTTTTGTATTTATGTTTACTTTTACCTGTCTATTACATTAAGAGCGTGTGCCTGTCCTCCAGCTGGAGTGAGGTGCGGCAGGTTCATCATATGTTTATAAATATGTTTATGACATAATTGCAATAGAGTCTAAACTGATACTATAAGATGTTAACGCACCTGTAAATCTTTTCATACAATTCGCTTAATTAGCGACTTCAGACCACGTCTCGTTATTAACTAAAGTAGGCACATATATTTGAAGGATAATATGACACTATTTGACGGTGAATTATTTTGGTATGGATAACGTAGAGTTCTGTGTCACCGGCTCTTGGTATATATGATCTAATGGCATTTGTATGATATGCATGAGCCTCGGAACTCGCACAGATAACTAAATCGTACTGGCAGTCCCTGAATATTGCGTACCAGACGAATTTATTTCAGCGCCATCTGCCCCTCAATATGGTACATCTCGCCGGTGGCTCCTCTATATGGGTTATTTACTCAATGGCCAGACAGCACAAAAAAGAAGTTTTAAAATTATCTAAAACGCAAAGATATATAAAATACTCTGCCAATATATGGGCCCCTAAGCTCACACTAGGTACTATAGTTATAGTGTACGTGTGAGCTAATATAAATAAAAACTAAAATATATTTTATTCAACTCCGGACTAAATTACCTTTTGTTTGATACCACACAAGCCATGTTTTGACTTAAACTCAAATTTTTGAAATCTACCCCCACTCTTAAAAAAACAAAAACTAAAATGTATTTTGTTAAACTCCGGACTCAATTACCTTTCGTTTGATATCACACACGCCATTTTTTCACTTAAACTCTAATTTTTGAAATATACCCCCACCCTTTTTTTTTAAATAAATTAAAATGTATTTTGTTGAACTCCAGACTCAATTACCTTTCGTTTGATGTCACACACGCCATATTTTTCCATAAACTCTAATTTTTGAAATCAACCCCCACCCTTTTATTTGGTTTGTGCTCTGTCGATTTTGTTCATTTTTAAATGGGACCATCTCGGCCCAAAACCCAGCCTAGGTACCAAATTTCATTAAAATCGGCCAAGCGGTTTTTGAGTTATGCGCGTTGGTCGTTACAGACATACAGACAGACAGACAGACAGACAGACAGACAGACATACAGACAGACAGACAGACAGACAGACGGCGCAACAAAAAAGTTTCAAAATCATCTGAAACGCAAAGATATATAAAAAATTTTGAAATCGGAGCAACTTTTTTTTTCTCGAAAAAATTAGGATCACCATAGCTCACACTACTATAGTATAGTATATGTGTGAGCTAAAATATTGAAATCGGAGTAACTTTTCTTTCTTATTTTTTAAACGATCATTATAGCTTTATACTGCCATCCCTAAGAAGCATGTAGATGTGTTTCGTTTGGAGAAAAACGAGTTTAAAGTTTTATAATTTTGAAATAAAAGAGTATTAGCTCACACATATACTATACTATAGTAGTGTGAGCTATGGTGATCCTAATTTTTTCGAAAAAAAAAAAGTTGCTCCGATTTCAAAAATTTTTATATATCTTTGCGTTTCAGATGATTTTGAAACTTTTTTGTTGCGCCGTCTGTCTGTCTGTCTGTCTGTCTGTCTGTCTGTATGTCTGTCTGTCTGTGTGTCTGTATGTCTGTCTGTAACGACCAACGCGCATAACTCATAAACCGCTTGGCCGATTTTAATGAAATTTGGTACCTAGGCTGGGTCTTGGGTCGAGATGGTCCCATTTAAAAATGAGCAAAATCCACCTAACATAAACCAAATAAAAGGGTGGGGGTATATTTCAAAAATTAGAGTTTAAGTGAAAATATGGCGTGTGTGATATCAAACGAAAGGTAATTGAGTCCGTAGTTTAACAAAATACATTATAGTTTTTGTTTTTTAAGGGTGGGGGTAGATTTCAAAAATTTGAGTTTAAGTCAAAACATGGCTTGTGTGGTATCAAACAAAAGGTAATTTAGTCTGGAGTTGAATAAAATATATTTCAGTTTTTAGTTATATTAGTTCACACGTACACTATAACCCTAGTACCTAGTGTGAGCTTAGGGGCCCATATATTGGCAGAGTATTTTTTTTTACTTTTTATTAGAAAATTATAAGACAATATAAAAATATAAAACTTTAAATTCGTGTTTGCTCAAAACGTCAAATTTCTACATGCGGCTTTCTTTTTAGGGAAAGCAGTATATTTATATGTTTGGTTATAGTATACGTGTGAGTTAATATGTCCTAGGCGGCAGGGTAGTGCCGTGGTATGGTCGTCGGCTTCACATGCAGAAGGTACCAGGCTCGCGTCTCGAACAACGATGCAAAAAAACAGAAAATACGTCGCCCTGTCGCCAACTTCCTTTTCAGCGTTCAACAGCCGTCATCGAATAAGCATGCGATGCGATGCATGCAAAAATATAAGTTTACCTTGGACATCGAGAATACACGCAGGTGTAGTCCAGGAGCCGACACGCAGCCAGCTGAGGAACCATGGTTAATAACCCAGGAGCCTGCTATAAGTGCTATATAGTCAGAACCAGCATAAATCTCCTACAGTCAAATCACGACGACCACGACTGTTGCGTTGAAAAGAAAAAAGTCTATCGTCTATAACCAAGTTCTGCTGGGACGATAGCGGTGATAGATAGAAGCAAGTCTAACATGTAGCAGGACCACCTTTCGGAAGGGTTGTAAAAGCTTGGGTCCACTGTGTATACTTGCTACGTAGTATAAAGATCCCTGCCCTCGACAAAGAGGTGTCAGGCAAAATTAAGTCCTCTTAGAGAAAGAAAACTTGCATCCTAAGGGGCACGTGCATCAGTTCACGTAATGATATATGATGTACGGACAAAATGGTCTCCCCACCACCACTACTACTACAACTACTACTAATATGTCCTAACCATCAAAAACATTGTTGAATTTCTGGGTTTGATATTAGGGACTTATTGCAATAAAGCCAGGCAGTAATTGAGCCGGGCACTATTCTGACAGTTTCGCATTATAAGAACAGCTGTCTTTTTTCAAAATTAGGCCTTTGTGTATTGTAAGAGCCGCAATTCATACTACCGCCATTATTAATGGAAAATAAAAGACTGGATTTATAAATTGGACTTTGAAAGATCAACTGTCAGTTTTCAATGGAAAACTGTCACAATAGTGCCCACCACAATTACTGCCTAGCTTTATTGCAATAAGTCCCTATTTAGATATTTTTTAAGGATACAGTAGTTTTTCAATTAGTCGCCACCCTGTATTTTACTTTGTATGGTAGTAATCCGTTAGGCTCGTAAACTGTATCATAACATATAAATTAAATCACACTCTCACATGACAACAATAAACCTTAAAAATCTATTAAAGTTACCGACACCACAAACGGCGTTCTTGGAAACTGCCTCGTATATTAAAATTTTACAGTGCTGTAAACTGAAATTATTATTGCTCTTCTCTCTTGTAGATAGCAGACGTCATAATAATTCACACTTCTGTCGTATTCGAATTTGCGTCTTTTTTTGTATTTTATTTAGATAAATACGGCTGCTCACGGATCGCAGTAAAGTAAAAACAACCATTGACGAATAGGGAGGGCTCAATTTGGAACAGCCCCATAGTTCATTCAAAAATCAACGATACACTGTTAAGAATCTCTATCTATCGTCGTAAATGACAAAAACAAAATCGTCCAAGATCATAAATGAAACTGTCCAATGGGAGAAACGGAATTCTTAATAAACGGAGATAATACAAGAACGTCATTCATCAAAAAAAGACAAGAGCAAAATCGAAGTTTAGTATAAAGTCTTTTACCAAAACCGGACAAACTCATAAAAAAGGGCCGCACCTAATATGAGCAACTCTCTCCTTTCTTTTCATGTATACTGGTTTCGTCTGTCTTCCTCTCATACAAATCGGTCTCATGGAATCTTGTCGGCAAATTTACATCGAGAACAAATAATATTGTTGTTTTTGGACCCAAAGATATAGTTTCTGCAAAGTCAGTTGAACAAAGATAAAAGCCGACCATCGGCATATCCTTTATAGAAAGTGACATGGGCGGCGGTAGATATACTCATGAAAATTATTTCATTTAATTATGACGTAAACTAAAGAAATAAAAATAGCTAATAAAACTTTCTATTCCTACACCTACATCAGGAACGACACTGATTTATTTTCTAACTCCATATACATACTGCCGACTAAAGGGGTCCCGAAAGGCACACCCGAAAGTAATTAAAAGCGCATCTCAAAAAAATCTGCCAATCAGGTCCCGTCTATCCACCTGTGCTCGGTCGGTCGGAAAACAAAGACTTTGTGGTCGGACCGCAAAGAGTCGCGCCTCTTCTCTGTCGGTAGGGTTGAAATTATACCAGGAAGATTTTATATGAATTTGGATAACTTTTGAAGGGCAGAATGAAGCAAAATTTCATGAAATCGATAGAACCCCGTATTAGGAGTTATTTAAGTGACTTTGCAAAAACTATAGACAAAAAAATAAAAATGTCTGTTTTTTCCTTTAATTAGCTCCGCCGTCCGTCTTTTGAAGCATAAAAATTCTGTAGATAACGGAATCGGTCGGTACTCATCTTTCGGAGTAAATTACATAATATTTTAATTGTTAGCTCTAGATAAATATCTAAACGTTTTACATTAATAGGACATTGTTTAAAATATTATTTTTTATTATTTATCTACAGGGTGTCCACGGATTGAGTAAGATATAAATGACGTTTTAGATTCTGATTTTCAGGGAATCGCTCCTGCTCGGTCTTAAACTAACATGCTAAGAAAATAAGCCACAAATAAGTACAAAAGTACCTTTGTTTTAAGAGATATCAGAAAAGGTTATTATGAAAAGTGGTAGAATTAAAAGTTACAGGCGATTCTCAATTTTTAGAAAGATGAGGTAAAAATCGTCAAAAGAATAATTTTCATAACCGACTTACAAAGTCAAAGTTTTTTCTAAAAATTTGGAATCTGCCGCAACTTTTAATTCTAAACAGCTAAATCACCCTGTATATTAATTAATTTGGCTCATCTTTTTACCTTCTTAGTTTGCGATCAAGTAGAAGCGATTCCCAGAAAATCAGAATCTAAAACGAATTTTTTTTGTCGTTTATACCTTACATCTTCAAATGAGCCTACTAAACCACCCTGTATATTTATTGATTTGGCTCATTTTCTTAACATCTTAATTTGAGACCAAGCAATGGCAATTTCAAAAAAAACTGAATTCAAATTGAAATTCTTTATCATTTTTACACACTCATGGGCGCACTCAGAAGGGGCCTCGGGACCTGACCCCCCCCCCCCAAGGCTAAGAATTTTTCGATATTTTCCACATATTTTATGAAAATAACACAAAATACGGCATTATACAGTCAATATTTCAAAAATGATTAGACTGAGGTATAGGATATTCCCTTTAAAAAGAAAGTTGGTATTGGCCACTTTCACATGACACACACTATATAATATTTAAAATACAAATCGCCGTGTCCAAGCGTTTTTCCCAACGCGCCCTCATTTATTCGTTATCGAATTTATTCCATTTGGCTGTTCCACACTGTGTTTTTATATATAGGTACCTTTATAGATGTATATAGGTACCTAACTTTTCAATTTTTCATTCGAGTCAAAACTTTCTTATATCGCTTATCGTCAAAAAATCAAAATGTTACATTACTCCGTAAAAGTAAGTTTCAGAATTTTGAATAAAAGCCTTACGGAAAATCATATTTTTCTTGTAGGCCATTTTAAAACTTTGCCACACAGCGCTAAGTATACAGCTCCAAAGGCTTCTGGTTGTGTAAGTACATACTAGGTGGAACGAAAAGAGATATTTTTCTCTTTTTTAAAATTAAAGTCTTCATAAAAATTAATAAAAATGCGCAAAAATTAACAAAAACAATAACAAATACAGAATGTTTCAAGTAAAAGGTAACAGAGGTGTTTTTGGGTATTTTTCGAGCGAATTTGTCAAAACGCTCCAAACGCATTTTAATGTTTGTGGCAAAAATTTTAATACGAATCGATGGATTTCTGAAATTTTTAATAATGATAATAATAATTAATGACTTTATTAAGAAAAATAATTTACAGAACAATTTGTTACAAAGATAATACTATTACTTGGACACGCCCGGCGCCAGTCTAGCCATTGGCTACTCTACACTGAACCAAGAATAGAAAAATAAACTTACAAAACACTATGTTAATCCAGTCGCGGCTCGTGTCTATTCAACTTGTTAGTGCCAGAATTTTAATAGCCACAGTCAAAGTTTTGTGAAAAATTCGCTAAAAAACACCCAACTAACATTTATAGTAGCGGCTAAATGTTCTAAAGGCTTTGCTACTTTCTTATAGTAGAAATGTGGTGATCCCAACCAAAATTTGTTACTTTTTAGTTCTAACTACTATTTAGTATCAGGAAATAGTAGATGTTTCGTAAAAACGACCCTCTACACTACTTCTTAGGATTGTTTCTTGATAGTCGATTCTGATAGTCTTCTCTACCACAATAGGACGTTGCTAAAGTTTTACTTTCTTTTTAGTCGTTATTTCGTAGTCGCCCTGACTATTATATCCTACTTAATTACCACTAGAAAGTTAAGCTTCATTGGAGTCCCAAACAAGTGTATCCGACAACTACATTATAACTTTAATTTTTACCACAAAAGTTTGTGCCATCATAGTAACATCTGATGTAACAATGTGGACAAAATATCTTTTTGGATCAACTTTAAAGCCGCAACGACTTTGACTTTTTTTTAATGTCGATCTTTTAAAGTAATCTCTCCTTCCTGTTTCTACTTTGAAAACGTAGACTTTTTGAAGTCGCATCTTGGTCGCACACATTCTTAACCCTACTTTTTGTGGCTCCTTTTATAATATGGGAATATTAGGAATAGTTTTGCAAATATTTTTTTAACTACCTTGAGCAGTCCATTTTTTCGAGCTCATTGCTTCACCATTTTGCAAAACAATCAAAATGCAAAATATTGATCCAAAGTATCGAGTACGGCACACGGATTTTAAGAATTCCCTGGTCCATGCTTAATCTCCATCCTTAATCTTTTACGGTACTTGTTGCTGTTCTATTCTTGTACTGTCTTTACGGTCGTTCGTGGTTTGTGCTGTGGCACCACCCTATCGCCATCGTAACCCTCTTGGGCGGACTAAACCGAATTCGTTTATCTATGCCTCTTGTGCTGACGTGTCGTGTCTCACTGTGATTCATTTTATGTGTTGAGCTTGGGTCAATAATTATTTTTGGTTTTCTTCAAATTTGTGCTGTTGTTAAAGCTTGGTTTGAAGTGAAAACTTAAATTTTTGCTGTGTTTTGTGCCAGGCTTTATTGCAATAGGTCCCTAATATCTAATTTATGCACGGCCCCTAAAATAACCTCTGGGATATGCTAGACTTCATCTAGGAACTTTTGCGCTGTTTGCGGCTAATAAAAAAACAAATTAGATATATCGTGGTTACATGCGGATTTCTAAGCGATCTAACAAGTCTCAGAGATTGTTTTTTTACTTATAGGGCTTATAATATTAAGAATTATTGAATACTGACAATGCCAAAATATCTAAAAACAATAAAAAATACTACATACGAATTGTGAGAGCAATGTGTAAATAAAAAAAGTAACAATAAGTTGATTTCATTGATGTGACTACGTTCTTTTAGTTTCTTCACCAACACTTCCTAGAAATTCTAGAATAGGGATCATGCTCTCGACTGCAACATACATTTTTAAAATTTAATTTATCTTGTTTTTGTTTTAAAACCTACCACAAATTCACGCTGGTACAAAACCTATAAGCAGTGGTGCTGTTGCTGACAGAAACGGCAAATGACAAGTGGCGACACCCCAATAACTTGAGGGTAGTAGTTAGACTTATCGCGTGGTTCCTATCACTCTGTAGACGTTTATTAGTGGCGAAAGCTAGTTAATAATACGTTTCTGCAACGAAGGAGTAGAAATTCGAGTGTGTTATCTAGAACTAAAAAGGAATGCCGACATAAAAGTCGTAAGTGACACGTTGCCGTAACTTAGGCTCACTTTCAAGTAACCCTTTCGACTATCAGGGAATATAGTTTGGGACGCCATGTTTTTATGTGAAAAGAAAATTTTATATTTTTGTTGTCGTTTTATGAGCTCATATTAAAGAGCTATACTATTTTATAAACAAATTAGTTGAAGCTTACCAAAAATGCTCTTCTTAAGCACCATTTGTTGGAGTTAACTGTTGTGGCGATACCCCAATAACTTGAGGGTAGTAGTTATATTTATCGCGTGGTTCCTATCACTCTGTAGACGTTTTCTAGTGGCGAAAGCTAGTTAATAATACTTTTCTGCAACGAAGGAGTAGAAATTCGAGTGTGTTATCTAGAACTAAAAAGGAATGCCGACATAAAAGTCGTAAGTGACACGTTGCCGTAACTTAGGCTCACTTTCAAGTAACCCTTTCGACTATCAGGGAATATAGTTTGGGACGCCATGTTTTTATGTAAAAAAGAAAATTTAATATTTTTGTTGTCGTTTTATGAGCTCATATTAAAGAGCTATTCTATTTTATAAACAAATTAGTTGAAGCTTACCAAAAATGCTCTTCTTAAGCACCATTTGTTGGAGTTAACTGTTGATTATGAAAACATAACCTCCAAAATCACAACACAAAAATTCCATCAGCTACCAGAAAACGGCTCAATTTTACGGCCGCACCGGTTTTTTGCAATATATTGTCACGAGGGGAAACGTACACAAATAGTCACGACAACCCCCTCGTGACAATATATAATGCATGTTATACAAAAAACTTTGCGTCGCACTCGAATTTTGATTCTCTGCTCGTAAATTCTCACACTTTTGGATAACATAGTACATATTATAACCATAACCAAACAAAAAAACTAAGCGAGTCTGTTTACTGTTGTGTCCACCATATTGTGTAACAATTCTACCAAAAAGAAACGATTATATTATTTGCAACTACATCGCAACTTTTATGCCATTACGGAAAAAAACAGCCTCTACGACGTAGTAGATACCTGGCTACGACGTAGTAGTGTAGTTGTTACTACAGTGACTTTAAACACTTGGCCAAGTAGTTATAACCAGAAATTGGTTCCCCACTTAGGGAATTATAACGTCGCTGTATGGTATACTGAGACGTAGCGGTAGTACGTTGCGGTTACTTTAAAGAAATTCTTTCTAGTTGGGGTTTCGTCGTTACAACTTTAAATGTTTGTTGGGCATGCCTCGATCAATTTTTTTCAGTGGCATAAAACCAACCAAAGCGCATAGTTTTATTAATATGTTTACTATTTTTAGGGTTTCGAAGCCTGGTTTTTTAAAGAAACTAACCCAAACCTACCCAAATTACACCATCAAATGACTCAAAATTTATCAAAAATTCTGATGGATTAATAATTTAAATAAGAGATAACTTAACTTACCCTTAATTATTTTTATCACAAATAGTTTTCTTAAATTTACGACAACGCGATTTTTGTCCACTTTCACGTTTGTTTTTCAATTTTTAAATCAGGTAGTGACCGGCCTATTAATTCTTTAATTTGTAGTTTTTCCTCTCGCGAAAAACCACAAAAAGAGATTGTTTAGACGCAAATTTTATTCATTTTCACTTAAAAAATAGAACAATGTGCAGGGTATCCTGATATCTTTTTTATTGCGTACTTTAGAGGGCGTAAATTAAAGCACATATGCTCCACACACAAGAACAAGAGGACTAACTGCACAATAACTGGCTGGCGTGCCTGGCACAAAGTTAAGTTGATTCTTTTGATTAAAAAATGTAAAACTTATCCAACTCTGTCGCTCATATAGGCCACTGGTATAAATCTCTCTCTGTTCGACGGCGCCAACAGACAAGTGGCACACATTCCACCTCCCACTTACTCTGCGTTTCAACGGCAGGCAGCGGGACTGCCAGGCGTCGTGCATTATGGATTCGGAGTGTGATCCACTGGATTGCATAGGGTTCACCATATTTTATATAAATTAAAAAGGAATGCATAAAATAACAAACATATTAAGATGTTTTAAAAATAAAAAAACGTATTTTTGTAGAAAAATAAGGTAGTGCCATGGCTGTCACTTTTGAGGGGTTGCCTAGTGATCGCTGTTTTACGACTCTTTACAGTAACGTGAAAGGTCAACTTAACCACTGTCTGGTCTATTTAATCAAGCGCGGATTAATTTTTTCTAGGGGGGGGGGGGCTAATTATGCGGTTAGTCCTATGTTTATTAACTAAAAGTCCATATATTTTTTTATAGGAGGGTAATTACCCCGTTACCCCTCCCTCAAATTTGCGCCTGTATTTAAGCAATGGCTTAACAATCCACGCCGAAGCTCGTTATAACCTGAAATGGTTTTGTCTACGACTTTTAATTCAAGAAAAAAACTTTTAGCACTCCTTATTTGGCGGGTTTTTATTTGGACCACTCTGTACGCAGTCAATATAAAACTTTAACCATCAGCTCGGGGAGGGACCGATAAGTGAAAAGTTGATGTTTTCCGACATTACAAAACTTTGCACACTTTACAAGAATATTACAAAAAAATATAGGTTAGATATATATAAAAAGAAATATCTAAAAAAATACGAATAAATGTATAACGAAGTTTTTTCTTGAGGAAACGGCAAGAAATATAATACAGGGTGAGTCAAAGGTGAACAAATGAAGAGAGGATGATTCCTTGACTTATTTTAAGTATAAAAGTACATATCGTCGCCTTAATGCAGAATTATTCTATGTCCAGATTTCACATTTTTCGTTTTTTTGCGGAAACATATAGCTCCAATTGAAACAAACTGAACCGAATTCGGTTCGGTTTGGTTCGGTTCGGATTCACACCCTCTAGGATACCGGGAATCGAAATAGCGATGTATCAAAGTAGAAAATACCGCATGACTTCTTTCCCGGGATCCTAGAGGGTGTAAATCCAAACCGAACCGAACCGAACTGAACTGAACCGAATCTGAATATTTTTTCAAAAAAAAAAACCTCCCTGACTTCTTTTCCGGGATCCTAGAGGGTGTGAATCCAAACCGAACTGAACTGAACCGAACCGAATTCGGTTCAAACTAAACCGAATTCGGTTCGGTTTGTTTCGGTTCGGATTCACACCTTCTAGGGTCTCGGACAAAAAGTCAGGGAAGTTTTTTTGTCACATCGCGGTTTAGTTACATCGCTATTTTGTTAGTCGTTATTTTTTACATCGCTATTTTGATTGATTTTTGTGACTTACAATAGTTCTGCATTAAGGCGACGATATGAACAAAGATCCGCAAATGCTTTATATACGGAACTACAGTTTCTTGGTTTTTTTTAAAATAACGTCTGCAGTTTTTGAGATATTTTTTTAATTAAATTTGAAAAACAGATTACGTTATGGCCGCAAGCCAACTGCTTACAAAAATCTAATGGGTGGTATTTTTTCAGGAGTTTTGCACCTTTTTCATCCCCTACATATATGGTTACTGGTGAATTTCAAAATACAAAATGAAGTCTTTATTACATCCAAAAACTTTTTGGTTTCTTGTAGTTTTTTCGTACCTGCTACCGTATAGAGTAAAAAAATTAAGGAACGATATTTGGAAAAAAATTGTAAAACAAAAAAAAGTTTTGTTATTTTTTTCTTCAGAACGGTAGCTAGCATGTATAATAGCACCATCTTCTTGAGAAAATATGAATCTTCCGAGCACATATAAATTCTTTCACTGGATTTGCATTGTTAGGTAAAACGATAATTACCAACTCAGTTCGTCCGGCTTGAAAAATCCATTACCCCCACCCTTAAGTCATTTGCGCCCTCCCAGCTTTAAAACTCACAGGCCGCCACTGCACGATTGCCTCTTTAGAAATCGACTTATCAAATAGAACTTCATGGTTGTAATTTTTAATTTATGCAAAAACTTTTCGAGTAACTCTTTTAAAACAGAAACTTTTTTAAGATATTTCTTTTAGCTGTTCCTTTCAAGAGGCAAATGTTTTTTTTTAGTTCGAGTCTTTCCATTTTATTTTTCTGTAAACGGCAAAAGTAATCGGAAAAATTTCGTCGAAAAACTTTGGTTGTTTTGAGGAAGAGGGGAAACTCACAATAAACAGAAACTCACTGAAGGAATCATTAAAAACAAAAACTGCAAACAGCAAAGTTTTCCTGTTACATTTAAGTTTTTCGCAACTTTTTTAACAAATTTAGTTTACGAATTCAGTTAAAAGATACGCAGCTCATTCTTGATGAGACACTCCGATATTTATTAATCACTACTACTTATTAAAAAAATCCAACATTTTTTAATTCGAAAACTACGTTATTGAATTCTGACCTTCCTAATTGATTGCCTGTAGAACAAATTCTGTACGGTGTTGAATGATTGCGAATTAAAAAAAAAATGGTCTCCTTCGAGCCGGATTTGAAACAGCGACATATGGATGTCGCTGAATCGAGTAACCGCTACAGTCCACCGCTCTACCAACTGAGCTATCGAAGGTGTACAAAAAATTTCTCCTAAGAGCATTATAAACAAGCGGCGTATTTCTCAAAAATAAAAAAAAAGTTATTGGGCTCGTCCGGGATTTGAACCCGGGACCTCCCGCACCCTAAGCGGAAATCATACCCCTAGACCAACGAGCCTCTGCGAGATTTTTCGCGCACTATGCTACGTACACGACGAGCGTTCTTTAATTGGAAGGCATTGAACTTAATTTTATAAAAGAAATTACATCGGTTGTTGTATTGAATTTAATGTAGAAGGATAAGCGCAATAAATAACAAGTTTTGCTTTATTATTATTTTTAATTAAAAGGCTTGCTCTTCTCCGTGTTGGTTTTTAATCTAGCTAGAATGGATAAGAAAACTGAAAATTATTATTTGCAAACAAAAAGAGTTTTTCTCGGGTTTTCCTTTGAGAAATCGCGTGTTTTATGATTTATGGTTGCCATTTTCTTAAAACAATGCCTGTCTGACTATGGGGGGATCAGAAATAAATAAACGACCATATTTGCAGTAGATAAACTTCCTACATACATATAGATATAGGTACAGGGTGTCTCAAAATACGCAGAGAGGCGTGACCCCTGTTCCACGGATCACCCAACAAACCTGTGCCCAGTGGCGTATATAAGGGTGGCCCAGGTAGCAAGGTCACGTTTTTTAAACGTCAAAAACAGGTCATTTTTAGTGACCATTGACGTCTCTAATCTGACGTGTAAATTACCTTTAAATGATGTTCAAAAGACACACCCAAAATGACGTCATTTTTAGACGTTTTAAAGACGTCAGCAATATGATGTATTTGGGACCAAATCAGAACATTAGACACACACACAGACACAAACCTATTTATTTCTTTTTTTTAACTCGTCTAAATATATGAAATATTCCCTGCAGTTGAGAACACTGAAGGAAACTTAGACACAGAATGTGACTCTTCTGTGACTTAGACCTGGAAGTTCAGGAACAGGTACAGCGGTGTTCGTCTGTGAGGTACAGATCAAAATAGACCTATACCTAGACTTACACATCTCCACCTTGAAGCGAAAGAAGCCTCAAAGTTTGTCTTGATTTAATATTTTATTTTACATACGTACCCCCACATTCCGTATAAATCCGGTCAAGTACTGACTGGGGCACCATCTATGTAAGTATGAGTGTATGTCCCTTGGACAAAGTGGGCAGTGTGGGTAGTGACCAATATATGACGTTTTTCAGACGTCAAAAACTACACTACGAAAAGACGTCAAGTAAATGACGCCTTAAAGACAACATTTTTTGGTAGATGACCTGCTGGTCATTCAAATGACCACTTTTCGACGAAAAAAAGACTTAAATTGATGACCCCTTGCTACGTGGGGGAGGCGCCCCCTCCCACCGATAGATATTTTCCACATATTTCATGAATACAAACATAAATAGCATAAATTAAACTGTCTCGGGTCCACCTTCAAACTTTTTTTTAAATACGCCACTGCATTAACTAAAATAACAAAATCGTTGCTATTTGTACCTAAAATTTTTGCCATTGATGCATTTGAAACGTAAACAAACGAAAAAACATTTATTTTAGCTTTCATGATGAATTTTTAATGCTCGATCGATTCTGCATGAAATTTTTCAAGTTTAAGAAATTCTGGTTTTTTACAAAAAAAATCATTTCATCGAAAAACACAACGGATCTGTGGCGCGTGTCTTTTTTAGGACCAAGTCTATATATAATTATTAATAAACTTGACGGCGTTCTTGTTTTCCACCCCCAAGAATAAATTTTGTCAAATATTTTTTTGTTAGCGGTGCTCCATTCCTTGTTTTTATTTGTCGATATTCGAATTAGTTTTCACAAAGTGTCCATTTTATACTATAGTGTAGAATACGGTTGATGCTATACCTTGGGTTAAAGTAACGACTATTTTGTAAACAGAAAAAGCACCTTTAGTGGACCTCTTAGCTGATTTCAAGTTAAACCATTAACGTTAAAACAACGACCAACTAAGGCCCATGGTTAAATGGATAACTTTGTATAAACCCTAAAATGATTGACCATATTGGTGCATAATGGTGTTGTAACAACGTTGAGGGGTGGGTCGCCCGTGTAACCATAGTTAGTCGCCTGATGAATTTAAATACGTCGGCAAAACGTTAAATTGCTGCTTGGGTGGCGATGATGCTGTGATGCCCTTGCGTATTTTTTTTAATCGGTGTTTATTTCCGTACAGTGCGTACATTTTGACAAATAATTTTTTTATAAGTATTTCACAAACATTTCTTAATAAAAAACTTCTATTTAAAAATTTAAAAACTAAAATTTAAAAATTTCCTTACGAATTTCCGAGAAAGAAGTGTTAAGCATCGAGTCCAATTTTCTCGAAAAATACGATCTCTATTTTCCTTCTCTCGGTTCTAAAGCAGTTTTCCTACATGGGCTCTCAAAAGATAAACAGCTCTGATTATGAGTGACACCGACTCCTGAATATAAAACAACCAATTTCATGCCTTGGTGCTTCGCCCCGCACGAACTTACGACCTTTTCAGCTATGTAGGCGCGTTTTATTCTTTTGGCGCGTTTTTTATTATATTTAGGGTCAGAACGCACTCGCCGCAAACTGCAGCGGTTGGTGGTGTTTTGCTCTGTGGAAACCGCGCGGATGTGTTCGCTGTAGTAGCGTTTACGCAGACAATAGTACTACGCGTTGTCTGCATACCTATCTTGTATAATATAAATTAACAACCGCGTGGCCAAAAATTCATGACTTTCATACATTTTGGCGCGACCTTCAACCGCCGCGGTTTGCGACTCGTGCGTTTTTCACCTTTTAAAGCTACGTTTCCAGTGAAGCAACATTCAGCACCTTTTTGTTGCGATTCGTTTCTTCTTGTTGCCGTAATAAAATAAGTCGCATCAGTTGTGCAAAATAAACGTTGTGTGATTGATTTTGACTGGTTGTTTGATTGACTAGGTCCCACTCATCAAAAAACCTAAGATTTCTTAATGTTCATCCTATTTTAGGTAATTTACGAAATTCTTCGCGATTTGCTAACGCCGTTACAAAACGGTTTTAGACCTAAAATATGTGCTACATTTTCTAGTTCATAACTCAACGTTTTCTGGCCGTTGTGCTGCAGTCGTGCGCATGACTAAGCATACGCCATGTGTTGGTTGGAACGAATACCAATCTGCCACGAATACTTCTATAAATATATAATACTACTAAAAAAGCGTATTAAAACCATTAATACAAAATGACGACTATAAGCGTTCGGGATACGTGCGTCTTAAATATATCAGTACTGGGAAAGGGCCACAAATATGACTGCTAAAAACGTGCCGACATGTTGGATTTCAAATGAATCCAAACGTATGGCTTGGATAAATTCAGGCTACTGATAATGGGTGCTGCGCTCGTAGCGCCATCCCTTTTCTAACCTTCAAAACACCCATGATCAGTTACCCTAGGACAGAGAAAATTCTTCTCTGCTTAAGATAAATACCTTTTAATTTGTTTTAAAAAATACCAAGTAAGCGGCTACGTCATCTCAAGATAATGTATTTGTCTTCTAAAAGTTCCAAAATCCAAAGAATCTTCTATAATTTAAATTATAATAAAATTTAACCCCAATTTTGACAATCATCGAATTGACAAATTGTCAACGTGATTTGAAAGCAGTTCCTGTCAAATTTTATTAAAAGCGTCTATATTTTAATCCAAGCCATACGTTTGGGTTCATTTGAATTCCATTAATGTTTTTAATACGCTTTGGCAGAACTGATATATTTAAGGTGTACGTGGTTCGGGTATATAGCATTCAAACGTTGTTTGGTGGAGAGTACCATCAAACGATTCAAATAAACCCCAACGTATGGCTTGGATTAAAAAAGGAACTGGTTTCAAATGACGTTGATAATTTGTCAATGCGGTGATGTGTTATTTATTTGAAGTGATTTGTTACTTATTAGCTTTTAAATATTACAAGTGATATTGAATTTTCTAAGGGTTGAATTTTAATATAATATTTCTAGAAAAAATGCATATTCAGAAGTCTCTGATGACATCATAAAAAGTAGGTAGAGGTACGGAAAAATGTCAATTAATATGCAACTCGGAAAATCGGGGGCAAAATTCTGTCTGCGGAACTAAAATTGACATCAAATATTAACAAGGTCCCGGCATTTATTGGCGTTAAAGATGATGAATTTTAAAAAGATCGAGCGTTCAGCCCTTCATTCAACTTTACAATTTTCCGATAAAAAAAACTAAAATACAAAATCAAAATTGAACAAAGGGATTGCCTTTATAAAAGCAATTGGTGTTTTAACTGTGCTCTTTTATAAACTGACAAAAAAAATTATGGGGCTAACATATTTTCAGAGCCATTTGCTTTGTTAACTTTTTTGAAAGTGTTTTTATTTTTATTTTGTCTCAAGATTAAAAGCACAACACCTCCCATAGGGTAAAACTGTCTGTGCTCAAGAACCCCCTTGGGGTCCATAATCTTAATTAAAACTGAAAAGTGTATAGGTGTACGGTTTTTGGCAACTTGCTAAAGTTAGACAGTATAAACGTTTAAACTTTAAAATGGAAAGGATTTCTGTATAGAAATTGTTAAGTTTAAATGAAATTCTTAAAGTGGTAGGTAGATATTTGCTTTTAGCCTCATAAACTTAATTAAATCAGTCTACTTATGGATCGTTCATACTCGTCTTTTGTCTAGTCTTTTGTCTTGGTTTAGTCATATGTCTTGTCATAAGAAAGTTAAAACCACTGTTTCTTATGAGAGTGTTCATACAATGCTTTTGCTTTTGTTTTTGATTAGTCTTTGTCTTAAGAGTTGCCAACTTTCAATCCTTAGGACAACGACTAAGACGAGTGATCAGCTGATATTTGTTGTTTTTTTTTACAGGGCGTCCGAAGAGCGCAAGCGCGCGGCCGAAATTTTGAATTTACGACCATTAATCATGTTTTTAACAGAAAACCTCAACATAACCTCAAAATTTTATTTGTTTTTTTTTTCTTTCTCGCTTTTGTTCTTTCGTGTCTGTGTTTCGTGCACAGATTAGGTTAAATAAAATTGTTTTGTGTAGAAAATGACCCATTTTATTCAAATTGAATTTTTTTTTCAGTGGGTTATGACTAAGACTAATCAAAAACAAAAGACTAGTATGAACAGCCGATTTTGTTTAAGACAGCTAAGACTAATCAAAGGACAAAGACTAATCAAAAACAAAAGACTAAGACGAGTATGAACAATACTTTAATAAACCTAATAACATAGTTGAATAATATAGGGATGTATTATAACATGAGCGCACACAGGGGGGGGGGGGAGTTCGGAGCACGCCACCGCACTATTTTCTACATATTTCATGAAAAAAAGATAAAATAGCATAAAATACGACATCATGAAGCCTCGGGCCCCCTCAGAAACTGGGTACGCCACTGTATTTTACAGGATTTTTTAAAGACGCGGGAAACAGAAAAGTTAACGGATCTTGGGGTATCACATACTCGATATAATAGAATTAATATACAGGGTCACAACTTAAAAACTTTCCACCCAAAATTTCTCGAAAAATATTAAAAATTTTGAAAATCTGCAGGACCCGACGATTTAGTTTGTGATGAGGACTTTTTGTGATCCCTAGAATATGAATAGGGTGGTACCTTATTTTGAAGGTCTCTTGAAGTATTTATAACCGTTTTAAAATATTAAAAAACTATCGATTCGTTTTTAACATTTGCCTCCGAATTTCCAAATTTAACAAGAAGTGATAAACAAAAATAATTTAAAAAAATGAATGAAAAATAAAAATGCAAAATGCAGCCACGCTTATTTTTACCGCTACTCGCAAAAGCGAATCAAAGGAAACGAATGTCGGCGACTTTTCGTTCCGTTATCACTTATAGTTGAAATGAATAATATTTAAAAAACCAACATTTTTAGTTTAAATTATTTTATTAAAATATGAATTGATTATTACATTTATGTATTTGTATGTATTAGCTCACACATATACTATACTATAGTAGTGTGAGCTATGGTGATCCTAATTTTTTCGAGAAAAAAAAAGTTGCTCCGATTTAAAAATTTTTTATATATCTTTGCGTTTCGAATGATTTTGAAAATTTTTTGTTGCGCCGTCTGTCTGTCTGTCTGTCTTTCTGTATGTCTGTCTGTCTGTCTGTCTGTATGTCTGTCTGTAACGACCAACGCGCATAACTCAAAAACCGCTTGGCCGATTTTAATGAAATTTGGTACCTAGGCTGGGTCTTGGGTCGAGATGGTCCCATTTAAAAATGAACAAAATCCACCGAACACAAACCAAATAATATTTCGTTTAACTCCAGACTCGATTACCTTTCGTTTGATATCACACACGCCATATTTTCACATAAACTCTAATTTTTGAAATCTACCCCGACCTTTATTTGGCTTGTGTTCGGCGGATTTTGTTCATTTTGAAAAGGGACTATCTCGACCCAAGATAGCCTAGGTATGAAATTTCATTAAAACCGGGCAAGCGATTTTTGAGTTATGCACGTTGGTCGTTACAGACAGACATACAAACAGACACACGGCGCGACAAAAAAGTTTCAAAATCATCTGAAGCGCAAAGATATATATAAAAAATTTTGAAACAACTTTTTTTCTCGAAAAAATTTGGATTACCATAGCTTACACTACTATAGTGTAGTAGTAGTCTGAGCTAAAGTATACCTCTCGTATATTACGTAGGGGTTATCCTTGTCGGCTTTCGGTCTATAAACATTGATTGTAGTTTGATAAGAGGGGGGGTTTAGCTGATCAGCTTTGCTCTTATCTTGTTTTCCTTATGAGTAGCTATGCTCGGCATAACAGTCGAATCTTTCAAAAAACAAATATTTCCATGCATCTCATTTGTATGTAAATTTTTGTTATTCTTCGAGTAAAAACTTCCAGCAATTTCAAACATCTGCATGTGTTTTCTGAAAAATAGACGCACTCTGACGTGAAATTCTCCTAGTTTTAATGCCTTGAAAGGGAATATTATTATAAGTCATCGTTGCATGATAGGCAACAATAAGGCCCCGGGAGCAACCGGGAGTCACTTTTAATATTTGAAGGGGTGAATCTTCTTTGCATGTCCGTGTTTTTAGATTTTCAAATGCCTGCTCATATGATTTATCGTAAACGCAAACTCGCTAAAGTTACCCAGGTTACTTTACCAACTACCTTTCATTACTTACGAGGGCTGTCTTTTATATTTTGCATATGGGACCATGAGGGCGACACTGATCGAAAGTTGTTACTAAAACTTAACCTTAAAATCTTTACCAAACCTAAATTCAAAACTCAGTACGAGACATATAGTTTTATAGCTACAATAAATTTTTTAATTTAATAAATCAGTGGGAAAATGGAATTAAACATTTTTGTGCTGTATTTTTTTACAATTTCCCGCTAGATATCGCATCTGTTAATCGAAGAACAGAAAGATGCTAGGGTCAATTGGTGTCAGAAAACTCTAGATCGCTTTGACGAAGGAAACTTGAAATGTCGTCGTCTGTTTGGGTGCTCCAAGGTAAAGAAAAGCCAACAAAAATCATGTGTTCTCGAAGTGCATCCAAAAAGATGGTCGCGACATTTTCTCAAAAGCAGGTCATGTAGCAGCAACTCCTCTGGACGATCAAAGGACTGTTACTGCTGATTGGTACATCACCATTTGTTTGCTGCACCCCGAACGACCAATCATACTCCACCAAGACAATGCAAGTTCGCACAAAGCACAAAAAACTATTGAATTTTTAATCCAACAAAATATCGAATTGTTAGACCATCGTCCATATAGTCCCAATCTAAATCCCAACGATTTCTATACTTTTCCGAAAATCAAGAATGGAGTGCATGGTCAAAGATTTCAGTCGACAAAGGAAGTAGTCGACACCTTCAAGAATATAATTTTGGCAATACCTACAAACGAGTCCAATTACAGCTTTGACAACTGGTTTGAGCGTATGAAAAAGTGCATTAATTTTCGTGGAGAATACTTCGAGAAACAATAAAGTATTTAAAAGTTAGCTACTGTTTTATTCCAACTGTAAGAACATTCTTACTGCAAAAAGTGAGCAACTAAAGACCTACAATTTACTCTCCAAAAGGTTTTATAAAGCTGCTATAATGGTCTTCGAGGGGTGAACAGCTAACCCAAAATGTGTACACCGATTGTGAAAATCCACAATCTTTTGCTAAGATTGTGAGGGATTGTGGCAAGATTGTGAAAGATTGTGAGGGATTGTGGCAAGATTGTGAAAGATTGTGAGGGATTGTGAGAGATTGTGGCAAGATTGTGAAAGATTGTGAGGGATTGTGAAGGATTGTGAAGGATTTGAAGGATTGTGGTAAGATTGTGAAGGATCGTGAGAGATTGTGAAGGATTGTGAGAGATTGTGACAGATTGTGGGTGATTGGGAGGGATTGTGAGGGATGGTGGAGGACTGTGCAGCGGCGTAGCGCGCCTGATGGGGCGGGGTGGGCACCGTCCCATCAAAAATTCTTCCTTTGCCGCCCTCTTCATTTACCGTTACCGGCCCTGCTGCTTAATAACCGAGGGGTGACCAGCTGACCCCAAAATGTGTACGCCGATTGTCAAAATCCACAATCTTTTGCTAAGATTGTGAGGGAACCCCAAAATGTGTACGCCGATTGCGAAAATCCACAATCTTTTCCACAATCTTTTGCTAAGATTGTGAGGGATTTTGTAAAGATTGTGAGAGATTGTGAGGGATTGTGAAGGATTGTGGTAAGATTGTGAAGGATTGTGAGAGATTGTGAAGGATTGTGAGAGATTGTGGGTGATTGGGAGGGATTGTGTAAAGATTGTGAAGGATTGTGAACAGATTGTGAGAAATGTGTACACCGATTGTGAGAGCTGTTCACCCCTCGATGGTCTTATAAGTGCGAAATGCGCGCAGTCTTATAAGTGGAAATAACGGTATACCTATTATGTAGTTGCTCTACAAGAGTAACATTTCTCTTTTAGCTCCCGCCTTATTTAAACTTTTGCTGTAAAAAAAGATTTACAAAATTGTTAGATTAAAAAGCATAAAAACTAATAAAATTTTACTGTTTTTAATCACAATCTTTTTAGCACCTAATTTTTGTAGCTTTACTTGGCCAAAAACAAACAAATTGACCAGAACTTGCAACTAGTAATAAAATAATAGACTTATAATCACATAATATGACAGCTAAATATCCATATTTTCTTTTAAAAGTGCCAAAAAGTTAATTTTCCAAATCCTACTGCAATATCTATATTTTATTTTGAATGGTTTTTTCGGTCAAAAAGTATTACGATTCTTCTGATTTTTTCGGTTCATGTCATTTCTAACTCGTGAAAAAAAATCAATTGATATTTTAGAGAAGTTCTTTATTTTTTTTGAGGTACACTTCTATAATATTTTCATATCGCGTGGCCAGCCTTCTATCTAAGGGTAGGATGTTTGTATGCGCTATAAGGATTGTATCGGAAAGCAGAACAGCGTATAACGAACGTTGCTGGTTTAGCGAAAATGTCAGTATAAGCCTTAACTCAAATCGCGAAAGGTCAATTTAGACAGTTTTATACAAGTGCCTTCATTAAACGGGGTGATACACAACCAGAACAATACATTAAAATTCTGCTTGTTCCTAAAATTAAATAATTCACTTACTCTTACAAACAAGCAGTATTTTAAAGTATTATTCTGCTTATTGGTTTTCGTTTCACATTCACTAAAGTCTATTTTGTTTAAAAGATAACTTACCAATCTACAGGTAAGCTAACTATTATTTAATTTTGGTTTTTGTAATCCATTTTTAGTCCAACCATAAAAAAGTAATGGTGGACCACAGTGACGCAGAATAGGTAGTGGACGTGGAAGGGGGCGAGATCCTAGGGGGGTGGCAGAGGTGGTATGAAGACTCAAAAGTTGAGTACTTTTCCTAGACAAATACCTATCAAAATTATAAGTAGAAGGCCCTCTTAAACCACAATTAAAAATTTGAAAACAGGAAAATTTTCAGAAAATATTGGAGGAATAATACTTTACATGCTCGCAGGCGAAAATAGATACAAACTTTTTTGATAACTGAAAAAATACAGAAAAAGTTTGAAACCGGCAAAATACGCCGCACGTAGCAAAAATCTTTTCAAGTTAAACAGACACCTAAGGAATTTTTTGGAACATTTTTAAACAAAAATCGATGCAACAAGTAAAGTTATGCATAACTGATAGTTTTAAGGTAAAATTGTTTAAATAATAATAATAACCCTTCCTTTTTAACCAAAATCTAATGCCAACAAAAGATTTCTGTATTATATTGGGTTAAAGAGGTGTTAATTTATCGTGTCTTCAAACAGGCAATTTATTTTATTCGCTGATTTTGGTGTTTTAGGACCTAAAACTCACATTTAATAAAAGTAAAAAATGTAATTTTTACGTTTAATAGTCCACCCTTTGTATATTGGACTAAAAACCAAGTCATGTAATTCTCGCCGTAAATCTTCAGGTGGTCGGCCCCTTGACGACTGCGACCACTCACTACCTACGAGCTTCGTAGGTAACGGAATGAGCATGAAGTTAGCGAAGCACCCATCGCAGATCGAATCGTGACTAGGTGGGTAATTTGCTGTTAATAAGTCGTGAATTAGTTATGGAAAAATTAATTTTGTCTCTCTTATTTTTGACCGTTATTGAGGGTGCTTCGCTAACTTCATATGAAGTTAGCGAAGCACCCTCGTAAAAATGGCTTTAGACATGACGTATCAAAATCAAATATGGTGGATAATTTGCCGCTAATTAGTCGTAAATTAGTTGTAGAAAAATTAATTTTGTCGCTCTTATTTTTGACCGTTTTTTTTTCATATGAAGTTAGCGAAGCACCCTCAAAAACGGTCAAAAATAAGAGCGACAAAATTAATTTTTCCACAACTAATTCACGACTAATTAACGGCAAATTATCCATCTAGTAGCGACTCGATTTGCGATGGGTGCCAAAATATGAAGTTAGCGAAGCACCCAAAAAAAGGTCAAAAATAAGAGGGAGAAAATTAATTTTTCCACAACTAATTCACGACTAATTAGCGGCAAATAATCTACCATATTCGATTTTGATAAAAACCATTTTTAGGAGGGTGCTTCGCTAACTTCATATGAAGTTAGCGAAGCACACTCAAAAACGGTCAAAAATAAGAGCGACAAAATTAATTTTTCCACATCTAATTCACGACTAATTAACGGCAAATTATCCACCTAGTCACGATTCGATCTGCGATGGGTGCTTCGCTAACTTCATGCTCATGGTAACGGACAAATACGTTATAGCATAAATACATGTTCAAAGAATCGAAAAGTGAAGCGCTCATAGCTGGCTTTGGAAACAACGGCAAATTTAAATTGGCGGATGCGAATTTTCAAGTGCGCATGCGTGTTTTTCGTCATGTAGACACACAGCTGCTATGTGCGTGAAGCCCATATTGAAATTTTGCGGTGTTCTGGGTTTGTCGTGTAAAATTATGTTTTTGTCTGTGAAAAATGGGAAATAATTCACGTAAAACATGTGCGGTTTGTGGAAAAATGTCCATGTCCATAGGTAACTACGTGTATTTTTCTTTATAATTTGTTAAGAAAGTTCGGAGTGGTTTATAGATGCCATTAAACTCTCTTTATGGTGTCCACAATTTGTTTTAGAAAAACTACAAAATTAATCCACAATTTGATAAATTTTCACCCAATTAACTAGTTTTTAGAAAAAAATAATACACATAAACCTAAATATTTGACAATTGTCAAATAATGTAGTGACGTAACCGAGTATGTTTCAAAACCACCAAAACTAACGCATGCGCAGTAACCGATATCCTGCGCGAAGAATTAAATAGGGGTTCTGGCTTCAAGCATCGCGTGTCAGAATGCATGGGTATGCCCCATATTTCTGCCGTCCTAAGTAAGACCCACCTATCCGCAAAAAAATAAAAAATAAGTTAGGACCGAAAATGGCTTTAAATAGATAATAATTTGTAACTTTTTTTTGTTTTATTACTTAGATATTGCTACTAGAAACCCACCAACATTTACCAACAAAAAAAAATTATTACTATGTAACTCTTGGCAAGCATTTAAACTTTAAACTCGCTTTCCCGAAATAAGTGAAAATGTAGATAGGTGGGTCTTACTAAGGACGGCAGGTGGATTTATGTTCTAACGTATATGGTAACGGACAACTTTGCGCCTGTAGTATTTATCAAGGTTATTTTTGGCAACGCTGAAACGCTTTCGACGGGAATCGGGCGTATCGCGGTCTCTTATTAATACATGCTATACTCTATCTGTTTTTTATCCTCTTATGGAAATAACTCCCCCTAGATGTGGACTTGTTCATGCGGTATAAATTACTAAGTTTTTTACTTTTGTCAATTGCAACCTAGTTTGTTCATACAGCCCTCTGCGCTGGCGCCGGTAATGAATGAATTCGTTTACTTGCGTTCGTTCGCCTTCGTTTGCACTATATAGTGATATCTTAGCTTAGACATTTTCAAAGTTGTAAAATTTAAATATCCTATAAGTAGTTGAGGTAAGATTTAACAGACGTTTATTCTAAGCTAATCCCATAACCTGCAAACTCTTAAAAACTTTTAACGTGATCGCTTAAGGCTTCTTTTAACCAAAACGACCTAAAGCAGTGTGGTTTTTAACTTTTCCAGATTTTAGAGTAGAAAATCTTCCGGCTGGAACTTTAAATTCCTGTCTCTCCAAAGGCGTAGTTAATTTTAAGGAAAAGTTTATTTAAGATTTTTGTGGTCTCTCACCACTGTATGCCTAATCCTCCAAAATGGTCGGCTATCAATTTGGACGAGACAATGTTCAGATCTTCTGAATCAATCTAAGGTTTACCGAAAGTGTTTTGACGTAAAATCCTCCATACAGAGTCTATATTCGGTTTCTTCTGTTAGTCCCATCCTATACATGGGTACTTTGCGTCGCCAGTGACCCGTAAAAAGACAAGTCAAACGATGTTCCTGGCTCCCTTTCTGCAAGATCCTTTAATGAACTCTTTAGAGTGAGCCAGTTCTGGTATAATTATCTAGTATTGTTGAAAGCTAATAACACATTGTTCGCGCTACCAAGCAGCGAATCCCTGCATCTTCTCACGGTTCTCGATGAGACCGTATAGGAATCGAGCGCTCTTTATACTGCTTGACTGTCGCAGAAGATCTTTATTGCCCAGTTGGTCCATTCGTGGTCAGTAATCCACCAGACATACAGTTCAATGGCTACGAGTTTGGCCTGAAATATAGTGGCCAATTGGCCGAGAGTGTATTTAA
This sequence comes from Aspidapion aeneum, assembly GCA_963576565.1. NCBI lineage: Eukaryota > Metazoa > Arthropoda > Insecta > Coleoptera > Brentidae > Aspidapion > Aspidapion aeneum. Next base: position 43,579,796 of record OY755044.1, read on the forward strand.
TCTCGACTTTTTCTTGGATACTAACAACTCCAGATCCAACTCCTGATGGCGTTTTGCATCCGTCGGCATACCAGAAGCTATCGTTACTTGAAAAATGTTTCCAGTCGTCCTTTTCCGGGAGGATAATGTTGAATAGCTTTCTGCTGTACACCGTGTTCGGCTTGACGTCGGATATCATTCCTAGAGTTCCGTTCAACTCTTTTTCCTTAACTAGGGCTGTTGATACCATTTTGTTTGCCCTGATATCCTAGCGGTTGGCCCCTATTCTGTATGTTGCTCTCGTGCCTCCGCCTCTAAAAAAAAGTGAAGAGGAGGTAGGTTGTAGAATAGCCGAGAAAAAACTTTCGAAGCATAGTTAATAAGAACCGTAAAATAGTGAAACATAAATTGATCGAAAATAACTTGAAAAAATTGTTATATATTTTGTCTAACCGTAAAAATATCAAAAAAATTATAGTCGAAACGCAAAAGTATCTAATGGGTCGCAGTAAGTGATGTCGAACTGTTCAAAAGTCGAAAGTAGAGATGCGATGCTGCCATATTTAGCACGATTCCTTGGTTGAATTCAATTATCAAGCGCTGACAGGTGAGATTTGGTAAGGTTGGTGTAAAATTTAGCAGCACACTTAGTAAATTGGGTGGTTTTTTGCAGGTACGTTATAAAATCGACGAGTTTGCAATTTGACTTTTGTACGTTCACCTTTCTGCAGTTCGCCATAACTCCGTTTCGATGCTTTTGCGTTTGAACAATATTATGTCCCACGTAATTACAATTCGAAGAATCTAAAATTTTTAAAAATTATTTGCGACTTTGGATATTATTTTTGACATTTTTACGGATCGGCAAAACTTTGTTTCTTTTAAATTATTACCGTTCATTTTATTTTATATATTCGACATTCTATAGGGCGCCAAAAGCTCCAAGTAATTAAATTAATTATAAAATTTTGCTTGCGCCTAAAGGGCGTAAACGAAATATTATACTGGTTTATTGTTTTTGGTGAACAATGTGTTTTCACTTGGATAGAGCAGAGGTTGAGCGATAGTTAATACAAAATATAAAAAAAAACAAATCTACTTTATTGACTACCAAAAAAGTAACAAAACAATATGTAAATAAATAAATAAATATATATTTTTTTTTTACGGGTATGCGCACTCGCAAGGAGATCCCTATCACGCTCGAGAAGCGGCAAGTGCGCGGAAATGTTGGTATGTGTTGGTTTTGAAACGGTTCAGGTTGTAACCTGCAGGGAAAACTGTCGCAGGGAGTTTATTCCACAGCGATGCTGTTCTCCAGAGATATGAATTCTGATATAATGAGGTTCTTGGTGCCTCTATTTTGACAATAAATTGATGGTTACCGTCTGTTTGACGTGTTCGCCTAGTAGGTGCTACTCCCGGGGGGATCATACGTGCCAACTCTTCAGAGCATTTTCCGTGATAATACCTGTAGAAGAGAGATAGATCGCCCACAGTTCTTCGATGTTCGAGACTATCCAAACTACGGGTAAGTGCGGGGTCATTGATCAGCTTGATAGCTCGTTTTTGCACGGTGTTCAAAAGCATTAAGGTATGTTTGGGTGCCGCACTCCATATATGTGAGCAGTACTCCATAGTTGGTCGAATCTGGGCTTTGTAGAGTGTCAGCAGTTGGCTTGGTGTATACAGATGTCTTGTACGAAATAGCACCCCCCCTTTTAGCTATATCTGCCACGTGACAGTGCCAAGACATGTTGGTCTCTGCAGTGACTCCTAAGATGTTCAACTGGCTCTGCAATGTGACAGCACTTCCAGATAGCATGATGTTTGGCTCACCGGTGCTGGTCTTTTTTGAAAACAGGGCTGCTTGGGTTTTCTGCGCGTTGAACTGTACAAGGTTTTTGTTGCCCCAGTCCTCTATTATCTCCAGGTCGTTATTTATCTGCGATATTTGAGTTTGTCTAAGATGATGGAATTCACGTGCGGATAGACACTGAGTGGGTGGTATGACTGAGGAGACTACATTGCCATCATCTACAAAGCAATAAAGTGGATTTACTGTTTTATCTATGAGGTCATTTATGTAAATCAGAAAAAGTGTTGGCGAAAGGATTGCTCCCTGTGGCACACCAGCATTTATTTGGTAAGAGTTGGAGTTCCGGCCATCCATGTTTGGGTGCCGCACTCCATATATGTGAGCAGTACTCCATAGTTGGTCGAATCTGGGCTTTGTAGAGTGTCAGCAGTTGGCTTGGTGTATACAGATGTTTTGTACGAAATAGCACCCCAAGCTTTTGGGACGCCCTTTTAGCTATATCTGCCAGACATGTTGGTCTCTGCAGTGACTCCTAAGGTGTTCAACTGGCTCTGCAATGCGACAGCACTTCCAGATAGCATGATGTTTGGCTCACCGGTGCTGGTCTTTTTTGAAAGGGCTGCTTGGGTTTTCTGCGCGTTGAACTGTACAAGCTTTTTGTTGCCCCAGTACTCTATTATTTCCAAGTCGTTATTTATCTGTGATATTTCAGTTAGTCTAAGGTAATGGAATTCACGTGCGGAGAGACATGTGGGTGGTATGACTGAGTAGACTAAATTGCCATCATCTGCAAAGCAATAAAGTGGATTTACTGTTTTATCTATGAGGTCATTTATCTAAATCAGAAAAAGTGTTGGCGAAAGGATTGCTCCCTGTGGCACACCAGCATTTACTTGGTAAGAGTTAGAGTTCCGGCCATCCAGTGCAACATAAATGGATCTATCCTTAAGGTAACTTTCAAACCAAGTGCAAAGTCTCGGCGACAATCCCGTTGCTTTGAGCTTGTTGAGCAGATTTTCATGCCAGACTTTATCGAATGCCTTAGATATATCTAAGGCAATTGTTCTTGTTTCGCCCCGTAACTCAATCGCTTTTTGCCATAAGTGAGTGACGTATGTAAGTAAATCGCCAGTTTGACCTATATTTTCGAAATCCGTATTGCTTGTCGTTGATAATTTTGTACTTTTCCAAGTACTTGGTTAGGTGATTGTTCACAACTCTTTCCATTACTTTTGATATCACCGGAAGTAGAGCAATTGGTCTATAGTTTAACGGATCTGTCTTTTTTCCTTTCTTTGAAATGTGTTGTACTGCGGCAGACTTCCATGGTGATGTATATACTCCTTGCCTATAAGATAAATTGAATAATTTTGCGAAAGTTGGGGTGAGTTCGCTAGCACAATTTTTGAGTACTATCGCGGGAATGCCATCTGGACCCATTGCTTTGCTTGTATCCAACTTTTTAAGGGATTTTCGTATTTCTCTGTGACAAAAGGGTACCTCTGGCATACTGTGGGAAACCCTTTCAATGAACGGTGGAATTTTTCCATTTGGCACTGTTAGGTTTGAGTTGGAGGAAAAGATTTTAGAGGTTCTTGTACTTAAAAAAAAATAAATATTACGTCATTTAAGATATTTTTTATCCTTTGTTTATTAATACAGTTTTCTAGTTTTATTTATTATATAGAAAAAAAACTTATTTTACTTTTAGGGGTTAGAATCAGTTTGGTTGTGGCCATTCTTTTAAAAAACTCTTATGTTAAACCCCCGTAGTGACGCTACTGATCCGAAAACAGGAAAACTTCTTTTCAAGAACTTTAAAGCTTGCTGATATTCCCGCGCATTTTAAGTAAACCCAAGATTTATTTTACGTTTTATTAATGCTGAATTTTAGGTCAAGTTCTTCAATAGCAATTTTCTTAACAATTTAATTAAAGTGGTACCATAAGCTTGGGATAATAACGTCACAAATCTCGATTAGCCCCCTCCGAAGTGATTTGAATTCGTGTGTGGGCGCTCGAGCTCTTATCAAAGTCGAATGCTTAAAAAATAACAATTTTTTTGTAACGCATATTTTGAGCACTTGACAGGCGCGGTGTTTAGGGGGGGTAACGTGGTAATTAGCCCCCCTAGAAAAAATACTCTGCCAATTTATGGGCACCTAAGCTCACACTAGGTACTATAGTTATAGTGTACGTGTAAGCTAATATAACTTAAATGTGAAATATGTTTTATTCAACTCCAGACTCAATTACCTTTCGTTTCATACCACACAAGCCATGTTTTGACTTAAACTCTAATTTTTGAAAGCTACCCCCACCCTTTTATTGGGCTTGCGTTCGGTGGATTTTGTTCATTTTTAAATGGGACCATCTCGACCCAAGATCCAGCCTAGGTATCAAATTTCATTCAAATCGGGCAAGCGGTTTTTGAGTTATGCGCGTTGGTCGTTACAGACAGACAGACAGACAGACAGACAGACAGACAGACAGACAGACAGACAGACAGACAGACAGACAGACAGACAGACAGACAGACAGACAGACAGACAGACAGACAGACAGACAGACAGACAGACAGACAGACAGACAGACAGACAGACAGACAGACAGACAGACAGACAGACAGACAGACAGACAGACAGACAGACAGACAGACAGACAGACAGACAGACAGACAGACAGACAGACAGACAGACAGACAGACAGACAGACAGACAGACAGACAGACAGACAGACAGACAGACAGACAGACAGACAGACAGACAGACAGACAGACAGACAGACAGACAGACAGACAGACAGACAGACAGACAGACAGACAGACAGACAGACAGACAGACAGACAGACAGACAGACAGACAGACAGACAGACAGACAGACAGACAGACAGACAGACAGACAGACAGACAGACAGACAGACAGACAGACAGACAGACAGACAGACAGACAGACAGACAGACAGACAGACAGACAGACAGACAGACAGACAGACAGACAGACAGACAGACAGACAGACAGACAGACAGACAGACAGACAGACAGACAGACAGACAGACAGACAGACAGACAGACAGACAGACAGACAGACAGACAGACAGACAGACAGACAGACAGACAGACAGACAGACAGACAGACAGACAGACAGACAGACAGACAGACAGACAGACAGACAGACAGACAGACAGACAGACAGACAGACAGACAGACAGACAGACAGACAGACAGACAGACAGACAGACAGACAGACAGACAGACAGACAGACAGACAGACAGACAGACAGACAGACAGACAGACAGACAGACAGACAGACAGACAGACAGACAGACAGACAGACAGACAGACAGACAGACAGACAGACAGACAGACAGACAGACAGACAGACAGACAGACAGACAGACAGACAGACAGACAGACAGACAGACAGACAGACAGACAGACAGACAGACAGACAGACAGACAGACAGACAGACAGACAGACAGACAGACAGACAGACAGACAGACAGACAGACAGACAGACAGACAGACAGACAGACAGACAGACAGACAGACAGACAGACAGACAGACAGACAGACAGACAGACAGACAGACAGACAGACAGACAGACAGACAGACAGACAGACAGACAGACAGACAGACAGACAGACAGACAGACAGACAGACAGACAGACAGACAGACAGACAGACAGACAGACAGACAGACAGACAGACAGACAGACAGACAGACAGACAGACAGACAGACAGACAGACAGACAGACAGACAGACAGACAGACAGACAGACAGACAGACAGACAGACAGACAGACAGACAGACAGACAGACAGACAGACAGACAGACAGACAGACAGACAGACAGACAGACAGACAGACAGACAGACAGACAGACAGACAGACAGACAGACAGACAGACAGACAGACAGACAGACAGACAGACAGACAGACAGACAGACAGACAGACAGACAGACAGACAGACAGACAGACAGACAGACAGACAGACAGACAGACAGACAGACAGACAGACAGACAGACAGACAGACAGACAGACAGACAGACAGACAGACAGACAGACAGACAGACAGACAGACAGACAGACAGACAGACAGACAGACAGACAGACAGACAGACAGACAGACAGACAGACAGACAGACAGACAGACAGACAGACAGACAGACAGACAGACAGACAGACAGACAGACAGACAGACAGACAGACAGACAGACAGACAGACAGACAGACAGACAGACAGACAGACAGACAGACAGACAGACAGACAGACAGACAGACAGACAGACAGACAGACAGACAGACAGACAGACAGACAGACAGACAGACAGACAGACAGACAGACAGACAGACAGACAGACAGACAGACAGACAGACAGACAGACAGACAGACAGACAGACAGACAGACAGACAGACAGACAGACAGACAGACAGACAGACAGACAGACAGACAGACAGACAGACAGACAGACAGACAGACAGACAGACAGACAGACAGACAGACAGACAGACAGACAGACAGACAGACAGACAGACAGACAGACAGACAGACAGACAGACAGACAGACAGACAGACAGACAGACAGACAGACAGACAGACAGACAGACAGACAGACAGACAGACAGACAGACAGACAGACAGACAGACAGACAGACAGACAGACAGACAGACAGACAGACAGACAGACAGACAGACAGACAGACAGACAGACAGACAGACAGACAGACAGACAGACAGACAGACAGACAGACAGACAGACAGACAGACAGACAGACAGACAGACAGACAGACAGACAGACAGACAGACAGACAGACAGACAGACAGACAGACAGACAGACAGACAGACAGACAGACAGACAGACAGACAGACAGACAGACAGACAGACAGACAGACAGACAGACAGACAGACAGACAGACAGACAGACAGACAGACAGACAGACAGACAGACAGACAGACAGACAGACAGACAGACAGACAGACAGACAGACAGACAGACAGACAGACAGACAGACAGACAGACAGACAGACAGACAGACAGACAGACAGACAGACAGACAGACAGACAGACAGACAGACAGACAGACAGACAGACAGACAGACAGACAGACAGACAGACAGACAGACAGACAGACAGACAGACAGACAGACAGACAGACAGACAGACAGACAGACAGACAGACAGACAGACAGACAGACAGACAGACAGACAGACAGACAGACAGACAGACAGACAGACAGACAGACAGACAGACAGACAGACAGACAGACAGACAGACAGACAGACAGACAGACAGACAGACAGACAGACAGACAGACAGACAGACAGACAGACAGACAGACAGACAGACAGACAGACAGACAGACAGACAGACAGACAGACAGACAGACAGACAGACAGACAGACAGACAGACAGACAGACAGACAGACAGACAGACAGACAGACAGACAGACAGACAGACAGACAGACAGACAGACAGACAGACAGACAGACAGACAGACAGACAGACAGACAGACAGACAGACAGACAGACAGACAGACAGACAGACAGACAGACAGACAGACAGACAGACAGACAGACAGACAGACAGACAGACAGACAGACAGACAGACAGACAGACAGACAGACAGACAGACAGACAGACAGACAGACAGACAGACAGACAGACAGACAGACAGACAGACAGACAGACAGACAGACAGACAGACAGACAGACAGACAGACAGACAGACAGACAGACAGACAGACAGACAGACAGACAGACAGACAGACAGACAGACAGACAGACAGACAGACAGACAGACAGACAGACAGACAGACAGACAGACAGACAGACAGACAGACAGACAGACAGACAGACAGACAGACAGACAGACAGACAGACAGACAGACAGACAGACAGACAGACAGACAGACAGACAGACAGACAGACAGACAGACAGACAGACAGACAGACAGACAGACAGACAGACAGACAGACAGACAGACAGACAGACAGACAGACAGACAGACAGACAGACAGACAGACAGACAGACAGACAGACAGACAGACAGACAGACAGACAGACAGACAGACAGACAGACAGACAGACAGACAGACAGACAGACAGACAGACAGACAGACAGACAGACAGACAGACAGACAGACAGACAGACAGACAGACAGACAGACAGACAGACAGACAGACAGACAGACAGACAGACAGACAGACAGACAGACAGACAGACAGACAGACAGACAGACAGACAGACAGACAGACAGACAGACAGACAGACAGACAGACAGACAGACAGACAGACAGACAGACAGACAGACAGACAGACAGACAGACAGACAGACAGACAGACAGACAGACAGACAGACAGACAGACAGACAGACAGACAGACAGACAGACAGACAGACAGACAGACAGACAGACAGACAGACAGACAGACAGACAGACAGACAGACAGACAGACAGACAGACAGACAGACAGACAGACAGACAGACAGACAGACAGACAGACAGACAGACAGACAGACAGACAGACAGACAGACAGACAGACAGACAGACAGACAGACAGACAGACAGACAGACAGACAGACAGACAGACAGACAGACAGACAGACAGACAGACAGACAGACAGACAGACAGACAGACAGACAGACAGACAGACAGACAGACAGACAGACAGACAGACAGACAGACAGACAGACAGACAGACAGACAGACAGACAGACAGACAGACAGACAGACAGACAGACAGACAGACAGACAGACAGACAGACAGACAGACAGACAGACAGACAGACAGACAGACAGACAGACAGACAGACAGACAGACAGACAGACAGACAGACAGACAGACAGACAGACAGACAGACAGACAGACAGACAGACAGCCAGCCAGCCAGCCAGACAGCCAGCCAGCCAGCCAGACAGACAGACAGACAGACAGACAGACAGACAGACAGACAGACAGACAGACAGACAGACAGACAGACAGACAGACAGACAGACAGACAGACAGACAGACAGACAGACAGACAGACAGACAGACAGACAGACAGACAGACAGACAGACAGACAGACAGACAGACAGACAGACAGACAGACAGACAGACAGACAGACAGACAGACAGACAGACAGACAGACAGACAGACAGACAGACAGACAGACAGACAGACAGACAGACAGACAGACAGACAGACAGACAGACAGACAGACAGACAGACAGACAGACAGACAGACAGACAGACAGACAGACAGACAGACAGACAGACAGACAGACAGACAGACAGACAGACAGACAGACAGACAGACAGACAGACAGACAGACAGACAGACAGACAGACAGACAGACAGACAGACAGACAGACAGACAGACAGACAGACAGACAGACAGACAGACAGACAGACAGACCGACCGACCGACCGACCGACCGACCGACCGACCGACCGACGGACGGACGGACGGACGGACGGACGGACGGACGGACGGACGGACGGACGGACGGACGGACGGACGGACGGACGGACGGACGGACGGACGGACGGACGGACGGACGGACGGACGGACGGACGGACGGACGGACGGACGGACGGACGGACGGACGGACGGACGGACGGACGGACGGACGGACGGACGGACGGACGGACGGACGGACGGACGGACGGACGGACGGACGGACGGACGGACGGACGGACGGACGGACGGACGGACGGACGGACGGACGGACGGACGGACGGACGGACGGACGGACGGACGGACGGACGGACGGACGGACGGACGGACGGACGGACGGACGGACGGACGGACGGACGGACGGACGGACGGACGGACGGACGGACGGACGGACGGACGGACGGACGGACGGACGGACGGACGGACGGACGGACGGACGGACGGACGGACGGACGGACGGACGGACGGACGGACGGACGGACGGACGGACGGACGGACGGACGGACGGACGGACGGACGGACGGACGGACGGACGGACGGACGGACGGACGGACGGACGGACGGACGGACGGACGGACGGACGGACGGACGGACGGACGGACGGACGGACGGACGGACGGACGGACGGACGGACGGACGGACGGACGGACGGACGGACGGACGGACGGACGGACGGACGGACGGACGGACGGACGGACGGACGGACGGACGGACGGACGGACGGACGGACGGACGGACGGACGGACGGACGGACGGACGGACGGACGGACGGACGGACGGACGGACGGACGGACGGACGGACGGACGGACGGACGGACGGACGGACGGACGGACGGACGGACGGACGGACGGACGGACGGACGGACGGACGGACGGACGGACGGACGGACGGACGGACGGACGGACGGACGGACGGACGGACGGACGGACGGACGGACGGACGGACGGACGGACGGACGGACGGACGGACGGACGGACGGACGGACGGACGGACGGACGGACGGACGGACGGACGGACGGACGGACGGACGGACGGACGGACGGACGGACGGACGGACGGACGGACGGACGGACGGACGGACGGACGGACGGACGGACGGACGGACGGACGGACGGACGGACGGACGGACGGACGGACGGACGGACGGACGGACGGACGGACGGACGGACGGACGGACAGACAGACAGACAGACAGACAGACAGACAGACAGACAGACAGACAGACAGACAGACAGACAGACAGACAGACAGACAGACAGACAGACAGACAGACAGACAGACAGACAGACAGACAGACAGACAGACAGACAGACAGACAGACAGACAGACAGACAGACAGACAGACAGACAGACAGACAGACAGACAGACAGACAGACAGACAGACAGACAGACAGACAGACAGACAGACAGACAGACAGACAGACAGACAGACAGACAGACAGACAGACAGACAGACAGACAGACAGACAGACAGACAGACAGACAGACAGACAGACAGACAGACAGACAGACAGACAGACAGACAGACAGACAGACAGACAGACAGACAGACAGACAGACAGACAGACAGACAGACAGACAGACAGACAGACAGACAGACAGACAGACAGACAGACAGACAGACAGACAGACAGACAGACAGACAGACAGACAGACAGACAGACAGACAGACAGACAGACAGACAGACAGACAGACAGACAGACAGACAGACAGACAGACAGACAGACAGACAGACAGACAGACAGACAGACAGACAGACAGACAGACAGACAGACAGACAGACAGACAGACAGACAGACAGACAGACAGACAGACAGACAGACAGACAGACAGACAGACAGACAGACAGACAGACAGACAGACAGACAGACAGACAGACAGACAGACAGACAGACAGACAGACAGACAGACAGACAGACAGACAGACAGACAGACAGACAGACAGACAGACAGACAGACAGACAGACAGACAGACAGACAGACAGACAGACAGACAGACAGACAGACAGACAGACAGACAGACAGACAGACAGACAGACAGACAGACAGACAGACAGACAGACAGACAGACAGACAGACAGACAGACAGACAGACAGACAGACAGACAGACAGACAGACAGACAGACAGACAGACAGACAGACAGACAGACAGACAGACAGACAGACAGACAGACAGACAGACAGACAGACAGACAGACAGACAGACAGACAGACAGACAGACAGACAGACAGACAGACAGACAGACAGACAGACAGACAGACAGACAGACAGACAGACAGACAGACAGACAGACAGACAGACAGACAGACAGACAGACAGACAGACAGACAGACAGACAGACAGACAGACAGACAGACAGACAGACAGACAGACAGACAGACAGACAGACAGACAGACAGACAGACAGACAGACAGACAGACAGACAGACAGACAGACAGACAGACAGACAGACAGACAGACAGACAGACAGACAGACAGACAGACAGACAGACAGACAGACAGACAGACAGACAGACAGACAGACAGACAGACAGACAGACAGACAGACAGACAGACAGACAGACAGACAGACAGACAGACAGACAGACAGACAGACAGACAGACAGACAGACAGACAGACAGACAGACAGACAGACAGACAGACAGACAGACAGACAGACAGACAGACAGACAGACAGACAGACAGACAGACAGACAGACAGACAGACATTTTTTCTCGAAAAAATTACGATCACCATAGCTCACACTACTATAGTATAGTATATGTGTGAGCTTAAATGCATTTTTTTTGTTAATAATTAAAAAGAAAACAGGAGAATAATTTTTTTATCGGCTATATATTACCCCCTAGATTTTTTCGTGTTCTTTTTCACACACTTTGGCTCCTGCTTTCGCTTAATTAGTCTTGTGAAGAAATTGGCTTTTTATCTCAAAAACTAACAAAGATATATTTTTTTTTATTAAAAAATAGTAATCGTTTTTTACCAAAAAAAAAGTAAACGGATCCATGACAGATCTGATACCTTTCTAGCTAGCCTATTTTAGCACACTTCCAGTGAACTCCATGATAAATCAGCCTTGAAAATAGTTTTTTGTAAACATCTCAGAAACAAAAGCTCGCATGAAGTTTTTTTTATAAAAAAAAAATTTGTCAAAAAACTGTTATTAGCATTAATGGATCTTAATCAAAATCTAATCAGCTCGTTGCAGTGTCGAACTCACTAATCGACGAATGAGGTACAAAGCACATTTAAACGACAGTTAAATTGTTGCTCTATTGCAAACAAATCGTATCTCATACAATTTTTCTGTTAAGTTGATGTGGCAAAAGTTTGTGAAAAAAATGCAAAAAATCGCAATCTTGGATTTATGACAGCGGACATGCGCTATTACACAAATTTAAGGCTAACACCCAGCGACTTAAAATTAAGTGATACGATTTATGGTAGTCTAGAACTTCTTTCTTCAGTTTCTGTTTTTTACTAAAAAAAATTTACTAATTTTTAATATTTAAAAAAAAAATGTACTTTTAAAAAAATTATATCTATGTTAGTTTCTAAGACATAAATCTAATCTCCTTACTTTCTTAATTTTTGTTATATTGCAAATAAAATACTTTGTAGCTAAACAAAAAACTGTAGAACTGATTTTGCAAAAGTTATCTAAAGCCAAAGTTTTTGATAGAACATGAAAAAAGCCGCCATCTTGATTTTATGATGTGACACCGACAATCCTCCTTGAATTGAAGGCAAATACCCGGTGACTTAAAATTGTGGCATCTATTACCAATCAATTTATCATTGATCATTTTAAGAAAATCTTCCACAAATATCCGACGGGATACCAAGGGCCTCTCAACCAAACCTTCTATTTGAAATTTTTCAAGAACTATTAACCCAATTTCATTGAGAATTTAATCACGCAGTCGGGTGCACATGTGGAGATAACCGAGGGCCGAAAATAAAGACAAAAAAGACATAAAAGGGTCCCCTAAAAAACAAGAAATGAAAACTGCTGATTGATTTATAAGGGTAGGATTCTCACTAAATTGGCCAGATATCAAATGTGTATGTACAGACGCTTGCAACAATATGTCGCAAAATTTTCCCTAGATCTGACCAATAATTACACGATATAATCAAAGATCTGACGCACTTTTAACAATTTGGCACCAAGGCGGGTTCATAAATTATGAAAAAACTTTTGGTAATATTTGATTTCAGATTGGAAAGGCGGCCTGATTGAATTGAAAACTTACCTGTGAATTTCTGCCTAAACTTGGATAACCCCAACTGCAAAAAATATTGAAAATTCTTTTTTCTCGCACAGTAAGCCGAACATTAGAGAAAGAGAGACCGATATTAAAATTTTCGTTTAAGTTCTTAACAAAGGATCTGCAGCTCCCCCAAAACAGTTGCAATACTGCCGTGTTAATTTAACCCTACGGCCCGGGCGCTGGGTCTATAAGACCCGAGCTGTCATAAATCGCTCGGGTTTCGTCGGCGCATGGCGTGTTTTAATACCTTCCTAGAATGTGACCTAGTGTGCTTCTGAGAAAGAACGAGTTAATTCGTGTATTGGTTTTTCAAATATTAAAGTCTGTGAGACCCAGCGCCCGGCTTAAGGTTACTTTGTGCAGCACGAATTGATGTATAAATAATATCCTTGGCGGCACTGCTTGAAGACAAACATCCCAAGGGGACGAGGAGAAAAGGTTGCCGGAATACAACCTGGAAGGAATAAACAATGTTATTTCTTTAAAAAAAGCCGAAATAAAGAAGGTATTTTTGTCAAAAAAATAAAAAATTTGTGTGCCTTTTTCATTTGGAAGCTTGGCGCATAAAATGTTTCAATACTGCTAAAAACCAGTAAATATATTTTGTTTCATTTAAGAAACTACTTTTAAATAAATGGATCCATGACGGATCTGACACCATCCTAGCTAGCCTATTAGCATACTTCAAGTGATACCATGATATATCAGCCTTGAAAACAGTTTTTTGCAGAAAGTAACTACGAAGTTTTTGGTTAAAACACAAATAATTGAGTAAAATGAAGTCTACATTCCAAAAACCGTTAAAAAATTAGCATTTTTAAAAATGTTTAATTGTCAAAAATATGTCATTAGCATTAATGGATTTTGACCAAAGTCTATTTTTCTATAGTTATTCGTAATAATAACTTTTGTGTTATTGATTGCAGTTTTATGTTTTTTTTTTGTTTTAATTGGGCACCAGTTAATTATACTAAAAGAGTCAATTACACTAAATAAATAAAAATTGCAAAAAAAAAGAATGCAGGTTTTCGCCTAACAATATATTAAACATAAAAAACAACGCTGACAGAAAAATTTAAAAAATTAACTCAATCTAACAATCCTTAATTCAAAGTCTTCCAGTGCTGATTGCTAGAAAATTTTGGATACTGGTGGGAATAAAGAGTTCAATGAAAAAGGAACAGCTATGAATAATTGGTGTTTAAGTATATATATATATATATATATATATATATATATATATATATATATATATATATATATATATTTATCGATTTCACAACGTTCTACGTCTTCCGATACCCAATCTCCACTCGTTTCTGTTTGCCAATAATTCATCATCTGGGCCCTTCTTATTTCACTGTCTATTCCTTCTCTCCAGCTTCTCCTTGGCCGTCCTCGTTTTCTTCGGCCAGTTGGTTTCCATTGTAGTATTTGTTTAGGTAGTATTTCATCATTCATTCTTCGTACATGTCCGTACCACACCAGTTGTTTTGTTCTTATATCATTCACTAAAGTACGTTCACCCACTGTTATAATTTATCTTATTCTTTGATTTGTAACTCTTTCCCTTTTTGATTTCCCTGCTGCTCTTCTCCAATAGTCCATCTCCGTAGCGGAAAACATTTTTTCTGTTCTATCCTTGATTGGCCATACTTTTGAGCCGCATGTAATAATACTTTTTACAATGGTGTTATATATAAGCTTTTTGTTATGTTTTGATATACTTTGGTCCCAAATCATTTCATTTAATAAAGTTATTGCTTTTCTTCCTTGTACGTTTCGATCTTTTATAGCTTTGTCTAGTATTCCGTCAGCTGTAATTTTTAGACCTGAGTATTTATAGTCATCACAGGACTGAATTCGCTGCCCGGTCTTATTGAGATTAACCTCTAGTCCCCACTTATTGTACTCTTGTATTAGTTTTCGTGTCATATATTCGAGGTCATCATAATCCTGAGCCACTACTATCTGATCATCGGCGAAACATAAAGTATACAAGTAGGTTTCGTCCAACGGAACTCCCATGTTTTGACATTTTCTCTTCCATACTTGAAGGACTTGTTCCAAGTATATCTTGAAGAGCGTAGGCGAGATACAGCAACCTTGTTTAAGACCTTTATTGAAAGCCTTTGGTTAGTTTTGCTTTTATTTTAACTTTTGCCTTACTATTGCGGTATAAATCTTTGATGGCCTTAATTAGTTGTACGCTTATGTTTGTGTTTTCCAACGCTTTCCAAAGTAGATTTAGTGGTATACTATGTGGTGTGTAAGTCCGGTTTTTAAAATTTTGGGAATGGCAACAAGAATTTCCGGTCCTCGTTTCATACCATATTTCAAGAATTATAATCGAAAGTTATAACAAATTAGATTTTGTTTGTCCAATTTTTATAGTTTACTTGTTAAACGTCATACCTCCTAGTACCGCCAGCTCCCCAAATTTTTTATGGTTAAAAATTCCTATTTACAATCAAGGGTCAAAGCTAGTCCGCTGAGAATTGATAGCAAGATCACAAAAATGTCTTTCTTGCTAACAAAATCGACATGTCCGAGGATTAAAAATAATTATCATAACAAAAACATTTCATGTAAAAAAAGCCAATTACGCGAAAATAGTATTCCGTAAAAAGAATTGGGGTAAAAGTAAAGCCAAGTTCTCCAATACAAATTTCAAAATGAAAGGTTCTTACAAGTTTGGAAATGTTTTCTAAACTTTGCTATTAAAGCCAAACTTCTTTATGTTCAATTTAGCACAGTGCCTAAGAGTTATTTGCAGCCGTAATCGCCAAGTTTATAAAAACATTTTCAAACTAATAAGAACCTTTCATTTTGAAAGTTGTATTGGAGAACTTGTTTTTACTTTTATCCCAATTCTTTTTACGGAATACTATTTCCGCATACTTGGCTTTTTTTACATGAAATGTTTTTGTTATGATTTAACTTCTTTTTTAAAGAAATTGGATAATATTTAATTTTTAAAGTAGTAAAATATGCGAAAACTTTTGCAAAGCCTTATTTAAAATTTTGAGGTTTTTAAATTTTTCTCCATGGCTTTATCATGGTTCCTATCAGTCTTCCAAAGCTCAGCTCTCTAACGTTTCTGGAAGTGGACAATGCTACTTTTACATAACTTTACATGTATAGAAGAGGAAAGTAAATGAAAATTTTCCTGTTTTTAAATTTTTTCCTATAGTTTTATTTTAGTTCCTATCAGTCTTCCAAAGCTCAGCTCTCTAGCGTTTCTCGAAGTGGGAATGTTAATTTTACATTTATACGGGAGAAAAGTAAATGAAAATTTTGGGGTTTTTCAATTTTTTCTTATGGTTTTATCATAGTTCCTATCAGCCTTCCAAAGCTCAGCTCTCTAGCGTTTCTAGAGGTGGGAAATGTTACTTTTATATAAATTTACATTTATATGGGAGGGAAGTAAATTAAAATTATGGTGTTTTTAAATTTTTTCCTACAGTTTTATCATATTGCCTTTCAGTCTTAAAACGCTCAGCTCTCTAACGTTTCTGGAAGTGGACAGTGTTAATTTTACAAAACTTTACATTTATAGGGGAGGGAAGTAAATTATAATTTTGGGGTGTTTTAATTTTTTTCTATAGTTTTATCATAGTTACTATCGGCCTTCCAAAGCTCAGCTTTCTAGCGTGTCTGGAAGTGGGCAATGTTACTTTTACATTACTTTACATTTATAGAAAGGGAAGTAAATTATAAGTTTGGGATTTTTAAATTTTTTTCCATAGTTTTATCATAGTTCCTATGAGTCTGCCAAAGCTCAGCTCTCTAGCATTTCTTTTACATAACTTTACATGTATAGGGGAGGGGAGTAAATTAGAATTTCGGGGTTTTTTGATTTTTTCCAGGGGTTTGGTCATAATTTCTATCAGTGTGCCAAATTTCAGCTTTGTAGCATGTCTGGAAGTACAGTAGAATTTTGATGATCTACACATGAGTGAGTTAGTGAGTGAGTGAGTGGCAATTTCGACGTTTTTTGAAATTTTGTAACTACTTTATTACTTTATGGAATTCCATGAATTTGGACGGGTGGTTAACTCCATGAAGATCTACGACTGTGCAAAGTTTGAGATTCATAGCTCATTCCGAAGAAGAGTTTTAGATAGGTCAAATATCGGCTGAAATGTTTCAAGAAAAGATAGTACGGCGCGCGAACTTGGCGAGGCACTGCCGTGTCCTTAGATTTTAAATACTCTAAATGGCTTATTACGTTTTCGCTGGGCGAGCCTGTATATTCTTCCTTTTTTTCCTAGATTGTATTTTATTCTAACTTCTGCTGTACCCGTATAGGAAGCTTTTTAGTATGGGGGTGTGATGGAGGTGGATATGACTGGGAATTAAATGCCCATTGTTTTTCTTATAAGTAGGTTAATGTATTATTTTTATACTCTTGGGGGATTGATCCTTTTGATCTACCTATCTACGCTATAACTCCATGGTAGCTATTCCCATTGAACGATGTAATAGTTCCCATCACATGCTTTCGCCAATAGCAATAAGCTTTATATTAGCTCCGAGCCGTCACTTGCTATGCGAAAAGACCTCCATTGCGCAAGCTTCTCCTAAGATTCGACCGAAAAACGTTCAGTCGGTAAAGGGCAGGAGAACAGATTTCGCTTCAAACGCGTAAAATTCACTAACTCTGAAGAGCGGGCGACTCTGCCATTGGTCGAGACAAGTCATTTCGCACAACACGCGAACGCTCAGAGTTTGCTATTGGTCAAAGCGTGTGATGTGGATGGTCACATTGTTCAAGTCCCAGAATAGCTACCTAGAACTGAATTTTTATAAATCCTAGATAACAATATTATTACCTAATTGGTTGGGGAAGGTTTTAAATTCACCAGCAACGTTTATTTAGCTATGAAGCTTAACTTATGCCACCATTTATTTTGATTATCTCCTTAATACAATCCCCCTTCTGTTTTTGAACCAATTTCTATCATTCGATTTGGGATTCGATCTCTATTTCCTGTTTTGGCACCCACCCCCCTCTTTTCCTCGCTTTCCACACCTCCTCCCTCGATTTTACACCCTCCATCGCAACTCAAATTGACTTTAAATTTGACTTTATCGAATTGGGGAGACACATTAATTTTTATTTGGCTATGAGAATTGACTCTACGGCTGGGGGAATTTAAATTTTTTTGACTTTTTTAGAAGCTAACTCTCCGAATAACAGTCCATTAAACTGGACATTTTTCGTGATTGAGGAAAAGGTGGATAGGTATCTATCAGTATTAAAGTGACTATAAAATGGTAAACGATCGAGGGTGCATAGTTTTAGCGTCTATTACAGTGCAAATTAAAAAATACTGCCCCAAGAATTAACAAAACGTTTTTTTGAAATCAATGAAGCTTTGCGATTATTCAATATACGTTGGCGATCTTTTTTTAATCATACCAAATTGTTCGTAATAGTTCGTCAGATATTTTTCCTGTCCTTTAGTTGACCATTTCTCTTTTCCTGGACTTTTGTCGATTTTAAACATTACATTTTTATAATGAACCAGAATTTAGTATAAAACATTAATTTCTTGATAATGTTAACCGATTCATTCTGAAATCTAAAATTTTTAAGTTTATTTATAAAGTCCCTGAGTCAAATAACAATATGCGTACCATATGAAAAATTCACTTTTTTGGTTTATAATTTGAAAATCAAATCAAATCAAATAAGCTTTATTGTTCACAAAACGGAGTTTTTATTAACAAAGCACAGTTAAAGCCATCAATTAAAAAATAAAATTATAAGTTATGAATTAGGCCATACAGTATTTAAAAAAAACAGTCAATTAAGAAAATAGATGAAAAGAACAAACAAAACAATAAATTGCCAGTTTGGTAAAAATTTTAAATAAGTAAACACATAGACATAAAACGGTATTAAAAGATAAAAATAAATAAAAAACATCAAATTGATTTAAAAAAATTGAAATATGTAAGTATACGTATAAATATTGTTACGGGTTCACAACGACAAATTAAAACTCGCAATTGTTGAAAACGATACGTCAATTTATTTCGACAAATTATGTACAAAAACACGCACTTAAACTTACTAATAACTTGCTAATAATTCACTACGTTAATACGCGTTAACATCTAGCGATCACTACCATTGGTTATCTCTGACTGCCCCATGCACGACGTCCGGCCCTATATATAACAAGCTGCCTACTATTCGAGAATTTTCCATCCTTGTTCGATTCGGAATCATTCCGCCCTTTTCTAGAACCGGACCGTTCGCATACCAGTTTGTCACAGATAACGCAACTAAAACCTAGATTAAGAATATAACCATAAAATACGTCAACCTAATACTACACTAAACCTAAATAAATTCTAACTATAAAATTTAAATAACTTAAATTTGTAACACTACCCTCCTCTTCATGTTTGATCGTCTCGATTAACATTTCCCAGGTAAGGTTTTAGTCTGTCTAGATGAACAACTTTCATCTTGGACTTCGGGCTTTTCTGGATTCGGTAGACTACATCATTAATTCTCTTAACAACTTTATAAGGCCCTTCCCATGGTGGTGTCAACTTAGGTGATCTTCCTTTCTTGCGTTGAGGATTGTATAGCCAGACTTGATCATTCTCTTTGAACCCTGAAGAATTTGCTTTCAGGTCATATCTCGCTTTCATGCGGTCACTGGCTATTTCTATTCGCTCTCTAACCACTTCATGGATATCGTGCAGCTTTTGCCTTAAACGTTCGACATAGTCATTAACCTCTAAGTGTTCTTCTTCAGGTGAACCAAACATGATATCACATGGTAAACGCAGTTCTCTACCAAACAGGATACTAGATGGAGTAGCTCCTGTCGTATTGTGAATGGCGGTTCTATAGGCCATCAAAAACAATGGAATATATTGGTCCCAATCTGTTTGGTGCTCATCAACAACTTTGCACAGATGCTTTTCTATTGTTTTATTAAATCTTTCAACCATGCCATCTGACTGCGGATGTAAAGCCGTAGTCCGTGTTTTATGTATTCCTAAAAGGTCACAGAGATTCTGGAAGAGCTTTGATTCAAAGTTTCTTCCTTGATCTGAATGTAGTTCCAAAGGAATGCCAAATCGGCTGAAAACAT
Organism: Aspidapion aeneum; assembly: GCA_963576565.1. Taxonomy (NCBI): domain Eukaryota; kingdom Metazoa; phylum Arthropoda; class Insecta; order Coleoptera; family Brentidae; genus Aspidapion; species Aspidapion aeneum. The sequence continues at coordinate 43,600,461 of OY755044.1, forward strand.
CATTTACCAGAACTTCTGCAACTGTAGCGGCCTCTTGGTTAGGCAAAGCAAAAACTTCTGGCCATTTGCTAAAGTAATCCATGACAACAAGGATGTATTTGTTGCCCTTTTTAGTTTCTGGAAATGGTCCGGCCACATCAATTGTTTCATTTGTCCTCTGGATCTTGTTTTGGGACCTTGGCTGGCTGCACAAGTCGAACATCGGCGGCACCAGTTTTTCACATCTTGAAAGTAATTGACCCAATAAAATCGGTTTCGAATTTTGTCCATGGTTTTATTTATGCCTAGGTGCGCGCCTGATTTTCCACCATGGCATTCGGCCATTATATTGTCTACCATGCTCCTAGGAACCACTACTTGATTAACCACAGTAAGGCCATCGGCACTTTCCCAGGCACGTTTAAGGATGTTTTCCTCTACTATCAGTGAATCCCATTGTGCCTGTTGATGCAAGCAATGAATTTCCTATTTTCATTTTCTTTTCCTTTTTTGCGCGTTTAAAATAATTTAAATTTTCGCGCTCTAAAATATGCATATGGGTTTTCACGGCACCGCACACGTGGAGGACAAGCAGCCCCACGATGAGTGCGCAAAGAACCACCGTCACAACAAGACACTAGAAAAATCACGTTCCCGAAAAAGTGAATTTTGAGGTGAAAAACTGGACGTTTAAACGTTGACTGGAGCCGCAAGAGAGTCCGAGGTAGGTGCCTTTTCATATAAAATTCCATATGTATCGTAACTTTCCATTTACTATCGTCAATACCGACAATTATTTTTAAATGTGCTTGTAAAGCCAAACCGGCGACCTGTCGAAGGAAATTCCATTATTTTTCACCACTTGCACGCACATTTAATGGTCCTTCTCTCCAAATTAATAGTTTTCCAAACTACCTAGGCTCCTGTGGTTCACCAATTTCCTACAAAAATTCCAAATTTCCATATATTTTCAAAATTTCATTTCCAAAAGTGAGTCGGCTTATCGGTTATCACGCCATTGATTCACACCGGTTGGACATATTTTCCTAAAAGTTGACCGAAGTTTTCATTACGTTTCAAAAATAGCTATAGCCAATGCACATATTTCGTATAGTTTACTAGTTCATCAAAGAAAGTTGATCGCTTTGTTCATTACATTTTCAGTAAAAGTGGCGTCAATACGCCGAAAGTGAAATTTTAAGGCGGTTCTTCCATCTACTTTTTTTTAATTATCGATTTTACAGGTGTCGCGTTAACGCGCAGGTGCAAGTGTCGCCGTCACCAGGGTCATCCCGCGCGTTGTTTCTTCGAATACCGACGTTTCTTAGAAACTTTCAGACGGGACCGCTAGTCGTATGCACAGAGTGTGCGATTTGGAATCGAGAGGTGCGGGGTTCAATCCTTGGTGAGACATAAAAGTTTTTTTTTAAGGATATGTTCAAATAATAACATACAGAAAAACTTACAAACATTTCATTTCAAAATTTTCGAAAAAAGTTAATAAAACTAAAATAATAAAATTGTTTAATTTTTGCTAAAATTCGGGTATATTTTAAGCTATATTTTAAGCATTTTTTTGGGTAATTTTAAAAACAAATTAATTTTCAAAAACAAAAATGTCTACGCAAAAACAGAAAAAACTTTGCGACAAAAGGCTTTTGAGCTTCAACCAAATGGCGAAAGCTCACGAGGTAGCTTTGAAAGCGAACTCGGATACAGCGTTTCACTTTTTGTTTAAATCCAGATATGAAGACGTCGAAGAATGTCATGCTCAATTCTATAATTTTCATAACCAAATTATTGGCTCTCTCGAAGAGTTTAAACTTTCATTTGACGAGCAGGATAAAACTAGAAAAGACTTTGACAACTTTTATTATAAATGTAAGGGTATTTACTACGACCTTTTTAGGGCCAACCCTGTCAATTACGTAGGCAACCCTAACCAACAAAATATTGTTCAGAGGTCAAATACAAGATCATTTCCACAACCAAGGTTGCCAATTTTCGATGGTAATTATAAAAGCTGGCAACACTGGTTTGACTTATTTAAAGTCATGCTACATCAAATTTCTGATTTAAGTGATATAGAGAAATTTCAACACTTGCGGAGTTCTGTTCTGAATGAAGCCCTTTCTCTAGTAAAAACCATTCCCCTCGCAGATAGCAATTATCACATTGCGTATGAAACCTTAGTAAAGAGGTATCAAAATAAACGAATTATTGCTACTACCGCTTTGAATGCTATTAACTTTCTTTCAACTAAATCCAGTTCTGGGAAAGAATTACGTTCCATGTTGGATACATTTTCTGAGAATCTAGCCATCTTAAATGAGCTTGGTTTTCCTACAAAAGAATGGGACTTTCTTACTTTTAACATGATGGTCTCAAAACTTGAAGTCAAGATGAGGACTGATTTCGAACTTTACTATAGTAGAGAGAAAAACAATTCAGAAATTCCGTCCTACACTGATCTTTACACGTTTATAGAAAATCATTGCGTTGCGCTCGAATCTGTAGTGCAAATGACCAGTTTTAGTAGGCAAAATCAAACCCCTAGACAACCTCAAACTACGCGTAGTTCTCAACAGAACAGTTTTCAGAGAAACAGTTTTAATAATTTTAATTCACCTTCTGCTTTCAATACAACTATTTCAAATCAAAGTTCAAATTCAAGAAATCAACAAAATACTTTACAAAATAGCAATCAACGCAGCAACCCTCAAATACAAAATAATCAGAACAGAACTTTTAATCCAAAAATAAAATGTTACCTATGTTCTTCGAATCACGCATTATCGAAATGTATCGAATTTCAAAACAAAAGTCCACAGGAAAGGATGGGTTATGTTCGGCAGGTGAATCTATGTCAAAATTGCTTACATTTTGCTCACCAGACCGTGAATTGCCCCTCCTCCTACAACTGCTTTACGTGTGGAGCTAGGCACCACAGTCTTCTTCACGTTCCACAACCAGTAGCGCCCTCTGTGAGTGTTAATTCTTATCCTCCAGAGAACGTTAATATTCCACTTTCCAATTCCAATAGCACCCCTATGTCAGGAAGCCATTCCACAAACTGTCATGCGACAATGATTTCCAAAAATTCCACTTTTCTACTTTCTACCGTTGTAGCTGACATGTTAGACTCAAGGGGACATTACCAACCAGTTCGTATCTTACTCGATTCTGCCTCAGAGGCAAACTTTATTTCAGAAAAATGTCTAAATCGTTTAGGTCTTTCGAAAAGCTTCTTTTCTACTTCTATTCAAGGCTTAAATCAAATGACATCTTCCAATACCAAAGGTAAGACGAAATGTCTTATCAAACCTCAAGGTCAAGCGGGACCTACCTTTGATTTTGAGGCTTTAGTACTTCCAAAACTTTGTACAGAGATTCCTTCTTGCGCTGTCGACTCGAGCAAGTGGAATCACATTCGCAATATCAAACTTTCTGATCAAAACTTCCATATACCAAGTTCCATTGATGTCCTAGTAGGTTGTGAACTTTTTCCGCATCTCTTACAAGAGGGATTTGTCCACGGAGAGCGTGGACAACCTAGTGCTTTTAATAGCATCTTTGGCTATGTGCTGATTGGTAAAGTTGAAACTTCAAAGCAACAAAATCCACAATCACTCATAAGCTGTTACACTTCCATCGAACCATCTCTGGATATCTGCCTAGAGCGCTTCTGGGAGATAAAGCAGGTTCCACATAAGGTTCATCACAGTCCTGAGGATATTATGTGCGAAAAATTATTTTCACAATCAGTTTCACGCAACGAATCAGGTAGATTCGTCGTTCCATTACCTTTCATAAACTTAGAACCCCAGTTGGGTGACACCTATCCAATCGCTTTCAAACGTTTCAAGCTTCAGGAAGCTAGACTTCTCAAAGACTCAGCTAATTATCAAGCTTACAAAGATTTTATGCAAGATTATTTAGACACTGGTCACATGATACCTATTCCTACGCCTATATCTAAAGATGTCTTGGATAATTCCTACTTTATTATCATCACAGTGTCTGGAACACTGGGAAGATAAGAGTGGTCTTTGATAGGTCTCAACGTAGTCCCAGAGGTGTCTCACTCAACGAGACGTTGTGCGCAGGTCCTAAACTGCAAAATGATGTCCGTGAAATTCTACTTAATTTTCGAATTCATGCTGTAGCCTTTGTTACTGACATAGTAAAAATGTTCCGACAGATTTTAATTATTCCTGAGCACACGCGTTATCAAAATATTCTATGGGGATGATCCTGTCCAAACCTACTCCTTAAGAACAGTTGTTTATGGACTTAAGTCATCACCTTACTTAGCTATTCGTACTATACAAGAACTAGCTAAACTTGAGTATGAAAGGTATCCTAATGCTTCCAAGGTGCTTCTTAAAGACATTTACGTCGACGACGTGCTCACTGGGCAGGATTCTGTGGCCCCTGCCAAAGAACTTCAGTCGGAGTTAATCTCCCTGTTGCGCCTAGGAGGGTTTGAACTTAAAAAATGGGCGAGCAACAGTCCGGAACTTCTCTCCTCATTCTCAGAATCAGAAACACAAATGTCAATTCGTTTCGACAAATCCGAACCTAATTTTGTAAAAATATTAGTTCTCCAATGGAATCCTATCTCAGATTCGTTTACCTACTTGGTCGTACCAGAAGATAAACCATGCACCAAGCGAGGTATCTTATCTCAAATCATGAAAATTTTTGATCCCTTAGGTTTCTGTTCTCCCGTTTCTTTACTTGCTAAGCATCTCAGGCAAGATCTGTGGAAGGAGAAGCTGGACTGGGATTCTCAGCCTCCTCCGCATATCGTAAATGTTTGGAATCAATTTCGAACCGAACTTCCAAATCTTTCAAATATTCATTTACCTAGACGCCTTTCCATTGATCAACCACGTAGCATTGAACTTCACGGCTTTTCAGACGCCTCTATGATAGGTTACGCGGCTACGATCTATTTCAGAATGGAGTCAGTTTCCGGAGAAATCCATACCTTTCTTGTAATGGCCAAATCTAAAGTCGCACCAGTGAAAACAGTCAGTCTTCCGCGACTGGAGCTTCTTGGTGCCACTTTACTTTGCGACCTAATTTCCTTTATTCACTTATTCAGATATTCTTAACTTCAACCAAATCTGTGCATGGTGTGATTCCCAAGTGGTTCTATGCTGGTTGGCGGCTTCACCTCACAGGTTTAAAACGTTTGTGGCAAACCGTATCTGTCACATTCAAGAAACCATTTCTCCTACGGCCTGGAAATATATTCCATCAGCGCTAAATCCAGCCGACTGTGCTTCGCGCGGTCTTATGCCTAATCAACTTGTCAAACATGACTTGTATTGGGAAGGTCCTTGTTTTCTTAGGCTACCAAAAGAGAGCTGGCCTGATGATTTTCGCTGTCCAGACCCTCCGGAAAACGAGGTTATTCTGGAAGAACGCAAATCAGTATTTCAAACATGCACAGTTGAACCACACATGCTTGATACTTTTTTTTATTTCTCGTTACTCTTCCCTAGAGAAAATTCAACGCATAATTTCCTATATTTTTCGCCTTACCGAAAAAAAATCTAAATATCCTAACGAAAATATTACCGAAGTAGAACTTCAACATTCTCTTATTGTTCTCGTTCGGCATGTTCAACGTTCCATCTTTGCTGATCTCATTTCACGTTTGAATGACGCAAAGCTACTTCCTAAACAATTTCGTAAACTTTCACTTTTTCTAGATACACAAGGCTGCTTAAGAGTGGGGGGTCGATTACCACATTCTTCCGAACTCTCTTATTCAGCAAAACACCCTTTACTTTTACCACGTTCTCGCCGTCTTACTCAACTTGTCATTGAGTACACTCACAAAAGGTACTGTCATCCCGGTCAAAAAACGTTGCATTACCTCTTGAGACAACAATTTTGGATCCTTTCCCCTCGCTATGCAATCGAGAGCGTAACTTCTCATTGCATTTTATGCTATCGATTAAATCCTAAACCTTCCGTACAAATCATGGGCAACTTGCCTGCTCAACGCATCTCTCAAGTAAAAGCATTTTCACATGTTGCCATAGATTATTGTGGTCCCTTTCCAATTACAATGGGAAACTACCGAGGTGCAAAGGTATCCAAAGGTTATATCCTTGTCTTAGTCTGCTCCGCAACAAAGGCAGTTCACCTAGAACTTACCTCCGATATTTCCACCCCTACCTTTCTTGTGGCTTTTAAGAGATTTGTGGCAAGAAGAGGAAGAATCTCTGACATTTACTCAGATTGTGGTAGCGCGTTCTTGGGAGCTGATCGTTTACTCAAACAGTACTCCCAGGAAGCATGTCACAGTCCATAAATTACCTGGCATTTTTCAAGTCCTGGTAGTCCGCACCTAAACGGACTAGCCGAGGCAGGAGTTAAATCCACCAAGGCAAATTTGAAACGTGTAATAGGTGAGCAACGGTTAACCTATGAAGAGTTTTTTACTTTTTTGTGTCAGGTCGAATCCATACTAAACAGCCGGCCTCTGTATGCCCAAAGTATGAATCCGAATGACTTTCTTCCACTGACCCCTGGTCATTTTCTTACCCTGGAACCGTTGAATTCCGCACCAGAACCCGATTTTTCTGATTCCAAGTTGAACACCCTGTCCCGCTGGCAGCTGGTGCAAAGGCTCCAGTCCGATTTTTGGAAACGCTGGAACTTGGAGTACCTAAACACCTTGCAACAGCGTTCTAAATGGACAAAGGCTTCTAACAATATTAAACTAAATACTTTAGTCGTGGTAAAGAATGAACAAAAACCGCCATTGCAATGGGCTGTTGGGCGAATTGTCGACGTGCACCCTGGCTCAGACGGTCATATTCGTGTTGTGACCGTTAAAACAGCTACAGGAACATATCGTCGACCAGTAGTGAAACTATGTCCTTTGCCTATGCCCGACGCATAAGGCAAAATTTTCTTTTTCTTTCTTAATTTTTTCTAAGTATTTTTTTCTTTTCTTTTAATTTTAATTTACATGCATAATTTAATGCATATTTGGGTTAATGTTAAATTGTATCGTTTAATCGCTAATAGGCGAATATTATTTAATTTTTTTTCCTTTCCTTTTCTTAACTGAGTAAAAACACACGTGTTTTGGCGGCCGGAAAATGTTGGTGCAAGCAATGAATTTCCTATTTTCATTTTCTTTTCCTTTTTTGCGCGTTTAAAATAATTTAAATTTTCGCGCTCTAAAATATGCATATGGGTTTTCACGGCACCGCACACGTGGAGGACAAGCAGCGCCACGATGAGTGCGCTAAGAACCACCGTCACAACAAGACACTAGAAAAATCACGTTCCCGAAAAAGTGAATTTTGAGGTGAAAAACTGGACGTTTAAACGTTGACTGGAGCCGCAAGAGAGTCCGAGGTAGGTGCCTTTTCATATAAAATTCCATATGTATCGTAACTTTCCATTTACTATCGTCAATACCAACAATTATTTTTAAATGTGCTTGTAAAGCCAAACCGGCGACCTGTCAAAGGAAATTCCATTATTTTTCACCACTTGCACGCACAGTGCCCACAGTGATTTGAATATCACCCCTTGGTTTGCGATATCTTGCCATGATGGTCGTGGCTTATTCTCTTCTTTCAATCGCAAGATAGGTCCTACATCTTTGTCGTTAAGTTGTGTGGTTCTAATCGAAGCCGACATCCATTCTTCATCTGGTTCTAACGTTATCTGGCGCACGTAGGTAATTCCTTCTTTCTGGTCAATTTTCCTGCAATGTTTACAATCCTCAGGGCAAGGTCTTCTGGACAATGCATCCGCATTATTATGCACCCTTCCCGCTCGGTGCTTAATTTGATAATGGTATTGTTGTAGCTTTTCTATCTATCTCGCGACTTGCCCCTCAGGTTGTTTCATTTTCATGAGCCACTGTAACGCAGCATGATCCGTTCTAATCAGAAACTCGTCCATAGAGATATTTGTGAAAGTGATCTACGGATTTAATGATGGCTAGGAGCTCCTTTCTGGTAACACAATAATTTCTCTCTGGTTTGGATAGCTTTTTGCTGAAAAATTCGATGACCCGTTCTTCTCCATCTTGTACTTGGGAGAGTACTGCTCCTATGCCATCGTTGCTCGCATCAGTATCTAATATGAATTTACCTTTGGGAATGGGATATGCAAGAATCGGACTAGAACATAATGCTGCTTTTAGTCTTCTAAATGCTTGGTCACATTCGGTATTCCATTTGTAAGAAGCTTTATCTTCTGTAAGTCTATGTAATGGAGACGCTATTTTGGCGAATCCTTCTACAAATCGTCTGTAGTATGTACACAGACCCAAAAAGCTTCTCAATTCATGTTTGTCACGAGGTTGAGGCCATTCTTTTATTGCTTGTAACTTTTTTTCGTCGGTATGGATGCCTTCTCGGGAAACGACGTGACCCAAGAACTCAACTTTTTCTTGGAATTGAAAACACTTCTTTGAGTTTAGTTTAAGATTTGCGTTCCTGATTCTTGAAAATACTTCTCGTAAATTGTCTAGATGATCTTCAAATGATTTTCCCATTACTATGACATCATCCAAATAGACTATAGCAGGTTTTCCAAGTAAGGCCTCGTAGAACGACTTCCATTAGTCTTTCAAATGTAGCTGGGGCATTGCGTAGGCCAAATGGCATCACATTAAACTGATAAAGTCCACTTCAAGCAGAGAATGCAGTCTTCTCTTTATGTCTTTCAAAGATTCATACATGCCAATACCCACTTTTCAGGTCAAGAGTAAAAAACCAATATGATCCTGCCAATGTTGTTAATGTGTCATCTATTCTTAGCAGTGTGTAACTATCTTTCTTGGTCACATCGTTAAGTTTCCTGTAATCGACACACAATCTAATACTTCAATCCTTTTTAGTGATCAACACCACAGGAGATGACCAAGGACTTGATGACTCTTCAATAACACCGTCGCTGAGTATTTTATTAATGAGATTGTGAACTTCTTCTTGTTTGGCCAATGGTAGTCTTCTTGGGGGCTATCTTATCGGTTGGGCATCGCCAGTGTTGATGGAATGTTGAATAAGGTTTGTGCGTCCCGAACTACTCTTAGTTTCAAAGATATTACTTTGTTCTTCTATAAACTCTCTCGCTTTACGAAATTCTTCTGGAGTGAGATGTTGCCAAGTTGACTGAAATTGCTGAAGTACCTCCGTTGGTAACTTACTTTTATCCTCCGAAGTTGGCTCTTCACATCTTGTTACTTTCTGGACTGGCTCAAATAATGCTACCACCTCCCCCCTATTAATTTTGACACTATTTGGGAAGATATTGGCGACTCTAATCGGGATGTCTTTATCGGTTTTAACTAGTGACTTTGCAACGACGTAGGTGTTGGGTAATGTCTGTTGGCTTATGAGTCCGACGCAGCTTGATGTTTTACTTTCTAGCCTCCCAAAAATGATGGTCTCACTGTTACCGACCAGTCTTGTTGTACTTACTGCCACGACCTTTATTGGTTCTTTATTGAAGTGACTATTTGACAAAATGAACTCTTCATTCCCAAATCCTAGGGTATTAAGTTTATTATCAAACGCAAATCCATGTTTACTTATCAAGTCCATTCCCAAAATAAATTCGTCTTCTATTTCGGCAACCAATACAGTGTGGCGAATCTTTAATCTTCCCAGCTGTAGGTCTATGTCTGTCTGCCCCAACACGTCGGCGGATTCTCCAGTCACAGTCTTAAGTGTTATTTTCTTTTCTGTTGGTCGAATTTTATATCTCGTCGCAATTTTGAACTTAAGCAATGATATGGCAGCACCAGTGTCTACTGTTATGTTAACTTGTCTTCCATTTATAAGTCCGTCGATGTTAAGACTGTCAGCAGTATGTTTTAAGCTCTTAATTGAATAAATTTTGGGGGCTACATTCCTTTTAGCCAACACCCGCCCCTCTGCGTTGACCTCATGTCCATTGCTCATTTCTTCTCCCTCCTGAATTGAAACAGCTCTTACTTTTGGCCTGGATATTTTGTTTGATGATTCGATTTCAAGGGCTCGAATCAACACTTTACTGCTATTATGGAAGCGTTCTCGACGAAGTAACTTTGCTAATTCCGAGTCTCGTAACCCGTTAATAAAGCGATCTACCGTGAAGGGATCTCTGTAATTTTCTGGCATTTCTGGGTAAGCTAAATACATCAGCCTCCTAATATCTGCTTCATACTCTTGCAATGATTCTCCTGCTCTTTGTTGACGAATATTTAATGCTGACCAATGTAAATTTCGCAAGTGTTCGTCTCCATACCTTCTTTCTAACGCTGCCACTAAAGCGTTATAATTCTGTTTTTGTTCGACTGGAATGGACCGTAAAAGTCCCAGAGCAGGTTCTCGTAGAGCTACTAACAATGCTCTAGCTTTTTCCTCATCATCCCAACCATTTGCAGCAGCGGCAGCTTCAAACTGTTGTTTGTAAGTAGACCAGGAAGACGTACCATCGAAATTTGGAGGCTTAATGTTTTGGTTGGAATTCACAACACATCCCTGAGCTTTCATTTTGTTGTGTTCTTTTTGGAGCTGTATAAGCTGTTTTGACACGTCCTGGAATTTTTCTTCCATGGTTTGAAAAACTTCTTCCCTAACATTCTGTACCGTTTCTTCAACATTATGTACCTTTTCTTCTACATTCTGCAATTTATTTTGTACCTTTTGTTCCACACTATGCATTATTTGAGTTATTTCTTCCTTAAGATCTTCGGTTGCAGTCTTAAACTCTTCTCTCAGCTGTTCGGAGTTGCTCTTTATTTGGTCAAAGTTTTCCTGCATGTCGTTCTGGTTTTGTTCCATGGACTGCTTCATGTCGTCCATGGTCCGTTTCATATTGCCCTGGTTTTGTTCAATGTTCTGTCTTATATCGTTCTGGTTTTGAGCCATTTGAGCTGCGAGAGCCTGCATCATTTTAGTTAGATCTTCCATCTTTGCTGATCCTTGTCTAGTAAGCATCAACTTCCTGATAAATCACTTAAAACGTTTATTTTAGGGCTATAAAGCGAATGTCGAAGTCAGTTTTTCAATATCTCTTCCAATTCTTAAATAGAACCTAATGGAATGTTCTGGAATATACTGGTAAATGCTACTCTTTCTGCTACTAGGCAAATGTAGAAGTCACTTTTTGATTATCTCTTTTGGTTCTCGAATAGACCGTCGTAGAATGTTATGGAATATTCTAGAAATAATTTCTAATTCTTACTTTTAAAATAACTAAGCTACTGTCGAAGTCGGTATTTGTATATCTCTTCTAGTTTTTGAATAGAACGTCGTAGAATGTTATGGAATCTTCTAGAAATTCTTTCTAATTCTTACTTTTGAAATAACTAAACTAATGTCGAAATCGGTATTTGTATATATCTTCTAGTTTTTGAATAGAACGTCGTAGAATGTTATGGAATCTTCTAGAAATTCTTTTTAGTTCTTACTTTTGAAATTACTAAGCTAATGTCGAAGTCGCTTTTTGGTTATTTCTTCTGGTTTTCGAATAGAGCGTCGTAGAAAGTGATGGAATATTCTAGAAATTCTTTCTAATTCTTACTTTTTAACTAACTAAGCTAATATCGAAGTCGATTCTTAAATATCTCTTTTGGTTTTTGAATAAATCAATATCGAACTTCTTCGAATATTCTGGAAAAATCACTTACTGTTTTTCTGTCCAATTGTCCTAGCCGGTGGTACTATGTAAGGGTAGTCTTTGCACTATTCAGTTCTGAATATTCTGGCAAAATCACTTACTGTTCTTCTTTTCAATTGTCCTAGCCGGTGGTACTATGTAAGGATAGTCTTTGCACTATTTATTTCTTTTAATCTCACTTCTGACACCAATTGTTACGGGTTCACAACGACAAATTAAAACTCGCAATTGTTGAAAACGATACGTCAATTTATTTCGACAAATTATGTACAAAAACACGCACTTAAACTTACTAATAACTTGCTAATAATTCACTACTTTAATACGCCTATTAACTTCGCGTTAACATCTAGCGATCACTACCATTGGTTATCTCTGACTGCCCCATGCACGACGTCCGGCCCTATATATAACGGGCTGCCTACTATTCGAGAATTTTCCATCCTTGTTCGATTCGGAATCATTCCGCCCTTTTCTAGAACCGGACCGTTCGCATACCAGTTTGTCACAGATAACGCAACTAAAACCTAGATTAAGAATACAATTATAAAATACTTCAACCTAATACTACACTAAACCTAACTAAATTCTAACTATAAAATTAAAATAACTTAAATTTGTAACAATATAAAGATATAAAAATTATAAGCTCTGATAAGACACAAAATCATAAAACTCCTTAATATTGTTACAAATTTAAGTTATTTAAATTTTATAGTTAGAATTTATTTAGGTTTAGTGTAGTATTAGGTTGATTTATCTTAAGGTTGTATTCTTAGTCTAGGTTTTAGTTGCGTTATCTATGACAAACTCATGCACGGCCGCGTACCTTCTGGAAGAGACGAGAATGCTCGTGAATCGAAGAAGGATGAATGGTTCTCGAATAGTAGGCAGACCCTATATATAGGGCCGGATGCCGCGTATGGAGTCAGTCAAAGATAACCAATGGTAGTGATCGCTAGATGTGAACGCGAAGTTAATAGGCGGATTAAAGTAGTGAATTATTAGCAAGTTATTAGTAAGTTTAAGTGCGTGTTTTTGTACATAATTTGTCGAAATAAATTGACGTATTGTTTTTGACATTTGCGAGTTTTAATTGTTGTGGAGAACTCGTAACAATTGGTGTCAGAAGTGAGACTAAAAGAAATAAATAGTGCAAATACTTACATAGTACCACCGGCTAGGACAATTGAAAAGAAGAACAGTAAGTGATTTTGCCAGAATATTCAGATCTAAATGGTGTAAAGACTATCCTTAGTACCACCGTCTAGGACAATTGGACAGAAGAACAGTAAGTGATTTGTCCAGAATATTGGAAGAAGTTCGATATTGTTTTATTCAAAAATCAAAAGAGATATTTGAGAACCGACTTCGACATTAACTTTACACTCCAAACAAAAAAAAAGAATTGATAATTAATTAGAGAACTTCTAGAAAATTCCATAACATTCTACCACGTTCTATTCGAAAACCAGAAGAGATATCTAAAAAGCGACTTCGATATTAGTTTAGTTAGTTAAAAAGTAAGAATCAGAAAGAATTTCTAGAATATTACATAACATTCTACGACGTTTTATTCGAGAACCAGAAGAGATATCCAAAAGGCGACTTCGACATTAGATTAGTAATTACAAAAAGAAGAATTAGAAAGAATTTCTAGAATATTCCATAACATTCTACGACGATCTATTCGAGAACCAAAAGAGATAATCAAAAAGCGATTTCTACATTTGCCTAGTAGCAGAAAGAGTGATAATTACCAGTATATTCCAGAACATTCCATTAGGTTCTATTTAAGAATTGGAAGAGATATTGACAAAAAATCGACTGCGACATTTCGCAAAATAAATTGCAGAATGTAGAAGAAAAGGTACAAAATGTTGAGGAAAAGGTACAAAATGTTGAAGAAAAAGTGGAGAACAAACTACAGAATGTTAGGGAAGCAGTTTCTCAAACCATGGAAGAAAAATTCCAGGGCGTGTCAAAACAGCTTTTACAGCTTCAAAAAGAATACAACAAAATAAAAGCTCAGGGATGTGTTGTGAATTCCAACCAAAACGTTAAGCCTCCAAATTTCGATGGTACGTCTTCCTGGTCCACCTACAAACAACAGTTTGAAGTTGCCGCTGCTGCAAATGGCTGGGACGATAACGAAAAAGCTAGAGCTTTGTTAGTAGCTCTACGAGAACCTGCTCTTGGACTTTTACGGTCTATTCCAGCGGAACAAAAACAAAGTTACAATGCTTTAGTGACAGCTTTAGAAAGAAGGTATGGAGATGAACATTTACGAAATTTGCATTGGTCAGAATTAAATATTCGTCAACATAGAGCAGGGGAGTCATTACAGGAGTATGAAGCGGATATCAGGAGGCTGATGTACTTGGCTTACCCAGAAATGCCAGAAAATTACAGAGATCCCTTCACGGTAGATCGCTTTATTAACGGCTTGCGAGACACAGACTGAGCAAAGTTACTTCGCCGAGAACGCTTCCATAGTAGCAGTGAAGTGTTGATTCGAGCCCTTGAAATTGAGTCATCAAATAATATGTCCAGGCCAAAAGTAAGGGCTGTTTCAATTCACGAAGGTGAAGAAATAAGCAGTGATCAAGAGGTTCCCTCAAAGACGCTAAGTCAAATTCTTCAATCATTGATAGAGAAGATTGACTCTTTAAAGGAAATCAGACGTCCCTCTCCAAATGGAAAGTGTTTTAGATGCGGATGTACCGGGCATATTCAACGCGATTGTCGGGTTCAAATGAGGTCTCGCTCACCATCTAGCGGGACAGAGTACCGAAGAAGAAATCAGGATAATTTAAACTAGTCAACGCAGAGGGGCGGGTGTTGGCTAATGGGAATTTAGCCCACAAAATTTACTCTATTAAGAGCTTAACACATACAGCTGACAGTCTTAACATCGACGGACTTATTAATGGAAGAAAAGTTAATATAACAGTAGACACTGGTGCTGCCATATCATTGCTTAAGTCCAAAATTGCAACGAGATATAAAATTCGACCAACAGAAAAGAAAATAACACTAAGGACTGTGACTGGAGAATCCACCGACGTGTTGAGGCAGACAGACATAGACCTACAGCTGGGAAGATTGAAGATTCGCCACACTGTATTAGTTGCAGAAATATAAGTTGAATTATTTTTTGTATATTTTGGGAATGGACTTGATAAGTAAACATGGATTTGCGTTTGATAATAAACTTAATACCCTAAGATTTGGGAATGAAGAGTTCATTTTGTCAAATAGTCACTTGAATAAATAACCAATAAAGGTGGTGGCAGTATGCACAACAAGACTGGTCGGTAACAGTAAGACCATAATTTTTGGGAGGCTGGAAAGTAAAACATCAAGCTGCGTCGGACTCATAAGCCAACAGAAATTACCCAACACCTACCTCGTTGCAAAGTCATTAGTTAAAACCGATAAAGACATCCCGATTAGAGTCGCCAATATTTTCCCAAATAGTGTCAAAATTAATAAGTGGGAGGTGGTAGCATTATTTGAGCCAGTCCAGAAAGTAACAAGATGTGAAGAGCCAACTTCGGAGGATAAAAGCAAGTTACCAACGGAGGTACTTCAGCAATTTCAGTCCACTTGGCAACATCTCACTCCAGAAGAA
This sequence comes from Aspidapion aeneum, assembly GCA_963576565.1. Classification (NCBI taxonomy): domain Eukaryota; kingdom Metazoa; phylum Arthropoda; class Insecta; order Coleoptera; family Brentidae; genus Aspidapion; species Aspidapion aeneum. The sequence goes on from OY755044.1 coordinate 43,615,729, forward strand.
TTTAGTAAAGCGAGAGAGTTTAAAGAAGAGCAAAGCAGTATCTTTGAAACTAAGAGTAGTTCGGGACGCACAAACCTTACTCACCATTCCATCAACACTGGCGATGCCCAACCGATAAGACAGCCCCCAAGAAGACTACCAATGGCCAAACAAGAAGAAGTTCACAATCTCATTAACAAAATTCTCAGTGACGGTCTTATTGAATAGTCATCAAGTCCTTGGCCATCTCCTGTGGTGTTGGTCACTAAAAAGGATGGAAGTACTAGATTGTTTCGACTACAGGAAACTTAACGATGTGACCAAGAAAGATAGTTACCCACTGCCAAGAATAGGACGACACATTAACAACGTTGGCAGGATCGTATTGGTTTTCTACTCTTGACCTGAAAAGTGGGTATTGGCAAGTAGGAATCTTTGAGAGAGATAAAGAGAAGACACCATTCTCTGCTGGCAGTGGACTTTATCAGTTTAATGTGATGCCATTTGGCCTATGCAATGCCCCAGCTACATTTAAAAGACTAATGGAAGTCGTTCTACGACGCCTTACTTGGAAAACCTGCCTAGTCTATTTGGATGATGTCATAGTAATGGGGAAATCATTTCAAGATCATCTAGACAATTTACGAGAAGTATTTTCAAGAATCAGGAACGCAAATCTTAAACTAAACTCAAAGAAGTGTTTTCAATTCCAAGAAAAAGTTGAGTTCTTGGGTCACGTCGTTTCCCGAGAAGGCATCCATACCGACGAAAAAAAGTTACAAGCAATAAAAGAATGGCCTCAACCTCGTGACAAACATGAATTGAGAAGCTTTTTGGGTCTGTGTACATACTACAGACGATTTGTACAAGGATTCGCCAAAATAGCGTCTCCATTACATAGACTTAGAGAAGATAAAGCTTCTTACAAATGGAATACCGAATGTGACCAAGCATTTAGAAGACTAAAAGCAGCATTATGTTCTAGTCCGATTCTTGCATATCCCATCCCAAAAGGAAAATTCATATTAGATACTGATGCGAGCAACGATGGCATAGGAGCAGTACTCTCCCAAGTACAAGATGGAGAAGAACGGGTCATCGAATCTTTCAGCAAGAAGCTATCCAAACCAGAGAGAAATTATTGTGTTCCCAGAAAGGAGCTCCTAGCCATCATTAAATCCGTAGATCACTTTCACAAATATCTCTACAGACAAGAGTTTCGGATTAGAACAGATCATGCTGCGAAACAACCTGAGGGGCAAGTCGCGAGATGGATAGAAAACCTACAACAATACCATTTTCAAATTAAGCACCGATGCATTGTCCAGAAGACCTTGCCCTGAAGATTGTAAACATTGCAGGAGAATTGACCAGAAAGAAGGAATTACCTACGTGCGTCAGATAAAATTGGAACCAGATGAAGAATGGATGGCGGCTTCAATTAGAACCACACAACTTGACGACAAAGATGTAGGACCTATTTTGCGATTAAAAGAAGAGAACAAGCCACGACCATCATGGCAAGATATCGCAAATCAAGGGATGATATTCAAATCATTGTGGGCACAATGGGATTCACTGACAGTAGAAGAAAACATTCCTAAACGTGCCTGGGAAAGTGCCAATGGCCTTACTGTGATTAATCAAGTAGTAGTTCCTAGGAGCATGGTAGACAATATAATGGCCGAATGCCATGGTGGAAAATCAGGCGCGCACCTAGGCATAAATAAAACCATGGACAAAATTCGAAACTGATTTTATTGGGTCAATTACTTTCAAGATGTGAAAAACTGGTGCCGCCGATGTTCGACTTGTGCAGCCAGCCAAGGTCCCAAAACAAGGTCCAGAGGTCAAATGAAACAATATAACGTAGGCGTGCCATTTGAACGCATTGCTATTGATGAAGCCGGACCATTTCCAGAAACTAAAAAGGGCAACAAATACATCTTTGTTGTCATGGATTACTTTAGCAAATGGCCAGAAGTTTTTGCTTTTCCTAACCAAGAGGCCACTACAGTTGCAGAAGTTCTGGTAAATGATGTTTTCAGCAGATTTGGCATTCCTTTGGAACTACATTCAGATCAAGGGAGGAACTTTGAATCAAAGCTTTTCCAGAATCTCTGTGACCTTATAGGAATACATAAAACACGAACTACTGCTTTACATCCGCAGTCAGATGGTATGGTTGAAAGATTTAATAAAACAATAGAAGAACATCTTTGCAAAGTTGTTGATGAGCACAGATTGGGACCAATATATTTCATTGTTTTTGATGGCCTACAGAACCGTCATACAAAATACGACAGGAGCTACTCCATCTAGTATTCTGTTTGGTTCACCTGAAGAAGAACACTTAGAGGTTAATGATTATGTCGAACGTTTAAGGCAAAAGCTGCACGATATCCATAAGGTGGTTAGAGAGCGAATAGAAATAGCCAGTGACCGCATGAAAGCGAGATATGACCTGAAAGCAAACTCTTCAGGGTTCAAAGAGAATGATCAAGTCTGGCCATACAATCCTCAACGCAAGAAAGGAATATCACCTAAGTTGACACCACCATGGGAAGGACCTTATAAAGTTGCTAAGAGAATTAATGATGTAGTCTACCGAATACAGAGAAGCCCGAAGTCCAAGATGAAAGTTGTTCATCTAGACAGACTAAAACCTTACCTGGGAAATGTTGATCGAGACGATCAAACCTGACGAGGAGGATAGTGTTACAAATTTAAGTTATTTAAATTTTATAGTTAGAATTTATTTAGGTTTAGTGTAGATTAGGTTGATTTATCTTAAGGTTGTATTTGTTGCTATTTTGAGGTTGGTAGAGCAGCGGGACTGTAAGCGCTGGCCGTTTTATAAAATCTGGGTGCAAAAATCCTTAAAAGCACGATGTAAAAATATTAATTTTTCCGAGCCACACAAAGACAATATAGAGGATTGGCACTCACCTTTTCAGCTTTTTCCATCGTCCAGAGGAGCTCCTCTCGCTGGCCCAGTCGTTGCAGTCGATCCACACTAGAATCACTTGTTTGTGTAATGGTTTAGTTTGATTTTCTAAGAATGTTATTGGATTTTTTGGTTAATAGAATTTATCACCATGCTGCGTGATGACCTCGATAGAATACGACAGACGAATCTTTTTTTGGTTACGCCTTTTTTCGCAGATTCATTTTTTGTAGATGGCGCTGGCGTTTTGCTTGTGCCAATCAAATTGAAATTGTGTGGGTTTTCCGAATACGGGAATTTGGCGCAAAATTTGAATTTAAAATTAAAGTTGCACGAACATTTTCCGCCCACTTAAAACGAAGTTTTACATTGAGATTAATTGAATAAACAAATGGCTATATAAAAAAAAAAATATAAGTTAATTCAAAACCTTAAAGGGTAGGTTATTATTATAAAGCGATTGAGTTACGGGGCGAAACAAGAACAATTGCCTTAGATATATCAAAAGCATTCGATAAAGTCTGGCATGAAAATCTGCTCAACAAGCTTAAAGCAATGGGATTGTCGCCGAAACTTTGCACTTGGTTTGAAAGTTACCTTAAGGATAGATCCATTTATGTTGCACTGGATGGCCGGAACTCCAACTCTTACCAAATAAATGCTGTTGTGCCACAGGGAGCAATCCTTTCGCCAACACTTTTTCTGATTTACATAAATGACCTCATAGATAAAACAGTAAATCCACTTTATTGCTTTGCAGATGATGGCAATGTAGTCTCCTCAGTCATACCACCCACTCAGTGTCTATCCGCACGTAAATTCCATCATCTTAGACAAACTCAAATATCGCAGATAAATAACGACCTGGAGATAATAGAGGACTGGGGCAACAAAAACCTTGTACAGTTCAACGCGCAGAAAACCCAAGCAGCCCTGTTTTCAAAAAAGACCAGCACCGGTGAGCCAAACATCATGCTATCTGGAAGTGCTGTCACATTGCAGAGCCAGTTGAACATCTTAGGAGTCACTGCAGAGACCAACATGTCTTGGCACAGTCACGTGGCAGATATAGCTAAAAGGGCGTCCCAAAAGCTTGGGGTGCTATTTCGTACAAGACATCTGTATACACCAAGCCAACTGCTGACACTCTACAAAGCCCAGATTCGACCAACTATGGAGTACTGCTCACATATATGGAGTGCGGCACCCAAACATACCTTAATGCTTTTGAACACCGTGCAAAAACGAGCTATCAAGCTGATCAATGACCCCGCACTTACCCGTAGTTTGGATAGTCTCGAACATCGAAGAACTGTGGGCGATCTATCTCTCTTCTACAGGTATTATCACGGAAAATGCTCTGAAGAGTTGGCACGTATGATCCCCCCGGGAGTAGCACCTACTAGGCGAACACGTCAAACAGACGGTAACCATCAATTTACTGTCAAAATAGAGGCACCAAGAACCTCATTATATCAGAATTCATATCTCTGGAGAACAGCATCGCTGTGGAATAAACTCCCTGCGACAGTTTTCCCTGCAGGTTACAACCTGAACCGTTTCAAAACCAACACACACCAACATTTCCGCGCACTGGCCGCTTCTCGAGCGTGATAGGGACCTCCTTGCGAGTGCGCTTAACCGTAAAAAAAAAAAATTAAAATCCGTTTTAGGTTTATAGATCAAAAGGAAAAAAAATGGAAAAAAAAATATATATATTCTAGATAACGACACACGAAACAAAAGAAGTTGCTTGGGAGTTTAGTGCGCATCTAAAGGTAGTGGGCACAACTTGACCACGAGACGAGTGAAAAGTCCGTGTTGTGTTTTAACAGTAGCAACTCGAATGTGATTATCCCGACCAGGATGTACAGATACTATTCTACCCAGCAACCAGTGTAATGGCGGCCTAGTTTCATCCTTAATTAATACAAGCGTATCTAGCTTGATTTCAACCGAAGGGTCCGACCACTTAGAACGCTGTTGTAAAGTATTTAAGTACTCGAGTTTCCAACGCTTCCAGAAATCGGCATGAATTCGTTGGATAAGTTGCCAACGCTTAAGGGTATTAACTTTAAGGGTAGAAAGGTCAGGATCAGGACACGAATTAAGGGGTTCCATTGTGAGGAAATGACCCGGAGTCAAAGACGTAAGATCGTTTGGGTCAGAGCTTTGCTCACAAAGGGGTCGAGAATTGAGTAATGCCTCTATTTGGGCGAGGAGAGTATAGAGCTCTTCGAAGGTTAGTATCTGGTCACCGATGACCCGATACAAATGTGTTTTTATAGATTTGACTCCTGCTTCTGCTAGACCATTTAGGTGGGGGGCTCCCGGACTATTAAGACACCATTTGATTTTTAAGCTCTCAGAAGCTAATTTCGAAAGATTATGGAGCTCCTTAATAGCCCCAACAAAGTTTGAGCCTCTATCACTTGTGATTTGGACACAAGTGCCACGTCTAGCGACAAAGCGTCGTAAAGCAGCGATGCACGCCTCTGTGGTTAAATCCGAAACAAGCTCGATATGGATTGCCTTGACAGAAGTATCGACAAAGACTGCGATATATGATTTACCAACTTGTGCTCCACGACGTCTCTGACCTACAAAGGTTTTGATTGGGCCTGCATAGTCTAAGCAAACGTGTGAAAAACATTTTAATTGTGACGTTCTAAAAGAAGGTAAATCCGACATGTACGGAGTATACGGTTTTGGTTTTAAGCGAAAGCAGGGAATACATTTCAATAAAACCCTCTGAATAGCTCGACGTGATGACATAATCCAAAACTTTTGACGAATTAAGTATTGGACTGTGTTTATTCCGGGATGTAAATTTTCGTTATGAGTTTGAATAATGATCAATTGGGTTAATCTATGAGATTTCGGCAATAATAAGGGATGTTTTGCCTCAAAGGAGAGTTGAGAATGCCGTAAGCGTCCGCCCACTCTAAGGAAACCCAATTCGTCCAAAAAGGGCGCGAGTTAGCGAAACGGCTTAGGTAATAGCTGAGTATTTTGAATTTTTTGAATGATATCCGAAAAACACTCTTCTTGGACCCTTTTAACTAAAACAAGTAGAGCCTTGTGTAGTTCAAAAGCGGAAAAAACGCCGGATAAAGGGTCAACTGAGGTTTTTCGATTGTGAATAAGTCTTAGAAAATGACAAATGATTTTTTGAATGGTATTTAAATTGGATATTTTATCGATTAATCTATCAAAAAAGTTTTGATTTTGAATTTCTGCCGTCAGCACCACTGAATTTTCCGGTTTTTCTTCTTTGAGAACCTCGTCTGGAACTCCCAAAGAACGTTCATTTATAAACCTTTGAATTTGCCACTCCGTAGTGGGCAAGGTAATCCATGGAGGGCCGTGAAACCAAAGAGGGTGATTTATTAAGTTATTGGGCGACAACCCTCTGCTAGCGCAGTCGGCAGGGTTCTCGAGTGAAGTAATGTGATACCATGGGACTTCGGGGATTGTTTCTTGAATACGACTCACGCGGTTTGCCACAAAGGTCTTCCACTTGTGAGGTGAAGATGTGACCCAATGAAGCGTGACCTGTGAGTCCGAGAACGCAAGAATTTCATCGATTACGAGTAATGATGAATAGGTGCGAATAACTAGTTCGAGTAAATCAGCTAATAGAGTAGCTCCAAGTAGTTCCAAACGTGGGATTGAAATAGTGTGTAAGGGAGCAACCCTTGACTTGCCCATGACTAGAGCAGTTTTGATAATTTTATTTGGTAATTCGACGCGAACATATACGCAAGAAGCGTATCCTAGCTCGGATGCATCGCAGAAACCTAGCAATTGACATCGTTGAATATTATTCGAAAAAATATGTCTAGGTATACAAAGATTCGAAAGAGTGGTTAATTGATTATTGAATTGATTCCAAAGAGTTTTGATTGGATCGGGGGGTATTTCATCCCAATCAGTTTTGCATAACCAAAGTTTTTGCATAATCACTTTGGCTAAAAATGAAACAGGCGATAAGAAACCTATAGGATCCCAAATTTTAGCGATAGCTGATAAAATATTCCTTTTGGTGCAAGGTTTTTCACAAGGGGTACAAGAATAGGTAAAAGTATCTGTAGAAGGGTGCCACTGAAGGCCCAACACCTTAATCGATGTTGAAGAATCGTCTTCAAAGGTAACAGGGATCTGACAATCAGCGGGCGACAAATGTGAAAGAAGTTTCGGATTATTTGATGCCCATTTTCTTAATTCAAATTTTCCCAATTTAAGCAACGCTATGAGATCCTTTTGAAGTGATAAAGCACCTTCTAGAGAGTTAGCTCCACAGCAAATATCGTCCATGAAAATGTTATTCAAAAGGACCTGGGATGCTTCAGGATAATTCTTAGCCTCCAGGATGGCTAGTTCTCTAAGAGTTCTAATAGCTAAATAGGGAACTTGAACTAACACCAAACGTCACTGTATTAAGCCTGTATTCCTGCAGGGGTTTATTGGGATCAAATCGCCAAAGTAGCCTTTGGTAGTCCCGATGAATTGGATTAATTTGAATTTGTAAAAAGTGCTGTTTTATATCAGTCAAAAATACGATAGAATAAAATCTGAATTTTAATAGAATTTCGGAAATATCGGCTTGTAATTTTGGTCCTATTAAAAGAGTTTCGTTGATTTGTCAAGACGAAGGAATCCGTGATGTGGTAAATAAGAACATAACTGAGGTCTAGGTTCGGATCTTGGAATTAAAGACATGTGCCCGTTTTTGAGATATTCTCTCATAAAATCCGAGTACATACTATAGAGATTTGAATTTTTTATTAAGCGAGATTCGAGAGACAAAAATTGACGATAGGCCACTGAATATGTGTCTCCTAGGTCAGGAGGGTCAATGTGACGAAAAGGCAAATTTACAGTAAATCGGCCCGAAATATCTCTAGTGGTAGTTTTTTGGAAAATCTCTTCACATCTTTTTTCTTCGGGTGAGAGAAACGTTTTTGACTTAATTGATTCTAGTTCCCAAAATCTGCGAATATTAAAGTCGAGAGACTGCTCACAGGAAGTAAAGTAAGAATTGACTTGAGGTAAAATATTTATGTTTTGAGTTTGGCCCATCAAGACCCATCCAAAAACTGTCTCAAAAGCTGAGGGTAGGCCGTGAGGTCCTGGAATTCGTCCTGATTGGACGATTTCTGTGTAAAGTTGTGCACCTAAAAGTAAGTCAATTGGACCAGGGTTGTAAAATTGGTTATCTGCAAGCTTTAGATTTGAAATATGACTCCAATTGGATGAATCTACCTGTATTGAGGGCATATTCGAACAGAGTTTCGGTAAAACGAAGACTTGAATAGAAAAGGTAGGCTCTTGTTGGCCTAGGGCTCGAATAGTGCAAGTAGAAATGCCGTTAGTGGCCGATGAAGATTGATTTAGTCCCAGAACAGGGATCGAAATTTTGTTTCTTGGCAAGCCTAACCTGTTAAGACAAGCTTCGCTTATCAGGTTAGCTTGGCTACCGCTGTCCAGAAGTGCTCGGACAGGTTGGTAGTTACCCCGACTATCGAGTACCTCTAATTTTATAGTCGCTAGAAGCACTGTCGTACGGGGCGTCAAGGTGGATAACGAAGAGTATTGATTTGTAGATGTATTTGGATTTGAATTGATTTGAATTGAATTTGAACTGGGTTGAACAAAACTAGGGTTCTGTTGGCTAAGACTTGAATTTGAATTCTGATACGATAAGTTTGTGCCTGTGCTAGGCACGGCCACTTGATTTGAATTAAAACTTTGATTTAAGTTCGAATTTTGATTTGAATTTTGGCTTAAATTAACAAAGGATTGACTTGAATTCTGACGGATTGAATCTGTCGTTTGCGATAGATGAATAAGACTATGGTGCCTATGTCGACATACCCTGCAGTTGTAGGTACTACTGCAGTCGATTACTTGATGATTTGAACGTAAACAGTTGATACATAACGATTGTTGTTTTACATAAGTAAAACGATCTGAAGGAGATTTGGAAATAAAAACACCACACTGCGAGAGTGGATGAAAAGAATTATTGCATAATTTGCACTTATAGGGTTGTTGGTTTTGTCGAAATTGAATATTGGATTGTTTATTTGCTACTTGTGAGTGCGTATGCGCTAAGAAATTTGATGGAGGGCTTGATTTGTACTGATTATTTGAATAAGAATTATATTTTTGGTTACTAGAATTCGAATAATTTGGTTTTTGCTGTTTTGAAGTCGAAGGTTGCATTTGCGTATTTTGGGGAGATAGCTGTACTGTTTCAAGAGCACGGCATTGGTTAATAAGAAACTGAATTAGATTTTGATATGTTGGGATCTCGGTAGTACTATACTTTAATTCGAAAGCGGTTCTTGTGGTTTGATCGATTTTTGATAATAAAATTGAAAATAAACAAAAACACCACGACGTTACTGGAAATTCAAGATTTTCGAGCGCCGCAATATTCTCGGAAAAGGTATCTACCAAGACTCTAAGATCCTTTGCTGACTGGTTTCCCTTTAAAGAATTTGCATAGTAGATTGAGTTCCAGTAGGTACTGGCTAAAAGTCTTTTATTTTGATAGCGATCTGTTAATACCTTCCAGGCGATTGCGTAATTACTTGCCGTTAATTTTATAGAACTTAAAATATTAAGTGGTTCGCCCTCAAGGAAGGTTAGCAAATGTTGAAATTTCCTTATATCGGAATAATTAGAGTTTTCGTGAACCAAACAAGAATAGACATCGTAAAAGGTTGGCCACTTTTTTACGTTTCCATTAAAGCAAGGTACCTTTAAAGGGCCCAGATCATCGCTACGTGAATAGTGTGAAGTTGCGGGGGTAAAATTTGAATGAACTGAATCGGAACATAAACTCGAAAAAAGAACTTTAGCTTGGTGGTAGAATAGATCCGTATCTTTCCTAATTTTGTCTTGTACTTCGAATTCATCATCGTCGTCGTCTTTCAAGAGACCTATGATGTCATTATGAATGTTTTTAAATTGTTCATAGTGATCATCTAACGATTCGTAAAACGCCTTAAAAATTGGCAAGGAAGAACTATCTGATTTAGCTTTTGTTCCCAAGTTATACGTTTCCGTAATACGAGATATTGAAACTTTGCGTTGATTCTCAAGCTTTTTTAACGACATATTGTTAATTAAAAAAATAAAAAATATTTAAAAGGAATAAAACTAACACTTGACCCCTATTGACTTTAATCAGTCCAAAAGAGTCCGACAGCATATATTTTATTATCGATTTCTCGAATAAATGCAAAAACTTATCACAGCTGTTATCCTAGGTCGCGATTTTTCTCCCAAATAAATGCACGCAAAACAACTTGTACCTACTACCGTTTCTCTTATTATTTACAGGTAAATACTAATTCTACTAGATGTGTTTGTTTACCTGTTAAATAAGAATAAAGCATTTAACTCACAAGCACTTTTGTTGGTTTGAATAACTATAACATATTATTTAAACAAATAACTATTATTTAAACAAATTTCGATTTTTGAATCAAAACAAACGACGTACCAAGTGCCAATTTCGGCTGCAATGAAATGTGGGTGGAGCAACCGTTAAGCCACGCAAGGGGGGACGGAACCTCCTTTCTAAACCGGACACGGCAACAAACGAGCCAAAATGGCGAGACGAAAAGATCTAATATTTTTAGCAAACAAATTTTAAAAAACTATCTGGGTCGTGGGACCAGAAAATGTTGCTATTTTGAGGTTGGTAGAGCAGCGGGACTGTAAGCGCTGGCCGTTTTATAAAATCTGGGTGCAAAAATCCTTAAAAGGACGATTTAAAAATATTAATTTTTCCGAGCCACACAAAGACAATATAGAGGATTGGCACTCACCTTTTCAGCTGTTTCCGTCGTCCAGAGGAGCTTTTCTCGCTGGCCCAGTCGTTGCAGTCGATCCACACTAGAATCACTTGTTTGTGTAATGGTTTAGTTTGATTTTCTAAGAATGTTATTGGATTTTTTGGTTAATAGAATTTATCACCATGCTGCGTGATGACCTCGATAGAATACGACAGACGAATCTTTTTTTGGTTACGCCTTTTTTCGCAGATTCATTTTTTGTAGATGGCGCTGGCGTTTTGCTTGTGCCAATCAAATTGAAATTGTGTGGGTTTTCCGAATACGGGAATTTGGCGCAAAATTTGAATTTAAAATTAAAGTTGCACGAACAGTATTCTTAGTCTAGGTTTTAGTTGTGTTATCTATGACAAACTCATGCACGGCCGCGTACCTTCTGGAAGAGACGAGAATGCTCGTGAATCGAAGAAGGATGGATGGTTCTCGAATAGTAGGCAGACCCTATATATAGGGCCGGACGCCGCGTATTGAGTCAGTCAAAGATAACCAATGGTAGTGATCGCTAGATGTTAACGCGAAGTTAATTGGCGGATTAAAGTAGTGGTGGTTCATATATGAGTGGGTCTTGCAGCCCTTCCACTGCGACCACTAGTGGGTCTATTGTGGCTCACTTTTGAGTAGTTTCTCACCACTGTATGCCTAATCCTCCAAAAAGGTTAGCTATCAGTTTGGGTGAGACACTGTTCAGATCTTCTGAATCAATCTGAGGTTTACCGAAAGTGTTTTGACGTAAACGTGCAATAGCCGGACATTCGCACAGTACATGTCTAACTGTTTCATCATCCTCAATACAGAGTCTACATTCGGTCTCTTCTGTTATTCCCATTCTGTGCATGGGTACTCTTAGTCGGCAGTGACCCGTAAAAAGTCCAGTCACTATACGGATCTCCTGTCTGGTAAGTCCAATGATATTTCTGGCTCTCTTCTGACAAGGTCCTTTAATGAACTCTTTAGAGTGAGCCAGTTCTGGTATATTCATTCAGTTTTGTTGGAAGCTGTCCTCCATCCATCCCAATATGGTTAATTTAGCAAAATTCGGGGCCGAAAATTTCATTCATTAAAGTAGTGAATTATCAGCAAGTTATTAGTAAGTTTAAGTGCGTGTTTTTGTACATAATTTGTCGAAATAAATTGACGTATTGTTTTTGACATTTGCGAGTTTTAATTGTTGTGGAGAACCCGTAACAATATTATAAAATGCTTAGTGACTAGATATTCTTTAACACATAAAAGAAACGTCTTATAGCTGTAACAATATTTTATTTTTTGTGGTAAATGATTATACATCTTTTTGCTTTCATGTATCACAGAATTTTTTATAAACGTAAATTTGTCTACTGTACAAACACTGACCTGCAAGATTCTGTACATCTTTTTTTGCACAGTTAGAGAAAAGCTCTTTTTTCCACAATAAATACTGCTTGAAGTGATGTCTGGGTACAATAACCCCAGAAAGCTATGCCGTATCTAATATGCGACTCCATTAAAGAAAAAGGGTAGTGGACAATTCGCCGCCGCCGATTCGCCGCGGGACAATTCGCCGCCGGCCGATTCGCCGCAGGGACAATTCGCCGCGAGATTTTTTATTATGATATTACCATTGGCAATCGTTTAAACATTTTTATTTAGCTTGACTTCATATAATATATTTGTTTATTTCTTTGGTTATAACTTTTTCAAACTTTCCCAACTAGGTATTTGGTGGATGGTTTACAATTCAACATTTTTTTTTATTAAAAAAATGAATAAAATTATGATTTTTAACTTAAACTTTTAAAAAATCAAAATGGCGGTTCCAAAATGGCGGATTTTCCCATTTATAAACGGATTTGCATCAAACGCGGAACTTTGAGATCTTTCAGGTCGCTGATTATTATTTTAAACTTAAATTTTTTAAAAATCATAATGGCGGATCCAAAATGGCGGACTTTTCCATTTATAAGTTTATATGCACCAAATTCCGAACTTTGGGGTGTTTCAGGTTGCGGATTTTAATTTTTAACTTTAAAAAAATCAAAATGGCGGTTCCACAATGGCGCACTTTCTTATTTATAAATCGATTTTCCTCAAACTTACTTGAAACATCGCCGCGCTGAAAGTAACATAATACAATTTTTGGCGGGTTCAAAATGGCAGATTTTCCCATTTATGAACCAATATGCATCAAATTCAGAACTTTGAGATCTTTCAGGTCGCTGATTACGATTTTTAACTTAAACTTTAAAAAAATTAAAATGGCGGATCCAAAATGATGGATTTTCCCATTTATGAACCAATATACATCAAATTTGGAACTTTGAGATTTTTCAGGTCGCTGATTATAATTTCTAATTTAAACTTTCTTAAAAATCTTTTAAATAATAAAGAATTAAACCGGATTTTGAATAATTGTGTCATCATTTTAATTTTTAAATGCGCCATGCAGATGATTTTAAGCTTGAGTCAAAATATGTATTGATTGACCTTAAGCACCACATAGTTTCAAGTTTGGGGCATATCGGGTCAAAAATTAAACAGTCCGCCATTTTGGATCAGCCTTTTTTTAATTTAAATTAGAAATCATAATCAGCGACCTTAAACACCCACAGTTCCGAGTTTTATGCATATTGGTTCATAAATGGGGAAATCCGCCATTTTGGATCCGCCATCTTCAGGTTTTTAAATTTGAGTGAAAAATTATATGGAGTTACCTTAAGCGCCGCGATATTTCAAGTTTGAGACAAATCGGTATATAAATAAGAAAATGCGCCTTTTTGGAACCGCCATTTTGATTTTTTTAAAAGTTTAAGTTGGAAATAATAATAAGCGACCTGAAAGATCTCAAAGTTCCGAGTTTTATGCATATTGGTTCATAAATGGGGAAATCCGCCATTTTGGATCCGCCATCTTCAGGTTTTTAAATTTGAGTAAAAAATTATATGGAGTTACCTTAAGCGCCGCGATATTCCAAGTTTGAGACAAATCGGTATATAAATAAGAAAATGCGTCTTTTTGGAACCGCCATTTTGATTTTTTTAAAGTTTAAGTTGGAAATAATAATAAGCGACCTGAAAGATCTTAAAGTTCCACGTTTCATGCAAATCGGTTCATATATGGGAAAATCCACCATTTTATTTATTTTTTGAATTAAAAAAAGTTAAATTGTATACTAACCACCAAATAGCTAGTTGGAAAAGTTAGAAAAAAGTTATAACCAAACTAATAAACAAAATATATATTATATAAAGTCAAGCTAAATAAAACTGTTTAAACAATTGGCAATGGTAATATCATAAAGCAAAAAATCTCGCGGCGAATTGTCCCCCCGGCAAATCGGCCAGCGGCAAATTGTCCCGCGGCGAATCGGCCGCGGCGAATCGGCTGCGGCGAATCGGCCGCGACGATTTGTCCCATCCCCAAAGAAAAGTATACTACCTTTGCTTTTTTTTTGTGAGTTCATGTAGAACAGCTCTGCTGATGTAGCAGGCAGTTGCCAGCTTACAATTTAGATTGTCAATATGATTTTCAAACCTAAGGTGTTCATCAATATGTAGCCCCAAATATTTCACCAATGGCTTGCCCTCTAGGGTTTTATCCTGTAAATTTTTTACTATCACACCATTTCTTTACATCCAAGATATCAGTTTCTATGGTTGTCTTAATCTGGCTTATATTTTTTGAAGTCCACAGCCCGTTAGTATCGCCAGTAAAAGCCGTAAGGCAATGATATGTATTTAATATATACTAAAATTAGTATTCGTCCTAAAACGGATCTCTGCGGAACTCCCTGCACCACCCTTTAACTCTCAGGGTCAATCCACGTAGAGTAGACCACTTAGACCTGAAAACTAATATATTTATAAAGCAGTAACATCTGTGAATAAAAAAAAAACAAAAAAAAAAACGTGCATTTTAATTTCTAATTTTTGTTTTGACTTGGCATCCTTTTTAAGATATAAACGAAATATTTTTTGGTTAATTTGCAATTGTTTTGCTAAGAACGTGTATGAATTATTTAGGTCGTATGGCTGCTACAACCCTTATTTTTTATTATTTATTCTAACCACTGCGATCTAATATTTCTGGATTTGTTCCGTAATATTTTTAAACAATTAAGCAGTAATTTACATGCAAATGTTATATTTTATTTTAATTATAGGAAACATAAGCTAAACATAGCTTTAGTTTTTATAAATAGTAGTTTTATGGAATGGCTGATGAAGTAAAACAAAAACCTACCTACTGTAACTAAGTTTATAGTTGCCATGTTGTTAAATGCTTATAATGTTTCAGACAAAAGGGAAATAGTTTTCAGATTAAACAAACCCCTAGGGTACGCAAATCGAGGGAGTAGATGCATCCTTTACCCAACCTTCTGCTCCAGTTCTCACGCTTTTCACACGCACATTTGACCACGTAAAAAAAACCCCGAACAAAAGAAAAATATTATTTTAGAGGAAATACAAAAAAGAGAGCATAGAAAGAAAACCCATAAATCTATAGTAGGTATACTGTTAAACTGGGTTTACACTTGAAAATTTGTAGAGAAAAACTAAAGAATAAGAAGTGCATATTTTGGAAAAATATATTATATTCAGTTATTTTATGTTATTTATAAGTTACTGGCTCAGCTTGTTCACTTTGGTTTGATGTGAGCCGGCAACTCACAAAACAGGACAAGTAAACTGAACGGAGTATAGCTCCCCTCCCCCAAGACCCTAGAATCCCCCCCAAAACGTTTTTGTAAATGCGTCACTGCCTAAAGTATCCGTCGAATTCAGAAACTATTTAAATCAGCTACATTTTTAAATTCAATTAGACATTTTGTTTTAACAGCAGGGGAAAGGAGGGCAATATGGGATACTTAATTTTATAGGCTCTCCTATTAAATGGTCACCATTGCTTCGTCATTTAAAACTAAGTTGGCTAGATATGTAATCTTTATGCTTTAGTTTTCAGTTTTGCGATTTATAACTCCATTATTCTTTTATTTTTAATTTTGTAAAAAGTTCACTTTGCCCCATTTGGCCCCGCATACGGGGTGAAATGGGGTACCTATATGCAGCAAAATGGACGGGGCGGTTTTGTAATTTGGAATTAATATTTTTGTAAGTTTTATTTATTAGAATACTAACCAAGAATAAAATACTATTTAAAAAATAAAAAGCTTTAATAAAAAATACATTTATAAAAATTAAATTTAGTATTTACAAAATTTATAAAGAATTGCAGCGACCTGGTTATCGATGTCGACTCTCCTACACGAATTTTGGGCCCATTTTTTGCAAAAACAACATAAAATACAACTTTCAGTCATGATACCAAAATAAAAGTAATTTTTTTTGGGGAAAAATGGGGTATATGTTACTTAGTATAATAAGATATCCCGTTTTGCCCTAATGAAAAAACCCCGTTTTGCCCCACACCAACAGTCAAAATCAAACAAAAATCATACACAGTAACAGGCTAATTTTACGGACAATGCGTTTAATTATGAATAATGCATAAACCTACTAATTGTTTAATGTATACGACATTTTGAAAAGTCTGATACACAGCGCACAACATCACATTTTAAGCAAAAACCAACTTAAGCTCAGCCGACCAGCACCAATCATATTGCAGAGGGTTGAACTAGTCAAGGAGAAAACATTTGATATTAAGAGGTTATATTCTTGCGTAGTTTAATAAAACATTTTACCCCCGTACCCCATTTGGCACCCCTTTTCCCTATATGTGTAATTCAACTCATTGAAGATTTTAGGTAACATTCCAGTGGCGTTGCCTTCTTATGATATGTCAATTTGGCTCTTTTGTGTTAAATGTGTCTTATGGCAAATTCTTTTGGGAAAAAAGTGCAGCACTGGTGCGCCACTAGTGCAGTTTTTGTATTCTTTTGGGAAAACTAGTGCAATTTTTTGTATTTTTTTGACCCACTGATAAGCCCAGTGTTGCACTCAGTGCACATTTTTTGGCACGGGCTCTCCGAGCTCGTGTTGCACTAGTGCACTTTTGTATTCTTTTGAAACTGCACAGGGGCAATTTGTTGATAGCACCAAAACAGTGTCAGTGGACCACGAGTGGCCCACTAACTTTCTCAAAAGAATTCGCTATTATATTTTATAGTAGACAATAAATATTTGTATGTATAACCGAACCCGTTTTGTACAGTGGCGTCCACAAATGGCGTTCTTTGCAGAAATCGTCAAAATACTATTTTATTTTATGCTCTACGTTGCCGAAACGGGGTCTAAGAAACAATGATGAATCAATTTGGATTTTAAAAAACTACTGTTTATACAGTAAAACAAAATTATTTAGTTAGAAAATCAAAAGCCTTTAATTAACTTGAATTTTCGAAAGTCAAAGTTCTGCAATTCAGCAGTTCTGACTGCAAAATGTATGCGCATACAAAATATTTAGTTGATGTAGCAGAAGCAATTTCTATGTCGGTTCGTCCGTAAATAATTCTGTTTGTAAGGGCGAGCACAAACAACATAGATTCAATATAAACACATCATTAACTCAAGAAAAACACAGGTGTCGCTCTGTCAGTTGGTCTGTGGCGTTGTTTGTTTGACAATGGTCGAAAGCTTACACATTTGTAAATAGAGCCACAGGGTTAAATTCTAATGGATCAAGGATCCAGCCGCACGGGAAACTCGAAAACCCGTGGCAGAGGGCATACAAAAACTTATTTATTTTTTGTCATTTTTAAAATGTTAAAAACTATTTTTTTATTTCTATAAAGCAAGGGCAATATTTTTAGTTTGACTCTCTACTTTGGTTTGGAATTAATTCACTCATGTCATTTGGTGTATATAGAAAAAAGTTTCGGGGTGGGCCCGAGACAGTTTTGCGTGGGAGGGTGGGCTGTAGAAAATATCAAAAAAAAATCAATAATTTGAACCAAAAAAGTCGTAGGAGCTTTAGTTTCTGAGATATTTACAAAAAACTGTTTTTAAGGCTGATTATGATAGCCTCACTAGAAGTGTGCTAATATGCTAGCTAGGAAGGTATCAGATCCGTCATGGATTGATTTATTTTTTTAATTAAATTCAAAATTTAAAAATAAACACGCACCCTTCCATAATTTTACATTAGGTACAAATTACTTATACAACTGGCAATTACTAACCATAAAATACCCATTAATTTTAGCCCCATCTTGTTTTTTGGCAATAATATACCTCTAACGCTTGTATCGATCATTTTCCTGCCCCAGTCTTATAATAAACTTTTTATTGCTATTATTTTCGACGCAAAATACACACAACGAAATGATCTTTCTTTTTTCCTCGCGTTCGTCTACTAACGATTTAACAAGAAAATTGGTTTTGGCGTTTCCATAGGTAACCCAAAAAAGGAGATTGATAGTCTGCCGGGCTTAACTCATTTGCTCTTTTTATGTGAAAATTGTTTTCTTTTACACCGTGAAATTGATACTCCTTTCCTTTTGTCCGCCTTTTTTGTTGCTCTTTTTTTTCTGTGATAAACCTCGTATAAAGACTGGCTTCAGCAGGTGAAATTTATTATATACCGGATGGGCCGAAACATGTTGCACTAAATGTTTTTTAATAAATTAGGTAGTTGGTATTTTTATCTTCCTAGCCCGCGGTGTAATTGCTAGAGGAGGTATTATTTTCGACGAATTTTTTTTTTTTTTTGTAAAAAGAGTCTGCCTAATTTTGCCCCGCATACGGGGTAAAATGGGGTACCTATATGTGGCAAAACGGGCGGGGCGGTTGTGTAATTTAAAATCATTATATTTGTAAGACAAGTTTTATTTTATAAAATACTAACTAGGATTAAAATACTTATTTCAAAAATAAAAAGTTGTAATAAAAAATACATTTATAATAATTAAATTTAGTATTTACAAAAGTTATAAAGAATTACAGCGACCTAGTCATCGCTGTCGACTCTTCTTCACCAATTTTGCGCCCATTTTTCGCAGAGACAAAATACAATACAACAAAAAATTATTTTGGGTCAATAGGTTACTAGGTATAAAAAGGTACCCCGTTTTGCCCCCATAAAAACCCCATTTTGCCCCAAACCACCAGTTAAATTCAAACAAATATTATACTCATACTAGAAAAGAATAACTTTACGGGCACCGCATTTAATTATGAATAATACATAAACCCACTAATTGTTCAATGTAAACAAAATTTTGTCTGCAAAAAATGTACTTACGGTCACAAAATGCGCAAGATATGTTTACAATAAACAGCGCAAAACAAAACATGTTGAGCAAAAACTAACTTAAGCTCAGCCGACCGGCACCAGTCATATTGCAGAGAGTTGAACCAGTCATGGGGATAAGACATCTGATATTAAAAGGTTTTATTCTTGCGCAGCTTAGCTAAAACTGCGGTTTCCCGTTTTACCTCCTATCCCATTTTGCCCTCCTTTTCCCTATGCCTTAAAAAGTACTCAGCTGCTTTTGATAATTAAAATCTCGTTGCCTTACACAAATATTTATCTTTTTTCTTTTACTAAAATGCACGTAAAATCTAATTATTTAAAATCTCAAAAATTTAATTTTGGTATAGCAACCATTTTGAAATGGCAGAAATTTTGGTAGAAAAGTCGGGGTTTTCGATAAAGGATTAACAACCCTCGCTCTTCTTGTATTTCTGCGGATGCGATCCCAACAACGTTACTAAACCTATACATAATCAGGCAGAATACATTGTTTTCCATCCTCTCTATCAATATTGCATTACCGAAATGGTTTACAACCGCCCAGTCCATTACTTTAATCAATTATTCCGGTCCTAATTGTGGTATATAGGCCTGGTCAGCTATAAACTGGCCAAAGCTATAAAGCTTTTGGCTATTGTAGCTGGATATTGCAAACTGAATAGTTAGGAAAAGGCTTGAATAAAGGTTTTGTTAAATGCTTCGAACCATTTTCTAAGGTTAAATGTAAAATTTAATGGATAAATGCTGCTGGCGCCGCGCCTCTACTAGTGTACGTACAGTGAAAATATAGTAGGCTAACTTGCGATGTCGTGCGAATAGGCCCGAAGTCTTGCGTCCCCTGACTTTATCTTCAAGTACCCTTCTTCTTGCCTCTTTGTATGTTTCACATGCTGTAAGAAAATGTGCCGAGGTCTCCTCCTCGGCCCAACATCGCTCGAACGTACCGTGCTACTCATCTTCTCCAAGTGGTCTTGTAGGACCCAGTATTCGGTGAAGATTACCACTATGGCTACTATCTCTTTTCGTGCTCTACAAAGTAGCCAGTCCTGACTTGCTGTATCCACTCATACACTCCTTCGGCTGTCTAGCGTTTCCTGTATTGGTCAATTTCTTTTGTATCTCTTTCTGGGTCCACTCGGTCAGGGCCGACTTGATCTGCCCTCTTGTGAGCCTCAGGAAGGACTCTGGCACTATGCATTTTTGTCGAAACCCACCCTGGCGAATTCGTCCGCTTTCTCGTTTCCTGGAACACCCATGTGACCCGGGACCCATACGAGCCCTACCTCTCTTATTCCTGCCAACTCCTGTAGTGTATTTAAACACTCCTTAACCAAATCCGCAGACATGGTTGGTTTACAAAGTGCTTTCAGCGCAGCGTGACTGAAGAGATGCACAGGTGCTTTCCTGTTTCGTGCCTGATTTCTTACTCCTATGTTACCTCCTATGTTAACTATTGCGTTGAATTCACGTAAAATCCTGCGCCTGTCGATTTCCAATCTGTCAGCCTTGATCCGTCTGTATGGAAGACCATGACATCGAAAGGGAATTCAATTCCGTCTTTTGTCCATGCATCCCTTGGAGCTTTAGTCACATTTCCATTTCTCCCTTAATTTTCTTCTCTGGCGTCGCTAGCCCGTATGTCGAGAAGGAATCTCCTTTTCCGCCACAGCCGCGATCTATGAATGTTCTTTCTGTCTACCGCTCTTGTCGCTTATCCTTAGGTATGCAATCGCTTTCTTCTTTATCCAAGTGGACAGCGACAGGACGTCATCTTGTCCAACTTTTTAGCCTCGACGCGGCGGCTTGTTTAGGGCTTTTTGGAAACATGTACACTAGGTCTGTTCAGTATTTTATGTGCATGCAAGTCCACGGCTTCTCGGATTTAGTTAGCTTCAGTTTACTACCTGAAATCAGCTACAAACCACCCGTTAATATGGAAACCGGACTGGGTTTCATTGGCATAATTTGCTTAAGTTTGCGGTCCTGGTAACTGAGTTCATGATAAATTTTCGTGGTCTATTGTATAGTGTAGATATCTGGAAATGGAATTACCTATTGGATTATCAGTGTTAGAAACCCTGGCTTTGGGGTTTGTGTTCAGCGAAAAACCTTGAGAACCTGCAATAAATCCTGAATAAGTTTGATAGAGCAATGCCTGACGCTCAACGTAAAGAACAAAGTTTATGATTATATGAAAAAAAATTTTAATCAAAATAACATAGTTAAAGTTTTAACACAAATCTTTTTAGTCTGTGGGCAAACCCATCAAACAAGGAAAAAGGTTTACTTATTCTGGATCTGCATAGATTTTAGTAAGTTCAGGTCACGTTGAATTAGTTCAATATATTTCAGCAACCAACCGAAAGTTAGTTTGTTGTTTGTTGTTCACATATAGCAAAAAGTACGAATTGTCAGTGGCGGCTCCTGCTCATAAAACGTGGTAGTGCCAAAATTTTAATAGTCAGTTAAAAATAAATTCGGGGTGCTGCTTCAAATTTTTGCCCAAAATTCGTTAAAAAAACTTGCCTCAATCAATTTTTTTTAGTGGGACAAAACCAAGAGCACATACTTTTGTATTATATGTTTACTCTTTTTAGGATTTCTAACCCTAGTTTTTAAAAGAAACTAACCCAGATCTACCCAAATTAAACCATGAAATGACTTAAAAGTTATTCAAAAAATTCTGTTGAACTAATTTCATTAATCATTTCAAATAAAATAAAAGAGTTATTTATGACACTAATTTTATTCATTTTCACTTAAAAAATACAACAATATGCAGAGTATACACGTATCGTTTTTGTTGCGAAATTTAGAGGGCGTAAATTAACGCATACATGCTCCAAGCGCAAGAACAAGACGACTAACTGGGTGGCCAAAAAAGGGTAGCTTAGAGAAAAAAGCTGGCTGCAGGCGTGTCCGGCACATATTCGTTGATTCCTTTCATTAAAAAAAAGGAAAAATTGCCCAAGTCTGTCACTCATTTAGGCCACTGGTAAAAATCTCTGTGTTCAACGGCGCCAGCAGACAAGCGGCACACATTCCACCCCCACACACTCTGGGTTTCAACGGCAGCCAGCGAGCCCGGCCAGACATTCGTTGCGCAATATGGATTCGGAGTGTGATCCACTGCATTGCACAGGGTTTACAATATTTTATATAAAAAAGAAATGCATAAAATAACAAACATATTAAGATGTTTTGATAATAAAAAAATGTGTTTTTGTAGAAAACTAAGGTTGCAAATTGCCTTTTATTTATCATCTTGTAATAAGTAATATACATTATATTTCAAGTGAGTTTTACACTGTCAAATTAAACATTTTTTAATCCTGGTTATATAACTAGTTTTTCCATCGACACCCTTTTTTCGAAACAATTACATCACGATTCAATTTTACTCGGAAGCTTAATCCTGAATGAAAAATCTGCCCTTGCTGCTCTCGTTGCAGGAAATCACTCGTAATCTAATTTTCTGCAAGTATCGAACACTTTGTAATTACCTTTTACAGGGTTATTTAAAAAACGTGGAAAATAAAGGGCTGAATGGCGAAAAATTGGGAGCAAAGTGCATGTCAAACAACAAAAAATAGTTACCTAGATAGCAAAGATACCTTGCTATTTGATTTGGATATTCGAACATCTGAGCCCTTTCATATTAGGTGAAAAAACCCTGAAACTTGAAAAAAATAGTTGCAAGCTGGATTTTTGAGCTTCGCTAGATATGAGGCGCCAAATATCCCAAAAAATAGTATTTTGCCATTTTCTCGAAAACTAATAACTTAAAAAAAGTGAAGAGAGAAAAAATTCTATAATGTAAAATTAAGAAAAAACCTAGTCTAACAGTTTAAAAAATATATTTAAAAAATACATTTTTTTATTGTTTTCTTTTTTCCTACACAGTAGTTAACTTGTTTTACAATTTTACTACTTTATAACATTAAGCTTGATCCCCACTTGTACAAAACACCATGTACTTAAGATTAGTTTTTGTTTCTTAAAAGTTAAACAACTTTAAGTAAGGCTTAGGCCTAAGGTCATTAATATCCCGACCGCCAATGGGTCATGGAAAGAAATATTTTTATACAATTAAGCACTGTATGAGAAAAAAAAGCGTATATAAAAAAAATTCAACTTCTGGGTAGAAACAGCTTTAAAATATGCACAAATGTGCACACTTTTGTTATATTTCAAATTCCAGCCAAACTGCTATTGATATTTAAAATAGTGTGTGTGCATTTTGTGTCCTATTATAGAAACAGGTAGGTATTCGTGGGTAGAGGACAGACCAAAAAGAAACTAAGGTACCTTTGGCAACGTTTCGGATTTAATTAATCCTTTTTCAAGTCTTAGATATAAATGTTTCTTGGGTCCATAAGTACAGCGAACAGGGGTGAGTGTTGATCGAAGAACATTTTTTTAAAATTTTTACTTTAAAGTTTTATAAAAAAAAAATTTTTGTTTATAAAATTTTAAATGTTCTTCGATCAACACTCACCCCTGTTCGCTGTACTTATGGACACAATAAACATTTCTATCTGAGGCTTGAAAAAGGATTAATTAAATCCGAAACGTTGCCAAAGGTACCTTAGTTTCTTTTTGGTCTGTCCTCTACCCACGAATACCTACCTGTTTAAAATAGTGTTTCACTAAACTTAAATCGGACAAAGGAGTTTAAACAAAACAAATGTAACCTAAGAGTGATTTTTTAAGGGTTTCAAATTATAAACATGAGTTCATTAAGTTTTACCGAATAGTCGTTGTATCCTGATTTTTCCGCAAATATATATGTATACTAAAAACTTTAGTTTCTAAGATATCAACAAAAAATAATTTATCCATGTACATATAGCCTGGTTTTTGACAACCTTGGCGAAAATCTTGACATAAAAAACTGAAAATGGCATATTAATATGAGTATTTGTTAAAGCGTTATTTAACTACCTCTGTTTATAATTTTCAACCCTTAATAAACCACCCTTATGATAGAGATCATTGCCCCTTTGTTTAATTTATTTTGTCACATTAAGTTTTGTCCACAGTCAAACACTATTTTTTCAAAAATTTTATAAAAAATACTAATAATAATAAATGTCTGTTAAGCTGGAATTTCAAATAAAAAGTGTGCGCATTTACGCGTATTTTAACACTGTTTCTAACTGGAATTTAACAATTTTTAATATTATGCTTTTTTGTGTCGTATAGTTCCTAATTGTATAAAAATATAATTTTCAAAATTCCAACGGTGGTCTGGCTAGTATAAACTACTTTCCTGACCATTACTTTGTTGTTTGACGTTAAAAAAACAAAAACTAAATTTTAGTAAATGGTCTTTGATACAACTGGGGATTACGCTTAATATTATAAAGTATTAAAATTTTAAAACAGGTTGCCTAGAGAGCGGAAAAAATTTTTTAATAAATAAAAATCTTTTTTTAGAATATATCTTTTTAAATGTTAGTTTAAGTCGTTTTGTTAATTTTCTATTACAGACAGAATGATTTTGCGTATATTTTCACTCTTGACTTTTTTTAAAGAAGTTATTAGTTTTTGAAAAAATCACAAAAATCTGATTTTTAGAACATTTAGACCTTATATCTAGCGAAGCTCAAGGAGGATTTTGGCGGACAATAATATGTGGGGATGTGAAGGTTCGAAAAGCGCAGAATACTTTGCTATCAGGCACAAGGAATTCATAAATACCGGCCTTCCTGAAGCACTGTAAAGTTGAAATGCCAACTTTCTAGTTGCAGAATCGCGGTCTTCTGATGGTTTTTTAAAGGCCTTTAAAGATGCCCAAAAAGTTGTGTCGAAATAGAGCCAGACCATCGTGTCTCACAAACGAAAGGAACATTTGGACCATACTTTCTTCGAAAGACTAATTCACGGAAAAAACAAAGTATATCCTTTATAGTATATATCGTCAGAAATAAGTGTATCTATTGTATAATATTATGTAGAGAGGAATAAGTTTAGTGTTATAACTGGCTTGGTTGATTGTTTTGGGTGGGGGGCCAAATGCCTTCCCTTCGCTGCGAACTCCCATTGTTCTAAGGCCTAGTCCACAGTTCCACTTCGTGCCGCTCACTTCTATTTCCCCTTTTCTCTGATTTTTCCATTAATTCAACAGCTGATATATTATAAAATATCTAAAATATGTTTTTCTTGTTTCAGTTCTTCGAGAAGAATTTCGTCTAGAACCTCAAAGCGGCAGAGTTGCAGCTGGTGAGACCACGATGCTCGAATGCGCACCTCCACGAGGCACCCCCGAACCTCAAGTCGTATGGAGAAAGGACGGACAAACTTTAAACATTGGGGGACGATTGAAGCTAGTCGACGGATATAACTTGGCAATCACTGATATGAAGCCATCAGATGATGGGAGGTACCAGTGCATTGCTAAGAACACTGCTGGCAGTAGAGAGAGTGCAGTTGCCATTTTAAAAGTCTATGGTAAGTGAAATTAACAAGACACTTTTACAAAATCTATGCCAACCTTGTGGTAGAAATTTTTAAATTTTTAGCGCCAAATCAAAATAGTCACATGACCAATATTGTATACTTATAGCTTTCATCTTATTGGGTTCGAAGGCAGATTTTTGTAATCAAAAAGAGCAGGCAGGGCCTTGTAGCCATCTTTGATGAAAGCTAAAAAGTGTTAACCCCCCTATTTTCCCTACTTTTTTAATTGCAAAAGAAAATACAAAATCCTTCCTCATTCTACATCACGCCACCGCTGAAAGCACTAGTTAATAAAAATCATGTAAGTCAGATAAATTTTACAATAGAACATTTTACCGCACATGGATTAAATCATCCTATCGGTTCTAGGCATCCATAGTACCAGGTCATCTTTTCCTTAAACAATTTATAAATTTTTTAAAAGTTTTAGTGTTACTAATTATCATACTTTTTGGACAGTTAAACCATTTATCATCCGTCCACCAGAAGACGTTATCGCCCTAGTGGGTAGTACGGTAGAGTTTCCGTGCATGGTGGGAGGTGATCCACTGCCCGACGTCCTTTGGAGAAGAAACGCTCCCGGTGGTACTATGCCTTTAGGAAGGGTCAGGGTATTGGAAGATAGAACCTTGAGGTTGGAGCATTTGACATTAATGGATCAAGGAAGGTAAATAAACAGAAAATTTTGTTTGGTCTTTGACAGTTTACCTCTAGATCAACTCATATCATATATCTTATATGTCCCTCCCTCTTTCTCTCTTGTTTCCTGTAATGGAAACAAAAAAGATAACATACAAAAACACTTTTTTATTTTAGATACACGTGCGATGCAGACAACTTTGCAGGTGCCATAAGCGCTTCCGCCATGCTGACAGTTATGGCGCCACCTACCTTTACCTCGCGCCCTCTAGCTCAAACCATAGAAGCAGGTCAAGAAGTTTCTTTCCATTGTAACGTTAATGGAAGTCCGAAGCCATTGTTATTTTGGTCTTTTGAAGGAGACAGAAGTTTGGTGTATCCTGGCAATCCAAATGGAAATTGGGAGGCTTTTACCTCTTCTGAAGGTTAGTATATTTATCTCTATTGAGAAGAACAATATCTTTCAAGAACCAAAATCCTTCTTTTTTTTAAATATTATTATCCAGTGCTACGATTCATTACTCTATGAGCTTTCCCTCAAAGCTAAAATGTTTTTTTTCTTAGGACAATCAACTCTGATTCTAAAGGATGCTCAAGTAATTCACTCAGGAACAGTCGTGATTTGCTCGGCAGTTAACACCGCAGGCTCCGTATCAACTAGAACTAGATTGACGGTAACGTCAAAAGAGGATCGTCCTCCACCAGTCATTATCAGAGGCCCAACCAACCAATCACTTCCCATATATTCGGTTGCGCACTTGTACTGTGACGCTACGGGTAAGGATTACTAACACTTTTAAACAAACCTCATGTATACACAATCACATAAAATAATAGAAAGATTTTTGGCTGACATTATTCAAATTAATGTCCTGCTGAAGTCTTTTGGTAATTTTTCAGTTTTTAACAATATTTTTTTTCTTCCAGGCAACCCCAAGCCAGTAATCTCCTGGTACAAAGAAGGCGTGCCAGTTTCTTCAAGCGCGAGAGTAAACATGTCGAATCCCAATCAAATCGAAATCTACAACCTCCATAAAGAAGACTCAGGTGCATATACCTGCGTTGCCTCATCGAGAGGTGGAAAGGCTACTTGGACTGGTCATCTGTTAGTTGAGAACCCAAAAAATCCAAATATCAACTTTTTCAAAGCTCCTGAAGTTGTAATGCTTCCTGGTGCGCCTTCAAGGCCTCATGCTTTGAATCAAAGTGAGGGAAGTGTAACCATTACCTGGGGGCAGAACAATAAAATTGGGTCATCCAGTTTGTTAGGTAAGGTATACTTATACCTGTATTTTTTTTTTAATTTTAATTCTAATTCCACATTTACACAACTTTTATCCAGTCAACCATTTTACTGGAACGAATTTTATTTTATCGCTTCTTCTCAGGTTACCAAGTGGAACTTTTTGGAAGAGAAGAAGGTGTTATACCATCTTGGACAACTGTGGCAAGACGAGTGCCTGGAACTACATTTACCCAGCATCTGTTAGCTCCAGGAATTCCATACACTTTCCTAGTGAGGGCAGAAAATTCTCATGGTATGTCGGTTTTATCTTATGCCACTAGTTTTATAATTTTACCTCAAAGGTGTCCTAGTCTTTTAGAACTATGGTAAGTTTGTTTTAATGGTGGGCTTAATAACTGGATAGATAATACTTTATTTTATCTAGGTCTTGGTCCACCGTCAGAATTATCTGAGCCCATCATTGTGGGACCAGACACAGCTCAAAACTGGGGAAACCCCGAAGTGACCGAATTAAGTGAAGCCCGAGCAAGTTTAGTTACCACCAAAAACATTGTCAAACTCACTGAAGTGATCCCTGTAACCTCAACTTCTGTAAAATTAGTGTGGGAAGTTACGGACTCAACATACGTTGAAGGACTATACATTTACTATATCTCCCTAGAAGGAGGCGCAGAATCTCCAAAAAGCTACAGTATGTTGACGGTTTTACATACTGGAGGCAGTTCGAGTTTTAACGTAAATGGTTTAAATAAATGGTCGAAGTATGAGTTCTTTTTAGTACCGTTCTTTAAATCTGTAGAAGGTCAACCATCTAATTCCAGGACTGTTAGGACTTTAGAAGATGGTGAGTAATTTGTTTCTTAGTTTGAGCTAGATTTATTTTCCTTTCCGTTTTAAGAATTCTTTTTTTTATCCTTTAGATCTTTAAGAAAGAATCACTGTCAAAGGTGAAACAAATACAATGATAAACGGAGAACGCAATGTAATATTTTAAGTTAATATATCCTAGTCTCTCTCAAAATTTTTATAATGTTGTAATCGCGGTTTTAATAAATACTAATTCTCTTACAGTTCCTAGTGAAGCCCCAGCATCCATGGAAGCCCTTCTACTCAATTCAACGGCTGTATATCTGAAATGGAAGGCACCATCAACAAGTACATTCAATGGAGAACTCCAAGGATACAAAGTAGATGTAAGAACTAATGGAAGTGAAGCTCCGACTGTTATTAGCACTGGAATTACACCTACTCTGCTTCTAGGTAAGAACATCCTCATCATATAATGCAGGAACTCTCCTTAAGATCAATAAAAATGCAAAGCTCGAAATAACATAAATCGAAACATGAATAAGGCTAAAAGAAAAACAGTAGTGTCAAAGACAATTGCTGATTGCTGTGATAGTACTTTCTAAGGTTAGTTCATTCTTCTTTCAGGTAATTTGACAGCCGGCGTTAGCTATTACGTCAAGGTGGCAGCTAGCACGAGGGCTGGAGTGGGTCCCTTTACCCCCGCAGCAACTTTGCGGTTGGACCCTGCAGCAAGGGCTATCGACAATAACATGCAGAGGTAAACTTCGTTAAAATTAACTAATACAACTTATTTCTTAGGTACTTATTCGTTAAAAATGTCGATAATTATGTTTATTATGTAAACACCGATTCTATATTTTTCATTATAGAATAATAACTAGGTAATATTTTCTTCTTTAGACCAATCGGAGCAGAACACAACAGTGATTTCATCACCGAAACTTGGTTTATGGCTCTGCTTATCAGTATGGTTTCTGTCATGATTATCCTCTTCGGCGCCATGTTTTTCGTGCGACGTCGCCAACTTTTGTCAAAGAAATCCATGACTCCTTCCAGGTCTAACGGGGGTGTTCTAACAACGCCGCTCGCTTCAAAGCAGGAGGTTCCTTTGTGGCTGGATAAGGTGAGTTTGGAAACAGTCTTTACAACTATTACTGGCTTGAGCTTACAGCTATGTTATGTTTTCCGCCACAACATTTAATTAAATTTTTTTCGTCATCTGGAAAATTTCTAATTTTTCTCTTTTCGCCAGTTTCTAACAATGCCCGTCTTTTCAGGATGTATTTCCCGACTATCCCAATACCCTACCGGAGTATTCGAAACTTACATCACACCAAGAATACAGCCCGAGAAACGAGTACTCCCACAGCAATGGTTCCGTTCCACATGCAAATGGAGGTTTGCATCACGGCGTCAATTTGATTACAAACCCGCTGCATCAAAAAGAATACAGTCGACCTGACAATCTGGATTATGGTTCGGAAAAAGGTAAGAATGAATCATAAACAAAACCAAGATAAAAAATACCTTTAAATTTTTAACCTCGCTACCTTTTTATACCCAACTTTATCTGTGCACGAGTTGCCAAAGGTGGAAATCAAACGCACAGAACAAGACCTACCCGGTGCAGCCATCTACCGCGTCTTTTTTTTCACCAGAAACTTGACCTCTTGTGGTTTCAACTACTTAAAAATATCGAATAAAAAAAATATAAAGAAAATGTTTTCTTTCCAGCGTACGGAAGAAAAAAGAAGGACTACAGCGCCATGCAGGTTCAAGAATACGCCAGTCCGAACATAGATGGCACCAGAGGATGTCAGATCGCCGACTATGCCGAAGTGGATCAAAGCCTGAACAATCACGACCCAGGCAATACGTCACCTGCACCATACGCGACCACGACATTGGTTACTGGCAGCAGAAGAATTGTAAGTTATAGGTTAGGTTTATATTATACAGGTTATAGTGAGTTATCAATAGGGACTTATTGGAATAAAACCTGACTTTATTTTAGAGTCGACTTTTTTCTGACACATTTGCACAGAAAACTGACAGCTGACCTCTCAAAATTGACATACCAAAGCCAACTTTAATAATAAAGTCGCTAACTTTCATTTAATAAATATCGACACTAATAAATCCGGTTTTTAAATACACAAAGGCCGAATTTTCAAAGGGAGCAGTTGCTTTTTATATGTGAATCTGTCACCATAAGGTCGATTTGAAAATAAGGTCAGGTTTTATTCCAATAAGTGTCTATTGTAGTGTCTAAATAGGACATAATAGAAAATTATTTCTTAACAATTATTCAGATTCCGATAAGGTCCAGTGAAGGATATGGCCACCAAATGATTGTAACTTCACTGTCTCGCAGATAAGCCTTCCAGGATCCAGATAATGATAAACACAAAACACAATCCACGTGGATATACTAAATTAACGGGCACAGCTCCTGCAGTCTATTCGTTAATGGGCTTTTTCGCACGCCCGTTCCGCCCACCTTCGACGCGCAGGCGCGCGTCGTCATATTCTCTGGGAATATCACATCTTTCATCTGAGATAATATTTTCTATCCTCGTTTTTCTTTTATTTACTTTTATATATATTTTTTTTGCTGTTTCTAGCTCTGTAGCTATGGCATGTGTAATGTTGTTGCTATCATTCGCTATCTTTAACTTGGTATCTGCATACAGGCTTTTATTGTTTTCTTGGTCTGTCTATTGAGTTTGGCAACTTGAAAGCTCCCCTTTCCTCTCCTGGTTGATTTGTTTGCTTCAGCATTATCAGCATTATCTGGTTTTTGACGTTCTATTATATGTCTCTCTCCTCCTTCCTAATTTTGTGTGTCGTCCCTCTTTTCCAGGTTTCTTGTTGGCAGATCTCTCTCTCTCTCTTCTATTGCCACCACATTGATCAATGTTGATTCCTTGGCGGTTTGACTGTTCTTTTTTGTAATGTATGATTAGTATCTCTTGTGATGTGTCTTTTGTGTACTTTCTTGGTTTTGGTACTGTTTTTTTTCTACCCTGCTTTGTTTATGACTGTGGTTCTCGAGATTTGATGGTATGAGTTGATTTGCATGTCTTTTTCACTGTTTTCCATATGAGAATTTGCATAAGTATGTAGATCTACCATAAAGGACAATTATTTTTACCTGTGGCCAGGTGGTCTTTATAGAGCAATAATCCGTTGCTATCACCTGTAGATTTATTTTGAATTTCCCTTCTTTTTTACTATCTTGAGTTTTTTTGAGAATTTTCTATGTTTATTTTTGCCTGTTTGTGCATCTCTGACTCTTTATGTAAACTGTTATCCTCTAATGCGCTGAATTTTGTTCTTATTTGTTGATTGAACATGAAGATTGCAGGTGGGAATTTTGTTGTACAATGTTCAGAAGTTCGGTAACTGAACAACATTCTTGCAGTTAGGGTTTTTATATCTACCCCTGTGTTTTTCGAATCGTCCTGCATAGCTTCCTGTTTTTTAAATGTTTTTAATCCATTTTCGGTTTGCCCATTGGATGCAGAGTTTTGGGATGTAGAGGTAACATGTTCTATTGAGTTTTATATCAGGAACTCCTTCATTTTATGAGATTTGAATATGCTTGCATTGTCACTGAGCATTACCTTTGGCAAACCAAACCTTGCAAAAATGTCTGTCAACTTTTCACTGATCTCATTGGTGTGCATTGCTTTCACCATAAGAGCCTCTATCCATGTCCTTTTTAGTTTTTTGTTTTTTGTTATGTGTCATATTTTTCTGTATAATCTATGAAATTTACTTTTTCTAACAAATCTTTTGATAAAGCTTTCATTAGGTAGAGAGAAGGAAGGAAGAAGGAATTCAGCCAAATGATTTTCTTTGCCTCTGACATACTCTATTGAGTAGCTAGACCCCGACAAAAATGCTGCCCATCTGCATACATTTTTGTATACCCCTGTTCTTCCCAAAAAGTAATATTAATGGCAAATGGTCACATCTTAAAGTGAAATGTTGACCTGCAAGATACTGAGACAGTTTGGATATATTGCCCAGTATATTGCAAGTCCTTCCTTGTGTTATTGACAAATAAGAGACAGGTTTCTCTTTTTCTGTTTCAATTCTATGGAATATCACAGCACCTATTCTATGTTCGGATGCGGAAAGCTGTCTACATATTAGTCTTCATTCCAGCTAAATTTAACATTTTTTAATGTGTATGGGATACAGAATATTTGGCAAGTTTCGCGTCGTCAAATTATCTGGAAATATCACAATTATTAATGTATTTTTAGTGCTCCTTTCCTAATTTAGAATTTGAATAAAACTACGCTTAAAAGTATGCTAAAGTTTTGGTCTTGATTCCATAATACGTTTTAAACCTAAATTGACCATCAATTTTCCTTCCAGATTTGGAACCACTCTTCCCTCAACGACGACGAAGAATCGCCATATCCTGCCTCGAACGGAGGCTACTACAATCGGAAGGTCTATTCAGACTCTTACTTTGCTCCTACTCAAACGTTAAGGCGTCCGAAAAAGGATCACCATAGCAGAAAAAATTCACAAGAAAATCCACCTGATTTGGTCTCACCCTCAGCTGGTCAACCGGTCTATGCTCGAGTTGGTCCACCAGGTGAGTAACCTTACGTATTTTTACTGCAAGTTTTTCTCTTTCATTATTTTTCATTTTGTCTGCAAAATAATTACCTCATGAAATGCGAACGAAAATCCCTAAAAACAAAGACATTTTCTATATTTTAAGAAAAAATTAAAATCACCACTTTACATCAAAACATAAAATCACCACAAAACATCGCCCTAGTGTAGTTTAAATTGATTTTTTTTTCAAAGCGTTTCGTGGCTTACCTTTATCTTAAAATATTTTCTTCTTTTAGGACTGTCCTGGCGAAACGGTACCACCCCATCTTTGACTAGCTTCACTCCAAACAATTACTCAAATAAGACTACAGTGTACCATGGTTCAACGCGTAGCGAACCTGGTAACATGTTGTAAAATATACCTAATTAGTAAGTTTATTTAATTTAAACTCTTTGAAAGAGAATGTTATCGCCAAGACAAACATGAAAAATATTTTTATATCTATAAAATACTAAAGACTTTGCCTAAAAAAATCATGTACTTTTATTTTGTTGCATAATATTTAGAATTCTGCTGTCGTTATTTAATCCTTTTGAGGCAAAATATGATATTTAAAAAAAAAATTCAAAAACATACGAAAAATTAGTCATTTTACAAAACGGCGCCACATTTTTCTTAAAAACTCCAACCAAGTTTTTAATGGCATTAATTTAAAATACCTGAAGTGCAAAGCGATCCAATAAAAGTTTTGATTAAATTAACAAGATTATCAGTTGAATTATCAAATCAATTATCATTTTAGAAATAAAATTTCGGACTTCCATTGTCTTTATTTATTTTAAAACACGACGTTTCGGTTAGTAAGTATCTCTAACCGTTATTAAGTGTAAACTAAACAATCTAGTTTTTTAGGCTACTACTTATACTACTTGGTGTGCAGTCAGGTGTGACGGCCCGCCCACTTTTTTTAATCCTAAGACGCCTGTTTTCCTTAAGGAGTGGTTTCCATATGTTTGGTATGTCCGTGCTTGGTTGATTGAAAACTTATTTATTCTGCATTATAAACGCAGCTTCAATAAACTTTCGTTTTCGCCAATGCGACTCATTATGTAAAACTTTAGCTTCTGACCACTGAATCATATATTTGGCCGGAAAATGAAGACGAACTACAGAATTTTCTACAATGGTATTCGACCAACAATCAAGTGCACCATGGAAATTGAAAAAGATTCGGCCTTACCTTTTTTGGATGTTCTTGTCAAACGATCAGACAGAAACATTTAAACCACTGTATATAGGAAACCTACACATACGGGACAGTACCTAAATTTTAAGTCTAATCATTCTGTTGCTACAAAACAAGGAGTTATAAGAAGTTTGTATTTAAGAGCCATAAATATTTGTAGTAATAATGAAGAATTAACCACAGAAATTAACAACATTAAAAAGGACTTACAACAGAATGGTTATTCCGAGAAATTAATAAACTCAACGATATTTAAAATTAAAAACAAACTAAATGTACCAAATTCTCAAAATAATAATCCGTTAGGTGTTATTAACATTCCATATGTTCAAGGGATTTCAGAAAACATAAGACGAATAGCTAAACACTATAATATAAAAACAGTATTTTCTTCGGGAAATACGATAAGAAGTTTGGTAACTAAAACAAAACCAGACAATCCCTCAAATAATAAGGAATGTTTTTACCAAATCCCGTGTGAGTGTGGTAAATCATATGTAGGTGAAACGAAACGCCCTCTTCAGGTTAGAGTAAATGAACATCTAAAAAGTACGCAATTAGGAGATATTGAAAAATCCGGTTTAGCAGATCATGCATGGTCAAATGATCACAGGATTCAGTGGTCAGAAGCTAAAGTTTTACATAAGGAGTCGCATTGGCGAAAACGAAAGTTTATTGAAGCTGCGTTTATAATGCAGAATAAAGAAGTTTTCAGTCAACCAAGCACGGACATACCAAACATATGGAAACCACTCCTTAAGGAAAACAGGCGTCTTAGGATTAAAAAAGGGAGCGGGCCGTCACACCTGACTGCACACCAAGTAGTATAAGTAGTAGCCTAAAAAACTAGATTGTTTAGTTTACACTTGATAACGGTTAGAGATACTTAGTAACCGAAACGTCGTGTTTTAAAATAAATAAGGACAATGGAAGTCCGAAATTTTATTTCTATACAATCATTGTTTACGAGTTTCAAACAAAGAATTATCATTTTGTTAAAAATATTTCAATATTTGTCTTGGTGAGTTCAGTCCAAACCTATAATTATGGTAAAGTTTTTGTGAAAACAGTGATACTATAATACTTACATTAGGATATTTATACGCAAAGAAGCCAATATCGACTTACAATTGTATGGAGCCTTAAAATATTGCCAAAAGCCTTTGGTTGCAGCCATATTTAACCCTAGAATGTGGACAAAAATAAAATAAAAAGCAAAGCAATGATAGCTAGCACTGAAAACAAAGGAAAAGTCCAACCCGCGATTAATGTAATTAAAAATGTGCATGCATGAATGTTTTATTTAATAATTTGTATATCTTAATAAACTAAGAAAAGTCGAGAAACTGTTGAAAATGAAGCACTGACTTTTAGCAATGATTACACAACCCCTATAGATATGCAACCCAACAAACTTAATAACAGCAGCGGACAGATGGTTTTGTACCAAAAAAAATGCATAGCGCATAGCATGGCATAGCATAAGCTTTAAACCAATCAGCTATCGCCCAGAAGACGCCATCTTGGTTTTGCATAGGAATTTCCACCAGGTTGAACTTTTTATGGAGTCCATATGTTTTCTTATGGTGAGCCAATACAATGTATCGAAATAAATCACGTAATCAACAAAACAAAGATGAGAAGAAAATGACGACATAACCTAAAAAAATCCCAGTATATTTATTGTTTTTTTTTAAAGAAGTTTTTTATATTTTTTGTTAGTCTAGAGGTTTGTTGTCTGTCTATTTCTTAAGAGTGGCCGACACGACCATCTTCTTGTCCGCCACCTTATGTGCCGACGATTTTTTAAATAAAGTAACCAATTCAGTGAGACAGCCGCATATAAGATAATTTCGTCGCTATTCATTTTAAAAAAATCACTGCACAAAAACAGACCAAAATAACAACAAAGCGGAATTGACAAAAATACATCCAAAAGCCAAAATGCCTTTTATGCAATATTCATGCTATGTGTGTGATGGGCTTTACCTAAACTACGTTCTGTATATCAAAGGTGCACCCAGAAATTTGTTTCGGGACAGACGATGGTATACCAGAATACTCTTTACAGTGTCTTCAACAAACTTGTAAATTTATTTCCAGAAAAACTGCCAATTTAATCCACAATTTAATTAAACTTTAGCAAATCAACTGAGGTTTGAAATTGAATAATAAACGTAACCTCACTTTGGCGACTGAATCGTATTTCTAAGCTATTACGAACATTTTGAAATGCTTAAAATGTTGACAGCGCTTTATGGGTATTTTTTGATGCCCAACGAAAAAGGGTTTTTTCAGCGGCATAGCGTGCCTGAAGGGGCGGGGGGAGGGGGGGCCGACTGCTAAAAAAGCGCCCCTCAGAAATCTTGCGACCAAAAAACAAAAAAAAAGGTCATCATGTATCTTGCGACCAAAAAAAAAACAAAAAAAAAAGGTCATCATTTACCGTTGCCGATCCTGCCACTAGGGCGCTTCAGACACCCATAGGGCGCCAATACCCTCGGGCGGGCGGGCGGGGGGTGTTAAGCTTATCCCGCAGTTTCACTGCATGCCGCTCACTTCTATTCACTTCTTGCTCTAATAGAAATAGATAGATACAATTTCTTTCTTTCAAGAAGTGAAACTGTGGATCAGACCTTAAAAGTCACTTGTCAGTCTTATTTTTTTTATTGTTAAGTTGTCAAATTCAATCGATACTTTATTGATTTTATTTTCGCATTATATTTTTAAATAAAATAAAGGGGTGGAGAACATTATTAATGTATGTCCTTGATCGCCAAAAGCGAAGTAATTCTAAAATTAACCTAAACATGTGTTCAAAACCACAGAAGAGAATTGGTCAAAACCTTAAACAAACTTATTAGTTATCTGTACAAAATAACGTTAACCATAATACCATAAAAAGGTCTTTTTAAAGAAATGACAAGTTGCTTTTGCGCATGAACTATCAAATAAGCGTTTCAAAATATCCCTATTAAGTATGTGGCTGCAACTTATTTAATTTCTTAATAACGAGAGTCTAAGGGCCGGTTTCTCATTAGCGAGTCAGCTAGCGGTTAACTTTAACTCGAGGTTAAACGTTTCACCACCTCGGGTTAGGTCTAACTCTTGGTGTAACTTTCAGTTACGTTGACCCACCATTGACAGGGCGGGTTTAGCGATTTGACCCTTAATATAACATATAAAAGAAGTAGACCAGACAGGGCCGTATCTGAGGGGGGGTTTTGGGGGTTCAAACCCCCTCCGAAAATTAAATAGGAATGTGTTTTTTAAGTTTAACCTTTTTTTCATATTCAATAAACCCACAATTTTTCAAATTCCACTGGCCTAACCCCCCCCCCCCAAAATTTTGGTCCAGATACGGCCCTGAGACCAGGCAAAAATTTAGGATTTCTATCCTTCCACGGTTCCAAGAACATACTTCGTTAAGTTTTTTGTTAACTTTTTTTGGTGCAGAGGCCTACTGATGTACGAGATTTGTACAAACATAAGTTTCTTATTTATTAAATTTCTTCACAACCGGGACCACCATGTATATCCCGAATATATTTTTTAAAAGCTGTTAATATTTATAATAAAATGGTGTATTACAGCATGACAATTTTTTTTGAAATTAAGGAAAAATATGAGCAAGTGTTTATTTTTTCTAAAAAATTTGCGATTTTATTAAAAAATTCTTTTTTTGTTTTTTAATTCTCAAAAGCAGAAAACAGAAAACAAATAATACGGTTTACCCGAAAAAGTTTTTGGAATCTCTCTGCTACTAAAAAATCATAAAACAAAATCAATATGCTACAGGGAAATTACGATAAGTTTTTATGGTGACAAAAACAGAGCAAAATTTTTTAAAAGCCGTTTTAATTATTTAAATAAATTAAGCAAAAATTTATAGCAGATTTACAACGCTTTCACAAAAAAAAATTAAAAAATTTCTAGATACAAGGATAAGCCACACAAATAATCAGAAATCTTAAAAATACCTATTTGGTGTCTTTTGATTTTATTTAAATTTTGTCAGTTTTTACTTCATAATATTGCAATTTCTACTGGGGATTTTATCTGGTAATATTTTTATTGTTTCTTATAAATTTTTAAATAAAAAAATGTTAGATTTCTCTATCTGCGCGATGGCGCTCTATATGCAATGATTTATTTTAGCAGGCCATGTTTTAAAAAAAAAAATACTTTCTACCGTTTTCAACGTTTCAAAAATAACAATCAAGTTCCCGATCGGGTACATTTATAAAATTTGGTACAATTAACAAAAGAAGTATTATGGTTGACAAGCAAACTTATATAATTACCTGAAATTTTGCACATATGTCAAAATAGCACCATTTTTTCTTTAAAGGTGCCAAAATCGACTTTTTTTAAAATACTTAATGCAATATGGACAAACGCTCGCTGAACTTAACGAAATAAAAACAGAGTTCATATTCTTTCATTTTTTGGTTATGCTCGGGCTGAATCAAGCTTTAAAAAGCGGAAACGCTGAGTCTTCCAATTACCTTTATCTTTGAGGATTTGCACATCTATAAAAATATTATTTAGAAAAAAAAGTCTTTTTTTACCCAAATATTAAATACGTACCTATTGAAGTCTGATCATCATCTCTATCATATCAATAAAATGAGTAATTTTGCTCGGAATCTGGGACAAAAATGGTGCAAATATTGATCAATGTTCATCAATATACCTTATAAACGTCAATATGAGCATCAATATTGTTTCTATCAATACACTTCAATATAAATTTCTAACAATATAGGCTTCAATATGCAGTCAATATGTTTGAAGCTCTCCTGAAAGGTCAATACAGCCTTCAATTCGTATTGAAACTGACATTACTCCAAAACGTATGATTTTGCGTACTTTATGTATTTATGTAATTAATTATGTTTTTAAGAGTTTTATGCCAATACTGCAAATAAATTCTTAAATAGTTGTTTTTTTGAATAATAAATCTAAATTTGGGTAAAAAAACATTGTGCAAATCCTCAAAGATAAAGGCAATTGGAAGACTCAGCGTTTCAGCTTAAATTCAGCCCGAGCATAACCAAATAATGGAAGAAGGTGAACTTTGTTCTTATTTCGTTAAGTTCAGCGAGCGTTTGACCATATTGCATTAAGTATTTAAAAAAGGTCGATTTTGGCACTTTTACAAGAAAAAATGGTGATATTTTGACATATGTGCAAAATTTCAGGTAATTATATAAGTTTTCTTTTGTTAATTGTACCAAACTTTATAAATGTAACCCTATCGGGAACTTGATGGTTATTTTTGAAACGTTGAAAACGGTAAAAAGTACTCTTTTTTAAAAAAACATGGCCTGCTAAAATAAATAATTGCTTATAGAGCGCCATCGCGCAGATCAATATGTCTCACATTTTTTTATTTAGAAATATATAAGAAACAATAAAAATATTAGCAGATAAAATCCTCAGTAGAAATGGCAATATTATGAGGTAAAAACTGACAAAATTTTTAATAGGCATTTTTAAGATTTCTGATTATTTTTGTGGCTTACCCTTGTATCTAGAATTTTTTAAAATTTTTCTGTGAAAGCGCCGTAAACCTGCAATAAATTTTTGCTTCACTCATTTAAATATTCCAAACGATTTTTAAAAAAATTTGATTAATCCGAGTCAATACAATATCTTCAAGAAAATGCGATTTTGTTCTGTTTTTGTTAACATAAAAACTTATCGTATTTCCCCTGTACCATATTTAATTTTTTTTATGATTTTTTAGTAGTAGGGAGATCCCAAAACTTTTTCTGGTAAACCGTATTATTTTTTTTTTGTTTTCTGATTTTGCGAATTAAAAAACAAAAAAATAATTTTTTTAATAAAATCGCAAATTTTTTAGAAAAACTAAATACCTGCTTATATTTTTCGTTAATTAAAAAAAAATTGTCATGCTGTAATACATCATTTTATTAGAAATTTTAACAGCTTTTAAAAAATATATTCAGGATATACAGGGTGGTCCCGGTTGTGAAGCAATTTAATAAATAAGAAACTTATGTTTGTACGAATCTCGTACATCAGTAAATGGCCTCTGCGCCACAGAAAAGTTAACAAAAAACTTTACAAAGTATGTTCTTGGAACCGGGGCAGGGTACTGTATATGTGTACGAAATTTAGTAAAGAAGGGCGATTGTTTGGAAATCCTAAATTGTTGCCTGGTCTAAAGGTTACATATCCTAATTATTTATTTTCTTATTGTTTCGAATGTTTTGTTCCTATAATGATTTTTGGTAATGGAAATTTTCGAGGGACTGAGCGACGAAGACGAACATTTTTATAACTTTCTTAAATACCATAGAATAAGGCCCCAAATAATTCGACCAAGATTTAATCCTTTCGAAATATATGATGAAAAAGACTTTTATACAAGATTTGTATCCTTTACATTTTCGAATAAATTAAAGAAGCCCTGGAGCACCCTACTGCAAGGTAACATTAGAATTTTCAAGATTCTGAGATGTTGCCTTACTTTTTAAACTATTTTAAAACATTAAATTTTGCACACACAACAACAGGCCGAAAATTAGATTTTGCACTCCAAGCAATGGTGTAATGAACAAAAATTAGAACCGAAAAGAACATTAAAAACTTTTTGGTTATGAAACCTTTGCCATCACGTGACTGCTTGCAACCAATCAAAAATATGGTGAAACTAGCATACATAGTAAACAGTGCTACCAACGCAGGGCTTGTTAACTCCACCCACAGTGGCTGCCGGAGAAACACAACCACGAGTTAACCCTAGGGTAAAATTTTCACCGGATTGGGTAACCCCCTAGTTATTCGCAATTGAGAAACCGGCCCTAAGCAAAAAAACCCAACTGTCAACTATTAAAAGTGATACTTATAATATGATAAGGGGTCGATTTGGCATTTGTCCATAAAAAAATTATAATAAGTATGTGGTTTAAACCCACGGGTTAATTTTATTTACTCATATCCTTTTAATGCTATTTGCTATCACCTTATTTCATACCATTTTGTTTTAGTCATACCATGTAAGTATTTTGCTGATAAAAATTCGTTACCTACATTTTTATAGAGTAAAAAATACATAGTTCAAAAGTAAATACGTAACATAAATGCGATAACGTTAATAATAAAAATAGTAGTTCAGCTATCATTGGTTATGAAGGTAGAAAAGTATTTTTTTCATATTAATTAAAATTATCAATACCTAGTAGCAAAAATAATAAGCAAAAAATACCTCATTAGGTACTTTTTTAATAAAAGAAAGAACTTTGTGCTATTTTTTAAAATACAAAAAATATACCTACTTGATAATTATTGTAAAAAGTTAACTTTTACCTACCTACTATCTACTACCATTTGTATATAAAAAAATTAAAAACAAAATTTTTTCATGTGTGTTTATAGGACAAGACTGAATAGCAAAGTAATAAAAATATTAAGGACATTTTTGTTATAAAAATGCACTTTTTAACTTTGCAAAATATCATTTCGAGAACATTTCGAAAACAGCTTACATTTTTGATGGGAAAAATAAATAATATTTTCACAGATTTAAAATTAACTTTTGGAAATTTAATTAAAAAAAGCAAAAACATATCAATCAATTCCCAAATTTAAATTTTATAGTTTTTAGTTTTGTAAAAATATTACCTATGTATCTTTACATAAGTACAGAACGGCACAAACCCAAACTAAAGCTCCTTAGAATTAATAAGTTCAAAAAATTAAACCAATTATTTTTTTCAGTTTAATTTCATGCCAATCCTTAAATACACAATATATTGGACTATTAAAAGATGTGCAGCGTGTTTTATAATAAACAGATTTTTACTTGTTTTCTAGATAGTTCAGGCAAGATTCGGGAAAATCCACTTTCTAGAAGCATTTTATATAACTTTTTGGCAAATGGGCAATTCCCCCTATTTTGACCCCGCTGAATCCGAATATCCCTGTTGCCAACTCGAAATATTGACAGGGGCTGAGATATTCAAGATAGCGGCCAAAATGGCGGCGGAATTTTAAATTGCCGCTGGAAAGCCCAAATTGTCACAGGTTCAAAATATATATTTGTATAATTAAAAAATAATAACATATTATTTTTTTTTAAATGGCTGCAAAAACTAAGCTTCTAAGAGAAAAATACTTTGTTGTACACAATAAAATTCCCTTTTCAACATGGTATAATAACAAGCTCTCCAGCGGCGTCCGTTAATTGAAGTAATTAAAA
Organism: Aspidapion aeneum; assembly: GCA_963576565.1. Taxonomy (NCBI): domain Eukaryota; kingdom Metazoa; phylum Arthropoda; class Insecta; order Coleoptera; family Brentidae; genus Aspidapion; species Aspidapion aeneum. The sequence goes on from OY755044.1 coordinate 43,657,928, forward strand.
AAAGGTTGAAAAAATACCTATGTTTTTTCCAAGATTTATTTAATTTTTTTAAAAACTAATATCTACAGAAAACCATGTATTACATTTTGGTATACTCAATATACATTTTGGTATACTCAATAAAATTTCCTTCAAAATGACGTATAACATGATTAAATCGGTTTCATAAATAAAACTTCAGGGGCATCCGTAAATTAAATTTATTTTGAAAAAACAGAAAATAAACCATTTTTGTTACACGTTTTATCTAATTTTCTCAAAAACTAAGCTTAACATGAAAAAACTTGTTCCACATTTTTTTGTAGACAGGGAAATTCCCTTTTTAAAAATGTGAAACTCGGTGGGGTTTGACTTATAGCAAACTCTCCAGCGACGTCCGTCAATGGGGGTGATTTCAACAAATCATTAAAAAAGATGTTTTTCATACGTTTTATTCAATTTTCTTAAAAACCAAGCTCTTTATCAAAAAATGTGTTCTATACTTGGTTATAGCCAATAAAATTTCCTTTCAAACGATGTATAACAAAGTGGAAGTTATTTTATATTTACCGCTCCAGTGGTGTTCTTAATTTAAAGAAATTATTTAAGATCAATCCAAACTAATCAATTTTGTGTCTTATTAGCTTTTCGGTGGATAATAAAGAGTGGCGGATAAAAGGACGAAAGTACAAAAGGTCGAAAAAATAAGGTCGAAAGTACAAAAGGTCGAAAATACAAAAGGTCGAAAGTACAAACGATCAAAAAACAAGAGGTCGAAAGTTCAAAAGGTCGAAAGTACAAAAGGTCGAAAGTACAAAAGATCGAAAGCACAAAAGATCGAAAATACGGCCGCGGGTCCACATCGACTGGACAGGTCAATTCGACTTGATACGGTAAATTTGTAATTTTAATATTTTGTTTTATCGATTTTTTTTTCGACCTTTTGTACTTTCGACCTTTGATGGCTTCGGCGGCGGGCCCAATAATAAAATGTCCTTTTAAACAGTGTGTCACAAAATGTGATCCATAGTATAGAAACTCTCCAGGGGCGTCCGTAAATTGCATAAGTATAAGGCAAAAAAATATCAACCTCTTCCTAACAGGTTGACAGGTTGGTTGTTGATCCCAATGAGTACCTATTTATGATTATGCCACCCCCCAACCGTTGCATAAGATTCACCACTTTATTTTTAGTTCCATATGCTTTAAAAAAATAACCAAAAACACCTGTGTCAAAGTTACTACTGTTACTTTCTGCACAAAAATATTGCTTAGGGGGGGCCATGGCCCCTATGCCCCCTCCCCTTATAACCACCGGTGTTTTTTGCTATAAAGAACTTATTTAGATAAATCAAACATTTTATTTTAGTAGGTATAAATTACGAACCTTTTTGAAGTATTTATCATAACATTAACCTCACTTTGTAATATATCATTTAAAAAGAAATTGTCTTATCCTCAATAAAGAATAAAGGCACATTTTTTTCTGAAAATTTTAGTTAGAAAAGATATTTAAATATGCAAGAGAAACTGATTATTTCAGTTATTTTTGAAAATAAGTTTATATTTGTACGCCCCTGAAGCCTTAAATATGGCAACAACCCGACATTTTAATAAAGTTTTTAAAAGAAAATATTATGTTCTACAATAAAGTATACTACATATTTTTTCCTAAAAAGTGTAGTTTTTGAGAAAATTTTGAAAAACCTATAATAAACATGTTTTTTCTAAATAATCCCAATTTACGTACGCCACTGAAGAGCTACTTGCTTTTCCTAACCTTATTGACCAATACATGGTTGGAAAGGGAATTTTATTCTCCACAAAAAACTGTTCTTTGCAATTTTTGATAAAAAGGTTAATTTTCGAGAAAATTGCATAAAACTGAAAAAAAAACAGGCTTTTGCGGGTTTGGGGGGGATTTTCTCCGTCCCTGTCGATTTTTCGAGTTGGCAACAGAGATATTCGGATTCAGCGGGGTCAAATTAGGGGGAAATGGTCTGTTGCCAAAAAGTAATATGATTTGCTTCTAGACCGAAAACGGAAAGCCTTTTAAAATAATATGCTCTAAGATCCTTATTAGGGGTAACATGGGAAACATTTTAATTTGTATTTGACATTTTGAAACAAGTCTCTAAATTTGCCAAATATTTTCAGCGCTTTAAAGAGAATTTTAGAGGGTATTCCAAAAGTCCGAGTCCACCCAAATACCTTCTGAACTATTATAGATAACTGAACCATATTTGGCAGTAGTCGATAGCAACAAGAGATCTATTTTATGGAAAGTGTGTCATTCCTACATTATGGAACGGCAAAGGAGCTGTCAACTTTAAAATTTTAAATTAAAAGTCCTATAGACTGATATCTCATTTTAAAGGTCTATGAAAAACTAACACTTTAAGATAACTGTCAATTGTTTGTGTCAAATCTATCAAAAGCGATGGACTACCAAACTTAATTTTTTCAGTTTTTGTCAAAATTAACAAGGTCATTGTTTTAAACAAAAACAAATTTTTTTTAAAAATGGTGAAATAATAAGATTGAGAGTCGATAGATTTTGACAAATTTGACATGTGTAAGCGGCAGTTAGGCCAAAATGTAGTTTATACAGAGATCTTTTAAACAAGATATCACTTAATAAGGTTTTTGTTTAAAACAACAAAAATGAACTTTGAGAGAAACAAAAAACATTAAACCGTTTTGACGTAGACAATTGACAGTTATGTCAAAATTTTTATTTTTCAAAGAGTTTTAAAACGGGGTATCACACGATAGGGGTTTCAATTTAAAAATTTTAAGTTAGCCGCCCCTATGCCGCCCCTAATGTAGGGACGCGAAAACCACCATTTCATAAATTAGATCTCTTAATGTTATCGATTTGTGTTAAATATGGTTCAGTTGTCTTCAATAATTTACAAGATATTTCAGTGGCCTCGGACTTTTGGGACATCCTGTATAAACTACCTATTTAAATTTAAGGGTGTTACCACGGATCACCTTTTGTTAGGTGATCCGTGGTGTTACGAAAAGTCAAAAAGAGATCCACTTACAAATAAAAATCTACTGGACGATGCGCAGTGACGTACTAAGTAAATGTTATTTATATAAAATAAAATTCTACATCTGTAGAAAACGTTTTTTGAAACGACAATTTAAATTTAGATTTTTATTGAATAATGATACATATTACTTCATGTTACAAATAATGATTTGGAAGTATTGAGTTTTAGTTTTTCCAGCTTTTTTAATAAATTTATTTATTCGATTTAAATATTTTTTATGGCAGCTTAACTTTTTTAAAGTTTTGGTGTCGGCGAAATTTATTACAGCAAACCACTGTGCAAGGCTTTTGTTTTCATTTTCAATATTGTTTTGATTTTAGTTTAATTTTTTGAACTTTATCATACTTTGTATAACAATAAGGATTCGTCAAAAATATCCCTCCTTCATAGATATTTAGTTCTAGATATTATTGCCTAACATTGAAAAAAAAATTGTAAATTATAATGTACATGTTTTCCTAAAAAGCCTAGGGTGTAAGATGTTAGCATATTTTTAGTATACTTCAGTAGGTAGATAGTAATATTTTTTAAACAAAATGTTTTGTTTGTTTTTTTTTATCTTATAATTTTTTTGTTGTGAACAATCAACGCTTTGAAAGCCTAATTTTAAATTAAGAAAGTCTTCCTTTGATAAAGCCTAATTTTTTCTCCTATATTAACAAACTGTTTTTCTTAATTGTATATTTATAAACTAGTCTTTTTCGATTCTAGTATCTGCGCTCATGATATTTTTCTACACTTAAGTAACGTGCCATTATTTTAAGAACAAACTATGTTAAACTATTCTATGTACAGTATTTAAAAATAAAAATAGATAATAAAAATAAAAAAGGTTTATAAAAATATTTTTTTTATTTCCGATGCAAAAGGGCCTTTTGCTAACTCGAGCCACACGAACAAATCTGTTTAAAAATACAATTTGCCCGCATAGATCAAGTCAGTTAGAACCGAACCCTAAAAAAAGTAAAAATTCACACTGCAACTATTAGCTCTAGTGTAAAGGTCGGGGTTTATTTAATAAAATATAAAAATATTTTATCAAAAATATGAGAAGTTTCAAGATTTCCGTTTAGTTGATAATAATATAACACGATGAAAAATAAATAAGTAAAAAAAAAATAAATGAGATATTATTTTTTTTTAAGAAAAAAAAATAATATTCATTAAAATTCAAATTAAAAAAAAAAATTAAATTAAAAAAAAATATATATAATAATTAATTTTTTTTAAGAAAAAGAAAAATATTCATTAAAACCTAAATTAAAAAATATTAAAAACATATTCCAAAACTGGCAGAAAATATACAAGTATTATCGAAGCAAGAAAGTAAAAAATAACAACAACAAAAAAAAAATATTATTTTTAAAATAAATTAATAAAAACCAAAAATTTAAAATATTAAAATTAAAATAATAAATTAAAAAATATTCAGAGACCAGGCGATGCCAAAGTAATATTTAAACAAAATTTAAAAAAAAAGAGTTAAAATAAAAATGATTAAGACTCACATAAAACAAGCTGAAGTCAAAACCCTAACACTTATTTTCACTGGAGAGCACTATTGATTCGATCGATCGCAAAATTACAAATGAAATTAATTAAATGAGCCACAAAAGAGGTTGACAAAAATCCCATTTTTACCTGTTTTGTCCACGCCTTAGGAAATTGTTTATATTAGGGAGCAATGAATACACGACTCTATTGTATTCATTAATTAGGGCTATATTCAGAAACACTGGCTCGATCAAAACACATTGACCTGTTTCGTCATAAAAATTTGTGGGATAAACAAGAGGGGATCGCCTATAAATTCGATTTCTTGAATTATATCCGGGCATTATTAAAGTACCAGTGTTAAAGTTGCAGCCAAAAGTGAAAAATAGTAAACAGTTAATATTAAAGTGAATTAGTAAAAGTTGAGTTAACCATTTTATATAAAAATGTAGTCTTCAAGAAAATCTAGAGTTTTTGCTCTAGGATAAAAAATATATTTTAGTGATTCGATGACAGAAAGTAAGTTAAAACTATTTGAACATTGATTTAAAAAGAAAATATTACCGTTTATTTAATTGCTGTAGACAATTAAATTATTAGACTTTTATACGTAAATATGGATTAGTAATTATAGTAAAGATGAAAAGATGGAGATTGATTTTGAACTTTTGAAAGTGCATTTATTATTTGACGAGATCTAGACTATTGGAGTAAATTTACTATGTTTACGGAATTTTTATGTGTTACCATTGAGTTAATTTCACAATTTTATGTCCCACAACGTTTTTTTTTAGACTCTATCATTTTAATTTGCGAAGACAATTTTGTGTCGGAAAAATTGTAATAAAACCAATCAGCTTTGTTCGTAGATAGACTCTAAGGTATTGGCTAATGTTAATTTTAGCGCATTTTCGTAATTAATTTGAATGTTAGGACCATGCTAGACTTTGGATCTACGATTTTGTATTAATTATTTTTGACTTTAAATATAACGTATTCTTTATAACAATTGGTGTCTAATTTAATAACAACCAAAAGTCAATAACAACAACTGGCTTTAATCATAGCTATGTGCAACTAGGACGCCTACCTCCAAATAAATTTAATGTAATCGTGGAAAGGGACAAGTTGTATAAATATACCGCTCGACTAAAGCACCCCTAGCTGCGGCATTACATTTGGCGCAGTCGGTAGGATGGATTTTCGGTATGGTGTTAGAATCAGGAATAAAATTTCCACCTTTTGAAGATTTAAATTGTGAATATTGCCGAAAAGTTCTAGGACTCCTTCAGTCAGTTACTAGCTATAGACATTACACCAAAAATTAACAAAACAAAAAGAGTTTTCACAACGATAAGAATACAGTATAAAAATAAAGTGTTTATTCACCACAAATCTATCTCCAGTGAAGATTGTAAAAGAGTTTTTGATCATAATTAAGAAATTGGAGACCATAACTACATGGACAGACCACCAGAAGATTAGTGTGACACTATGTTTGAAGTTAAAATTTAAAACATTTAAAATGACGAAAGAAGACCTGTACTTACAGCTCGGATAATCAAAAATTAGAATTGGTAAAGAAAATTTGCAGTCATTTGACTTAGTTCCGACATATGACGGTTTAACCAGCATCGACAAATATTTATCTATAGACGAAGAAAGAGCCACACTTAAAAATTTGACAGAGCAACAGAAATTTGGTAATCCGTACTTAAAACTACGATTCAAAGCAAAGCTCGACAGTGAAACGGTTTTAAAGGGCCACAAGCAGTCGTTGAGATGATCTAAAGAATGTGCTACACGTACAGTTTATTCGACCATATGCTCAGCGATGTAGACAGACGTATTATACACACAATTTTCCATACACGTTTGAAGTTATTAGCTACCCTTACTTTAACTAGCATCCAGGCCAGTAAACAAAATCTCCAAAAATGTTAAAGAATTTATTGTAATATAATTTTTACTCGATTTGATGATACCCATTAAGCTTCATTTAACAAGGCACTAGAAATATACCTCGAAGGAAGTATAGAGAATTGAGAGAGAACAAATCATGTATGGAAATCTAATAAAACTATGTTTATTAAAATTAAAGTAAAAAGCTTTATTCACTTCGCTTCACACGCACAGAGTAGGTATCTTACCCTATGTCGCAGAAGTTCCCTATAAGATTTGGCGCCGAAGCGCGGATCTTTGTTTGGTGATCCGTGGTCAAAGTAAATGTGCAAAGAAACACCATACCACACAAGCACAGGTATTGTGTGCAATTAAGTTTGTTAAAAAAAATAAGAAGTGCTTTACCAGTTTTTTCTATAGAGGCAGAAAGTTTTGGACCTAATGTATGGTTAGGATTAGATTTTATTTATAATTATGGAGTTAAGATAAATTGAAGAAATAAAATAATGTACGATTTTCAGAGAGAATTTTGATAAGACATGAAGCTCAGATAGTGTATGTAGTCCGATGTGCATGCAAACCACCACTTAAATTAATATTTTGAAAAGATGTAATATGAGAAATCAAGAAAGAGCTGACGAAACTCAGTTTGTCCGAAGAAAAAGGAGGTTCAAACTTTTACGCTTGGGTCGTCAAATCCGACCTAAAGTGGTTAACCATTATATAGATTAATTGTTTAAACCAAATGTCAAAGCAAATAAATATTGGAGGTTCCGTGAATGTTTAAACTTCTGAATATTTAATTTAAAAAAATAGTAGTACAGAGACTGTAAAAGGCCTATATGAGAAAACCCTTGAAAGTAGAGGCCCGGCAGGAGCAAAAATTAAGAAATATTTAGAGGTTGCCTGTGTTGTTAAAGGAAGGCTTAAATAAGCCGCAGCATAGTCATGTAATTTGGTTAGCTGATATTTGCAACATATCCAAAGTTGATAGTTCGCAAATGATTCTGAACCCAGTGATGAATAATCCTACGGGATTGCTTGTAGCTAGAATCCTATACAAGACAGGAGATGCAGTTTCTTACTATTTAAACTAATTGGTTTTAAATAGAGGTTTTAAAACAGAGTAAAAAAGATGAAGATCACGAGAAAATTACAAGAAGTTTGGCAAGTATCTGTCAAAAATATTTCTGAAATTTTTAAACAGTTAATTTATACGAAGTATGGAACAAGTTCGAAAAGAAAGTAAAATATTTAGTTTGCAGTTTAGTTATAAATTTCACACCTCATATAAAAAAATGACACCAGAGTTATCTGGATAAACCTGCAGTGCAGTGCAGTGATTTTGCAAACGGTTTTGATGACATTTCTCTGTCCGAAATTATTTGACACGTTGTGAAAAGTTTTATTGGGCATTGCAGTTTGAGAAGATTTGGTTATTTTAACGTTAAGAATGAAAAGAAGCATACCTATATAAAAAAAATTGAAGAACAAAAGGCAAAAGAAGAGAAGGTTACGCACATATAGAAGTTAGATGTAGTCTAAATGCAGGATTGGATGGAGAGTGTATTTATTATGGAGTAGTTTAAGAAGGTTAGAAAATTTTTAAAAAGAAATTTTAGGAAATTTGAGTTTAGCCAAAAAAATTTTGTTTGGAGATTCCTGAGTCATAGACCAATGATAAAGGAACTAGAGATTTGACAGTTGGCCCCTGTCTTCCTCTAGGATGCATTGAGAGTTAGATGTAAAGTAGAAATTGATTAAACTAATAACGAAGAGATGAAAGTAAGAAGATATGGTATCATATGATACTATTTGTTGGAACAGCTGACAGAAGGTCAGATGTTAAGATGACAAATATAGTCATGAAGATTTGTAGACACGTATGTCTAATATTTTAGACAACGTGATTGTAGAAGATGGAGCTGACAGAAGGTTAGTTGCGGTGACATAGATAGTCACGAAGAAGGTTAAGAAGACCTCCAATAAAGCAGAGAAATTTAGTTGTTTGAAAGGAAAAATGTGTAATGACACAACATTTTGATTTTAAAATCATAATGCAATTTCCAGAAATTATTGTTAGGTGACAAGGCGGTGAAATGAGATTTCTACAAAGTTAGAATGATGATGCATAATCAATAAAGCCTTTATAACAAATTGTTTTAAAAATATGTGCGTAAGAGAAATAAAATACAGCTGAAAAAGTTCTTTTAACTTGTCGGGTTATATCGTCATAACTTTTCTTCTACTAGCCAGTGAAGTAATCCAAAGGGTGACTCAATCACACCACAGAATATCGCGGTTCGGTCCGCGCTGCAGATAAATTATGAATCACACTGACGCAGAGTCGAGATTGAGTCAGGAAAGATACTTTAATTGAGTCAATAGCTTAAAGAAAAGTCGACCTACGACAATAGTGAAATTGGCTACCACCACAATAATCAATAATAGTAGTAAATGCCTAGACGAGACAGTGCAAGAGTAAAGCACGCGGTTTGTTTATATTATACAACAGAGGGTTAACTTGGTATTAAAATTAGACGAGGTGTTAGTTGGGAAGAGCAACTTCGGGTGTTTGATAAAAGATTTTCGGATGTTTCAAGTTTTGTCTTTTGCAATGAATACTCAAACTACCATGTAAAAAGAAATAGAGGTTACGTTGATCATTGCTGTCATATTAAAAAAATTATGAAAGTTGAAAATTTGGACTTTGTAATAGTTAAGTGATAGTTTATGTTAGATATTTAGAACATTGTTAATTTTAATTTTGGAATAACAAAGTTATAATCACGCAAGGGTAACAAGCTTAAATTTTGTTAAAAATAAATAAAGTGCGTTTAAAAAAAATATATATATTAAGTGAAGTGTCTTAAGAAAATATATAAAGTGAAAAGAACAATCTTATCTAATTAAAACTAAGATGGAATATGGTTAGCACGGGACGTCATCAGATCAAGCTGAAGTTGGACATCCACATGGAAGCTAGCAGTGCAGATTCTAACCAACCACCTTTTCACGGGAAACAGCGAAAACTAAGAAGAAGCAAGTAAGGTTTTGAGGCATTTTAAATATAGAAAACGGATGTAAGTAGAATTTAGTTTTTTTTAAGGAGTGAAACGTTAGGTAAATTTTATTTTGTAAAGGGCTTACTTTCTGGGTTAATCATCAAAGAAAATAATAGAGTTCAGTTTTAAAATTATTAAAATTGAACGTTTAAAATGATATTTCGAGACTTAAAATTATATTGGCACTAGGTTAACTCTACTACTAGTAAATAAATAAAACTCTTTTGTTTATTTTAAATAAACATGTAATAATTAACAAACTACGGGAGAACAAAGTTTAACAAAAATAAATAAATAAGAACTTAGTCAAACTTATATCTAAGTTAAAATTTAGCACAAATTTTATAAACACAAAATATGTTAGCAGTAAACACATCTTCAGACAGTAATATCACTCTTATATTAAAAAAATATATATTTTTTCAATTTCGACTTTAAAAATAATTTTAATTTAGTAAAGAAGTTCTCATAACTGATGTTAGGAACATTTTTTTTTGTTCGTGGGCTCGGAAAAATTATGAATGCGCGACATTTTATATTTATGCCGAAGTTATACCAAATGATAGCTATTAAAGAGCTATCATTTGAGTTAAAAGAAGGGAGGAATGTAAAGGTCGTGGTTTATTTAATAAAATATAAAAATATTTTATCAAAAATATGAGAAGTTTCAAGATTTCCGTTTAGTTGATAATAATATAACACGATGAAAAATAAATAAGTTAAAAAAAAAATAAATGAGATATTATTTTTTTTTAACAAAAAAAAAAAATATTCATTAAAATTCAAATTAAAAAAAAATTAAATTAAAAAAATATATATATAATAATTAATTTTTTTTAAGAAAAAGAAAAATATTCATTAAAACCTAAATTAAAAAATATTAAAAACATATTCCAAAGCTGGCAGAAAATATACAGGTATTATCGAAGCAAGAAAGTAAAAAATAACAACAACAAAAAAAAATATTATTTTTAAAATAAATTAATAAAAACCAAAAATTTAAAATATTAAAATTAAAATAATAAATTAAAAAATATTCACAGACCAGGCGATGCCAAAGTAATATTTAAACCAAATTTAAAAAAAAAGAGTTAAAATAAAAATGATTAAGACTCAGACATAAAACAAGCTGAAGTCAAAACCCTAACACTTATTTTCACTGGAGAGCACTGTTGATTCGATCGATCGCAAAATTACAAATAAAATTAATTAAATGAGCCACAAAAGAGGTTCACAAAAATCCAATTTTTACCTGTTTTGTCCACGCCTTAGGAAATTGTTTATATTAGGGAGCAATGAATACACGACTCTATTGTATTCATTAATTAGGGCTATATTCAGAAACACTGGCTCGATCAAAACACATTGACCTGTTTCGTCATAAAAATTTGTGGGATAAACAAGAGGGGATCGCCTATAAATTCGATTTCTTGAATTATATCCGGGCATTATTAAAGTACCAGTGTTAAAGTTGCAGCCAAAAGTGAAAAATAGTAAACAGTTAAAATTAAAGTGAATTAGTAAAAGTTGAGTTAACCATTTTATATAAAAATGTAGTCTTCAAGAAAATCTAGAGTTTTTGCTCTAGGATAAAAAATATATTTTAGTGATTCGATGACAGAAAGTAAGTTAAAACTATTTGAACATTGATTTAAAAAGAAAATATTACCGTTTATTTAATTGCTGTAGACAATTAAATTATTAGACTTTTATACGTAAATATGGATTAGTAATTATAGTAAAGATGAAAAGATGGAGATTGATTTTGAACTTTTGAAAGTGCATTTATTATTTGACGAGATCTAGACTATTGGAGTAAATTTACTATGTTTACGGAATTTTTATGTGTTACCATTGAGTTAATTTCACAATTTTATGTCCCACAACGTTTTTTTTTAGACTCTATCATTTTAATTTGCGAAGACAATTTTGTGTCGGAAAAATTGTAATAAAACCAATCAGCTTTGTTCGTAGATAGACTCTAAGGTATTGGCTAATGTTAATTTTAGCGCATTTTCGTAATTAATTTGAATGTTAGGACCATGCTAGACTTTGGATCTACGATTTTGTATTAATAATTTTTGACTTTAAATATAACGTATTCTTTATAACAATTGGTGTCTAATTTAATAACAACCAAAAGTCAATAACAACAACTGGCTTTAATCATAGCTATGTGCAACTAGGACGCCTACCTCCAAATAAATTTAATGTAATCGTGGAAAGGGACAAGTTGTATAAATATACCGCTCGACTAAAGCACCCCTAACCGCGGCGTTACACTAGTAACACAGGTACGTTTTAAAAACGTTTTTAAAACGTCCATTTCGGACATAGAGGACGTTTTAAAAACGTACGCCTAGGTCCCTCTGGGTCCGATAGAGGTCCCTGAAACGCTTTTGTGGATCTATTTTACGTTTTTAAAACGTTTTTTAGACGTTTGTCAAATAACTTTTTTATACCTTCCGCAAAATTTGGCGACATTCAATAAACGTACATTTCAAAAACGTTCGGGGGACGTTTAAAAAAAGTTTCAGGAGAAGGTTTAAAAACCTTTCAGGGGACGTTTAAAAAAAATTTCAGGGACGTTTTAAAAACGTATCGGAGGCCCTACACAAGTTCTAGGCCTCGGGCCCCTTGATATGGGCCCTTACATACTGGGCCCTTACGTATTGGGCCCTTTCATATTGGGCCCTCTTAAATCTTGATCTGAGTATGGTAGACAAGTTTTAAATTTATATTTTTCTGATCAACCTATCTAGATAATAATGATGATGCTGTTAAAATAAATGTGAGGGACCTTAAAAGTACATTTTGAAAACATCTTTTTCGGGATGTTTTAAAAGCGTACTTTTCGGGACGTTTTAAAATCATACCCTCCGGGACGTTTTCAAAACGTACTTTTCGGAATGTTCAAAAACGTTCTTTTTGGGACGTTTTATAAACGTACTTTTCAGGACGTTTTAAAAACGTACTTTTTAGGTACGCCAAAGTTAGGACCCTAAGAGATCTAAAAAGTATGTTTTAAAAACGTCCTGACTAGCGTGTTTTTAAAACGTCCTTTTCGGGACATTTTAAAAACGTACTTTTCTGGTATATTTATTTATTTAATTTAATTATATTTCTGGAAAGTTAGGACCTAAAAACTACATTGTGCCGTTTGCACGTAATAATAAGACTGTATTTTAAATTTCCATAGGTTTTATATTTACGTAGTAATAAACTCAATTTACAGCGATTATAATACACGATGTTTACGAGATAGGGGCTAAAGCCTAACTGCCTAAAAACTACCTGATTTTGAAAGTATATAGGGACGGTCAGCTTCGAGCGGGTTCAAAGGAACCTTTCCCTTTGTTTAGTCAGGTACCAAAGAAGGGTAACAGAGGATAATAAAAGCACAGAAACAGAACATGCCGCCGCTTTTGATATATCCCATATTTCAAATAATGAATAAAAAATTAAAAATCTAATTTAAATCACTCAATAAATTTTAAGAAACATGGAATAGTGCAAAGTATAAATCTAAAATAATTTGAATAAAATCTTATTACTAAGGCCACTAATAAGTAAATGTTAAGATACCTATGTCACTTACTAAAAACAAAATAAGTTAAATAAGTACCAGTTAAACTTAAGATTCTAGAATTTAAAAAAACTGCACAAATCTGTGTAAAAGTTAAAAATAAGCTGCGTAGCTAACTTAGATACATAGTATAAAAAATAATAACTTAAGATAAAAACAAATATATTTAAGAGTTTTTTATCTTCACTGGGAGGACACAACATCTTCATCAGTTGGCAAAGGACATAATCGTGTTATTGCTCTCTTGAAAATACCATTTCTCATGCGTACAGAGCAGACTCTCACAAGATTGTCAGCGCCAGGGTGAACAGCTACTATACGACCAAATGGCCAAGACATCGGTGGCTCATTGTCTTCCTGCACAATACACAGTGAGCTAACTTGTAAGTTTGGAGACCTTTTGAACCATTTTGACCTTTGCTGTAACGATTGCAAATAGTCTTTGCTCCAAACCTTCCAAAAACATTGGATAACTTTTGTCATTTGTTCAAAATGCTTTAGTCTTCACTGTAAGTCTTGTGGGTCTGAGGTAAGAGGCAGGATTGGCCGGGAATTAAGGATGGCTTCAATTTGCGTCAATAATGTGTAAAATGTTTCAAAATCAAGCTTAATGTCACACATCCTCTTTAAATGAAACTTAAAAGACCGAACAGCTGATTCCCATAATCCGCCGTGATGAGGTGATCGACTTGGTATGAAATGCCAAGTTATACGATTTTCCAGCCTGTTTGGCGCAATTTTCAATAATAAAGTAAAACCTTTGAATTTCGCGATTACTTCCCGTAAAATTAGTAGCATTATCGCTATAGATGTCAGAACATCCTCTTCGGGATACAAACCTTTTAAAAGCACTTAGAAATGCATTGGATGTTAATTCGGTCACTAATTCTACGTGGGTACTGAAACATACAAAAATAGCGAAATACGCTTTTATGTAAGTTCGAGACCTAGTTTTTCCATCTTTAATTAAGTATGGTCCTGCAAAATCTATACCACAATGAGCAAAAGGACGAGAAGGTGTCACTCTAGGCTTGGGTAGCGGAGCCATAAGCTGATTAACAGTTGAAGGATTAGCTCGGAAACAAGGAATGCATTTATGTATTGTATGCCGTACAAAATTTCTACCATTCTCTATCCAAAATTTCAAGCGAATTTGTGATAAAACAAATTGAGGACCAGCATGTAAGAGCTTTTTATGATTGTGTTCGATCAATAATTTTACAAAAGAGTGTTTACTAGGTAGAATGATAGGCTGGATAGTATCTTGAGGTAATTTGGAGTATTTTAGCCTAGTATCCATTCGGATCAAATTTTTATGATCTAACATAGGACTCAATCTTTTCAGTTTGCAGTCACTCGGAATTACACGCTCGTTTTTAAGAGATATATATTTCCTTAAAAAAGTTTCTTGTTGAACTAAAAAATTTTTATTTTCAGCGTTATTTAATTCTTTTAAAGTTAAAGGACCAGTAATTTTATAAGGTTTTTGTTTTTTCGCACGACAATTTTCAGTAAATCTTAATAAATATGCTGTCATTCGGATTAACTTCCAATAGGAGGAATATTTTTCAAATAGAAAACTACTTTGATTTGTGGAAACATAAGTGAGGATAATATTTTCCTTTCTTACTTCAGGTACAGATTCCATATCCGCAATAACGTTTTCAGGCCAGAATTCTAGGTCTTGTCGTAAAAAATTTGGCCCAATCCACCAAAGTGAATTATTTTGCAAAGATTGGGGATCTGAACCTCGGCTCAAAATATCTGAAGGGTTCTCATGTGTTGGTACATGCCACCACTCAGAGTTTTCAGTAAGTTTTTGAATTTCGGTAACCCTATTTGAAACAAACACCTTCCAATGGCTAGGATCTTTTTGAAGCCAAGCTAGGACGATGGTCGAGTCAGTCCAAAAAATTGTGTTTTTAATAGGTAAACGTAAAGCAAGCTTTACTTTCGTCATCAATTGAGTTAAGAGATGGGCACTCGAGAGCTCTAATTTAGGAATTGTTAAGGTTGGTTTCAAAGGTGCGATGCGACTTTTCGCGCACAACAGATTGGAATAAATAACACCTTGTTTTTCATTAAAAGTTATATAAATGCTAGCACCATATGCGACCTCAGAACTGTCACAGAACCCGTGTAAATTGACATTGAAATATTCGATGGAATGCAAAACAAATCTTGGTATTTTTATGCTACTAAGAAGTTCTATTTGATCAATGAAATCTAACCACGATTTTGCCAAAACATTTGGTAAGGGGTCATCCCAGTCACAGCCAAGTTTCCAGATGTTTTGAAGAAGCAACTTTGCCATTACTATGATGGGGTTAATTAGCCCAAGCGGATCAAAAAGTTGAGTGACTCCTGCTATAACGGTGCGTTTTGTAATTTGAAAACGATTTATTTTTAAACGAAAAATATAGCTTAGTAAATCCTGATTATGATCCCAAAAAATTCCTAAGGTTTTAGTCTCGTTTTCACTCTTGATCTGGAAAGATTCATTGTCAGAAATATGACTTAAAACTCCGGGCCTATTTGACATCGATTTTCTTAAATTTAAGCCAGATTTTTTTAAGATTTCTGAAATGTGATTTTTTAGTTTTAGAGCTGATTGAACATCTTTACAACCAGTAATAAGGTCATCCATATAAAAATCATTCATTATGATTTCTGAAATATCCGGAAAATTACTTTGACACTTCTGACCTATTTCATTTAATACGCGAGTGGCTAAAAATGGACTAGGAGTTAAACCGTAAACAACAGTGTTTAATTGAAAATGCTGGATTTCTTGACTAGGATCGAAACGCCATAAAATTCTTTGAAATGTTCTATCTTGTTTGTCCACCCAAATCATACGATACATTTTCTCAACATCGGCAATCAAAACTATTGCATGTGTACGCATTCGTAAAACAATTTCAAAAAAATCATTTTGAACTTTGGGACCAGTTTTAAGGACATCGTTAAGACTTAGTTTTGAGCTGGATAAACTACTTCCATTAAAAACTACACGGACCTTTGTCGTTTCACTTGAATCCTTGCAAACCGAGTGATGGGGGAGATAAAAGCATTTTTGATTGGGTTCGTCAAGTTCAGGATTAATTCGCGTCATATGACCTAGTTCGGCGTATTCTTTTAAAAAATTATCATATTCTGAGCGTAGGTGTGTGTCCTTGTTTAATCGTTTCTCGGTAGAATACACGCATTTTTCCGCGATAGAAAATGATTCTCCAAGTTGAACTACATTTTCTTTGAATGGCAATCTGACTATGTATTTCCCGTTTTCGTCTTGAGTGGTATTTTCTCTAAAATGTTTTTCACATTCGAGTTCTTGCGCCGTCAGTTTGTTTGAAAAATGTCGATGTTTTCAATTTGCCAAAATTTCTCGACTTTTTCGTGTAATGAACTGATAGATAGACAGCAGTTAGAACGCTGTTGTTGAGCTTTTAAAGAAAAATTTTAATGCAAAGGGCCTACTACAATAAATCCGAATTTAGTGTTTTGCAAAATAGGTAAATGCTTGCCTAATATTATTTGCTCTGCGTTCAAAAGCTTGTAAAATATTTCTACACTCAATAATAAATCTACCTTTTGACTGTCATAAAATTGCGGGTCAGCTAGTTTAATATTTGACGGTAAATTTAAACAATTGGGATTAAAAGAAATTTGAGGCAAATTTGAAGTTACCTGATCTATTATCAAGAAAGTTAAGTTTTCAGAAAAGGAGTGATCTGTGGACATTATTTCGGTATCAAATTTTGTGTCAATTTTGCTGGATTGATTATTTATTCCAGATATAATCATGTTTAAAGAAGTTGGTTTGATGTCTAGTATGTTAAACAACTCGGATGAGCAATAGTTGCATGCTTGCTGAGTCTAACAACGCTCTACATTTTATAGGGTTTTTCTTCCGGTCTAATATTAAAATTTCAGCTGTTGCTAGTAAAGTTCGCTGAGTTTCAAATTTTTGTAAAGAACATGCAATTTCAGTGCTACAGTGAGTTTGAGTGTTCTGCGGAGAAACGCTATAACCGTCAGTAGAATATTCTTGACTTGCAAGAATATGTGCAGTGGAATTAGGTATCGGACTGTGTTTAGCACAATTATGGTTCGTAAAGTCATGTAGGATACTGTTATGTCTTTGACTACACACTTTGCAACCTCTTCCTTGACATTGTTCTAGAATATGACCAAATCTCAAACAATTAGTACAAATTCCAGAATTTTTTAAAGCCTTTATTCGACCTTGACAAGAAAATGATAAAAGTTTCATGCATCGGTAGGTATAATGATTGTTTGACTTACAATATGTACAACTTAAAGGAATTTGATTGTTTGGATGATTTTGAAAATTGTTCGATTGATTTTGAGGAGTTCTTTGATGATTAATTAAGTTTGAATTGTTTTGAGTGTTTGCGTATATTTGAATGTTCGCGGGTTGCATGTTTGAAGATGTCTGTTCGAATGTTTGCTGTTGATTTAATGTTTGAGGATATTTTGAAAATATTTGCGGGTTGTTCGAAAACCTTTGAGGTGTGTTCGGAAATGTTTGTGGTATGTTCGAGAATGTTTGTGGTATGTTCGAAAATGCGTGTGGAATGTTTGGGTATGTTTGTGATATGTTCGCTGTTTGTCTTTGTCTGACTGATACTGACTGTCTGCTTCTGTTTGAATGTAGTTTGAATTTTCGTTTTGTGTGTGAAAAATAGGGTTTGTTTTGAGCTTTTTGATCGTACTTAAAAGTATTTTTTTCAGAGTACAATTTACTTTCAAATGTTTCGAGTATCTGACATTTGTTTTTCAAAAATTGCATAAAATTCTCGTATTTTGGACGTTCAGATTTATTAAAAACCTCCCACTCTTTCCTTGTGTGGCTATCTAATTTATTTGACAATAAGTAAATTAAAATAGTGTCCCAAAAATCTACAGGTTCCTCTAAGTTTTGTAAGGCGCGATAATTTTGGGTGATCGTGTCAATAAATTTTCGTAAGTATTCGCATGACTCATTGGATAAACTCGGATATTCAACTATGTTTTTTATATGATTATGTATTAGAATCCGCTTATTTTCAAATCTTTCTTTTAGCAACTGTAGTGCTGTTCTATAATTATTTTCAGTAGTTGCTAACGCGCTAAGAACCTCCTTGGCTTTTCCTTGAAGAGCAGATCGTAAATAGAAAAACTTTTTTATAGTTGGATATTTGGGATTTTCATCTACCATGCTAGTAAACATCTCAGACCAAGAAGTCCAACTTTCGTATTTGCCATAGAACTTTGGAATCGGTAAGCCTTGTAGATCTAAACCTAAATCGGGGAATGAATCGTGATTGCATGAATTTTTACTTGTATATTCACATGATGATGAGTGTGAAGCGCTATTTTTGTTTGTTTCAGTACTTGGTTTCGAATATTTTGCTATGAAATTTTCGGCACGTGCTACTAATGAGTAATATTGATTTTCTCTCGTTTCCCTGTCAGGTATGTATTCTTCATCTATAGCTTCAATAGTCGATTGTATATTTTCGAATTCTGAGAAAACCGTTGACAATTTTAAGCTACGAATTTTTATTTCTGTGACCTTTGTTTCATCTGCATCCGCGAGTACTTTCTCGAATCGATCAAATTGGCTTGCAAGTTGCCGTCTACGCAATAATAACTCATCAATATCGGGTTCATCAACAACGTTTTCTGGGGCATACTGTAAGCTCTGTTTTTTTGCGGGTGATTTTGCTTTTGTTTTTTTATTAGGCATTTTGATCAAATAAAATATACTTATTAAAAAAAATCAAAATTTATTAACGCAGATGAAGCAAAAGTTGGAAAATGGAAACTTAAGACTACGACTTAGCTGACAATAGTGCTGCAACAAATAAATGTCCATCCATTTAATCATAAACCAATGTACTGTATGAAACTGTCTAGTCACCAAGTTTTAGTCTACTTTACTGTACATTTAATTAGGCATCGAAATCGCACTGCTGTAATTTGGCACTCTCGATTTTCCGCCGTAAACGATGTCTTTTTACGATTTTTATGTAAGTCACTTTGATAGCTTTGCAATTTGTATAAATCACAAATTAATAACTTCACTAATTCTTATCAATGTTTCTAATGTTCTCGTTTGTTTTTGTTTGATTTTTTCTGCACTGTATGTTTTTTCATAATATTTGTTTGACTCTGTATATTTTTGATGATTGTCCGATTTTTGTAAAATTTTTATGTGCTCACTATGCTTGTTCGATATTTTCCCTGATACTCGATTAATGTGTTTTCTGATGAGTTCGCTGATGTTTCACTGATATTCGATTAATGTGTTTTCTGATGAGTTTGCTGATGTGTCACTGATATTTGATTAAGCTTTCGTATGACTTCACTAAATGTTCGGTTAATTTGTTATGTTTGCTGATTTATTTCACTGTTTTCTGTTTATATTTTCGCTGCTGTTTGATTGTCCGTTTTCGATCTCACTGTTTATTTTTGAATTTGCCCTTGTTATCGTGTATAAATCGCCCGAGTTTTAAATAATATCAGGCTCGAAGGACCAAAAAAAATGTGCCGTTCGCACGTAATAATAAGACTGTATTTTAAATTTCCATAGGTTTTATATTTACGTAGTAATAAACTCAATTTACAGCGATTATAACACACGATGTTTACGAGATAGGGGCTAAAGCCTAACTGCCTAAAAACTACCTGATTTTGAAAGTATATAGGGACGGTCAGCTTTCGAGCGGGTTCAAAGGAACCTTTCCCTTTGTTTAGTCACGTACCAAAGAAGGGTAACAGAGTATAATAAAAGCACAGAAACAGAACGTACATTTTAAAAACGTCCTGACTACCTCGTTTTTAAAACGTCTTCTTTAAAACGCACTTTTTAGGTACGCAAAAGTTAGGCCCCAAAGGGACCCAGTACATTTTAAAAACGGCCAGACATGAATCTTTTTAAAACGTCCTTTTTGGGACATTTTAAAAATGTACTCTTTAGGTACAGAAATATTGTGGACATAAAGAGACGTAAAAAGAATTTTTAAAAACGTCCAAAGTGGACGTTTTTTATACGTTTCATGTTGAACGTTTTAAAAACGTACTTTTTAGGTATGGGGACGTTGGGACCTAAAGGGCCTTAAAAAGTAAGTCCCTGGGACGTCCGGTGTTACTAGGGAGGGACTTATCACAAGTCCAGGCTGTAATAGTACCAGTCAGTATTTCGGCACTTTTACATTATAAGATCAGCTGTGATGTTTCAATATAGGTCTTTGTTTACTATATGAACGGGAATATATACTGCCTTCCCTTATTAAATAAAAATAAACCTTATTATTGTATTCGACTTTGGTATTTCAATTTTAAAAGATCAACTGTCAGTTTTCAATGTAAAACTGTCAAAATACTGCCTACACAAAGCTCTATTTAGTTTTACACCTTCAAAATGTACTTGTTATTATGGTTTTTTTAATTTTTGCGATAGTGACACATTGAAAAGGCAAAGTATTAATAGTCTCTCTACAGGTCTATTTCAACTGAATCAGAACAAACTTTGTTTGGACAAAATCGGTCACTAACTAAAGTAATTATTTTTTCCAGTTTTCTAAGGTGCGCCATTTTTAATCCACCATATTAAATTCATTGTGCGAGGGTTCCTTATTTACTGTGAATTTGTTATTAGTTTTTAAATTAAAATCCGGCGTGGCGATTAACGTTTAAAAAAAGATTTTAAAAACAATTGGATACTAGAGCACCGTTATACAAAATATTACTTTCTGACAAAAGTATCGGTTAATAGCAGCTAAAAAACTGGACTTGCTTAGAGAACAGTCAATGTGCAATTTTACAAAGGTCGCTTTACTTCGTGGGACTTTTGAGATTTTTGGAAAAAACTATTGGAAACCAAAAAAAAAGTTAAAAAGTGAAAAATAAGAGAGTTTTCGTAGTTTTAGATATACGAAGCTTATGTATTTATATTTTTTTTGTGGCAATAAAAACATTAATTATTATTATTATTATTATTATTAATATCAAAAATTGACACATGGTATAATAGAACTGTCATTATGGATTTGTAGGAGTTTAATTTGTTTGAAGAAAAAGTCTTGGTTATATACGAAAAAATTAACACAGCAGAATCGGAAAAAGTACAATTTTTCCCATTTTAACGCCACTGTACGCCAATCTCAATGGATAGATTTTGAATTATTCCACCGCGCATGAACATATTAAACACAGCTATACTTATATAAAAGCTACATAGCTTTCAATTAACTCGTTCGAAAGAGAATTGATTTGGCTATAAGATACACCTATTCGTTTAGGCCTCGGATAATTGGTCATGCAAAAAATTCGCTGCAAACAAAAAAAATTTCTTTGATTTAAAACAAAAAAGCAAGTATATATGCTGCTTAGTTGTGTTCATATATCTATGTAGCTTCGTCATGCGCTTTACTTTTGTAGGCTATGATCATTATCAAAAAATATATTTTTTGTTTTAAACCATGGGCGTATAAAGCACGGGGCAGGGAGGGGCATTAGCCCCCCCTAAATGTTGAAAATAATTTCCTAATAACTTGAAATGTAAAAGATTAGATTTATTGCAATGTGGAAATCACATTAAGAGTCTTATTTCTAATCAAACATCATCGCAAATCTGCAGAGGAAGTCATGGACACTATCTTAGCTGAAACCAGCACACATGCCGAAAACCTTGGAATAGAGTTAGAGGTGCCCTGATAGTTATATGAACATTCCAGCCAATAACCCACCAGAGTACTGGAAAAAATCTTTATTACTACCTTATTTGGAGCCTCTGATAAACTTATTAAAGCATTGCTCGTCCGATAAAAACTTACCAGTCTTTGAACTATTGGCACTAACTCCGTTTGTTATACTGGGCTTGTCATTCAGTAAATTTAAGATTTCAGAATTTCTTTTTTACGGGCCTGACGATAAATTAAAAAGATTAGAAGTCGCAGAAGTTGTAAAGCAAGCGGATTTTTTTTCCATCAATAAAGACTGCTCAACATATTTTGTCAGCATTACCACGGATCACCTAACAAAGGTGATCCGTGGCATTACCATGTAGTACCACGGATCATTAGGTGATCCGTGGTAGTACATCGTAGAACCACAGATCACCAAACATTTAAACAGAAAACTAGTTTTCAGAAAAAAATTAATTAAAGGTTTTAAGCAGATTTGCTGAAAATCCCAGATGTTTCGTTTTAATTTAATAGATTAAGATTCAGAAAAATGATGCATATTATGTATGTTTGTTTTTTAGTTTTTGTTTATTTTAATAAATACCTTGTTTATTTTTAACTTTTTGCACTTGCCCCTCCCTACGTTTTATGCTGCGTACGCCCATGATTTTAAACTACCCTACTTTTAACTTTTTTCAAAAACTTATCACAAATAAAAGGTCTGTTACCAGGGTTGGATGGGCTCAAACAAACCGGCCCTGGGATTTTTTTTTATTCGGCCCTCGCTTCGGCACAATAATTTTACGGCAAAGAAAACAAAGCCATATTGTGTTATTTTTGTTTTTGATATTATGGAGGTTTGGTTATTAAATATCATGCTAATTTTAAAGGATGTAATTTGCATTTTAAGAAAAGAAACTTCATATAAACTAATGTATGCAACATTCTAACTTGTGAGATATACGGTGTTTAAAGACTTTCAGAAAATCTCCTTTTTTATTATTAGGGACCTATTGCAATAAAGCCAGGCACAAATTGTGCCGGGCACTATATTGACAGTTTCGCATTAAAAACTGACAGTTGATCTTTCAAAATTAATTGTGGCGTCACTATTAATTCCGGCTCTTATAATACACAATGGCCTTATTTTGAAAGAAGACAGCTGTTCTTATTAATGTGAAACTGTCAATATAGTGCCCGGCACAATTTGTGCCTGGCTTTATTGCAATAGGTCCCTAATATCTGTGATACTGCTCTAAATATTTTTGTAAAGTTTTATATTCTGTATGCCTATATTAAACACACAAGTACCTATTAACATAATAAATATCTAATTTTTTCACAAAATGAAAACTAAAAAAAAACCAAAACGTACAAAATTTACCACAGCACTGCCCCCGTTAGTTAAAAGGCTGAAAGTATTTTTTTTTCGAATTTAGGTTTTTGTGTGTGTGTGTGTGTGTAATAAAATTTAAAAAAATACCCAAAAAAACAAATAGCAGCAACTGTAGCCTTATGAACAATAAAAATTTTGAAGTCGTTTTTTTCCGAACCACATTTTTGTCACTTGCGCCCTTTTAACTGCCGGGGGCAGAGCAGGTATGCTAATTTTTCATATGGTAACGACTTTTTAATAATAAACTTGATGCTGCAATTTTATCTATGATTTCCTTAATTTGAATTGGACCCAATACTGATTTTTCAATCGGTTAATCGATTTCTTAGATTTTGTATGTATTTTAGCACCAAAAATGATCTTTCGCAACTAAGATATGAGATATTGGCAAGGCCGTACAGAAGGGGGAGATCAGAGGGATCAATCCCCACCAAAATAGTCAACAAAGTGTGTTAAAAGAGATTTCACAACAGCAACACAAATAAGCAAAAAATTGGACAATATTTTTATAACATTTTTTTAATCTCCCGATTTTTTCTTCTGGATATTAGTATTGTAAAAAGATATTAATAAGTTGCCATTATCACATTATCTCCTTAATACATTATAATTATTTAAATATAAAAGTAACTGTAACAATCAAACGAGTAACGCAGGCCCGGAGTTACTACATACAGATTTTTTTTTATTTTATTTAAATGTTTAATGTTTTAATTAGGTCGTTTGTCAAATATACAAAAATAAATATTAATAATTTGGAATAGGTAATTGTACCGGCCCACCGGGCGTTTGCCCGGTTGTCCGCCTGTCCCATCAAACCCTGTCTGTTACCTTAAAAAAAAACACCCTGAATGCTTACCTTATTAATATACCTTTGAAATAACTGTTTTGGAAATCCCATTTTTTGCGAATTAATTTTAAAATATAATGACGTGGCATATTAAAAAAGTCGGCGTCGTCGAAACCACCACAAAAACGTGATCAAATCGAACAGGTTAAATATTAATATTGGTTAAAAAATCGTGGTAGGTATTACAATACCGAATATTACCCATTGAAATAACTGGAGTAAAACTTGAAGTGCCTATTGTTTAAAGAGAACTATACAACGATAATAAAAACTGGGTACACTGCTTAACCAATTTTTACTCTACCAGCCAGCATGTATGCAATTCTCATTATTATTTTAAATACAGCTTACCTAAGTAGCAGAATATTTTTGTTCTCTAAAAGCCACTCGTCTTCCCTTCTTTCCTTCAATTTTATAAAATCCCGCTTGTTGATAATAATATAAGGTGGGCCAAAAAAAACCATATATTTTTTAAGTGTAAACTTCCTTAGGCGCGTTTAGCAGTTTTTGTGGGTAGTGAATTGAACTGAGCCACCAGGCTCGGCTATGTAACGCTCATTCGGGTGAAATCGGCTTGAGTCGACTAACTGTGAGAAACATTCAGCGAGCGATATGATGATGCAGATGAAGTCCAGTACACAGAAGAGTTCGGTTCGGTCCGCTTTGCAGAATATGTTATGGGCCAATATTATTAATTTCGCCTTGTTGAAGTTTACACTTCTGCCGTGTGGTCTTAAGCATACACAATAATTTTTTTCTGCTGTAGATTTTTTACCCTTTTTTTGATTTTTGTGTATATAGTCTCTACCGAAAGCTAACACTTATAATATACGACTTTTTTGTCAAAATTAACATTTCTAACATTTTTTAACCCCCCCCCCCTCCGCCAATTTTTTTTGTGCGCCACTGTACTCAATGTTAAACATTGATCAAAAAGTCACGTTTTTGCCGTGCACAAAGAGATATCAGCTGAAAAAATTGGTGGAGAATTAATAACTTGGAAATATCCCACGTGCCGTAACCTACCTACCGAAACTTTTACAGCTAACTTGGAAGGTCGTATTGAAGCACAACTCAACTCGGTGAAACAATCAATTGTAGAGGAATTATTTACAAAAATTGATCAAAAGCTCCAGGATGTCAGTCCTCAAACAATCAGCGAACCCAGGTATTCTGACGTTCTTAAGAATCAATTTCGTTCTAATATTATCATCAAACCGAAAGTTACAAATCAGAACAATACGCAAACAAAGAGCGATATTCTCCATAAAATCAAGCCAGACAAAGAAAAAATCCAAATCAATCGGGTAAAGCACATTTCCAACGGAGGCATCGTACTGTCCACCAACCACAATGATGCCCAACGCATGAAAGATCTTTTTAGCCAAAACTTAGCAGACGATTACGAGGTTCGGGAATCAAAATCCGTATCGCCGATGGTCAAGATTGTTGGTCTCTCAGCCGAGTACGACAAAGACGTACTATTACGATACCTAAAAACTCAAAATTTTTTCTTTAATAACTCAGCAGATATAAATATTCTGAAAGTCTGGCCAACCAAAAATAACGCGAACATTTTCCAGATGGTACTGCAAGTAGATATGGTCACACACAAAAACTAACTGATAAAAAACGCCTTGTAGTTGGTCTTGATTATTGTACCGTTTATGATTCAACTTCTTTATCACGCTGTTTCAACTGCAACAACTTTGGCCACTCAAAAAAATATTGTCAAAAAGACCCCACCTGCCCTCTCTGCGCTGGGCCACACTTGGTAAACGCGTGTGACAACTCTGCCAATAAATGCTGCGTCAATTGTAAGCATCTTAAAACCAAATTCGACCTAAACATCGAAATAAATCATGCTTGCTGGAATTATGATGCATATTACGCTTATAAACAAGCAAACCAAAAATACAAGTCGGACATTTTTGGGTCCACCATGTAGCAGCCAACCGCGCTAGCCCCCTCCTTAGTTGAGTTTACTGTTGATCCCCACAATATTTCACTACAGTCGACTGAGTCTGGTAGGCGCTGTGATATCCTTTCAATTTATTATCGAAACGTACGCGGGCTAAGGACAAAAACAAAAACTATTGAATTTGATATCATAGCGTTGACTGAGACTTGGTTGAACCCGGGTATTCACGATACAGAAATTTTTCATTCGGGGTATTGCATCTTTAGATCTGACAGAAACTACGATGAAGTAGAACAAAACTTGGGGGGTGGTGTCTTGTTGGCTGTAAGGGAAAATCTACAGACAACGAACCTGGAAATTGAATTGCCTGTATCAATCCGTGACACAATAGACATAGCTGGAATCAAAGTATCTTTCTCGAACAAACTATCTCTTTATATTTTCCTTGTATATATTCCGCCAGGCAAAATTATTCCGCCAGGCAAAATCTCATACATATATGAACAACTTTTTGAATATCTGTCATCCCTGAATTTCCTATATAGTGCTAAAGCAGTCTTTCTCGGAGATTTTAATTACCCTGAATACGTAACCTACATAGAGAGGGATCCTCCTCCCAACAGTAGGTTAACTCACTTGCTGAATTTTATTAATTTTCTTGATTGGCATCAGATTAACACTGTCAAAAATTCTGATAATCGACTGCTTGATCTAGTATTAACATCTTCCTCAAACCTCACTTCCGTGCAGGGATGTTATGACATCCTGCTAAACGAGGACAGGTGCCATCCTTCTTTATTAATTGACTATAAAATGACCGGTGACAAAAAGGTGAGCAAACTCAAAATTAATGACATCTTTTATAATTTCAAGAGATCTGACTTGAGAAATCTATATGCGAGCTTAGCTGAGATTGACTGGCGTGTTTTGGAAACGGTTGATAACGTCAATGAGGCTGTCGAATTATTTTATTACAAATTATAATCCTGTCTAGACACCCACGTGCCAAAAACGTCTAAGCGGCGTAGAAAATATCCTCCCTGGTTTACTTCCCTCATCATACGGTCGATTAAAGAAAAACATAAATACTTTCAAAAACACAAAAAAAGTCGCAGCGATAATGATTTACTTAAATTTCGAGAACTTCGTAATAAAATAAAACGCGATACAGAAACATTATACCGCGAGTATTGCGCTAGACTTG
Organism: Aspidapion aeneum; assembly: GCA_963576565.1. Classification (NCBI taxonomy): domain Eukaryota; kingdom Metazoa; phylum Arthropoda; class Insecta; order Coleoptera; family Brentidae; genus Aspidapion; species Aspidapion aeneum. The sequence continues at coordinate 43,685,083 of OY755044.1, forward strand.
AAGCGAACCTGACAACTCAACCTGGAAATTTCTGGCGCCTAATACAATCATTGCAGTCGAATAATGGTCTGCCGCAGTGCATGACATATCACAATGAAGAGAGTACGACGGATCCCCAGCGCATAGCTGATGCATTTGCTGATTACTTTCAGAGTTCATATACACAATCTCAGCGGCGTACCTCAGTACAAAATAATATTCCTTCTAATCTTAACTCAAATTTCATTTCACTTAAAAGCTTCAATGAATCTGAGGTATTGCAAGCACTAAAGACCATGAAACCCAAGGCCATTGTCGGTCCCGACAAAATTCCTGCATTTTTACTGAAAGATTGTGCATACGTCTTCGCTTACCCCTTAACTGTTCTTTTTAACTTATCTTTAAAATTCTGCACATTTCCTGATACTTGGAAAAATTCTAAAATTATACCTATCCATAAAAAACAAGAAAAAGATCGTATTGTAAATTATCGGCCAATTACCATAATAAACAATTTTTCAAAATGTTTTGAACGCGTTCTCCATACATCGCTGTACTTTCCCCTGAGCAGTCAAATAGATTCCTGTCAACACGGCTTCATGAAACGCAAATCTACCACAACCAATTTAATTACTGTTACACACCTAATAGCTGAATCCTTGGATGCGGGTGCTCAGATTGATGTTATTTACACCGACTTTTCTAAGGCCTTTGACAGACTAGACCATAGTATTCTTCTCCGTACACTTGTAACCTTTGGCATCTCTGATGATTTATCTAAGTTTCTTTATTCATACTTAACTGAAAGGCTTCACTATGTAGAATGCTATGGACAAACCTCCTCTACGCTCAAGGCTACTTCCGGAGTTCCTCAAGGCTCTATACTAGGTCCTCTCTTCTTTATAGCTTTTATAAATAGCATAGTTCATGACATAGAAGTTATTTGCCTATTGTACGCTGATGACTTAAAGCTTATCTGTAGAATAAATAACATTGCTGATTGTGAAAAACTTCAAGCTGCTCTAAATAAGGTATATACTTGGTGTCTTGATAACTCTCTCCCTCTCAATCCATCTAAATGCAATGTAGTGTCTTTCACCCTTACAGAACAGGTAATTCAATTCAATTACTCCATTGATACAACCGAAATACCCAGGAGTCTGGAATTTAAAGATCTCGGAGTAACATTCGATAGTGCTCTATCATTTGTTCCCCACATCCAGGATGTTGTAAAGAAAAGCTACCGAATGCTTGGGTTCATAATACGGAATTCTCAGTACCTAGAAAATAGTTCTAGTATAAAATTACTCTATTTTGCTTATGTCAGATCTAAATTGGAATACTCGTGCATAGTATGGTCTCCGTATTATGATACTCACGTTAATACTATTGAAAAAATTCAATTCTGAAGTACCTTGTTTTTAAGCTTGATGGTGTGTATCCCGAAATTGATATTCTGAACCAGGTCCTTTGTGAAAGGTTCAGTATATCTTCATTGGAGGACCGGCGCAAGTTGGCAGAGTTGCAATTCATTTTCAAATTAATACATAATCAAATCGACTCCCAGGAATTATTGCATAAGATTAATTTTTTAGTACTTACCCAGAACATCAGCACGCACTACTGTTCCGTTTTATCTTCCTTACCAGCGCACCAATATTTGCAAAAATTCTCCAATAATTCGGGCTTGTAACACGTGCAATCAGGCTTGCGACAGATGTGACATATTTAATTGCAGTATCTCTACCTTAAAAAATATACGATTTTCATAATTTTTATTTCTGCTCACTCAGTGTAGATGTAGTAAATTTCTTTTATTTTGTACTTCATTTTATCCTTAGATTCTGTTATTGTTAATCACTGTATTCTTCCCCACTTTGTAATTGGGTTAACTCCTGTTAAGTGGTGTAAATAAAATAAAATAAAATAAAATAAAATAAATAAAGTGGTACCTTAACAAATTAGGTGCCGATTTAACCATTGTGTGACGTTGTTCAAATAAACGGTTGTTTTTGTTGAACTGTGGATTTATCAAAAACTATTCAATTTCTACGGCTCTTAACTTTACAAAAAGCTTGCCCAATGTACTACATATGCTGTATCTTAAATTTGTAGTTTTGGTAAAATCCAAAATGGCGCATGCATTTAAAATTTGAGTTTACTTAACTCACTTGCCAAAAGTTTATGTATACCAATAAGATAATCGTAAATATTGACAAGAAAGCTACTTCTTTGCCGTTTAGAAGGACATATCACTTGTAAAAATCGGATAAGAAGTAAGAAAGACCACATCAAAATAGATATTGTTTTACACTTTTGAAAGGTAGGTAAAAAAACCTAATGAAAAATAACATCATGTTAGGGTGGCTGCTGGTGCCATTCGTGGACAATTACATCAATATAAAATTAAAAACAATCGCGTTACCGTGACACTTTTCCTAAAAAGTACTGTTGAACATAAGCAGGGCGCTTAAAATCATGCGCAAATTTGATGTAAGTTCCGTGAAGGTTTGGTTTAGTCAGAGACAAAATAAAAAGAGACTGCCGAAAAGATAGGGCCGCGCAGCCAACAAGTTCCAGTAGCGCACAGCGCTGCAATCGCGGACTATGTTTCTATTTGTATTTAAAACTAATTTTATTCTGTTCGATTGGGGTCGTTCATAAATTACGTAAAACTTTGAGAAAATTGTCTATCACATAACGCTTAGTATTTTCCTAATGCCATTTGTTGTTAGAAATGGTTTACTATGTTGAATTGAATTGAATAAATCTTTATTAGCAAATCATGCTATTTCAAATTACAAACATAAATATAAAAAATACATTTAAATGTTAATACATACACCAGTATTTCTATAACAAAACAAATCCAAACTTATAATACTAATAACTATTTACTTCTTATTATTACATAATGGCTAATATATCTCTGGAGAACAGCATCGCTGTGGAATAAGCTTCCTGCGACACTTTTCCTGCAGGTTACAATCTGAACCTTTTCAAAACCAACATACACCAACATTTCCGCGCACTTGCCGCTTCTCGAGCGTGATAGGGACACGGATCACCTTAGGTGATCCGTAATAGGGATCTCCTTGCGAGTGCGCACCGTAAAAAAAAAATTATTGAAATAAAGCCAGGTTAAATAACAGCAATTTTTATTCAACTGAATTAGGATATAAGTCATTGTTTTATAAAGGAATCAGATTGTATAACAAATTACCGACATTAAAAATTGCAAATCAAATAATATGTTTAAGAGAAAACTTAAGAAGTACTTGTTGCCTAGTCAGCCTGATTGTTTATGTAAACCACCCTTGGTACTATATTATATTATATTATATTTTATTATTTTAGTCTCCATATTATTTTTTTGGTGTGTTTTAGTATAGTGACCTTTTCTCATAAAGAAAGATGGCAACAATGTTTTTTTTTTAGGATAGGATTAAAAAAATTTTACAGTACAATATAAGTACTTGATAAAGCTGTGTGTTACTAGATTATTCTTTTAGTATGTAGGTGATCCGTGGTATAGGTATAGTTAGTTCTGTTGGGAATGATACAGGAATGTGCTTGTAATGGTTTTTCGGTATTATTAGAGAAATATTGAAATATAGCCAGGCTATAATTGTGCCAGGCACAATTTTGACACCTTCACATTGTAATATCAGCTGTGATCTTTCAACACATGGCCTTTGTTTACTATATGAACCGGAATAAATAGGAATAAAACGACGATAGTTTTAAATTCGACTTTGGTATGAATTTTGAACGATTAACTGTCAGTTTTCAATGTAAATGTGTTAAAATAGTGCCTGGCAAGCATTCCTGTATCATTCCCAACAGAACTAACTATACCTACCTCCTAAAAGAATAATCTAGTAACACACAGCTTTCTCAACTTACACTGTACTGTAAAGTGTTTTTAATCCTATCCTTAAAAAAACATTGCTACCATATTTCTTTATGAGAAAAGGTTACTATACTAAAATACACCAAAAAATAATATAGAGACTAAAATAAAAAAATATAATATAATATGATACCAAGGGTTTACTTAAACAATCAGGCTGACCAGTGGCGTATATATGCCCGCCCCCCCCCCCCGAAGCTAAGATTTTTTTAGATATTTTCCACATATTTCATAAATACAAATATAAAATAGTATAAAATACGTCTTTATAAGGTCTGCCCCCCCCCTCCCCCCGAAACTTTTTTCTATATACTCCACTGAGGCTGACTAGGCAACAAGTAATTCTTTTTTTTTTCTCTTAAACATATTATTTGATTTGCAATTTTTAATGTCTAATGGTAATTTGATATACAATCTGATTCCTTTATAAAACAATGACTTATATCCTAATTCAGTATTTATACTGTTTAAATAAAAATTGCTGTTATTCGTTGTTGCATAGGTATGAACATCTGTAACATTCATCAATCAATGTTAATAGAAGTTGCAACCAAAAAAATAAATAAATAATACAGGTATTCTACCCATATTACAAATTGCAATCATTTTTAAAAGCAAGTTACAAGTATATTGTAAACGCAGTCGAGTCAAACCTAACCTCAAATTCTTGGTTTGTTTTTCTGGAATTTTCGGATGCAAACATTTTGCTACGAAATAACTTTTTCACTACAAAGGAGATCTGTTTTGTGTTAAATCGCGTGTTACCAGACAAAACTGGTCTTGTTTTGTGACTAAGACAAGGTAAGAAAGATAATTTATGTTATTGAAGTTAGGGTCGATTTATATACTTGTTATACAGATTGACACTGAACATATACATTGGTTTTAGATAAAATGTGTCAACTTAGTATTGGTGCATTGTGTGTTCGGGAGAGGTGATCATCTGTCCACAGCAGGTATACAAATTTTTTTAACAAGACTGTGTAGGACTCCACAGGACACTAAAATACACTACAGGACCAAGAATTTATTTGAGTCCTGTAGGATGGTGTACAAATTTTGTTCAGCTGTTTACCCCTCAGTTATGGCAGGGGTGGATCTAGGAACTTTATTTTGGGGGGTAGATATCATAATAAATATTGTATAAAACAGTTTTGCATTGTGACCAGGATGTGTATTCTGTATGTAAAAACTTAATATAGTGTGAGATTTGGGGGGGGGGGGAATTTCCCCTCCCGTAGACCGCACCTTCTTATGGGTCATTGTCCATATAATTTTATTATTATTGATGTATTGCCTTTTCGGCATTTTCCATTTTTAGTTTTAGTAGATATTTTAGTCAGTAGTGCACCCAAGAATAGGTCTTTGGGGGACCCGAGACACAGTTATGCCATATCTTCACCTATTTAATTTTTTTATTCATGAAATATATGGAAAATGTCTAAAAATCCTTAGGCTTCTGTCTTTTAGTTTAGTGTTTGAACATAATTCTAGCTAGTGCTTTTACTTTTTAGGTACACAGACATTATGGATTTGTATGGATCATTACAAGCACATTGAGTACACACTGCTTGGTTGCAAATGTTTTTTCATTTAGGTAAGTAATAGAGAAATATTGGTTAATAAGTTTTGTCGCTTTCCACACCCATACTAGGGCCTATTCTTAAAATACATAATGCCATTTAACATAATAATTATATGTTCAAAATTAATGCTCAAAGGGGTAGCAGTGTTTGGCCTTGTATTACACATAACTTTTTTTTAATGTAATTTGTTTCTTGAAAATTCTGTACAGAGGGTGGAGGTGGGTCAATTACATAATTTAAGAATAGGCCCAAAGTGTACTTAGGGCAGAGCTTCAAGAGCTAAGCTCCCCCTTAAAAATTTGGTTAGCCCCTGAAATTATATTACATATAAACACATATTTCAGACAGAGTCGACAGGAAGGCTTATTGGGGTGGGGGAGGCAACAGCCACCTTTCCTCAGAAACTTTTTGATCTTCTGCAATTTTTTGTAACTCTAACTGTTTCCAAGAAAAGACAAAAAAGGAAAATTTGTACTCTGCATTATTTTAATTTTATGCGAGTTTTATGTAATTTCTAAATAGCAATTGAAGATACAAGTTATTTTATTTTGTTTTTTTTTCTGAAAAATGGTTAGAGATAAAAATATTGCAGATCAAAAAATTTCTGAATAAAAGAAGGAATTCATTTTACATTTTTAAATCTGCCAATAACTTACTGCAAAAAAGTTTTTCCTAATATTTGACATGCTTAATGATGTATACCTTGTAACAAAACAACAAAAACATGTTCCAGATTTGAGCTAAATATCTCAAAAACTGCACGAGTTATAAATAAAAAGCAAACAAAAAACTAATATTTTAATAACCCGTCTCAAAAACTAAGCATGGTTATACAAAGTTTTTTTTCTTAAAATCACTCAAGATAATCCTCTGAAGTTTGGCGACATACTTAATTAACACCTGTATAAAATACCTACTATTATGAGTCCCCTGGCAGCTTTTTTTTTGCTTTTAGTTATCCAACGCAGCAATCAACAATGGGATAACATCATTATGTGGTCACCTTTATTATTAAAAAATGGATTGGAGAATGGATATTGTGAAGAATATATGAAAATTACATTACAACATTTGAGCAATTCCACATAAACCTAGAAATTAGAAGTTTTCTAAAAATCCACAGTTTTTTGTAATATAAATACCTAGTTTATACATTTAAGGAAAAACGTTATATTTGTTAAATATTTTTAGATTTTTCTAAAACAGTTCTCATTTTTAAAAAAATAAATATTACATTTTTTTAAAAACATTGTTTATTATTTAAGTATTACATTCTCGAGGTCATTCAAATTTTTATGTATGCGGAAAAAGTTTGGATATTTTACAGGTTTACATGACTAAAATTAATATATTTTTGATATCCAAATTCTTTTCGCATACATGAAATTAGCCTGACCTCAAAAATAGCACCTTTACTAAGAAAAAAATCATTTAAAAAGCTCGCCGAGCCCGCCCGCGCATTAACGATCCCGGTTAAGGCAAATAAGAGCGGGAGTCCCGCAAGGCTCCCCGCTCTCGCCACACTTATATGCATGGTATACCTGTGACATCCCCAAAGATCGGAAAACGAAGCTCTATGTGTACGCGGATGACACTTTGACAACGTCAAAGTGTAATAACATCCAATACGTCGTCACAAGGCTTCAGAGGCACCTCGTAGAAATTGAAACCTGGGCTAAAAGGTGGAAAATTAAGATCAACCCAGACAAGACTCAAGCGATTGTCTTTACACGTAAAAGGGGCAATCCGCGAACAGAGCTTGCTCTGGGTGGTCGAAGGATACCCTGGCAAAGAAGGAACGTTAAATACCTGGGGTTAGTTTTCGACAAGAAACTAACCTGGAACGACCAGGTATCAAACGCACTTCAAAAAGCAAGGGGAGCCCACAGTAGGCTATACCCCTTGTTAAATGCCAGGAGCACTCTACACTGGAGAGTAAAATTACAAATATGGAGGCAAGTCGTTCGCCCCATACTAACGTATGCAGCCCCATGCTGGAATAAGGTATGCAAAACACAAATGGGAAGGCTACAAAGCTTTCAAAACAGAGTCGTAAGACAAATAGCGGGAGCTCCTTGGTTTGTGCGTAACGTACAAATCAAGAGGGAGCTCAATATGGAGGATATCTCAGAAACGATCCAGGAGCAGAAGGATCGTTTCATGAGACGGGTCGAGGGGCATCAAAACCCCGTGGTACAGGATGCGTTCCTGTACCGGCCCGGAGACAGGCCAGGGACCTACAAAAGGCCCCTGGATGTCTAACAAAGTTGCGCCACAAGGGCGCCAAATTGAGGTTTTTGAAGCTTAGGTAAATCCACATGGAAAAGTACAGACTAAAAATGAAAGAAGTACATACCTATCATGCACAAGCATTAGTATCTTAGTAGCCCGCGCATTCTTAATTCTTCCAGTAGCCAAGGATGGCGCTAGCGTAAACTTGTTGCCGCTTTTGAACCATAGAATTAAGCACTCTTTTATTATTTTCTCTATGGGTATAGTTTAATGATGTCAGTTCGTGCAAAACTTTTACAAGTAACCCACCAAGCACAAAATCGTAAAAAACGTTAAATAAATGTTTAAAAATTTTGTGTTAAAATTAAGTCAACTTTTGACATTAAAAAAACATGTAGAAAATCCTAACGAAAATTTTATGTAAAAGCATTACCAAAAATATACTTCTTAATAACGTTAAGAAACCAGCATTAAAAAAAACATAATTTCACTAACATTAAAAATAATACCATCAATATATGGTTATTTTTATAATGTTTTTCCTAGATCTCATTTCTAACGTTGAATTTAAGATATATGAAGCTAATAAATGTTTTGTTTTTTGAACATTAAAAAAAATGATACTATAGAGGGCGCTGCCGCATAGTTCCACTACCAGAACGGGCCATCGCCATTTTTAGTTGCATTTCGCTGCGAGATCATACGAGTCGATAACAGATACGCTTTGTGCAATTTTGGTTACAATATTTACCTTTTGTAGAAACAAACAGGGCAAATTAAAAGCACAATTATTAATAATGATAGTGAATACATATTTGGATAGGAATATACACCAGTTGTGTGGAAAAGATGGTATAGTTAAAGAATAACCAATAGGTATGCAGTGATTTAAATAAAGCATTACAAAATTAGGTAAGAAAAGTAAACAAAAGTAAAAAAATTGTTTTGTATGGAATATCGCATACCTACGTTACAATTAATCAGACAGGGAATGCGAATGATTAGCCGCCGGACCTTAAGCCGCGTATTCATTTGAGGTAGAATTCGCAAGCCTAGCAGCGGGACCAAACGAATGCTACGTTTGCATTCATGTTAAAGTGAATACGCGCCTTAAAATTGTTTGCCTTGTATTCACTTGAGCATGAATTGTTTGGCCTCGTAGCAAGGCACTTACTACAAAATTATTGTTTACATAGAATTTGAAATTTTATTTTCAGAAGCTACGGATCCGAATTTCCTTTACTGAGTGTCGAGTTCACGAAAACCTCAACGGACTGCTGCTGCCCTGCGTTTGCAAAACAGAAGAATTTTATATACGTTATTTATCACCTTATCTTTAGAGATATTTGAAAAAAATATATTTTTTCATTGTTAAAAAAACATTTATTTTTCAATGTTAGAAAAACATTTCTTTTTCACTGTTAAAAATCAATATTTTTTTAACGTTCGAAAAACACTTTAAAAAAACATTATAAAAACATAAGATTATTATTCTAACGTCAGAAAACGGGTTATTAAGCTTCTTTTTTAATATGAATATGACGTTAGAACTAACATCCAATCTAACGTTATGTTTTTAAATTATACATTATTTTGACATTATTAAAATGTTTTTGTGTTTAGTGGGAATCATTGAATTATGTTATATATAAATAGATATCATTGATGAGAATATGCCTTTTACACGCCAAAGATGTAGCTTTGTTCTCAATTTTTAAAATCTTGTCATTGGCGTACATAAACTTTTGGTAAGTGGGTTAAAAATACTCAAGTTTTAAAAGTATGCGACATTTTGAATTTTACTAAAACTACAAACTAAGGACACAGCATATGTAGTAAAAGACCCAAGCTTTTTGTTAGGCCCATTACCGTAGATAGTAAATAGTCTTTGATAAAAAGTATAACAAAAATAACCATTTTTTTACCTACATACACAAAGGGTTAATTTAGCACCTAATTCGTTATTAAGGTTCAACTCATTCGTCTATGGTTTCAACCACAGTGGTTCAACTTTATTTATTATTTCTTAACCAACCATTTCGCAACACAAGCGACAGCTCGGTGTTTGCTATTGGTCAGAGCGTGAGATGTGGCTGGTCACATCGTTCAAAACCCAGAACAGATACCCAGGGATCCAAACGCATTTGACACAAAAACGCGTCTATAATCCGGTAAAGTGCTACTTTGCGGTGATTCGTAGAAACAAATATATTTTTTACGAACAGTGTATTCTTATTCAATCACACATGCTTTTTATCGCTCTATTTAGAAATATTTTAAAATGATGAAAATTGTTCTTATTGTTAGGTTTAAGTACCAAGTTATTTTTGTTCATACATACTGTTTTTAAGTAACTTTGACAAATATTATGTTAAAAATAAGGCAGGTACATGAGGGAAATAATAAAATAAGAGTATACTTAAATATTGTTGGAATTACACAATTCACAAAAATATATTATCTACAAAATTTCTAAAATATTGTAAAGTAAAACAAAAATATAATTTTTATTTATTCATATTAGGTGAAAAAACCCTGAAACTTGGAAAAAATAGTGTATAACTATTCTTAAGCATCTGGGACACATCCCCACATATTCTCCGCCAAATTCCCCCTACATATAAGGCGCCAAAGGAACTAAAAATTCGGTTTTTTGTGATTTTCTTGAACACTAATAACTTTTAAAAAACGTGTAAAGAGAAAAAATACGCAGAATCATTCGGTATATAATGTAATGTTAAAAAAAATCTTACCTAAAATTTTAAAAACGACCTAGGTATATTGTTTTAAAATTTAGTTTTTGTTTCTTCAAAGTATCAAACTTTAAGTAAGGGTTAGGCCAATGGTCAATAATAGCCGGACCGCCGGCCGCCGCGCCAATGGGACTTGAAATAAATCACTGTACGAGAAAAAAAAGCGCATATAAAAAAAGTTCAACTTCTGGGTAGAAACAGCTTTAAAATATGGGACAAAGGGGTTTAAACAAAATAAATGTAACCTAAGACTAGTTTTTTAAGGGTTTGAAATTATAAACATAGGTAAATAAAGTTTTACCGACTAGTCGTTGTATCATGACTTTTCCCCAAAGATATACCTATACTAAAAGATTGTTTCTAAGATATCTAGAAAAAATAATTTATCCATGTACATATATATCCTGCTTTTTGACAGCCTTGGTGTAAAATCATGACATAAAAAACTGAAAATTGCATATTAATACAAGTATTTGTTAAAAGTTATGTCATTGTAAGTACCTGTTTATAATTTTTAACTATTAATAAACCACCCTTAATTCATTTATTTTGTCTAAACCTCTTTGTCACATTTAAGTAGCAAATACTACTTTGCTAAAATTTTATAAACATTACTTTTTTATGTGTTAAGCTGGAATTTAAAATAAAATAAAAGTGTACGCATTTGCGCATATTTTAATATTGTTTCTAGCCAGAAGTTTAATATTTTTAATTATACGCTTTTTTTTCTCGTACAGTATTGTATAAAAATTCAATTTTTAAAATCCCATTGGTGGTGCGGTTTAACTATTTTCCTAACCTTTACTTAAAGCTGTTTGACTGAATTTTAGTAAATAATGTTTGGTACAGTCGGGGAAATTGCCGCTCTCGAAAATAAAAAATATTCCTATTTGAAATTTGGAAAAGTATTTTTAACCAAAACAAAAAAATTGTGAACGTTATGCCTGTCTGTATACATACATATTTAAAAATTTATTCATTTTAATTTCTTGAAATGATTAATTTTGACAAAAAAAAATACAATGGCAATTTAAAAAGTCCCTGACTGTACAAGTGGAGATCAAGCTTAATATTATAAAGTATTAACATTTAAAGACAAGTTACCTACAGAGTGGGAAAAAAATTAAATAAAAAAAAAAGGTAGTTAAGTATTTTTCTTAATTTTATAGTATAGACTGAATTTTTTTTATCTCTAGATTTTTTTCAAAAAGATATTAGTTTTCGAGAAAATTGCAAAAAACTGATTTTTAGAACATTTGGGGCCTTATATCTAGCAAAACTCAAGGAGGACTTTGGCGGAGAATATGTGGGATGTCTCCCAGATGCTAAGGAATATTTATACAAAAATCCAGCTTGCACCTATTTTTTTAGGTGAATTCCTAATATGACTGGTCTATATTGGACTTATTTTGTTTCGAGTTCCAAGTTAATTAAGGGTGCGTTTTCCTTTGAGAGAAATACTTAATAGAACTGCTTTTGACAGTATTTCTTAGAAATTGACACATGTTAGAGAGTAGATGTCAGACAGCTTCGGTCGGCTATAAGACAGCATGAGAGAGCTGCCTGTTAAAGGAAACGTATATAACGTACTTATTATGTTTTAATGTATGATTTAAAAATGAACAAGGAAAGTAAAAAAGTTTCTTGATGAAAAGGCTGATGACGAAATTAGTACCTTAACCCAAGAACGACAACTGAAAATTAAATTTTTTTAAGCATTGGATAAAATTAATTTTTAAAGGTTTATTGCTCTGAAAGGAGTTGTAGAAGACTTTTACAACCTTTCTGGAAAGTCATTGGCATCATTATTACTGGAAAAAATTTAAAATACATGCTACGGATTTAGCTATTTTGCATCCAAAGCTGGAAGCAGCTAGCAGCTTGGATACTCTTAATAGGCTAAAAAAATATTGTTTAATTCTAAATTATCCAAACTTGCAGACCGCCCTACGAATATTTCTAACCATGCAAGTCAAGGGTCACTGCATCCTGGAAGCCTGGCGTCTCCCAGGCCAGGCTTCCAGGATGCAGTGACCCTATGGAAGTCACTTCTGTGTCATGTGAGCGGTCGTTTACCAAACTAAAATTAATCATAACAAAAACATTTCATGTAAAAAAAGCCAAGTAGGCGAAAGTGGTATTCCGTAAAAAGAATTGATATAAAAGTAATGTCAAGTTCTCCAATACAAATTTCAAAATGAAAGGTTCTTAACAATTTAGAAATGAATTTTTAAACTTTGGTATTCCAGCCAAACTTTTTTACGTTCAATTTAGCACTGTGCCCAAGAGTTAGAAAAACATCTTGAAATTTGTATTGGAGAATTTGGCTTTACTTTCATCTCAATTCTTTTTACGGAATATCACCTTCGCCTACTTGGCTTTTTTTACATGAAATGTTGTTGTTATGATTTCACTCCTTTTTTACAGGATTTGGATAATATTTAAGTTTTAAAGTAGTAAAATATGCGGAAAATTGTTCAAAACTTTTGCAATACATTATAATTTTTTTTAAAATATTTTCCTATGGTTTTATTATAGTTCCTATCAGCCTTCTAAAGCTCAGCTCTCTAGTGTTCCTGGAAGTAGGCAATGTTAATTTTACATAACTTTACAATTATAGGGGAGAGAAGTAAATTAAAATGTTGCTATTTTTAAATTTTTTCTTATAGTTTTATCATAGTTCCTATCTGTCTTCCAAAGCTCAGCTCTCTAGCGTTTCTGGAAGTGGAGAATGTTACTTTTACATAACTTTACATTTATAGGGGAGAGAAGTAAATTAAAATTTGGGTGTTTTTTAATTTTCTTTTATAGTTTAAGTTAAGCTCAGCTCTCTAGCGTTTCTGGAAGTGGGCAATGTAATGGATTGGGTTGGTTTGTTGCTGGTATAGGGGGTAGGCATTTTTTGAACCGTGGGGGCGCCAAATTTTGTCTGTGCCCACGACGTATTTTGCCTTAGATCCGCCATTAGTCGGAGAGCAACTCTCGGTTCTCCAATTGATTAAGAAGTGGAGCAGAGAGAGAGAGAGTCTAAAGTCTACTTTTAGTAGAGCATACATTCACAATGATACTCGCAAATGGACAAAGAGTTGTAGATAACTGTCGAGAGAACTTTTCTGCGAATCATTTTAAGAAGGGCTCTCTAGTTTTCGCTGTGAAATAGAAATGTATGGATCAATAAAAAACTTACCGATTATTAAATTAATGTTTTACAAAACAATAACATAAAAAATTAAAATTATTCTGAAGTAGATAAAAATTATACTGCTTATGACACAGCACCAAATGCAAAAACCAATTTAAAATTATAATAATGCCTTACATAGTAAATTTTGTTTTTACCATATTCTTTGCCCCCACTACAAATTTTGCGATAAGAAAAATATAAAATGACAAACATAAAGGTACAGTCAAAAACGAAAAAATGATTCATAACCATACAGGCACCGACACCTTCCTATGTGCAACTGCTATCAGCAAATATTTTACTGATCCTAAAATACGTGTGTGTAAAACAAAATTAAACAGCATATTACATAACAAGAGAAGAAAGTAACAAATTTAATACGAGTTTGTTTAATTTCACTTGTTGTTTATAGTTTTAGGTCCTTGCATTATTTGGTATATGAGAATTATATTGGCAATTGCCCATTGCGATCAGAAATTTTAACACACGAAAAGGTGATCTCATGTTTTCAGACGTTGATAGTTTACGTCTAACTTTTAAGTTTTCATACCTTTGACAGTGGGAAGGAAGAATTATAGAAATCAGTTTGATCACTTGGACGAGTTAATACCCTGAGAGTCTCTCATTCTTGTATTGAGACACCGCAGCTTGCATAGATGAAAGTTTTCCGAAAATTTATGTATGGCTTCGGTAGTTCAATGTTTAGAATGTTTGCGTACAGAGCAAGAGAGAGGTTCGAGTCCCGGCCGAAGCAGAAAAACTTTTTTCTTATTTTTTTTTCTTTAGTTTAACTTGTTCTTTACGAGCGTGAATGTTGTGATTTAACCTCTAGCCGAGTAAAACAAGAGGCGTGTGTAATAAAGTTACTTTCTATCGAGTTGTGTACGCTATTTTTCCTACGAACACTGTTAATCTATACTAATTTTTGTCAAAATTGGTTATTATTTTTGCACAAATCAAATGAAACTGCTTTGCCGCATATGTGTGGAAAAGTACTTTGCAACACATGTGGGGCATATGTTAGGTTACAATAAATCAGCTCTTGATTTAGAAACGCTTTTTGGTGTCCCTATTGGATATAGAAAATGTATTTTTGGCGCAGTAATGGGCTGCGCGGTTTTTCTTTGTGCGCTGTATTTTTTTGGCGCGGTTTTTTTACTTGCGCAGTAATGGGCTGCGGGGTTTACTATTTTACGCGGTAACACTGTAAAAAAAATGAATTTCCATACTTCAGAGCTCTGCCTACCTCCTACGTGTGTATTTATATCGTGGCATTTGCGCTCGAACATTTCATTTTTTTCTGTGCGTATCAAACTTCTTAGCTGTCTTCTGGTTTCCCTGTATATTTCTAGGTCTCTTTGCTCTTTAGTACTGAGCCATTTCAAGTATGTGCGTTTTTTCCCTTTGACCATTTCCTGTATTTTCTCCGTCCACCACATCTTCCTGTTATTTCTATTATCTTGGTATCCAACAGCTTCGTTGCTTGCTTCCTTCAAGCTTTTTATTATGTTTCTATATATCTCTTCAAATGAGTGATTTGTGTTAATTAATTTTTGATCTAATCGGTTCTGATACAATCTTTGAGTACTTTCGATTTCTAGACTTCTAAAGTTGTATTTTTGATTGTCTTCGATGCACTCTAGGTTTTCATTTTCTCTAATACTTTCGTCCTTATTTGTTTTTCTTAAAGGGAATAATATTTTTGCTTTTACCAGATAGTGGTCAGATCCACAGGTAACACCACGAAGTGCTCGCACATCATACCACTTTAATTGCGAGTGTTGTCCACCTATAGCATAATCAATGATTGATTTAAGATTTCTTGTTGGCTGAATCCAGGTATATCGATGAATATCCCTATCTTTAAAAAAACCATTATTTATTTTTAGGTTGTGGGTTTCACACAATTGCATCAGTCTTAAGCCATTATCATTTGTTACTTCCTCTCCAAATGGTCCTATCACTTTGCTCTGGGTTTGTCTACCAGTTCGGCTATTAAAATCGCCAAGCATAATTATTTCTCTGGTATTACCGATTTTGGTGTTACTTATATTAAGGCAGAAAATCTTCAAATAAAGTCATTTATTTTAAAATATTCCTCTAGTTGTTGTTCCTGGCCTGTATTAGCAAATACCTTCCATTCAATGTATGTACCTACATGCACCTCTCACCACCTCTTATTTTTCGGTATTTTTCGGTATTTTACGAAATGTTACTAAGAAAAGTTCTTTGTTTTAATGAGTTCTATGAACAGTTAAAAATAAAATCCCAACTTTGGAATCACTGAATGAAGAGGACGCCAGACGAACGACTAGAAAGAAGTAGGTATTGTTGGATTCAGAAAAAGTGTCTATTTTTATTTTAAAAAAAATGTGTGTGCTTAAGACCACACGGCAGAAGTGTAAACTTCAACAAGGCGAAACTAATAATACTGGCCTTCATCTGCATCATCATATCGCTCACTGAATATTCCTCTCACAGTTAGTCGACTCGAGCCGACTTCACTCGAATGATCGTTACATAGCCGAGCCTGACGGCTCAGTTCAATTCACTACCCACAAAAACTGCTAAACGCGCCTAAAGAAGTTTACACTTCAAAAGATCTACAAGGTGAGTTAAAAAAAGTAAACTTAGAACATTTCCAAATGTCAAAATTAAAATTAATCCGTGATTTCTATTAGTGTTTATTAATAAAATCAAACTTAGTTTTTTTTATGAAAAATAGTTTTTCCAACGACCACATATAAAAATGAAGCTTTTCATGTGAATATGTGTGTGGTAAATTTTGCCGGTGAGTGGGTATTTTTTTGTATACTACTTATTTTTAAAAATAATAAAGAAGACAAGTGACATAAAAAAGGAAATTAACACAAAATCACTATTCTGGCAAAAGGTCTCGGCAAACAAATTAACAAAACCTCAAAAAATTCCTTAAATTACAATTGGCAAAGCTGCATCTAAAATATTAAGAATCGTAATTGGCTGAAACAAAATGTCACCGTCCGAAACACCAATTTTAGGTATTTCGGACGGTTGCGAGTGTGTTTCAGACGACTACAGTAATTACAGTATATTACTATTTTTCTTTATTTAGAAGATGTTATGAAATAAACATTGTTTGTTTTTAACATTTGTAAGATGGTACACACTAATTATTGTCTGTTTTTATTATATGAAACACTAAGTTTGTTAGGTGATCCGTGCACTAAGTATTATTGTTACTCTGAAATATTGTAGCTTTTAAAGTAAAAGTTTGATGTACAGTTGTCGCTTACAAAAAAAATCATTTATGAACTTTTGTACCCTATAATTTAATGATATAACACAAAAAAAGACTTCTTCAGAAAAAACTGATTCTCAACGAAAAAGAGCAAATAGGTATTAAGGGCCTTTGTTTAATTCGAAAGGTTAAAGCTTGAAAAACACCGATAACACCTTTGCTACTAATTTTGCTTGATGTTTATTTTTAGTTTTTGAGGCAAAATTCTGGAATTTGGCCGTTTAAACACCCAATAGATTGTCAAAAATATATATATACAGTGTGTCCCAAATAAAAGCAACTACATGGAGTGTTATGAGGATTTCGGAAACGGTAAGAGATACAATTTTGGTTAAATGAGAAAAAAGTTGCGCTATTCCGCGCACAATCGGATATTGTATAGAAATTAAAAATGATCACGTAGGTTTTCAAAATATCGAGCAAGAACTAATGTGTCTTCTTGAAAAATTAAAATTAGGATGTCTAGAAAAAAATCGTTAACATCATTAGATTGGCCGTAGTCGCTAATACAAAATTATCAAATTTTATTAAATTTGTTTAGCAGATGACCAACAATATTAAAATTTTTTGAAAAACACAATTTCCAGTGTTTCTTTGATATTTTGAAAACCCCTGTAGATATTTTTAATTTCGGTACAAAATCTAGTTGCGCTCGAAATGCCGGAAATTTTTTCTCATTTGAGCAAAACTGTATCACTTACCGATTCCGTAATATCCATAAGACCCCATGTAGTTGCTATTATCCGGCACACCCTGTATACACAGGGTGGTCCATGTTAAAGTACATTAATTTTAATAGGTGATAGAACGTCGAACAAAAAGTTTCATAAGAAAACTTTTTTAAAAAACGTTTCCTAACAAAGACAGGGTGTCAAAGTTTTAGAAAAAAAATGTTTTTTTCGTCCTAACTTTTAAACCGTTTCATCCATTTTCACTAAAATTCTTTCACGGACTATTGTATTCGTTTTCCGAAATTCTCAAGTGGCGTAGATATTGGGGTTAGGCGCCCCATTTTACCCTCCCAATCTTTGGCGCCACTGAATATAAAAAAAAATTCTTGTTTTTTATTCCTTATTTAATTTGGCAAAAAAAAGTGTTTTTGCAAAAAAATGTTTTGCCTTAGTTTTTGAGATATTTTAATAAATTTAAAGTGATTTACGCACGAAGAGGGCCAGTGGCGTGGCCACAAACATCACCAGAGATTACGCCGTTAGACTTTTATGTGGAGGGATACCTAAAAAATATTGTTTATGAAATGACAGTAGAAACACGCGAAGAACTAGTGGAACGTGTTAAAAAGACGTGCCGTCAGCTTAAGAAAAGTCGTCAAGTCTTAACTGCAACAAATTCCGTGGCTAAAAGACTTCAAAAATGCATTGAAATCGGTGGATTTCATTTTGAAAACTTACTCTAGAAATAAATTTACCTATTTGTTAGTTTTAAGAAGTTTTTTGTTGCTCAATTAAAAGAGAAATAAAAAAAAATAATTTTATTTTTAAAACAGGCAGGGGTGCCAAAGATTGGGAGGGTACAATGGGTTGCTTACCCCCAATATCTACGCCACTGGAGAATTTTAAAACCAGAATACAATCGTTACTTAGAGATGTACGACAATAGTCTGTGAACGAAATTTAGTGGAAATCGATTTAACGGTTTAAAAGTTATGACAAAAAATTCTAAAATTTTGACACCCTGTATCTTTGTTAGGTAACGTTTTTTAAAAAAGTTTGGTTATGAAACTCTACTTTTTGTTCGACGTTCTATCATCTATTAAAATTAATGTACTTTAACCTGGGCCACCCTATATATATATATATATACCACCCTGCCCAAAGTAACTTTTTGTTTAGGCCACTGAATGTCGTTACTTAGTTTTTAAAATTGTAATTGATTTTTGGTCTTGGATGATGACATTACTACTTTCTAGTACTGTACATTTCTCTGATGGGCACTCATTAAAATGAAAACAATGTATATGCCTCACTTACTTACCTGTGTGAGCTTCCTTTTGAACTTTTTACTGATAAAACTTTATCAATTTTATGATAAGTAATGTGTAAATTTTTAAGCTTTTAAAAAAAGGTACGAAATGAAAAGGACATAAAACAAGTTTGTGGGGCCGTTCTTAAATTACGTAACACAACAATTCAGGATTTTTGACCCCTTCTCTCCCCTTTGTAAGGCATTTTCAAGAAAAAAAAAATATTGAGTGTAACGCGAGGCTAAGCCTCCCTCTCCCCGTACTTTAAAAATTGTCACAATCTCCATGTCATCCCCCTACAATCGCCTACGCAGTATGAAACTTATGGGGGAGGTTCGGTTCGGTTCGATTGCAATAAGTTAAAAATAAAATAGGTATTTATTGAAATAAACAAAAAAAACGAAAACCAACATACATACACATCATTCACTCATGTCCTTTTAAATAGAAATGTGATAGAAAATATGGCTAATACCCTGTTTCCACCAATGCATGCCCACCCCGATTCAAAAAACGCATCAGGTGACACTGCATTTAAAACCGGTGCAAATCCATGGGCTATCACGTGATGCTTTTTTTGAATCGGGGTGGGCATGCATTGGTGGAAACAGTGTATAACTCTCCACGGACGTCCGTATGTTAGGGTCACTCTCAAAAATTACCAAAAAACATTTTTGTAAATTTTTTTACAAACAAATGTCTATAGGATAAAATTAGTTAAAAAGTTATTTTTTTTCTAAAAAGCTTATTTTTCTTTAAAAATACATAAAATATGTAGCAAAAATTGTGTATTTTGATTATTTTTAAAATTTTATTATTACGCCCCTGGAGACTTTCCTGTGACATAAACCCCACATTATATCACAGCTTTTAAAAGCACATCATATTTTCTACAATAAAGTATACTACATATTTTTTCCTAATAAGTGTAGTTTTTGAGAAAATTTTATAAAACTATAATAAACATGTTTATTCTAAATAATCCCAATTTACGGACGCCACTGAAGAGCTACTTGCTTTAGCTAACCTTATTGACCCATACATCGTTGGAAAGGGAATTCTGTTATCCATAAAAAACTGTTCTTTGCAATTTTCGACAAAAAGGTTAGTTTTCGAGAAAATCTTATTAAATTAAAAACTGAAAAAAAAAAACATGTTTTTAGGGGTTTGGGGGATTTTCTCTGTCCTTGTCGATATTGGCAACAGGAATATTCGGATTCAGCGGGGTCGAATTAGGGGGAAATGGTCAAAAAGTAATATGGTTTGCTTCTAGACCGCAAACGGAGAGCTTTTTAAAATTTTTTGCCCTAACTATATCATGCAGGTTTTGCTAAAATTGTAATTGTAGGCATTGAGTAAATAACCCATATAGAGGGCCATCGGCGAGCTTCATCATATTGACGGGCAGATGGCGCTGAAATAAATTTGTCTGGTACGCAATATATAGAGACAACTACTATGATCTTATGGCATTTGTATGATCCACGGCAGACCGAACCGAAGCTTTTTTTTTGTGTGTATGATAGGCATGAGCCTCGGAACTCGCATATGTAACTAAATCGTACCAGCTGTCCCTGAATATTGCGTACCAAACGAATTTATTTCAGCGCCATCTGCCCCAATCAAATATAATTTTTGAATGATTTCGCTTGAACACCGGTTAGCTGAATTTCGATACATCGTTTGTAGGTCATTTCATTTCAATAGCTTTTAAATAGTTTATAGAATTTTTACAGTAGGTCAGGGGACAGATGATAAGGATTTATCAGTCCTTAAGTAGGGTGATTATATTATTCATAAAATTTTTAAAAACTCATCTACTCAGTTTTTGAAGTGTAAACTTCTTTAGGCGCGTTTAGCAGGTTTTGTGGGTAGTGAATTAAACTGAGCCGTCAGGCTCGGCTATGTGGGGATGAGACAATTCGCCGCGGCCGATTCGCCGCGGCCAATTCGTCGCGGGACAATTTGCCACCGGCTGATTCGCCGCGGGGACAAATCGCCGCAAGATTTTTTGTTTTATGATATTACCATTGGCAATTGTTTAAACATTTTTATTTAGCTTGACTTCATATAATATATTTGTTTATTATTTTGGTTATAACTTTTTTTAAACTTTTCCAACTAGGTTCGGTTCGGTTCGTTTAGTATACAATTGAACATTTTTTTAACTAAAAGAATTAATAAAATGGTGGATCCAAAATGGCGGATTTTCCCATTTATGAACCGATTTGCACTCGAAACTTTAAAAATCTTTCAGGTCGCTGATTATTATTTTTAACTTAAATTTATAAAAAATCAAAATGGCGGTTCCACAATGGCGCACTTTCTTATTTATACACCGATTTTCCTCAAACTTGAAACATCGAGGCGCTTAAGGTAACACAATACAATTTTTGACTCAAATTTAAAAAGCTGAAAATGGCGGATTCAAAATGGCGGATTTATCCATTTATAAACCAATTTGCATCAAATTCGGAACTTTGAGATCTTTCAGGTCCATGTTGGTTCATAAATGAGAAAGTCCGCCATTTTGAATCCGCCATTTTCAGAATTTTAAATTTGAGTCAAAAATTGTATTGTGTTACCTTAAGCGCCGCGATGTTTTAAGTTTGAGGCAAATCGGTTTATAAATATAAAAGTGCGCCATTGTGGAACCGCCATTTTGATTTTTTTAAAGTTAGAAATCATAATTTTATTTATTTTTTTAATAAAAAAAAGGTTGAATTGTATACTAACAACCAAATACCTAGTTGGAAAAGTTGAAGAAGCAGTTTTTTGAGAACATTCTTTTTTGCAATCGTCTGGATCTCTATTTTTTGCCGTAGAAAAATAATGAATGAAAATTTAGTCTTTCGCAAGTCTTTAAGATACACTTGAATTTCTATTATCACAAAAATATAGCCTATATACTTTGTGCTATTATTTTAAATAAAATATAAAGTGGTGTTTTTTTTTAAAGAAACTTGGAAGTATTATCCAAAAAATATTTTAAAAAATTAATAATAATTGGATCATTTAGTGAATTTTTTCGCCTATTTGAACCAGACTTTAGAATCTAGTTAAAAAATACTCTGCCAGTATATGGGTACCTAAGCTCACACTAGGTACTATAGTTATAGTGTTCGTGTGAGCTCACGGTCCGTATGTTTACGGACCGTGGTGTGAGCTAATATAACTAAAATCTGAAATATATTTTATTCAACTCCAGGCTCAATTACCTTTCGTTTGATACCACACAAGCCATGTTTTAACTTAAACTCTAATTTTTGAAATCTACCCCCACACTTTTTTTTTAAACCAAAATGTATTTTGTTTAACTCCAGACTCAATAACCTTTCGTTTGATATCACACACGACATATTTTCACTTAAACTCTATTTTTTGAAATCTACCCCCACCCTTTTTTTAAACTAAAATTAATTTTGTTATTCTGTTTAACTCCAGACTCAATTACCTTTCGTTTGATATCATACAGGCCATATTTTCACATAAACTCTAATTTTTGAAATCTACCCCCACCCTGTTATTTGGCTTGTGATTGATGGATTTCGTCAGGCAGGCAGGCAGGCAGGCAGGCAGACAGACAGACGGCGCAACAAAAAAGTTTCAAAATCATCTGAAACGCAAAGATATATAAAAAATTTTGAAATCGGAGCAACTTTTTTTTTCTCGAAAAAATTAGGGTCACCATAGCTCACACTACGACTACTAGGGCCGATACAATATAAATATACAGGGTGTCTCTAAAAGGTCTGTACAAAATCTTAGCACATATTTCTGAGGTCAAAATAAGTCGATTTGATGCAAATTACCTTAGTCCAAAATTGCTCCGTTTCAGAGATACAGGGTGGTGAATTTAAAAATTAAAGGTAAAGGTACCAGCATAATGTTTTCAATAATAATATCACAATAAAAAAAAAATTGCCTGCAAAATTTTCGAAGTTTGTTGCTTTTCGGCAATTTCGCGAATGACATTTTTGACAACATCCCTAGCCGTGAGACGAGTGATTTTATCAAAAATTTCAAGAGCGAAATTGCCAAAAAGCAACAAACTTGAATAAAGCTTTGAAAACAGTAGTCAACAGAAAACTGGCCGATGCTATGATATTCTGCCAGTGTAAAACACTACTGAAATAGTCATTCAAAATAATTTCAGTATTCCGTTGCGGCATCGAACACTAAAAACGGAAGTATCTCGAAAACGACTTACCTTAGCGCAGTTAACGAGAGTACCTTTTTGGCTTAAAAAGATTCAGGAAAATATTTTCATACCAAAAAAAGTTAAAAGTTACACTGAGAAAAAAGTTTTTAAACTAAAAAAAAGAGCATTGTGAAGCGCCCTCTAACGGCCACAGTGAAAAGGTATCCATATTTGAGTTTCGCATCCCAAAAAACCCCCGAGTACCAATTTTTAAAGTAATGCATGGAGAAATGTTCATAAATTTTAAGACAATCTATTTTTAATTTTTAAAATTACCACCCTGTATCTCTGAAACAGAGTAATTTCGGACTAAGCTAAGTTGCTTTAAATTGACTTATTTTGGCCTCAGGAATATGTGCTAAAATTTTGTACAAACGTTTTAGAGACACCCTGTATTTACAAATATACTAATGACAGCATTATCCGAACCAATTCTCGGGCATTATACAAGAAAAGTAAATGGGTTTACTCATGCATCTCTGTTTCGGAGAATTACGTAAGCAGATAACTATGATAAAACGCAGACGGACTACACAGTTTAACTCCTAATTTATAAGTTGCCGTTCGTTAAAGTTGGGCAAAGTTCGGCCTTGCCGTTCGCGAAAGTTGGAGATAATTCATCTTTATCTTTCGCCGTTAGAGATTCGTAGTCGGCCACGTACGTCACACTTAGTTGGTTTATTTTTGTATTTGCCTTTTATTTTTTACGACAAAAGCTAAGTCAGAAAAGGTTAGAAGCTCTATTTTAAACAAAAAAACGATGAAAATAACAATTTTTTTAGGTTATTATTACCGAACGGTTGCGAACGGAAGACGGCAACCTATAAATGCTAAAATCCGTCTACGAACTGTGAACCGTGAACGGCAACTTATAAATCAGGGGTAAATCAATGTTCGAAGATTCAAACAAATAATTAAGAAAATATGAAAACATTGTAATTTATAATTATTATTAACCAATATTGTTTTTCATTAAATTATTTATTTTTATTCATCTGTTCGGTATTATAAATTAGATTTTGATCTGGAAACGCTTTTTGAGGTCCCTATTGGATACAGAATATGTATTTTTGGCGCAGTAATTATGGGCTGCGCGGTATTTGTTTGTGCACTGTAATTCGGTTGTGCGGTTTTTGCTTTAGTACCTTGCACAATAATTTTTGCGCGGTTTACTATTTTACGCGATAAAACCTTGCAAGATTATTTTAGCACGGTTTGTGCTGCGCAGTTTTTCTTGAGCGGTAAAAATCTTGCATAGTATTTGTTTGCGCTGTATTTTTTTTGCCATTTCTGTGATTTAAAATTCTAGTTTTTGAAGGTTGTTTTGTAAAAGTGACTGACACCAACCAAATTTTTTAGTGACTTATAGAATGGATCGTGCTTATGACACACACAAACTTTTCTTAATTTTAAATTATTAAAAAAGATGAATGAATGAAATGTATTTTTGAAGTATTTTGCTAGAACCAGTGTTCTTGAATTCCGAAGTAAAGCCGATCATACACAAAAATGCATAGCGCACATAGCATGGCGCATAGAAGTTCAACCTTATGGACTTTTCTTATGCAAAACCAATATGGCCGCTGCTATTCGATCGCTGATTGGTTGATAGCCCCATGCTACGCGTTATGCATCATGCTACGGAGGTGTGTGTTTAGATACATCGTTTTGTAGACAATTTCAATACCTTTTAAAGAGTTTCTAAAATTTTTACAGGTTGATTATTTTACTCATAAAATGTAAAAAACATAGCAGATGTTCCGTAAAAATCCTCAGATTAAGGGCCGGTTTCTCAATAGAGGGTTAGCCCTGACCTGTGGGTTAAACAAAGAGATGACTGAAATATTTACCACATGCTAAAAAAAGACAGCTATCAAAGATAACCCACGGGTCAGTGCTAACCCACTAAACAGAAAAACATTTTAATAATGTCAAAATAATGTTTAATTTAAAAACATAACGTTAGGTTGGATGCATAGACCAATGACAGAGGTTGGATGTTAGTTCTAACGTCATATTCACAGTGAAAAAGAAGCTTAATAACCCGTTTTCTGACGTTAGAAAAATAATCTTATGTTTTTATAACCTTTTTTTAAAGTGTTTTTCGAACGTTAAAAAAATACTGATTTTTAACAGTGAAAAAGAAATGTTTTTCTGACATTGAAAAATAAATGTTTGTTTTAACAATGAAAAAAGTATATTTTTTCCAAATATCTCTAAGATAAGGTAACATAAATCACGTAAATAAAATTCTTCTATTTTGGAAACGCAGGGCAGCAACAGTCTGTTGAGGTCTTCGTGAACTCGACACTCAGTAAAGGGAATTCGGATCCGTAGCTCCTGAAAATAAAATTTAAAATTCTTTGTAAACAATAATTTTGTAGTAAGTGCCTCGCTACGAGGCCAAACGAATGCCTCGTTCTCATTCATGTTCAAGTGAATACAAGGCAAACATATTCAACTGATTGCTCGTTTGAAATTCGAACTCTGATCGGATGGGGTTCCGTGCCGAGGCATGCGTTTGGTCCCGCTGCGAGGCTTGAGAATTCTGCCTCAAATGAATACGCGGTTTAAGGTTCGGCGGCTAATCATTCGCCGTGAATTGTCGCATTCCCTGTCTGATTAACTGTAACATAGGTATGCGATATTCCATACAAAACAATTTTTTTACTTTTGTTTACTTTTCTTACCTAATTTTGTGATGCTTCATTTAAATCACTGCATACAATTTGTTGTTCTTTAACTATACCATCTTCTCCACATAACTGGTGTATATTCCTATCCAAATATGTATTCACTATCATTATTAATAATTGTGCTTTAAATCTGCCATGTTTGTTTCTACAAAAGGTAAATATTTTAACCAAAATTGCACAAAGCGTATCTGCTCCCGACTCGTATGAACTCGCAGCGAAAAGCAACTAAAAATGGCGATGGCCCGTTCTGGTAGTGACCCTAAGGGGAACTAGGGTCACTGCATCCTGGAAGCCTGGTGTCTCCCAGGGGTAGCGACACGAGTGTCAAAACCGTATATTCCATAGACGTTCGTGAAAAATACTCATTTTTATACAGTCTGGGAAAAAAAAATGTTTTAATAAAACTTTAAAAAAACTCGTTTTTATACAGCTTAAGAAATAAAAAATATGTTCCTTAAGTTTTTAGGTTATGAATATTTATTGTAGGTATATTTATTGTTAAAAATCATTTTCTTTTAAATATTATTTGTGTTTTTTGTGTAAAAATAATACGTAATAAATAAACAAACAGGATAGAAATACATTTGTATGTTAAATGTTTATTAATACTATATAATATATCAAAGGACAAAATTGTTTAGTTTATTTTTCAAGTTTTTTTTCTCTATTTTTTCGGTGTTTTTAGGTTTTGTGGTTCTTTTTTAGTCACTTTTTATCCCGATTTTTACATTTTATCAAAAGACAAAAAAAAAGCCCAAAAACTGTTCGAGTTTTAGTAACGTTAGGCTTTAGTTACTTATAATTTTATAGTACATTTCATATAAATATCTTAATATTATTGTTCGAAAGCACAAACTTCGAAAATCATTTTCTTCAAACCGAAAATTGTTCGAAAACATTTTCTTCGAACAAAAGATTATTCGAAAACGTTTTCTTCGAAAGGAAAATTGTTCGAAAACGTTTTCTTCAAACAGAAATTTTTCGAAATCATTTTCTTTGAACGAAAATTTGTTTGAAAATATTATTTTAAAATGGAAATTTGTTCAAAAACATTTCATTGAAAACAAATTTTTCGAAAAAAAAAATTTTAGACCTGGCTTGCCAAACTTAACACAACTCATATAGTTCGACTAATGGAGTCTTTTTCTAACAAACTTCCCTGACTTCTTTCCCGGAATCCTAGAGGGTGTGAAACCAAAACGAACCAACCGAAACCTATTTTCGAAAAATGATTTCCCTAAATTAGCTTTCCGGTCCTCATTTTGGAATGTTGAAATCGGTGTTACTCTAACCTTTCTCAATTGAGCACATCAGGGGGTATCTGGACCGGTTCGGATACGTTTGCGATCAATTGACAAAGTTTAGGAAAATACCAATTTCGACCTTCCAAAAGGAGGAAAGTACACAAATTTTCAGACAGTTTACGATCCCGGGAAAGAAGTCAGGGTTTTTTTGAAAAAATATGTTAGAAAGACCTTGCCTTAGTCAAACTATATGAATTGTGTAAGTTTTGGAAATCCAGGCTAGAGCGTCTTTTTTCGAAAAACTTGCTTTCGAAGAAAATGTTTTCTATTCGAAGAAAATGTTTTTGAACAACTATTGCTTACGAACAAATTTCCGTTCGAATACAAATTTCCGTTCAAAAAAATGGTGTTCGAACAAATTTCAGTTTGAAAAACATTTTTTCGAACAATTTCCGTTTGAAAAAAATGTTTTCGAACAAATTTCCGAAAGAGGATAATTTTTTCGAACAATTTTCCGTTCGAAGAAATGGTTTTCGAACAAATTTTCGTTAAAAAAAAATGTTTTCAAACAAATTTCCATTAGAAGAAATTGTTTTCATAAAAATTTTCGTTCAAAGAAAATGTTTTGGAACAAAGTTCTGCGACCCGTCGTGTTGCTACCCAAAAAAATACCTAGAGATGGTAAATAAAAATTCTTAGACCTTGAGTTTTTATTGGATGTTGATTTTTTAAAACTTACTTCTACTTTGTTTTGCAATCATTACAGTGTAGCTACTTTCGATCTTTGTTTGGGCCTTTTGTTTTTCAATCTTTTGTATTTTCGACCTTTGTACTTTCGAACTTTTGTATTTTCGATTTTTTGTACTTTTGACCTTTTCTTCGCAGCCCGCTTTTTTTTGAACACTAATAAAAATAATAGTAGGTATATTATAAACCTGGAGCGTACAGTGTTTACTTTTAATCCCACGGCAGGAATTTTCATGCTCGACCGGAAGGAAGGCTATAATTTTCTAAATGACTAAAAGGGACTTTAATGCCAAGGTTTATTTTTATATACTATAAAAATAATAATAATCATAAACTAAATCAGGGCTATCAAATTGGACGGGCCACGATCCTTTACTTTGTTGACGTCACATCCGGGGCTGATTTTTTTTTGATGGTCACGTCACGACACAGCTGATTGTCTTTAAAATATTGAAGTTGAAATGACGGTTCAAGAATAATTGATTTTTTTTTAAATAAAGCTGGTTTATAGATTTTTTTTAGTATATTCTTGCAGAACAATTTTTTTTAAATGTATAGTAATCCTTAATTTTTTTTAAATTAAATTTAAAACAGAAGCGATTATGACAAATACAGATGACAAAGTCAGATACTTGTCAAATATAACAGTTGGCATGCGGTACATGGCGGGTAATTTGAATTCAAAATAAAAAATCCTAAATGTTGAAGATTTTAACCTTTTAGTCCACTTGCATCCTTACAAAAGTTTGGTGGAATATGAGGATAGTGTCTGAGAATATTTGACCGAAATTTTGCGGAAATCTGTGGTGCCATTTTGAAAATATCATAAAAACACGTCTGACCTCCCATAAGACCCAATGTAAAAGTCAGCCCCCGGACAACAGCTGATTTTTTCAGGGTCGTGGCCTGTATTTTTTTGTTGGCCTTGACTAAATAAATACCGTACTGTAGTTTTAGCATATCAACCCCCCCGTATATAATAAAACAGTGGGCAGTGATAGTTGTCATGGAATTACATTAAACAAAAGTCAGTCAGATGCTAACAAACAATGTGGAAAAAATAATATTTTTGCAATTCAGGGACTAAAAACGCATTTTAGTCCCTCATTTTAGGGACTAAAATAGTACTTTTTATCCCGGGGACTAAAATATTTTAGTCCCTGGACCCGAATTCGTGGTTTTTCAAATTTTGTATTTTTGTATTTGGGAGCATCTAAAAATAGGCCTATACACTATCAAAATAAACTACCTAGCCTAATCTATACATTCCTACGTTATTTGACATTATTATTGTTTGTTATATTGATATTCAAAATAGCGCCGCTACAGCCAACTAAATGAATCAATGATCGTGGATCTGAATCGATTTCGCTTCGCTGTTGGTTGAGGTTGATGTTTTGCAGTGGAGATCCGAAAATTGCTGGTTCGGTGTGATCAGTGCTGCTGTCTTCGTTGATTGTGGGTTCTGGAAAATTGCATACTGTTACGGTACGTGATTGGCCTTGGCTTTTATGACTCTTGAAATCTGTCCTCAAGTTTTGACTGAATATTTTATCCGCCACATTTTTTTTGTTTTCGATTGATTGCTCAACATACCCTTCAGCAACGGTAGCACTTTTCCAACCACCGTGTCTTTTGAGCTGGTCAATATTCGCTCCAGAATCTGCTAAAAGGGAAGCAGAGGTACGCCTGAAGCAGTGTCCTGTGTATGAAACGGCCTCTGGCAGGTTCAGGAAGGCAGCTATTTTTCGCGGGAAAAGCCCAAAAGTATTCTTTCCAACAGGTTGTGATAAACATTTGCCGTCTTTATATATCTCAGAGCCATGTAGGATTTACAGATTTTCACTACGTCTGTAGCGTTGCTTTCTTTGGAGTTCTTCACTATGAAGCATCGGTCAGTTTGATTTTTCGTGTTTCGAACTGTGACAACAAGATGAAAATCTTGGATTTGAACATCTTCATTCTGTAGCTGGCACAGTTCAACACCCCTGCATGCACCGGCAACTCCCATTATCAACGCCACCTGGAAAAAAAAAGATTTTTTAGTTACTAAGTAGCAATACAATTTTTTGTACAAACTACGTAACCTGATAGCAACAAATGATATTTCGAATCAGTGACGTTAACATGGTTCAAAATAATGTAAAAACAGTTCACTTTACCTTGATCATCAAATATTCTTGATTTGGTGCTTCCTGGAGGAACTGCTGGATATGATCCATGTCCAGTATTCGAGACTTCTTTGGGCGGTAGCCATCCCCATTTCTTTTCAAAAATGCCTTTAATTTTGAATATTTTCCAATGTCCAAACTTTTTTCAACGATCAGCTTTGATTTAATCATTGAATAATGTGACCAAACCGTTGAAGCCTTCAAATTTTTCGCATGATGGAAGAAATATGCAAGAATTACCTTCTCCTGTGTAACATAAGCAACATCCTTAGCTTGACACCAATCCAGGAAATGTTTGTATTGTTTTTCATATATTTTCTCCGATTTAGCGGGCAGCAGTGCCTTCACTGCCTCTGCGGCAGCTGTATCAATATCAATATCCATTTTTTTTACTTTTAGGAACGCACTAGCAAATCGCAGAAATCTCCACGGCGTTGTTTGTATTTTAACAGTTATTTTATGGTACCTTGACAACACCCTGACATCCAAGTATTATCCAAGGCTATCTAAGAAATATCAACTGACTTAACGTCAGAGAATGAATGGTACTTTATTGGTTGTCACATTTTATAGGCCAATCAATAGTGCAGTGGAGATGACTTTCTTTTCGAAAAATTTAATTAAAAATTTGAATGAAACTATGCCCAGAATTACAAAAAATAGTATATATACCACTTGACTAAAGTGTCTTTTTATCCCTCAGCGAATTGTAGCCCTCCCTGCGGTCGGGCTACAAACATTTCGCCTCGGGATAAAAAGTATCACTTTAGTCCCTGGATATATAATTTACTATTATTTCATAACAAACTAAATAAGTTTAGTCGAGAAAAAGTTTGAATTACATTTCTCGAAGATGGAACAAACAAGGGACCAAAAAATAAAGCATATTCTTTTTGTTAGGTGATCCGTGTTCTTACTTTGAGATGGGCATGGAAAAGGCCACCGAAGAAAGCAGCTTTCAGTACCGAAAATGATGCAATAAACAGAATTTCGAAAATTTCACCGTTTCCTGGTTTACATTCTGGAGAAGTCTAGAAAGTTAAATGCTTCGTTTATATGGAAGCAATATTCTATGCCGAAGAACACAATAACAATCGAAACGAACCAACTCATCAGCAAAGTACAGTAAGCTTACGGCAAGATGGAAGCAACAAAATAATCGTTATCGTGTATATATCTTGATTCCTTTTTGTTTTTTGTATTATGATAAAATAAAAAAATCCAAAAACCTATATTTTGCCTTTATGGTTTTAAAGAAATTACTTTTAATCACTGGGGACAAGAAATACTACCTTAGCCCATGAAAAAAGGGATTAAACGTACACTTTTATTCCCTAGAGACATGCACACTACACAAATTGTGAAAGGCCCCTCATAAACCCAAAGTCTGGTTTCGATATGTAGATGACACTTTTGTCGTTTGGCCTTATGGTAGAGACAGCCTTAATGAATTTCTCAACCACATTAACAGCATACACCCCAGTATACAATTTACAATGGAAACAGAAAACAACAGAGAATTAGCATTCCTTGACGTACTAGTAACGAGGAAAGAGGGACGACTAGGACATACCGTATACAGAAAACATACTCACACAGACCGCTACCTAAACAACACATCTAACCACCACCCGTGCCAACGAAAAGGGGTAATAAGAACATTGGTAGAGAGGGCGAAAAGAATCTGCGAACCAGAACATCTAGACAAAGAATTAAACCATCTTAAAAACGCCCTCGTAGCAAATGGATACACTCAAAGCGACATAGATAAATGTATACGACCAAAGCCGAGCACTAGAAGTAACAATAGCGGTGGACTGAGCAGCCGCGAAGTTACTTCAAGAGCCTTTCTGCCCTACATCCCTAGAGTGACAGATAGGATCGGACGTATTCTGGGAAAACACAACATAAAAACGATCTTCAAGCCATCTAAGAAGATCGAGAACCACCTCAGATCTGCGAAGGATATAAGGAACCTACTAAGTTCTTCGGGGGTATACCTCATTCCTTGTACCTGTGGAAGTGTCTACATCGGAACAACCAAACGGTCCGTAAACACAAGAATCAAAGAACACAAAGCCAACTGCCGACTCGGACATACGGAAAAATCCGCAGTTGCAGACCATACACTAAACAATGAAGACCACCGAATAAAATTCGAAGACACACAAGTTCTCTGCGCCTCCTCTTCATACTATCCAAGACTCTATAGAGAAGCAATCGAAATTCATAAACACCAGCAGAACTTCAACAGATCTGAAGACCGGTCGTGGATTGGCATGGAACATCTGTTCCTGACTATCAGGACGTGTTCCAGACCGGGATCACTCGTATCCTCATGATCGACGTTGGAGAAAGTGGAAACCAAACAGTTTTAGATCTGAAGAAACTCTTAAAATTAACAGAACATGGGTACCGGTTCTTAAAAACACTAAACGGCTCGCTTACAATAACAAAACTGAATCAAGGGAATGTGACCAATCACCGACCAGCTCTGATATACACCCCGCCCACCATAGCGTATATAACCTGCACCCGCGACAGACTAACCACCAGTCTTCGAGAAGCCGACAAACAGTCAACATCTCCTGAAGATGCCATCCACTCGAGATGGCGAAACGTCGAGAACGAATTTCCAACGACGACGGCCGAACAGCCCGAAAGCACACCCACCAGTGCACACTATATTTTTGGTTTCTTGCGCTGTGTGGGTCCTAACACAGGGTCCTAATAAATATTGAAATCATAAAAAAACTTAGTTTTTTTAGGTTTGTTTATTTGGACAGTCAAATTTATATACCGGGTGTGACGGACAGTTCTTTACGTAACATTTATAAACCATTTAATTTTTTTGAACATAAAAAAAGCTACGCTCCTGACAGTGTCAGATTTGCGTTTTTCGTAAATGAGGTTATGTTTGGTGCCGCTACATATTAGCTTGTCTAACGAACTGTCACGATCAGCTGTTTTTCGATCCAAGATGGTCGCCATAGGACAAACAAAGCGTTTCCCCATAAGCCGCAATGTTAACAAAAACGTAATTTTTAAAAAAAGTGAAACGATTTAATTTACAACAAAGATGCTGTTTTAAGTATTGAACCTTTGTACACATGGGAAAAATGCGTTTTTCTTTAAAAAAAATCAATTGAAGCCAGTAAACACGGATCACCTAACATAGGTGATCCGTGCAGTAAATCTCAAATAAAAGGGACCATGTTTTGTTCAAAAGTCAGGTTATGTTTTTTACTCAGTTTGAATCATTATTATTAGTTTCTGTGCTGTTATGAATTGTGGCAGCTGGGGAGAGCTTGATAATGTTAGTTTTGATGGAATGCCAAGTATTTTGACCTTAAAAAATCATCTTGATTTAAATGAACTAGGTATCAGCTCAAAGAAGGGAAAAGAAAGTGAATAAGTGCTCTATTACCTGACTTAACAGAGGATAAATTGAAATATTCGAAAGTTTTTTGTCAGATTTGTTTTGGATAAATGTGTAACTGCCATTTTGGCAACATTTTCTATTGGGATCTTTTTTTGTGCTTGAGTGGACCTTTTGCAGAAGTGTAACATAGAATTGTGTTAAACTGTAAGAAATATTTCACTATGATTTTTTTACTATTCTAGGCAAGCAACTTTCAAAACTAGAATACAGCAATGATCATGACACAATCATGAGGAGAGACCCATCCTGAATGGATTATTATTTCAAAACGGTTGAAAAATTTTAAAAATGATGGTTGAAAAAAGGGTCTAGAGGAGAAAGAAAAGGAAAACAATATGAGGTTAAAGTGTGAATAATGAGCTGAACCAAATTTGTACACCATCCTACAGAACTCTTAAATAAACTTTTGGTAGTGTAGCGTCTTGTATAGTGTCGAGTGAAGTCCTGTATCATAAAAGTTTCTTTTTCTTTAATAAATATTTATTTTACAGACCTCAAAACAGTTAAACCTCTTTTTATCTTAAACTATTTTGGTGCAAATTTTCCTTTATTTCCATGCTTTTTGACACCTAAAACTTGTACACCGTAAAATTTGTATAGTATCTGACTGCACCTACTACAAGTCCCGTTGTGAAATTTCTACGGTACTGGTCTGAGCTTATTACCAAAAAAAATTTTTTATGGCATCATTAATAATAGATGGAAAAAAAGTAATCTTTGTAATTTCTCTCAAAAAAACTTGGGTTCTAATACTCCTAATGGGTCATATGCTGTTACGCCCAATTGTAGAGTAGAGTATATATTTATTTGCATAAACTTTTAGATACATAAGTGAGCAAATATTGTTACAAAAAAACAGAAATAAAAGTAATAGTAACAGTAGTAATACAACAGCGAATATTGTACTGTTGTAAAATTTGAACAGTACTTACTGTTGTGAGCTGATGAACATTAGGTTTGACCGTACTTAAGCCCTATGTATTATAGTTCATGGAAAATCATATGGTGATGTATGGTGTGTGAGGCCTATGACAAGGAAAAACTGTATTTTAATTTTGCAAGTTTTTTTTATATAATGTTTACTTATATTTTTTTAAATAAACATATTTTGTAAAGTACTTATTAGAAGTTTGCTTGACCAACCTCAGTTGGAACTCATATGTGCATATTGATCTGTTGGACTGACCTACCTATAAGTTGTTCCTCTTTTTCCTGTCACTACTGGAGGGTTAAAACAATTAAACTTTGTCTAAACCTAAAAATCATAGTGAAATATGTTTCACAGTTTAACGCTATAGAATTCCTATTACTTAGCAAAAGGTTTATTCAAGTACAACAAAATATCCTAATAGAAAACCTGAATCTGATGAGAAAAGTTTAGTCTATTTCAATTTCGTCTCTGTTAACTGAGCTCTTTGAATAGAACTACTTTCCCCTACCTTGGGCGGATAGTTCATTGATTCATTGGTCAAAAAACTTCAAAAACCTTTGGGGGGCCCCCAGATGTCTCATGATGTACTTTATGCTATTTTTTTGTTTATTCATGAAATATATGGAAAATATCTAAAAAAATATGTGGTTTGGGGGGGCCCGGGCCCCTAGCCCCCCGCCCCCTTGGTGCGCCCATGTAATAATTCAAAATAAGTGAAAAAACTAAAAAAAAAGTTAAAAAAAAAACAAAATAAACAAAAACATAACCTACTTTTTTCAAGAAAACATGGTCCCTTTTATTTCAGATTTTCTCGCTTTAGTTTAATATTTTTAAGAAAAACGCATTTTTCCCATATGCACAAAGGATCTGTTCTTAAAACTGATTAATTTTTTAGACTAAAGCTCTTGTCGTTTTTGTAAAATTTACGTTTTTGTTAACATTACGGCTTATGGGAAATCGGTTTGTTTGTCCTATGGAAGACATCTTGGATTTGATCATATGTTTTGTTAGACAGCCCTATATCTATTAAAGGACTATATATGCCCAATAATAAAAAAAGTGTAAGCAACACAGGGGGCTGTGAGATTTTCCCTTGATCCCTTTGTCTCCTCTGCGTCTTGGCAACCGCGCCTGTTGAATGATGACGGGAGTCTATTTATGACGCCATTTTATCGTTTTTGTTTTGGTGGTGGTTTGTCTTTAAATTCTAAATGTTTTTTTGTGATTTTTGTGCAAAGATATAACACGTGATTTATAAACGCAGTTCGCGTCCGCAGTTGAGAGTTCGCTAATGCTTAAAATACTACTCAAGACCTTCTGGGGCCTTTTTATACTTATTTACCTAATCTGTGCTGGGGCCAATAGAAAGCTAAATAACATAATACCTATATTATAAATGCCTGCATTGTAGTTAAATGGACACGAACTACCAACTTAAATATAAAATTTGGTTATCTCTGAACTGCGATCTAAGAAGAAGCAACTTCATTAAAAGTTTGCTGTGTCTGTAGGGCAGACAGCCAAGCAGAAAATGTGTTAATGTATAGGTAAGTAGGTACCTAACTATTGTTTTATGGGGTGAATAGCTCTCACAATCGGTGTACACATTTTTCACAATCTTGTTACAATCCTTAAACAATATCTCACAATCTTACACACACAATCCCTCACAATCTGGGAAAAGATTCTGGATTTTCACAATTAGTGTACAGACTTTGGGTTAGCTATTCAGCCCTCGGTTTTATGTTTATCATAGATATGTTTAGATTGGTATAAGGGTGGTTTATACAAATCTTAAGGAAATATTTGAAAGGCTGTGCCGAAAGCTGGGCAGTAATGCTTTCAAAGTGCTTCAAAAAGTGAATGGAGCACAATAGTACTTGGGGCACAGTGCTCTCAAAAGGCCCACGTTTTTTTCTCAGTAAGTAGTTGGTAATTGCAATCACTTATAGTAAATTCTTTTGGGAAAAAATGCAGCACCGGTGTGCCACTAGTGCAACTTTTTGTATTCTTTTGAGCAACTGACAAACTCCGTGTGACACTCTGTGAAAATTTTTTGCCATGGACTCTCCAAGCTCATGTATGTATGTATTCGAAAGTGGTCGCAGGCCCTACTGGACCTCCATGCACTGCGACCACATATGGATCTATTGTGCCCACATACCTATATACTGAGTTTGACTAAAGTGGCACATTTTTTTTTCCACCCAGCACATAAAAAACTCTGCAGATTACAACAATAAATGATTTAGGCTTAACACTGTGGCTCAAAGATATACCACTAAGGCCTCTGCACTCATGTTACCCTGGTGCACTTTTGTATTCTTTTGAAACTGCACAGGAGCAATTTTTTAGTAGCACCAAAATAGTCTCAGTGGACTACAAGTACCACACTAATTTTCACTAAACTAAACCAGCTCTTGCAAAATAAATTCCATATATTTTTTTGATATTTATAGTCTTTTTATTTTAATTAATTTTAAATACTTTTTTGTAGATTCATAGGGCACATGACTAGGCCTATAGTAAGAACTAAAAAATGATCTACCATTAGAGATCCGTGTGAAACTGCAGCCAGTTGCCCGCAGCCAAAGTGTGAAGTTAGCAGCCAGTTGCCCGCAGCCAAAGTGTGAAGTTAGCAACCAGTTTCCCGCAGATTTATTGACGTTTTATGGAAATTATCCAATTAAGTATTATTTACAAGCAAATTCTTAGTAAAATGCACAAGGATATGAACTTGCTCTTGTCTTGCAAGACAAGGTTTTTTGTGCATCACTAGGATAATTCAGCTCACTGAAAAAGACATTGTAGGGTATCAAAATGTCACCAATTATCTCTGGATTATAAATTTCAGGTGACGCAAGGACTCATACCACTGAAGCATGCAGTATGGCAGAAATTACAAAGAAAGCTGCTCAGCTAATTTTGACACAAGCAGGAATTTGGCTAAAGCATGGATACAGTCCATTGCATCTGGCTGCTGAACATGGGGAGCTTGACCCCCATGAATGTGTTATACCAGGTATAGTTGGTAGGTACTTGTAGACTTTTTCCTTTTCCTTTTTTTAAAATAATTTTGTTTATGTAATTATACTTAAATTATGATCAATTTTTTTCATGTAGGAAAAAGATGGGGATATAAGAAACAAAGGATACCAAGATCCTTCTAGTACGCAAACCACGTGTATTCAATACTTCAAAAGCTCAAAGTTTCAGATAATATATTTTTGTTGTTGTAAGAAAAAAAAATATTTGCACCTCTTATACTTGCGTTTGTGGTCAAATATCATCTCTTACTGAACACCCTATAAGTATGTTAAACCCCAAATGTATATATCTTTTCTTTCTGAATTAAAAGTATTTGGTCCAGTCGTTTTTGAAATATTTGGATTTTAAAAACATGAATAAACAATAAGAACATTGAAATCAGTTGTTTGTTTATCACAATCAATATAATTAGATTTTTAAAATGCCAATATTTCAACAATGGGTGGACCAAATGTAAACAGCATATATTTTTAAATTTAGAAGAAAAATATTTATTAATTTTTGTTAATATATAGGGTGTTCCAAAAGAGATTTACCATGTTTATAACTTTGCGACATTCATTTGTTTTGTTAGATAACATTAAGAAAATCGATATTTTTTAAATTTTTTAAATCTATATTTTTTGTGTTGTATTAAAAGTTAAACTTTTTAAAAAACAAATCATTGATTTATTGACGTTTAATGGAAATTATCCATTCAAGTATTATTTACAAACAAATTCTTAGTAAAATGCACAAGGATATGAACTTGCTCTTGTCTTGTTTTTTGTGCATCACTAGGATAATTCAGCTCACCGAAAAAGACATTGTAGTGTATCAAAATGTCACCAATTATCTCTGGATTATAAATATCAGGTGACGCAAGGACTCATACCACTGAAGCATGCAGTATGGCAGAAATTACAAAGCTGCTCAGCTCATTTTGACACAAGCAGGAATATGGCATGTAGTTGATGAGTGTGGATAAAGCATGGATACAGTCCATTGCATCTGGCTGCTGAACATGGGGAGCTTGACCCCCATAAATGTGTTATACCAGGTATAGTTAGTAGGTACTTGTAGACTTTTTCCTTTTTTTAAAATAATTTTGTTTATGTAATTATACTTAAATTATAATAAAAAATTTTTAATGTAGGAATAGGATATAAGAAACAGAGGATGCCAAGATCATTTTAGTACGCAAACCTCAAAGTTTCAGATATATTTTTTTTGTTGTAAGAAAAAAAATTATTTGCACCTCTTATACTTGTGTTTGTGGTCAAATAGGTACAAGACCTTCGTATTTTTTATGCTTGTCATAAACAAGGAGTTTAGAGTGTAAATTTAATTTAATTAAAAAAAAACACCTTACATATACATACATATACAATACATTGCTCATATACATTACAAATTAGCATATGTTTCTTATTACGCCTTTTCTTTTACTTTTGTTTTAGGAACATAATAATAATATAAGTTACTTGAAAAATAATGTACATAAAGTTAGCAAAACAACTCTGGAAATTTAAAAAATCTATATGGGCATAATTTGCCGTCAATTATCCGTAAATTAGTTGTAAAAACAAAAAATTTGCCGTGCCGGTTTTAAAAGAAAATTAAGTTCTGCTAACTTTATATAAAGCTGTCAAAAAAACAAAATTTGTTAAATGGTGTTCTGCTAACTTCATATGAAGTGAACACCCATAGAAACAATGGATTTATCTATGTTTAGTGCTCAATTTGACGTTAATTATCCGTAAATTAGATGTAAAAACAATGATTTGCCATTCCTGTCTTAAATGAATTGTTAACACAAGACATATGTTCAGATAACACCTTAAATTTAGCAGAACACTATTTTTTTTGGATAATTAACGATAAATTATTTATTAATTGTTTTTAATCCATTATTTTTATAGGTGTTGTACACAGATTTCAAGAAGTCTGTGGTGTTGTACTACCTTTATATTATATATAAGTTAGCAGAACACAATTTTTTTTTTTAAATGGGCATGGCACATTTTTTGTTTTTACAACTTATTTACGGCAACGGCAAATAATAAGCATATAATTTTTTAAAATTTACAAAGTTCCGCTAACTTTATATATATTGAAAAATATGTTATATCATTATTATATATATTTTTTATATTTAATAGGAAGGGCGAAAATGTATCGAAACACAAAATATCGAAAACACAAAATATCGAAAATACAAAATATCAAAAACATACAAAATATCGAAACTACAAATTATCGAACCACAAAATATCGAAACTACATTTTATCGAAACTACAAAATGTCGAAACCACAAAATATCGAAACTACAAAATCTTGAATCACAAAATATCGAAAATAAAAAATATCGAATCACAAAATATCAAAATTACCAAATATCGAAAATCAAAAATGGAAAATTTCGAAACTTTACCCTAACCTGACCCTGGCTTAATCTAACTCAACCTAATCTGACGTAACCACACGAAAATAGATAGTTTCATAAAGCTAAATTAACGAAACCTAATCAAATCTAACCGAACCGAACCAAAGCAAACTGAACCAACAATTTTTTTCAAAAAAAACTTTCCTGACTTTTTTCCCGGAATCCTAGAGGATGTGAACCAAACCGAACCGAAGTGAACCAGACCGAATCAAATCGAACCAAACCTAACCAAACTTTTTCGATATTTTGTTGTTTCCATATACAGTGTGTCCACGTAAGTTGGCGGCATATGGGAAACTTTTTTATTATTAGCTTTACGAAAAAAAGTTATTCTTCATAAAAAGTTCTGCATGGTCCAAAACCTAAAATGCAACCATCAGATGTTAAATTTTTTTATCATATTACGAGGTTTGTCAAAAAATGTGATTTTTGCTCTTGAGTAAAGTACCTTTCTTTTTGACAATATCGAAAATTGTTATAAAGAAAACATGTTTAGAATTAAAAATAGCTTTCAAATATTCAACATTGTTTATTTACATTATTATTATTTGCATCCTAGATTAATTATGCTTTAATGTGCAAACTTAAATTTCCAACGTAATCGCAGAAAATGTAGAAAAAAAAAGTTATTCTTCATAAAAAGTTCTGCATGGTCCAAAACCTAAAATGCAACCATCAGATGTTAAATTTTTTCATATTACGAGGTTTGTCAAAAAATGTGATTTTTGCTCTTGAGTAAAGTACCTTTCTTTTTGACAATATCGAAAATTGTTATAAAGAAAACATGTTTAGAATTAAAAATAGCTTTCAAATATTCAACATTGTTTATTTACATTATTATTATTTGCATCCTAGATTAATTATGCTTTAATGTGCAAACTTAAATTTCCAACGTAATCGCAGAAAATGTAGAAAAAAATATTTTTTAATGTAAATAAACAATGTTGAATATTTGAAAGCTACTTTTAATTCTAAACATCTTTTCTTTATAACAATTTTCGATATTGTCAAAAAGAAAGGTACTTTACTCTGGAGCAAAAATCACATTTTTTGACAAATCTCGTAATATGACTGAAAAAATTTAACATCTGATGGTTGCATTTTAGGTTTTGGACCATGCAGAACTTTTTATGAAGAATAACTTTTTTTCGTAAAGCTAATAATAAAAAAGTTTCCCATATGCCGCCAACTTACGTGGACACACTGTATATTGTATTTTCGATATTTTGTGTTTTCGATATTTTTTATTTTTGATATTTTATTTCAATATTTTGTATTTTCGATATTTTGTAGTTTCGATATTTTGTGTTTTCGATACTTTGTTATTCGATATTTTGTAGTTTCGATATTATGTACTTTTGATATTTTTATTCGATATTTTGATTTCGATATTTTTTCGCTCTTCCGTTTTCTTTTTATTTAAAAAAAAGTATAAAAAAATGGGAAATAAAACACAGACATTTAATCATGTTTTCTATTACCCCAGTTCGGTTTAAAGACTTCGTATGTGTTGAGTTTATATTTTATTGATTTTTTTTTATCGATTTTTAACCTGTTGTATTTAATATACAGTTTTAATCTTTTTAACTTTTGTAATATTTTAAACTTTTGTGAGATGTTGTTAGTTGTACAGTCGGGGACTTTTTAAATTGCCGTTGTATTTTTTTTCTGTCAAAATTAATCATTTAAAGAAATCAATTTTTTTTTTAAATATGTACAGACAGAGGTAAGTTTCACAATTTTTTTGTTTTGGTTCAAACTAATTTTCCGAATTTTAAATAGGAATATTTTTTATTTTCGAGGGCGGCAATTTAAAAAGCCCCCGACTCACAGTGGAACGTTTGACTAATCTAGGTGGACATGGTAAAGTAAATTAACATTTCAGCTACCTACAATTAAAGAGCATATTTCATACATCCTAGATCCAAAATATTATTTTCTTATCCCCTCTGGTTGTCAAGATATTTGCATTGAAATTTGCATCTTAAAAATTTTCTTCTTAGACATTTTAATCTTATGTATGGGCAATGCTTTAAAACAATATTGTTTTTTCCCGCGTAGTAGGCGCTGGAGTAAAACAAGTACCAGGCATTTTTAGAGTGACATGTCCTTAAGACTAGGGAAGCATTTTGACTGTCATTGTTGCAGTGTTTTACTTGCTATGATTTTATGAATTCGCTGGTGTTTTGGTAAGGAAAATTTTATTTTTATATAGTTTTTGTTGGACTGAAACTTTAGTTTGTTAGAATTTGTTGATGTTAGTTTTATTATTTTCTAATTAGACGAAATCTCTACTTTCTGACGCAGTATTGAAATTTTGTCCTTTTTTTGCAGTAAACTTGTACTTAATTATTTTGTTAGCCTGCAACTCTAAAAATAGAAAACGTATTATTTGTGTTTAATGACATTTTCTTTTTGATACCTTCACAAATGTGCCCTTTGGGGATTTTCTAACCTAAATTAGTCAATCTTCGTGCATTTTTCTATATCACGATGAGTCAATGTGTCTGTTTGTCTACAGGGTGTCCAGATAAAAGTAAGTACATAGGGCTTTGTAGGATTTTCAGAAACGATAACACTTACGATATTCGTTCAAAAGGCAAAAAGTGGCGCTATAAAAATATCTACAGGGGGTTTCAAAATAATGCTTAGCAATGGAATTATTAATAAGTATTATTTTCGACGAAATATTTTTTTTTAGATAACGCCGAAAATGTGTTATTTGGTTGTATTTTGACCTATCCTAGCAATATCGTCGTGATGTCTGTCTGTGTGTGTGTATATTATTTCTGTCCGTAACACGATAGCTCCTAAACCGCTGAACCGATTTTCATAAAATTGTTACGTAAAATAGTGCTCGACACTCTTACGAGCTGATTAGATTTTGGTCAAAATCTATTAATGCTAATAACATTTTTTTGACAATTAAAATTTTTAAAAAATTTATCTTTTTAACGGAGCATCATATGAATATACAGTTTTCGTAATATAGTAGACTATATTTTGCTCGTGTATAACTAAAAACTTCGTAAGAGCTTCAGTTTCTCAGATATATACAAAAAACTTGCTAATAGGCTAGCTAGGAAGGTATCAGATCCTATCATGGATTCATTTATTTCTCAATATTTTGAAAACGCATATAAATGTTTTCTTTGATACAGCTCGGAATAGCGCCACTTTTTACCAAAATTGGTATGTCTTACCGTCTCCTAAATCCTCATAAACCCTCTTGTAGTTACTTCTATCTGAGACACCCTATCTCATGTACCCATGTGTATGGGCCGATTGCTAAAGTTCGTAACGCTCAAGGGGGGAAGGGGGGTTATTAACCTTGCGTTACACTGTCATGATTCTTGAATATATTTTTTCTTAAAAATGCATTACGGAGGGAGGAGGAGGGGTTACGTAATTTAAGAATATGCCCTATGTATGTCTGTACGATGG
Source organism: Aspidapion aeneum (assembly GCA_963576565.1). Lineage (NCBI taxonomy): Eukaryota > Metazoa > Arthropoda > Insecta > Coleoptera > Brentidae > Aspidapion > Aspidapion aeneum. Next base: position 43,728,341 of record OY755044.1, read on the forward strand.
ATTTTTGAAACTCTCGACTTTGACGAATTTTTGTAAACAGTAACTTTTCACTCTGTCACAAGCTTAACCAAGCTTAATAAAAATGCATCTGCACCAAACCATAAGCGGTTTTAGAAATATGATAATATATTTTTCTTGTCTTTTTTGTCTCAGATTGAGAAATTAATTAACACAGTTTAGTTTGCAAGATAATAATAAAATGGACTTGTGTTAGTTAATTATTGTATTATTTGTTATGTTAAGTAATAGTATTTTTCAAATAAAAATGGAATTTTCCAATTTAATAAATAGTTTTTTAACTTTCTTAGTGATATAAAATTAAAATGCACATATCTCTTAAATTTTCTCACACTAAACCCCTTTAAAGATAATGCCATTCGATGAACATTTCCCATTATAATTTTAGGGGTTGGTTTCACCCCGGGCAAGGGTGAAAGGTTTAAAATTTTTAATGCATTTATTTTTCATATAGTGACAGATGAGAGCGGAATTTTTTTCTTGATCGTCCCTTACCGCCTAAAACGTCTTTATTTAAATTTTTCTGAAACACCTTGTATATTGCAAAACTGTTTTATTTAAATTCCTGCTTGCAAAAACTAAAAAATACATATACCGTTACTTCATTGTTATAAAATTTGTTGAAACAATTTTCGTTAAAAACATACAGTATGACTACAAATCTTAAAATCGTTAAAATCTGAATCACACTATGTAAGAGGTAGGTAATATTGCAAATACTAAATGCTTTTAAATATTTTATGTTATTTTAAAGCTAAAAAAATCAAGCATTAAAGAGTGCTAATGTTGCTCAGGGGTTGTCCACCTAGATCTTCAAAACGTTCCACTGTGCGACTACAATCAATTTTTTTATTTATTTTATCTATTTTGTTTTTAATATTGTTGTTTATATTTAAATTTTTAAGGTTAAGATGTTTGGTAGTTTTTATTTTTTGATTTGTGTCCTTGATTTAGGCCTTAAAAGGACTTTATTTTCTGTAAGTAAGTTTTGTTACTTTTCTGTTTTATTAACGAAGATACTTTTTTATTTTAGTTACAGATCACACTTGATGATATTTATATATCAAAAGGCGTAGTGTGTTTTAAGAAATAAAAAAATTGTGAAGTATTTCGGAGTTTCCCTTCAATCCTTTCATTATGGTACATTATAATCTTTGATAATGGTTCTACTTCTCCTAGAGAAATCTACGATTCTACAAGGTCTTGGAAAACCTAAGAAAATTTGTTGGTTGCTTATTTTCCAGTATCAATATTTGTTCACAGTACACTGGCCTATTTTAATAGGCTGAATTTTCAGAGTGCCTAGGCGCAGACATTATTCGAGCGTCTGTAGACTAAACCAAGCATACTATTTGTAGGACAATGTTTCCCGTTGCTTTGTTTATACAGGCCTATTAAAGCGGTTTTATATAATGACGGTTTGAAAATGTTGTCATATAAACGCTATTAACATCGTTTTAAGCACTTAAGCCGATTTGTCGTATACACACTATTAGAACCGTTTTAAGTACTAAAACCGATTTAATTTTAAACCGCTTTTAGGCGCGCATAAACGTAGTATTGACTTTCAAACATACACTTCTGTTCATAAAAAACGATGACATCGCAAAGATGTATTTGCCTGGCACTATTGCAAGTCACTAATTAATATGTTCTACAAATTCAAATAGTATTAACTTTCACACCACCTTTAGGGACTTTTCCATTTTCCAAAAGGTAAAAATTATGTCGACTTCCATCTGCAGTTGGCCTACTCTAATTGTGCCACTTATTCAATTGACAGTACAGCAGGATTATTCCTTTGGCTTTAAAAGAAGCTGATAAAGTTCTAAAACAAATGATAACAATAAGTATAAAAAATTGTCTTTAATACTAAGTAATGTACAGGGTGATCATTAGTATTTTAGTTAATACCTATCTTCATGAATATTGATTACACATTAAAGTGTAAGGGGTAAAGTTGTAGAACAATTCCTAAATATGTTAATCCTGTGTCAAAACTTTGACATTATTTTTAACATTTTTACATGCTTCTTTTCTTTTTGATCATAGAAATATATAAAGTCTATGACATGATAAATATTTTTCTTTGGGTTTACCCAAACAGTAATTGAAACGATTATACATGGTGTTTCAACGAAAAGGTAACAGAGCTCCCCTTTGAGGGATAAAATTTCCCCTATATTTTGGATAGGGAATGTGGGTTGAGTGACACCTTGATTTGAAGGTCTCTTTAATGTTTTTGCAACCGTGTATTTTAAAAATCTATTGACTAGTTTTTGAGACATTTTATGCACAAGACATACACCCTTTCGATAGCTTTAGGCGCTGGTTAAACTTTTAACGCATTAAGGATAAAAATGGAAAATAACGCGAGAACCATACAAAATGTCGATTGACACCTACCTTGCTATTTCTCGGCGGTACAAATTCCATTCACTGGGCGCCCAGGCTTCTACCAGAGTTCTTGAGTTGATCGAAATCACTGTGAGGAGTTGAGGTAACGGATTGGAATGATTTTAGAATTGATTGGCACTAATTGCAATTGATTGAATTGTAGTTTTGGAAAACGAGTAAAACAGGCCGGTTTCAATATGGAGGCTACGATGATCTCTCTCTTGTCATCGCGCCGGTGGGTTGCGCACTTTCTATCCGCGCACTTTGCGGTGTCACGTGACAACCTGTATGGCTCAGTGCAACGGAATAATTAATATTTAGGAAAATTAACTAAGTATTATTTGTCTTGCACGTACATTTTCCCGGCCGCCCTTAAATACTATTTTAGAACCAGGAAAAATAATATGTATTATAACTAGGGAATAACAATTATTATTTCCAAAAAAAAATTAAAAAATTGCGACAAAATGTTATTCTATTTTTTGCCGCGTTAAAACAAAAAATAATATACTTCCCGAAAAGGAATAAAATAAAATTAAAAAAAAAGAATAATTCTATGACGACACTGACATAGAATGAACATTGCTTGAGTGTTCAGTTAAAAGGCAAAGGGCACAATTTAACAATTGGACGTTTAAATAGCCCTTGTTGAGTCCTAATCGTGACAACTCTAACATGTCCATCTGAACCAGGATGCAAATCTACAATCCTGCCTACAGACCACTGCAAGGGTGGTTTGTTTTAATTTTTTATGACTACTAAAGTATTTAACTCGACTTTAGTAGGTTTTTCTGTCCACTTGGACCTCTGCTGTAGAGTATGTAGGTACTCCTCTTTCCATCGGGACCAAAAATCAGTGTTCAATCGCTGAACAAGTTGCCACCGAGAAAGAGTGTTTAGTTTTAATTGTGATAAGTCTGGGTCTGGGACAGAGTTTAAAGGTTCCATGGTAAGGAAATGTCCGGGAGTGAGTGGACAAAAATCATTGGGATCGGATGATTGCGCAGGGATTGGGCGACTATTTAGCAATGCCTCGATCTGCACAAGCAAAGTATTTAGTTCTTCGTATGTAAGCTTCTGATTTCCGATCACTCGGTAAAGATGTGTTTTTACTGATTTAACACCAGCCTCTGATAAGCCATTGAAATGAGGACTAGCACTAGGAAAAAAATGCCATTTGATCTGAAGATGTTCAGAGGAAGCTTCGAAGAGCTTTTTAAGCTCAGAGTTTGCTCCTTGAAAATTGGAGCCTCTGTCGCTGTATAAAACATTACAACGACCCCTTCTAGCTACAAACCTTCTGAATGCGGCTATAAACCATTCAGAAGTAAGGTTTGACGCAACTTCTGTGTGGATAGCGCGCGTACTTGCGCACACGAAAATGCAGATATAGGCTTTTAATTCTTTGGTACCCCGGTACCAACGACCTGGTGAAATTTTTATAGGACCAGCATAGTCCAAAGTTGCATGAGAAAAGCACTTTAGTTGTGAAATTCTAAAATAAGGTAAGCCACCTTGATAAGGGATGTAAGCCTTTGGTCTAAGGCGATAACATCTTATGCATCGAGATAAAACTGACTGAATAGCTCTGCGGGATGCTAAGATCCAGAATTGTTGTCTTAGTAAGTACTGAACTGTATTTAGCCCTGGATGGCTATTTTCCTTATGAATATGTTCAATGATGAGGTCAGACAACCTGCCTGATCTGGGAAGCAATAGAGGATGTTTTGCATCAAAAGGTATAGAATTCGTATGCCTAAGACGACCACCTACCCTTATCAGTCCGGTAGTGTCCAAAAAGGGTGCAATTTTTCGAAAAGCTTTGGATAAAAGTTCGTTGTTTTTTAGTTGTTTTAGGAGGTCAGAGAAATGTAATTCTTGGCTTCTTCGAACCAAGAGTGTTAAAGCATACTGAATTTCAAAAATAGAAATAGGACCTGTAAGTGGTTCCTTTTTGTTTTTAAAATTATAAAATATTCGTCGAATCTGACAAATTAATTTTTGAATGTGAAAAAGGGATGAATATTTATTTACAAGGAAGTCTAGAATATGATAATCGATGTTTGTAGTAAGTGTTATTTTTTCAGGCTTTTCTTCATTTAAAATTTGCTGAAAATCGGTTTCTGAGTTTTGGAGTAATGCGGGATTTTTTAAGTCCCATGTAGTACATGGTTGACTAAGCCAGGAAGGCCCTGTAAACCACAAGGGATGGTTTATAAAATTAGAAGGAGTTGTGCCACGACTGGCGACATCGGCAGGGTTTTCTTGTGATTTTACATGATACCAGTTTACATTAGAGAGTTTTTCTTGTACTTGGCTAACTCTGTTAGCAACAAAAGAGCGCCATCTATGAGGTGAGCTACAAAGCCAAAAGAGGACGACTTGAGAATCTGTATAAGCGTAAGTTTTATCTATTGAAATTAAAGGGGAATAAGTTTTTATAACAAAACTAAGAAGTTCAGTAAGAAGAACAGTACCTAAAAGTTCTAGTCTCGGGAGACTAATAGTTTTTAAGGGACTGACCCTTGATTTGCCCATAATTAAGGAAGTTTTTATGCTTTGATCTGACAGCTCGATACGTAAATAAACGCAAGCTGCGTAGCCTAATTCTGATGCGTCCGAAAAAGCATGCAGTTGACAAGATATTATATCTTTAGAAAAAATGTGTCTAGGAAATTTAATATCTGATAAGCACTTAAGTTCATTTTGAAATTGTGTCCAATGCTGAAGAATAGATTTGTCCACGGGATCGTCCCATCCTATCTTGGAAATCCATAATTTTTGCATAAGACATTTTGCAAAAAATGAAATTGGAGAAAGCATCCCTAAAGGATCAAAAATAGAAGCAATAGCGCTTAGAATATTTCTTTTTGTGCATCGTTTTTCCGATGGCTGACAAGAGAAAAACATATTGTCTGATTTTGGGTCCCACTGGAGTCCAAGAACTTTCATGGATATAGGATTTTCCTTGTCAAAAGAAAAGGGAATTTGGCATTCGTCTGGTGATAGAGAGGATAGTAGTTTTGGGTGATTACTAGCCCATTTTTTAAGCTCAAAACAGCCTGATTTTAGAAGAGCGATTAAATCTCGCTGTAGAGCTAGAGCCGACTCTATAGAGTTTGCGCCTGCGCAGATATCATCGACAAAAATGTCTTCTAGAAGCACTCTAGAAGCTTCTGGGTAGTTTTTTTCTTGGATTTTGGCTAACTCTTGAATAGTTCTGATGGCCAAAAAAGGACTAGATGTGATACCAAACGTGACAGTATTAAGTTTGTATTCTTGAATAGGATCGCTTGAAGTGAAACGCCACAGAAGACGTTGATAATCACGATCTTCCGGAGCTAATTTTATTTGTAAAAACATTTGCGTAATATCCGAGAGCATGACTATTTCATGAAGTCGGAATTTTAACAGAATTGAGTTGATATCAGTTTGTAATTTGGGGCCTGGGAGAAGGGTAGAATTAAGGGATATACCTTTTGAACCCGCTGTTGCCGAGCCATTAAAAACTACTCGAACGCGTGAACTTGATTTATCGGGGCGTACAACGCAGTGGTGGGGTAAATAATTTATGAATTGATTTTTTGATTCTGATTCTAGAATTAAACTCATATGATCGTTTTTTAAGTAGTTATTCATAAATTCGGAATACTGTGAATATAGTTCGGGATTTTTTATCAGTCTAGACTCAAGAGATAAAAAACATTTGTAAGCATGTGAGTAGGTATCTCCTAAAATAGGTCTAGAGTGACGAAATGGCAATGAAACTTGAAAACGTCCCGAACTATCTCTCGTGACAGTTTTTTGATAAAATGATTCACATTTTTCCTCGTCAGGAGAGAGGAACTTCTTTGTTGGGAGAGACTCAACTTCCCAAAACTTGATCATCGTTTGATCTAGTGAATTATTTTGTAAAGAAGTAAAGTGACATGAATATGAAGTTGAATTGTATGTAGGTTGATTTGATATTTCCGTATTTCCCAGGAGCACCCAGCCGAACAAGGTTTCAAGTGCTATTGGCTGCCCCGGTTCTCCAGGAATAATGTTAGGTTGAATTATTTGAGAATAAACATGTGCTCCTAAAAGCATGTCTACAGGTGCGGGAATATTGAAAGTATTATCTCCTAAATTTAAATTAGAGATATGATGCCAATTGTGAGGATTAACTTGAAAAGATGGCAAATTTGCACTTACCTTTGGCAAGACATAGACATCAAGAGAAAGCGTTGGATTATTTTGGCCAACAGGCTTAATTGTGCAATTTGTTATGCCATTGGTGGTTGAAGTAGATTGATTGATGCCTCGTATGGGGACTATGAATTTTTTCCTAGATAATCCTAGGCGATTAAGACAATTTTCAGAAATAAAATTGGCCTCTGACGCATTGTCGAGGACAACCCGTATAGTTTGATAGTATCCACGACTATCTAGGATGTCTACTTTTGTTGTAGAAAGTAAAATAGTACTTTGAGGTTTTTGAGTAGTGAGTGAGGTGCACCCACAATTAATGTAATCAATGCCCTCATTGGGTGTTTCATTTTGTGTTTGATTGGGGTTTTGGGAAGATTGAATTGAATTTTGATTTAAGTTTGGGGTTGGTTGTACATTTGTAAAATATGCGTTTTGTGAATTCGATTGAGTAGTTTGCGAGTTATTACAAATACTCGTATGGTGACGCTGGCCACAGATACGGCAAGAAAAAGTAGATTGACATAAATTTAAGGGATGCGATCTTAAACAATTGCTACACGCATTATTTTGCCTAACGTAGGCATTACGCTCCTGTATAGTTTTTGATAAAAATACCTGGCACTGTGAAAGATTGTGAAATTGTTTATTTGTACATAAACGACATTTGTATTTATTTTGAAACAGATTCGAATTAAATTGTAAATTCGAATTATTTAATTGTTGTTGTCTATTTGAATTTGAGTTGAATTGATTTGTATTTGAATTTGAGTTGTTTTGAGTTTCTGGAGTGAAACTAAAACTAGATTGATTTGGTTGTTGATTTGAATTAAAGAATTTAGATTGATTTGGTTGGAATTGCGAATTATTGCTGAATGAAGTTATTTTTGAGTTTTGAGGATTTTGAGTTGTATTTGCCACGTAAACTTGTGGTTGATATGGTTTTGAGTAACTGTTGTAATTATTATTTGAATTGAATTGTCGCTTAGGTGTTTTTGAATTTGATTTTTGTAAATTGTCTGATTGCATAGTTGAATAAGAAATATTTTGCATGATTTGAACTGATTCTAAGGCCCTACAATGGTTTTTGAGGAACTCTGTAAGGTTTTCGTAGGTAGGAAGCTCCATTTTACTATATTCTATCTCAAAAGAAGTTCGTATTGAGGTAGTTAAACGCGAAAGAAGCATGTTGAAAAGTATGAAATCCCAATGTTGAGTTGGAAAACCTAATAACTCTAAAGCAGAGATATTTTCATTAAAACTATCGAGTAAAGTTCTAAGATCCTTGAAAGAGCAATTATTTTTTAAGGGAACAGTACTATTTACGGTGTTCCAGTAGCTTGTTGCTAAAAGTCTTTTGTTTTGGTATCGATCTACTAGTGTTTGAAAAGCAATATTGTAATTATTATCATTAATAGGCAAGTGTTTTATTAAACTGAGTGGTTCACCTCTTAAATATGAAATTAAATGTCTAAATTTCCTTACTGGAGGCATATTAGTGTTGTGCACTAATGAGCAAAACATATCATAAAAAGTGACCCACTTTAATAAAGTGCCATCGTAACATGGGACATCCAATTTTAATAGATCCTTGTATTCATGACTGTTTGTTTGATTTTGAAGAGATACAAAATTGCCTTGTAAAATATTTTGTTCTGGAAAAAGTTGATTGAAAATACTTTTAGTTTGAAAATAAAAATTGTCTGTGTCTTCTCGCACCTTATCTTGCACTTTGAATTCGTCATCGTTCTCCACTAGGCTAATGACGTCATTGTGCAGTTTTTTAAACTCATCATAAAACTCTTCCAAGTTCTCATACCTTGTTTTGAAAATAGATTTTACATTTGAATCGGTTTGAGCCTTTATGGCTGCTGTGTATGTTTCGGTAATCCGCGTAACATAAACTGTGCGTTTTTGCACTGCCTTATCCAGGCCGGTTTTAGTCATTTTATTAGTAATAAGTATTATCACTGAATACTAAAACGTTTTTCACAATTTCTTATTATTTTATTTTATTTTGTACACAAAGTTTTTTATTTTGACCTTCGTTCACTCGCCCGTAGGTAAACAAAAAACAGTTGTTTTGTCGACCGCGACCTTTAAATTTAGACTGCAGAAAAACCGATAACATTTTTAAACATGTGTTAGGAAAGGCGTGTCGCTTCATCACTGATAAAGCCTGCCCCCCGTTGTTCCTTAATGGCGTCGTAAAATTTTTAGATTTTTGGTTTTTGAAGAATTAATTTTTGATTTTTTGTTGTGTTTTTTTTGAATATTTGGATCGATGGACCATAAAAATGTATGCACAAGACATACATCCTTTCGATAGCTTTAGGCGCTGGTTAAACTTTTAACGCATTAAGGATAAAAATGGAAAATAACGCGAGAACCATACAAAATGTCGATTGACACCTAGGTACCTTGCTATTTCTCGGCGGTACAAATTCCATTCACTGGGCGCCCAGGCTTCTACCAGAGTCTACTTGAGTTGATCGAAATCACTGTGAGGAGTTGAGGTAACGGATTGGAATGATTTTAGAATTGATTGGCACTAATTGCAATTGATTGAATTGTAGTTTTGGAAAACGAGTAAAACACGCCGGTTTCAATATGGAGGCTACGATGATCTCTCTCTTGTCATCGCGCCGGTGGGTTGCGCACTTTCTATCCGCGCACTTTGCGGTGTCACGTGACAACCTGTATGGCTCAGTGCAACGGAATAATTAATATTTAGGAAAATTAACTAAGTATTATTTGTCTTGCACGTACAGACATTTGCCTCCAAAGTTACTATAATGCGATAAAAAAAATTATTTTTATGTACATTTCTGAGATAAAATTAAAAAATCCCGATACACGTCGACCTATTTTTTCTCGAAGGGATTTCTTATTGTTGTATTTTTCTTTTATTATCGCTCCACCGTAAATAAAGAGATAAATATTGCAAATACAAATAAATAGATATTTAAATTTTTACACGGTTCTGAAACGGTTGTAGAGACCTTCAAAATGAGGTATCACTTTTCCGATTCAAAATATAGGGGCAGGGCCGCGCTCACAGTTATGCCGTCCCGGGCAAAAAGGTAAAATGCCGCCCCTTCGTAACAAAAATTAAAAGCGATAACGTAAACCATTTCCACAGCGGCGTAGCGTGAGCTGAGGGGTAAAAGGCTAAAAATGGCGCCCTTACAAAAATTTGGGACAAAAAAAGGTCATCCATAGGTGAGTGCTTAAGGTAGTTCTTTGTGTTACACATTACCCTTATGTGTAAATCAAATTTTTTTATGGCGTATGAAGGGGTTTAGTTTAATTGATTTCTATATGGCAGATTTATTTCTTTTTTTTTTAATTATACAGCCGATTTGTCGCTGCCTCAATTTGCCGCCCCTTCAAGTACCTTTTAGTTGATACACTTTGTATGAAGTGTATGGGCTCATAATGGAGAAATAATGTTAAATTTAAAAAAGAAATTATGACAGTATATTATCAGATATATTATTTCTAAAAATTTAGAAAAGATCTTCCAACTTTGACCATTTAAACTTTATTGTGTATGAATATTCATGAAAGTAACTATTGAATAAAATTCACCTGTGATTTTTTATAACCTGGCACCCCCAGGCCCGCGCAGCAATGGCTAGAGAAGGTATTATTTTCGACGAAAAAATGTTTTTTGAGATAACGTCGAAAATGTGTTATTTGGGTCTATTTTGACCTATCTTAGCAATATCGTCGTCATGTCTTTCTGTGTGTGTGTGTGTGTCTGTCCGTAGCACGATAGCTCCTAAATTGCTGCACCGATTTTCATAAAATTTTAAGGTAAAATAGTGTTCGACACTCTAACGAGCTAATTAGATTTTGGTAAAAATCCATTAATGCTAATAATTAATTGTTGACAATTAAATTTTTTTTTAAATGCTCAAACTTTTTAACCGAGCATCGCATCCATATGCGGTTTTCGGAATATAGGAGACTTTAAGCTAGAAAATTTGTATTAAAATCAAAAACTTTGTAGGAGCTTTAGTTTCTGAAATATTTACAAAAAACTTTTTTCATGGCTTCACTTAAAGTGTGCTAATAGGCGAGCTAGGAAGGTATCAGATCCGTCATGGATCCATTTATTTACTATTAAATAATAATTTTTCAAATAAAAAGCAGTCGATAAATAACGTTGTTTTTAACCGCAATTATCAAATTTGACTTGTGTACTGTTCAAACTATGTCAATTTTATGTATGTGTACACCCTATTTTTTTATGAAATCTGCTCTTAAATAACTATTTAGTTTTAGTGTTGTTTAATAAGTATTTAAGATATTTAGTTGTGAAATTTTTAAATTATAATATTTATTTACTGCATTATGGAAATAATTTATGTATGATTTTATTAATGTCCCTGTAGTAGCAAAATACATAAAACTTTTCAGTTTGACCTTTTGGTAAATAACATGTTTATTAGTCAATTATTATCATTTTAAAATGTCGTTTCAGAATGTCAATAATCCAGTAATTTTTTTTTTAAATAAAGATCTTTATCAACGAATACCTCATAAACTAATTTGCCAAAACGAAAACAAAAACATTATTTAAATGTAGATATTAATGCGCATTTTAATAAATAAATAAAAAATTTGACAGTATTGGTTTAAAATAACGTAAAAAATTTCCTCTAATGCCTGCTTTTTATTTAAAAGTTTCATACTCAATGGTAAAAAAAGTAAAGGGGGTGTCTGGTTATAAAAAATCACACTATACACTCTCCACCTACATGTAACAGGTTATATTTAATCAATTAGGAATTTATCATATACAATTTTCATGATTTAATCAAAAAGTTTCAAAATCAAAAAATCTTGGAGCTTATTTAATAGGATTTTGATAGATCTTGCAAGCAATTTTTACGTTATATAATTTTTAACTATTGTTTTTTGAGTTTTTTTTTCAAAAAATTTCACTATTTTTCAATTATTTTGCTTATAATTTTTTTTTATTTTCCATGTAAAAGCAAATGGATTAACATTTAAATCCAATGTATTGCATAGAAAGTCCAGTCCACAAACATAAAAGTTTCATATCTGGTTATTTAAAAAACTACTGAAAGTTACAAATAAAACAACATTTTTAATTAGAAATATTTTTTTAAATAGCCTGTTAAGGTATCTACAGGCACTTTCATGATATGGATATTAGGGGTTATTTGCAGTTGCGCACCCAGGAATATGTCGTGGAGGGGGGGGGGCATGATATTGTTTTTTATACTATTTTTTTGTGTTTATTCATGAAATATGTGGAAAATATCTAAAAATCAAAGGCTTGGGAGGGGCCCAGGCCCCGAGTCCCCCCCCTGGGTGCGCCCATGTTATCTGTGTCAAAATTGTCAACATTATAAATAGGAAATTCCTTTAAAAACATCACCCTTTACAAAAAAAACCCTAATGCTGACAGATGCGTCAATGTCACGCTTAAATAGAATAAATGCAAACTTTACTCTTTAATTTGAAACATTTTTTCAAATAACTCATAGTTATCAAGATATTTAGGGGTCCCGGTACTTTTTCCTCACCATTCATTGCAAAAACACAAATTATATTATATTCATTGGAAAAATGCACAATACCTAACACCAAACTAAAAAGCTTTTTAAAAATATATTTTGATGGGCTTTAATAATTCAGTATTTTTTTAAAACTTCCTTTCCCATAACAACTTTAGTAACATTTGGATCCAAATTGTGCAACATGTTTTGCCAAAAAAATTAATGGATACATGACAGATCTGATACCTTCCTAGCTAGCCTATTAGCACACTTCAAGTGCAGCCATGATATATCAGCCTAAAAAACAGTTTTTTGTGAATAAACTAAAGCTCCTACAAAGTTTTTGGTTATAACACAAATTATTGAGCACAATGTAGGCTAGTATATTCCGAAAACAGCATATTGGTGCGATACTCGGTTAAAAAGTTATAATTTTTTAAATAAGCATTAATGGATTTTGGCCGAAATCTAATCAGCTCGTTAGTGTCGAAAACTATTTTATTTAAATATTTTATTAAAATCGGTTTCGCGGTTTAGCAGCTGTCGTGTTACGGACAGATATACACACACAGACAGACATCACGTCGATATTGCTAAAATAGGTCCAAATACACCCAAATAACACATTTTCGGCGTTGCACAAAATCGTTGAAAAAAATACCTTCTCTAGCCATTGCTGCGTGAGCTAGGAAGGTAAAAAAGAATTTTTCCAGTCAGTAAATGTCATTGCTGCACCGTATGTTGAGTGACCTGTTTTATCCCCCTAGATAATTGTGGAAGATATTTTTAAATTATCCTGGATAGATTGGTAATAAATCACACAATTTTAAGTTACCAGCTGTGTGCCTCCAATTTTAGTAGGAGGGCCGGTGTGACGGCATAAATCCAAGGAAACAAAATCCAACAAGTTTTGGATTATAACTTATTTTATAAATTAGTTTCACACAAAAACTGTTAATACCTATGCTTTTTGTTTGCAATAGAACACCAAGTAAGATGGTAAAGAAATGAGTTTCTTATCTTAAAAACCAACAGCGATATTAATTTGATAAAAATTACTAAAAAATATCAACTTTTTATACCCAAAAAAAGAAAATTGAGGAAGAAAGTTTTTAGACTACCCCAAATCGATTGGTGATGGATCTCTCAATAGAAAGTCGCCTGGTGTTTGCCTCAAATTTAAGGAAGAGCGCCTTTGTGACGCCATAAATCCAATATTGCAATTTTTTCCATCAACTTTTACAGAAAAATTGTATAGGTTATGATTTGTTTGCAATAGAACAGCAATTGAACTATCGTTTTAGTAACCTTTATATCTCAAGAACTATAAAAGATATTGATATTTTCTTTAATATAAAAATTTTTTAAAATGTAAGATTGAGCAAAAAAGTTTAGACTACTAGAATAACTTTTGCTAAATTGGTTTTACAGAAAACTGTAAATAAGGTTTATGTTTGCAAGAGAACGACGTTGAATATAGTAAAGAAATTAGCTTTATATGTATGTAGTAAACTAACAAATATATATAAAAAATTTAAATAATAAAATATAGTAACATTTTTTAGCCAAAAAAAGTATCATATCTTTGTTAGTTTTTAATGTATACAGCGAAGTTCTTTACTACATTAATTATTGCTCTCTTGCGAACAAAAAACGTATTTACAGTTGTTAGCTCGCGCTAAATTTCGCGGTTTTTAAAAAAATTTTAAACCACACAATTGGACTAGAAGCAAGGTACATTTTTCTGCGCTTGAGACATGCGCAACAAGAATCAGAGATTTCTTCACGACCGCCTCGAGAAAATGGCGTGTTAATTACTTTCTCCAATTTATTACAATTTTCTATACTTGAAAGTGCTCGGTTTGTGGACTAAGAACCATAGAACTGGTATCTTCAGCCCTTCAGCTACGTGGTGTTATCATTTGATCCTGACAGGGGCCCCTGAGACGTGAAGAAACTGGCTGCACATCGGTGAGTGCTCTTGTTTTCGACTTTCAGTTGTGTGATTACAGCGATTTTCTTATGGACCCTTAATTTTCGTGATTCTGTATCAATTATTATGTTTGTGCGCGATTTCGTTTAATAAAAATATATATCCAGTCCATTGCTGTTATCGTTTTTCTTACTGCGGGCAAACAACAGTTTTTCTGTAAACATTTAGCAAAAGTTATAAGCCAAAGTTTGTGAAAAAATATGAAAAAAGCGCCATATTGGATTTATGACGTCACACAGGCTTTTTTGCTCAAATTGGAGGCAAAGACTCAGCGATCGGGGTATAGTCTAAAACTTTCTTGCTCCATCTAAAATTTTTATACCATTTTCAATGTTTAAAAAAATAACAATATCTTTTTTAGTTCTTGAGATATAAAGCTTGTTAACAAGACAATTAAATTGCAGTTCTACTGTGAACACAATACAATTTTTCTCTAAGTTGTAATGGCAAAAGTAAAAAGAAAAATTTTGTGAAAAAATATGGAAAAAATCGCATTTTTGGATTTATGACTTCACGCAGGCGCTCTTAGGCTAATACCCGGTGACTTAAAATTGAGTGATCCATAGCCAATCGATTTGAGATAGTCTTAAACTTCCTTTTAAATTAATTTAAATAAAGTAAATATTTTTTGTGTAAAAAACAGTTACTATTATTTTTTTTTTAAATTAATATCTTTGTGAGTTTTTAAGATATAAAGCTAATTTCCTCACTATATTAATTGATGTTCTCTTGCAAACAAAAAACGTATTGACAGTTTTTCTGTCAAACTAATTTAATGAAAGTTATTAGCCAAAATTTGTAAAAAAACATTAGAAAAGCCGCCATCTATTTATAACTTCACACAGGCCCTCCCACTCAAATTAGAGTTTTAAAAAATCTTCCACAACTATCCCACGGGACACGCTTTATAATGCCTCTCAACTACTAGCAGGGAGCCACAAAAACGGATTTACATGAATTCACAAAGGCCTGGTTTTGTCATAGATATTTTTTTGCTAGACAAGACCGTAAGTTTCTGAGATAAATCCAGAAGTCATCCTTAATAGGACACCTTGTATTTGTAACTTCTTCTAATTTTAAATAAAAAAGTGCCAAAAATAAGTTCATACCGATGGGCCATCCTTTCCTCCTAATTTTCAAAGCATCCTTAAAAATTCCTTGGATTACTGTACTATTCAAATTAGAATTAATTTGACAAAAGCAGCAATAGTCTTCTGAAAAAAAAAAAAATTATATAGTGACATCTGCAAAAATACTATTTTGTAAAAAAAAGTCTGAACTTACAACCACCAAACTGATCTTGGCTGAAATTTGTCAGCTTTTTTCTGTATTTTGTATTTATTTTACCACTAGAAGTACTTCAAAAAAGTCGTTTAAATATTGTTAATCAGGAAACTAAATCCTGTAGGCAAAATAAATCTTTCTCATGATCCCATCTAAATCAAAATCTTTTACTATAATTTTAAGGGTTTAAATAAGTAAAGCTCATTGTTGAACTGTCAAGTTAATGAAGGAAGGGTTTTGTTTAAAGTCCTATTGACTTGACCCATAAAAAAAACTGGCAATACATGTACCCCCTGGAGATTTACCATGTTTGTGTTTTTTATAATTCTTTGATAATTATTTGTTTTGTTAGATAAAACTGTCCACTTTTTTCTATCTCTAATAAGTGCAGTAGCCCTTGGTTGAAATCAGTGGCATATATAAGGAGGGGACTAGCCCCCCCCCCAAGCTAAGATGTTATCTTATTTATATTATTATATCTTTGTTAGTTTTTAAGATATAAAGCTAATTTCTTCACTATATTAATTGGTGTTCTCTTGCAAACAAAAATGTATTGACAGTTCTTCTGTCAAACTAATTTACTGAAAGTTATAAGCCAAAATTTACGGATTTACATGAATTCACAAAGGACTGATTATGTCACAAATATTTTTTTGCTAAATAGAAGACTGTAATAGTTTCTGAGATAAATCCAGAAGTCATCCTAAATAGGACACCTTGTATTTGTAACCTTTTCTAATTTTAAATAAAAACGTACCAAAAATAAGTTCATAACGATGGGCCATCCTCTTCCATAACAAAAAAATTCATGGTTCATCATTCTGAAATGTTATCTAATTTTCAAAGCATTCTCGAAAATTCCTTGGATTACTATACTATCCAAAATAAAATCAATTTGACAAAAGCAGTGATAGTCTTCTAAAAACAAAATACAATAATTTATTGTATGGTGACATCTGCAATAATACTGTTTTGTAAAAAAAAGTCTGACAACTTACAACCAACCAAACTGATCTTGGCTGGCATTTGTCAGTTTTTTTCTGTATTTTGTATTTATTTCAACACTAGAAGTACTTCATCAGTTCATTTAATTTGGAAAAGTCTTTTAAATATTGTTAATCAAAAAACTAAATCTTGTAGGCAAAATAAATCTTTCTTGTGATCCCATCTAAATCAAAATCTTTGAATATAATTTTAAGGGTTTAAATAAGTAAAGCTGACCCATAAAAAAAATCTTTGGCATTATGGCAATAAATTTACAAATTTCTTGGCAGTACCCCAAGGTTTACATGGCAAAACTGGCAATACATGCACAAATTTTGGGTCAGCTGTTACCCCCTTGTATTGTTTTGTTAGATAAAACTCTACACTTTTTTCTATTTCTAAGGAGTGCAGGAGCCCTTGCTTGAATAAATCACTGGCATATATAAGGAGGGACTGGTCCCCCCGAAGCTAAGATTTTTTTTAGATATTCTCCACACAGTTCATGAATAAAAACATAAAATAGCATAAAATATGGCATTATGGGGCATCAGGCCCCCCAAAACTATCGCACCCCCAAAAAGCTTTTTTCTAAATATGCCACTGCTAGAATATCAGATATACCTAGACCAAGGGGGTAACAACTGACCCAAAATTTGTGAATGTATTGCCAGTAATGCCATGTAAATCTTGGGGTAATGCCAGAAAATTAATACATGTAGTGCTGTAATGCCATGCTAAATTATATGAGTAATCCTGTAAGTTGTTTCCCCCTCAACCTAGACTTACATACCTGGAAAAAGCAACTAATTATGGGACATGAATATTCATAATTAGTTAAAATGTGAAATCTAGGTATTATTTAATGTTTATTTATTTACTTACAGAATTTTTTTTAATAGTTTTGATACATGTTAAGTATTCTGAATGTAGTCAACACATATTATACAGTGAGTTTTGTAGTAGTTAAGCCTACAAAAATTTGCACAAAAATGTGAATAAATCTTCTCCATGTCCCCATTTTTTATGAACAGAAGTGATAAGTAATGAGACATATAAATAATAATAAAAAAAAACATAAAAAGGGAAAGGGTCTATTCTCTACTTCCAATATTGTACCAATGTGGTAGAATGAGGAGTATGAGCTAGAAAACTTACAAAAATGTGCACCTACCTGTAGAAAGGAAGTATGTCTCCATGACCAAACATTGTTCGATCATAGGCTTGTACTGAGCCCAGTAAAGTGGCCAACATTCATGGGATTTATACCATCCATCAATTTCCATTCTATTTCATAGACAAACATGGTAGGTAAAATTAATTGAATGGTCAGTTCTATGGTTCACAACAGGTGATTTATTTTCAGCTATAGCAGCGGTGAATGAACTTATTCCAACAAAAAACTGAAAAACATTACACACACTTTTAAAGGTTGACAGCTCAATTTTTTTTTGGAGCCTAGTTTTTGTGTGCCTGAGGGTATGCCCAACATGGTTCTAGCAGCCAAAAATACACAATAAAGAATCAAAAAACAAAAATTGACCCAACAACTTTAAGTCCAAAAAGAAACTAAAGCTGGGTTTATACAGACACATAGCATGACATAACACAACATTACAGAAGGAAAATGGGTTTTTATACAAAAAATATAACATGACATAACATAAAAGCTTGGTCCAATCACAGTTTGACTTTTGTGTACAAGATTTTGGAACTTTGAGCTTAATTGATTGAACAGGTGCAGAGCTTCCCAGCTCTGTACAACAAGAAAGACAAGGATTCTTCATCCATCCAAAAGAAAGAAATAACACCACCTATGAAATTAACCAAAGAGTCATCCCCACATGTATAAGGGCTGAGCTTCAATTAAGTGCAATATTAACAAACAGCCAACCTTCTATATTTTCCTAAATATGCCTAATTAGCTTTTGTTAAACAAAAAAAAATATCAAAACCATCCAAACCGAAGGGTGATCAGCTGAATCAAATTTTTACACTGTCCTACAGGACTTTAATAAATTTTTGGTCCTGTATAGTCCTTTACATGTCCTGTATAGTCCTGTACAAGTCCTGTATAGTCCTGCCTGTGGGGTCCTGTGGCTGAAAAAGTGCCCATAAAAAAATTTGTGACCAAAAAAAAAAGGTCATCATGTCTTAACTCACAGTTTTGTTAGAGAGCTGCTTTGCCTAGTACTTAATCATGCGTAGGGCACCCCTTAGGCGCCAGTACCCTTGTGGTCCTGTATAGTCCTGTGGAGTCGTGTCCTGTGGAAGTCCTATATAGTCCTGTGGGGTCCTGTACAAAAATGTGTACACCTACTGTGGGCAGCTGATCACCCCTCGAGGCAAACACAATAAAAACATAGTTATGATGAAAGATAAAAGTTGGGTAACTTTTATGTCTCACCGTATGTTATGCCATGCTATTTTTCTGCATAAAGCTCAACTCTGTTATGTTAAGTCATGATATGTTCCTGTATAAACCCAGCTTCATTATTGACCATAGAAAACCCAGCATAAACATAAATCCTAGTGTCTAGGTTTAAATGAAAATGCAACTAGATGCTTGAAAATATACTCAGCTGCATTTTAGAAAGAAAAAAGTATCCACTTACCCCTTTTTTAAGCAAATAAATTATCCAAAACAGGCCGACGACCCAATTTGTACTGCCCCAATACAATGAAAGCTCGCATTGAGCCCATAAAAGCACCAATCGCAGATTTCGGCCATTGTTTCTAAACTTCTGCAATATTTTTGCACTTAATTTTTTGGATTTTTTTTAACAAAATTAAAAGAGTCTAGTAACATTTTGGTAAAAAACATGTTTGAAACTACTACTTCAGATCACTTTACGCCATTTTTCGGGGCACGTCACTTGAGGCTTGCGCGACGCAAGCGCAAAACACACTATGGATCCGCGTGATATCAATGCCACTTTTGCAAACTCTAGTATATCGAGTTAAAATTATGGCATTTTTGAAACCAGCGGAAAAAACTGCATTTAATATATTTTTTGTGTGTTTTAATCTCTTACGGTTTCGCGATAACAGACTACACATTTCTGTCATTTTTCATTAGTTAAATGGTAGAGAATTTTAGAAAAAACGCTCTCCTGAAAAGTTGCCGAAAGCGTAGTTACTGTGTTTTGCAAAAGTCGGCGAATTCTCAATGTTTCTTACACTTCTCCGCACAGAAGATCAGGGTTCGGTCCGCTTTGCAGGTCAATATGTTATGCTTCTCCGTTCCTAAGGTAAATAGGACGGGGCTATATAGTGCCGCTACCCCTGGGGTACGTTCAGATAGCACGTCGGATGTAGTCGGGCGCGCTCAAATCCGTTCAGATTACATACTGGGTAAAAGTTGCTCTCCTTCATATTGGCCGAAAATAACGTCGGGCGAATCGCCTTTTACACCCTTCTCTATGAGGTGGGTGACAAACGCTCGCCTTGCGCAGTAGGTATATAAACCAACCCCTCAATTTTTTTGTTTTATATTTTCGAAAACATATTACATAAAAGTGGAATTTTCCATAAATAAATAATCAAATTTTACTTTTTCTTGAAGACAAAAAACACTTGTTTGACTTTTGACAGGTGAGTTCTAAGTTTCTTTAGAAGGGTTAAGTCCCATTTATAAACTCGAGACCATTCAACATGGTTACCTCTGACAAGAAACCCACATAAAAACATCACAAAAGTTCCTATTTTCAAAAGATTGTAGAAGCCAAATTTGTTATGGTTGGGTTTGTTTCATATCCCGTATAGAAAACATTAAATTTAGTTACCTATTAGCTCACACTACTACTATACTATAGTAGTGTGAGCTAAGGCCCAAGTAACACAAACTGGACAATATAGGTTAAAAGCAAAAACTTTGCTGTGAAAGTGTTGTCAGAGCTTAGTTTTTGCTGTAAAACAGCTAGTTGTGGTTTAGAAATTATTTTAGCTATAGAACCTCTCTGATAGCAGGTGTTTATGGGTGAAATGGCTATTGATGTAATATTATACAGGACTTGCACTTTTAAAGTTAAAATTTAGCTAGCTAAATAACCAATATTTTAAGCTCTTATTCCTATTATTTAGCTAGAAAAAGCAACAATTTAGCAATTTTGTATTCTAATCTGTTTATTACAAAACTTTTGAACAGCCCCCAAAAATGCTTGGCCAGAAGACCAGTGCGATTATGACTGTTGAAAAAAGGAGAATTATTTTCCAATTGTGTCAGGCCTGATCCAAGGTTTGTAAAGAAACCGGTTGTGTGGTAACTCCCAGCCAATGACGCGGCATTTTGCCTGTTCCACGGTCAATAAAGAAAGACCTATACGTTACATTATGAGAGAAAGAGAGATAGGTCTATTTAAAAGCCGAAAAAATACCAAAATTTATTACAAAATTAAATTATTTAAAAATTTATGATAAAAATTCCAATAGTTTTATAAATATCAGATTAAGGACACGATTATAAATACTTTTCCTACTCTCTTGTTCAATTTAATGAAATTTTTTACGCCGAACTCTAAAGCAAACTAGCCACATATTATTGGTTTTTTTTGGTGGGTAGGAAATAACTAAAACTAGATTTTTTTGTGTAAAATTTATTCAAAAAAATTTAAAAAAAAGGAAGTTAAAATGACTAAAAGTCAATAAGGCAGGAAAGGAAGATTCATAAATTACATAACGCAAAGATTCAGGATTTTTGATCAGCCCTACAAAACGCATTTTCAAGAAATATCATAAAAAATACATCGACTGTAACGCAAGCCTAATATTCCTTCCCTCCTGCTTGAGCGTTATACAGAGTGTTCCAAGTTAAGTGTCCACCATTGCTAACTTTTTTATTATTAAAGATAGAAAAAAGTTTAAATTGGCAAACTAGTAGAATTTTTAATGCTGTTTAAGATACTTAAATTTTTAAAAAATAGAGCATCGGTTTTTGGTGTTTTTCAAAAAACATTTAAAAAAATTATATATCCTGTATTTTATATTTTTTTCTGATAGGCCTTTTAATTCTAAACAATTTTTTTGAAAAGAAAATTTGCCTAAAGTTTAAAATAATAACGAAGAAATTATAAATTCAAAATTTTAATTAACAATAAAGTATTTTAAGAGAAAATAAATCAAATATTTAAAATAAATTAACAGCAATATTATTTTCCTCAATTTTTACGAAATTTTTAAATTATTTTTTTTTAAGTTTAATTTTTTTTCATGAAGAGGTAGGTATGCTGTGTAATAGGTACATCATTTAGGAACTATTTTTAGCATCAGGCGCCTTAAAAACAGCCAACAACATTGAGTATTTTTTAAACTATTAGTAATTTTCTATGTGTATATAAAGTTCATTTCTTAATCTTTGTCCTGGCCTATACTGATTGTGATGATAACTATCAAAAAGTTATCTTAAAAATTATGTGTTGGTTGCAGATATCAGATGCAGTATAGAGAGAAAACCCATACCCCCCAAGGTCTATGTCCCAGCTTCCCTTGTAACCTTGTATGACCCACATTGTATGGGTAGAAAACAACCGACACTGGAAAATTTGTGTTTGTTAAAATTTTTAATTATATTTAAAAACTCACCAGTTCTTTTAGTTAGTTTTTAATACATTTATAGTAAGAACGTAACAGGTATTTAAACACTTACACGATGAAAAGACCCAAAATGTACAAAATTTCCTCGCAAAAGACGAAATTTCAATATAAACAGCACTTGACTGCTGATTTCTAGCAAAACTGTGACGTAGCCCTGACGTCACGGCCCGGCCGCCTAAACACCGAGTTACGCAACCGGTTTCTTTACGGACCGTGCCTTCTGTTTGTTGTTTTCTTTTCTAACCTAATCTCTGGTTGTGTGTTGTGTTTTTTGTTTAAACAAGCTGTTTAAACACGAGTCGTTAAATACCGAGATGAATTCCAAAACGTGCGCAAGCGTTGATCTGTCACTTCTGCCAACCAATCAACTGAGAGATATTTCAGTATGGTTTTATACAGCAAAACTTTAATAATTCCCAGTTCTTTTTGATGAAAATTCGTCGTTTTTGTGCTGTGAAAATGCCGGTGACGTGCAAGTTGTGTGACAAATTATTTAGTGCCCAATTTAATTTGAATAAACACTGTCATCGGGGTTCTACTGTATGTCTATGCTACGATAAACATTTTTTTTAAGATTTAGCGCATTTAAATTTGTCAATACTCCCATGGCAAAACAAAATAAACGTGAAATGCATATAGAAGAAATACTGCATATACCTCAAAAAATATTAATCGCAGCACATAGATATTGTATATTTTTGAAATCAAAAAGAAAAGACGAATCTTAAAATGCAAAAATATACAGGGTGTTCCCTCTCAAAAAATCGACTTTATTGTCACACCCTGTACAGGGTGTCCCAAATTCGTTTCTAGGGGAGAATGAAAAAACTGAGCCCCCTTTGCGACGCTCAAATTTTAAGAGAGACCTAAAGGTGAAAACTACATTTAGATATAGCAAGCCGTTTTTAAGCTACGGAGTGTTTTTGTCTGCATTTTGCTTTTGTGTAAATAGCTTTCTTATAGATCTTTTCTTGAAGAATTGACAGATGTAAACGGTTTTTATTTATCTCTTTTGGTTTTTAAAATATTGCATAAAGTTGTTATTTTTCTTACAGAATAACTCTAAAACTCTCTCTAAAATTTCCTTTAAAATGATGTATCACACTCAATATTTTAATTTTTAATTTGTTTTTAATATGTTTTCTTTATTTTTATTTTTTAATCACCTCTTTATTATTTTTTTATTTTTATAATTTTATAATTTTAAAATATTTTTAACCCATTAAGCAAACTAAAATATGTGGTAAAAATAAAAAAAACAAAAATATAAAGAAATCCCACTAATCCCATAAAGAAAAATTAATTTTATGTGATATCTCAAAAACTAAACGTGACAAATGAAATTTAATTTAACAGTTGAATTCCTCTTAAAAAAGTGTCTAAAGAATGTTTCCACACAAATAAAAATATTAATAAATAAACAAGTTATAGACCCCTTCCCAAAATGCAGACTTTTTAAAAACACCCCGTATTTTAAAAACGGCTTGCTATATCAAAATGCGATTTTTACCTTTAAGCTTCTTTTGAAATTTGAGTGTCGCAAAGGTTGATCAGGTCTTTTTAGCCCCTCTAGAAATACCCGAAACTCCCCAAAAACATCGAATTTGGAACACCCTGTACATGGTGACGGATAGAAAAAAATTATGTTGGCTTTTAAAGTTCATCATCATCATAATTAACCAAAAAAAAATCTACAATTTATTATAGCCCTTTATTTTCAATGATAAAGTTGCTGAGTGCTCCGGTTATAAAAAACCACCCGGTACCTACATAAAATCATACCTAAAAATTAGAATTGACCATTATTTTATACCTTGAATTATTTATTATACGTTAAGCTCTTCGATCTCGCGCCAATCCCGGTATTCGCGCCAATAATTTAAATTAGACATTTTGACGTTAATTTTGGCGCATGCTCCTTTGATGGAATTCATCTCGGTATTTAACGACTCGTGTTTAAACAAATGTCCACTCACAGCCATAAAAGATAGTTATTTGCCCATCGTTTAGAGTATCCCTTTATCTTTGACAGGGAACTAAAGTTGGGTCTTACCTAATCTGTGAGTTGGGTAAACAGTGAGTGGTTCCTTGAAACCCTGGTGCGATGTCTTGTCAGGGGGCACACAATGAAGCCATTACAAGGGGTTCCTGCCTGGTACTTATCAGTCCTGAGTGAACCTTAAAAGTGCTGTCAAAATTTTTTAATCAGTCTGTTTTTTGTTGTAACTCAAGGGCTGGTGTATATAACAACATAATGCACAATGGATTTTGGTACATTGGTCCTCCATTTTTCTGCCTGCTTAGCATTAAAAGATTATATATAATTAAGCATTAACATTGTCATCATTGTGCACTATGTGAGCTGCCGACAGCAAGTGTACAAATTTTTTAGTAAGTACTGTAGAATTGGTTTAACTTAGCACATAATCAGGCCAGGCTCTCAAAAAGGTATGGACCCACTTGTGTAACCCATTGTATTGGGCCCTCTAAGGTGCTGCACCCTGGGCATTAAGAAGCCAGTTTATTAGTTGAATAACTAAATAAATAAATTTCTTGTTTTTATTTACCTAGTTACCTTAATAACAAAAATTTCCTCTACCTATTCCTACTAAGGCCTGCCTTACCAGTGGTGATCCCAGAGAGGATGGAGGCGATCACCTCTCCTCCTTTTTCTAGAGAACTTTAAATACAAAGGGCACATTCTGGTGTATTACATAACTGAGTAAAAAACTATTTTGGTAATTGTGTATAAAATATGGTTTCTCAAGAATTTCCATTTATTTTAAAGAATGTATTTTGAAAAATCCTTCTTAGAGGTACAAAAAACTTTTATTTTGGCATGTTAGAAAAAAAAAACATTTTTTTGTAAAAGAAAACCATATACTGCCTAATTAATTTTTTAAGTCTGTACAATGTATGTTCAAAAAATCTAAATTGTCGTCCTTTTTGTTGTATCTCTGCAACCCCTCTGTTGGACCACTCACCAATGTAATACACATTTGATACAATGGTGTATTGAATTGAATTGAATAAATCTTTATTAGCCAATCATGCTATTTCATATTACAAACATTAATATAAAAATGTTAATACATTCACCGCTATTTCTATAACAATAATTCCAAACTTATTATTTTACATTCATGGGGGTTGGGGAGGCAAGAGGGGCCCCTTTCTTATTAGATTTTTTTAGATTATGAATATGCATAATAGCACCAAGGTAACCCCCAGGCCTGTCATAAGAGCTAACTAAAGAAGCCTTGACCCATGGGTAGTCTGGTAACGGACAAGCTTTGACCAGTAGGTAAAAAAATATAGATATGAGGGGGGTGGGTTAATCTGGTGATTCTCTGAATGGATTTGGTGACCTGACTATTTAGGAAATCACCACATACACGGTATATGGAGTGCCTATTTTGAACTAACAGCTAGTGCAGGCACATTGTGGCTCTCTGTACCCTGTTGATTATGTCAAAAGGTACACCAGTGCTCTAAGGCTATAATTATGGCATTATGTGGTATATCATGATGACTAAGTTTCTGGCCTAAAATATATTTTGAAGTCTGCTGGATTCTATTTACTAGATAGAATTTAAATTGTTATCCAAGTCATACACAGTAAGTACACAGCACCACATACCCAGAAAGGCATGCCTACATGCCAGGTTAGATCATTTAAGGGTGCTAACCGCCACTACCGTACATTCATGGTAATAAAGCAAAGATGTTTAATTCCCTGTACATTATATAATTTAATTTTAATAATTATAAAAAAAAAATTGTGTAAAATGAGTTGGAGTCAATTGCAAGCAGACCCCCTTTTTGGCTTCCTTGCTGACATTCCCAAGGTGCTGGGCAAATTGGCTTCATTCTGGGTTGCTTTCTGGACATTGTACTTCATTTCTTTTAACTGCTTTCTAAAATTAAAAAATGTAAATAAAACTTTTTTAACTAAAAATTAAAAAAACCAAGGCAATCAATGTGCCATGCTTTTTTCATTTTTTCTTACTTGGCACAAGTGAAAATTGGTAGTCAAGAGTGTGTTTAGCGAGGGGTGCTAACCCAAAATGTGTACACCGATTGTGAAAATCCACAATCTTTTGCTAAGATTGTGAGGGATTGTGGCAAGATTGTGAAGAGATTGGGGACGGCGTAGCGTGCCTGAAAAGGGGCGGGGGGGGGGGGGCCGTCCCATCAAAAATTCTTGTGACCAAAAAAAAAAAAAAGGTCATCATGTCTATAGTTTCCTTTGCCGCCCTCTTAATTTTACCGTCACGGGCCCTGCTACTTAATAATAACCCAGGGGTGACCAGCTAACCCCAAAATGTGTACACCGATTGTGAAAATCCACAATCTTTTGCTAAGATTGTGAGGGATTATGGTGAGATTGTGAGGGATTGTGGTAAGATTGTGGGTGATTGGGAGGGATTGTGAACAGATTGTGAGAAATGTGTACACCGATCGTGAGAGCTGTTCACCCCTCGGTGTTTAGTAAAAAACAGTCAAATCAGAATGTTCCAAAAAAAATAGTGTTTCTTAATGACAAATTATGTCATTCAGGGACACAATGTTTGAATCCATCAGATCAAAAAATATTTTTTTAATCTCATTGGTTTGAATGACACTCTGTTTTTTTTACTTCAAGTCAAGGGGCTTTAGTAGTCTGTTTATTTAGACTCACCTGATTCCAAGCAGAGTGCACCAGAGTCAATTGCCAGTACCAAGCACTGTGGGGATTCTCCCCTTGCAATTACCAATTACTGAGAGTGTTTGGGGCCTCATTTAAAGAACTTGGACAAAGCTTGTATGTTGTCATGTTATTATATTTTTTGTATCAACAGCCTTACAGTTTCATGATATGCTATGTTTCTGTATAAACCTAGCTTAAGGGTTTCTGATGGCGGTGGCCAATACAATGTTTTTTGCTTCCCACTGGTGGGGTACTGTGGTAGGGCACGTAATAACTTTATCTTCTAACGTTCGCACAATTTTTAATTGAGATATTTGTTTATTTTGATGTTGTGACACCGCCCAAGATGAAAGATAACATCTGTGACTCTTCTTTTTTTTTCGTATTACCTATTGGGCCAATTGTTAGAAGGCAAGTTAGCTAGAAATCAACATAATTTAGGCTTAAGTATTAAAAAATAGCTTGTCTAGACGTAAACTGCTGAAACCAATGCGACGGCCGAGGCGGCCATGATGGTTTCCAATTTATTTTTCTTTAAATTTATGGACTAAAAAATATTAATTTCCAGGGGATCCCGGGCCTAAATAAATTCTAGAAAGTGCTAAATTCAATAAAATATGACTAAGAATTGATTTATCAGGTATTTAGAGTATAATTGTAATAAAATAATTTCTAACCTAAAAACAAACACCGAAAAAAAACGTTTATTATTCTGAATTTTCGAGGCGCTTGCGTTTTGACGAGCCATCTTGACCTGTTTCATCAGAAAAGTTAACCTGGCAAACAATTTGACGATGAAAACCGCCTTTTTTGCGCGAATATATCACAGTAGTGTAGAACATAACAAGTTTTTCTTCAGCCATTTTAGTCAAGTCTCTGTCCATTACAGGAAATAGTTATTTTGCAATAGTTGCCATTGTTTCTTGTTTATTTCTAGACAAAATTACTTTTATGTTAACGTGCTATATTTTGGAGCTCTTATGGACACCTTGAGAGCTAAATAAAGATTGCCTAATCAGCAACGACAACACTTTAGAAGCTGCTTAGAAGTGAAACGGCATACAGCTGTAATAGCTATTTTACATTCAGTTTTGCTGTTAAAGTATTTTGGTAGCTGATTTTCAGCAATTTGTGTTACTTGGGGGTGATCCTAGTTTTTTCGAAAAATTGCTCTGATTTAAAAAAAATTTATATATCTTTGCGTTTCAGATGATTTTGTAACTTTTTTGTCGCGCCGTGTGTCTGTCTGTCTGTAACGACCAACGCGCATAACTCAAAAACCGCTTGCCCGATTTGAATGAAATTTGGTACCTAGGCTGGGTTTTCACTCGAGATGGTCCCATTTAAATATGAACAAAATCCACCAAACGCAAGTAAAATTAAAAGGGTGGGAGTAGATTTCAAAAATTAGAGTTTAAGTAAAAATATGGCGCGTGTGTGTGTGTGTGGTATTAAACGAAAGGTAGTATATTTCAGTTTTTAGTTATATTAGCTCACACGCACACTATAACTATAGTACCTAGTGTGAGCTTAGGTGCCCATAGATTGAATCGACCCTCAAAACTGTATTGGTTACAGGTTTCACATCGCTCCATGCAATGAAGACAACTGCCTTAGGAATAACCCTTGGCAGTGTGAGTTGTTTTTAGAGTATCAAGCAGTTTTCCAAACAGAAACACTCCTTTTAGGAAAACACTCTTTTAGATGCAAATGGATCCTTTACAGAATTTCATTTTGACTGTTTAGTTTCTACTTAGGAGAATATAGAGAATGGATTTTTATTTCGACAAATTGTTATAGGAATATAAATAATATTATACCTAGATATTACTTTGTGCTTTCAAATGAAAATAAAAGATATTTAAACTATGTATATTTGTATTCTTTATTTAATAGTAGATAATGTAACCATATAAAGAAGTTTGATATAATGTAATTGATGATCTCTCAACGCCCCAGCAAACACTTTGGGAATTTGTCTTCTTTCGCATTCTCACTGTCATATGCTATTATAATATATTGCACATGTATGTACATAATAATTATTAATTTTCAAATTTATTTATTACCTTTGAAAGTGTTGAGAATGAACCTGAATTGCTTGTACAACAAAGAAAATAAATTTACAGAAAACACAACTTTTCAATCTAAAACAAAACTTTATTTCTCTAATGAAACTCTGTCAGCCACCAAAAGTCGGGTACTCCAAAAAACTGTCAATTTTCATTTTTCAAAACAAAAAAAACACTTATTTGTGTTTATGTTAACTCTACTAAATAAACTGTAACAAATTTTTAAATCTGATCAAATTTATTAATAATTTAAAAAATATATATTTTAAGGATGTTTATTACATCCATACCGTTCACAAAGGCAAGAGGTCCGGCGATTTACCCATGGCGTCATTCGCTCGGCAAGACGTCTCGCCCGACGTTTTAATCTGAACGTACCCCTGGAGACGCCAGGCTTCCAGGATGCAGTGACCCTAAGGGGAACTATGCGTCAGCGCCCTCTATAGTATCATTTTTTAAATGTTTAAAAAACAAAACATTTATTAGCTTCTCAGAGTAATAACATTATTATTACTCTAAGATTAGCTTCATATATCTTAAATTCAACGAGAAATGAGATCTAAGAAAAACATTATAAAAATAACCATATACTGATGGTATTATTTTTAATGTTAATAAAATTATTGTTTTTTAAATATTGGTTTCTTAAAGTTATTAAGAAATATATTTTCGGTAATGCTTTTACATGAAATTTTCGTAAGGATTTTTTACATGTTTTTTTAATGTCAAAAGTTGACTTAATTTTAACACAATTTTTCAACATATATTTAACGTTTTTTGCGATTTTGTGCTTAGTGGGTAACCCTCAATTGAGAAACCGGCCCTAAATGATTTAGTATGGCTTGAACTATGTTCTATGCGTGTATAGTTTTTGCAAAGTCACTTGAATAACTCCTAATATGGGGTTCTATTGATTTCATGAAACTTTGCTTCCTTCTGCCCTTCAAAAGTTATCCAAATTCATATAAAATCTTCTTGGTATAATTTCAACTCAACGACAGAGAAAAGGCGCGGCTATTTGCGGTCCGACCAAAAAGTATTTGCTTGCCGACCGACGGAGCCCAGGTGGATGGACGGCACCTGATTGGAAGATTTTTTTTAAGATGCGCTTTTAATTGCTTTCAGGTGTTCTTTTCGGGACCCCTTTAGTCGGCAGTATGCAGATTTAGAAAATAAATCAGTGTCGTTTCTGTAGGTGTAGGAATAGAAAGTTTGATTATCTATTTTTATTTCTTTAGTTTACGCCATAATTAAATGAAATAATTTTCATGAGTATATCTACCGCCGCCCATATGCCACTTTCTTTAAAGGATATGCCGATGGTCGGCTTTTATCTTTGTTCAACTGACTTTGCAAAAACTATACAAGTATTTATAAAAAATCCATACCTGACTCCTATAGATTTTAAAATTTGCAATTAATTTTACATATCCCAATAATGTATGAACGCACCCACTTGCAACACTCGGTTTCCAGATGGTGTCCTTACTGCAAAACTGTCTGCGCCATCTATCACTTTATACTGAAACTTTGTATTCTGAGGTATTTTTGCAAAATTGTGCAAAAAATTTTTTGTTCTGTGACGCAATCAGCTGACGTCCTTGAAATATGGTGATGTGATTATGAACTTTGCCCTTGTAAATTAAAAATATTTAAAAAAATAGGAATAGTAATAATACGGTCTAGCGTAAAGAACCAATCAGTTAACGGTACCAATTATTTTAAAATAAAATTATTTAAATAATATTCTTTTCAGATAAAGAGTAAGTTCACAAAATCAAAGCTTTTTTTTGATTAATTTGAATAAAATAATAGTTATATTTAAACAGGATCATTGGAAAAGCTAACAAGTATGGAAAATTATGGTGAAAATGTAAATGGCGCTGTTTCTCAAGGTAAGCAAGTGTCTCGGAAAATATTATTTAATGTTTTTGTTTTTAACAGTCTCAGAGGTAACCTAATTGTACTGCTGGTTTACAAAGTGATGTTATGCACAATGGAGAAAGTTAATGCTAAATTTTGGTATCTCTATCTTTATTCTACCTGGTTAATAGGGAAAGAGACAGTGAAAGAAAATTATAGGTGAAGTACTAAATTTGTTTGTCCTGATTTGTCCATTGTCAATGACTACAGATCTTTATATTATAATCCATGCCATTGTGCATTTTAGGGGTGAAATTAAAGGCAGATAATAGTGACGAACTGTTTGGTTATTCATTCTCTTCATTTAAATGTAAGAACCAAACAGAGAGTGTTTAACCAAGAAACATAAAAAAACATGCACTTTCATTGTTTTATTAACCAATAGTAACCCTGCTCTGCTGTGGAAGTAGTTATCTTTGATTAAAAGAACAATACAAACACATAATATTTTGATGTTTCTTGGTTAAACACTCTCGGTTTGATTCTTGCATTTAATAGAACAAATAACCAGTCTGTGGCTTATATTTTTTGCAATGCAAGGCCAAACACCCCCCCCCCCCTCGAGCATTATGTAATTTAAGGACAGTCCCAAAGAATATGGCCTATAGTGTATACTATTTGTAATTTTCATAAATAAATAAATAGATATTCTTTGTGATCATTCTACCCTAATTTGGAATTTGCCAAATAAGTTTGAGCCAGGGGTTAAGTTAAACCATTCAAAATATTGAGTTGAAATTTTTAAGAATATTGGACAAAAACATGAAATTAAAACACCAGTTTGTTTTGCAGCCAATAACATTGAGAATGGTTCTGCTAATGAGGAGGATTATGAAGAAATCAGTATTCCAGTTCCATGGGGTCACATAGCTGGTAAGTTTTTGATTTTGTGCAGTTGTGCTGTAACCTCAAATAGAAGACTTGGTGCAAAAACTCGCCAAGTTTCAAAATTCAAATTTGTTGGAAATAAAAAAAAACTTTTGACCACAAAGGGTACTGTGAGCCAAGTCCCTCAAGCATTTAAGACCATTAGTATACTTTGGACTTTTGAACCCAAAGGTGGACTTGGTCGGTTTGTGCATCAAGGTCTTCAAATTATACCCAGCATGCATGTATTAGAGTTAGAGAGTATTGAGGGAGGGTAACATGGTAAAAAATATAGGGACTTTTAGTTAACAAATATTGGGCTAACCAATTATCAACATAAATGGTAGTGTCAACCAATAACCCTCTCCCCCCCTTATAATATTATAATAATAAGGTACTTAATAACAAAAATATTCAACTCCTATATCTACAATATTGAATCCTTTGCAGATTTTTTAGATATTTAGGTCAAACTTGAAACTTTCCTAGTAACACTGTACTTTCCTGAAATGTACTTTTTAGGTCCCAATGTCCATATACCTAAAAAGTACATTTTAAAAATGTTCAAAATTCAGAAAAACGGGACATTTTATACTTTATTGGCAAGATCAAAAAAAGATTCTGCTGACAAAGCAGTAAAAATACTGTATAAATACAAGTATAAAAGCATAAAATGTTAGTCCTCTCACACACAGAAAAATCATAATAATATAAAATTCAAACTTATATGTATTATATAACCCATCTTTTACCCTTGATGTGTCTGTCTATGCATGTAAATAAAAAATTAAGGTTGAAACTTTCTTTTATGACAAATGAGCTTTTTTTGGCCAAAAATATGGGCCTCTACCACTTAAAAAAAAGTGATAGAAAAAACGTACTTTTAACGTCCCTCAGGGCCCCAATGCATACCTAAAAGGTACGTTTTAAAATGTCCTTAAAAAAGCGCAAATCAGGACATCTTCAAAAAGTACTTTTAAGTCCTAACCTATAAGTACCTAAAAAGTACGTTTAAGGTCCCTTACATTTCTCCCACTAGCATCATAATCATTATCTACATAGGCTGATCAGAAAAACGTAAACTTTTTTGTTGTTTTAATAGGTCTCAATATGAAAGGGCCCAATATGTAAAGGCCCAGAAAAGGGGGCCAGAGGCCTTCTTTATGGGGTCTCTTGAACGTTATTCAAACAACCCTGAAACGTTTTTTCAACGTTGTTGGGACGTCAAGACGTCCCTGGAACGTTTTTTGTATGTCCTCGAAATGCTTTGTTAAAAGTTTTAAAACATTCTGTGGGGACATTTTAAAAACACCTGTGTTACTAGGTTTAGGAACTGTTCTTAAATTACGTAACGCACCAGGAGGGGGCGGGGGATTTTAGCCTGATTTTTTAATGCGTTTTTTCTTGAAAATGCGTTAAGTAGGGGGGGGAGGTCAAAAATCCAAAACTTGCGTTACGTAATTTAAGAACAGTCCCTTAGGACCCCACTGTTAAATTAAGTAACACTTGAAGAGAGATTGCCTTATGTTACTTTCAATAAGTTAAAGGGTTACTTATTTTTGTGTTACATAATTTAAGAATTGGCCCAGCTACAGCAGAGCCGAGAGCAGGACATATGTCATTAGGCAAACCACATAATAATTAAATTATAACTGACTACCAGATATTTTTTCAGCAGTTGAGCTCACTTTTTCTCTTTGAACTTTTTTGGCTTGAAAACTTGTTTGTTTTCTGCAGTTTTTTAGTATCTGTTACTATTATTAAGTAAGAAATATAGAAAAACTGATGTGCTAGATGACCTACTATTTTAAAAACTCGAAGGATAAGTGACATTGGTAACATTAAATACAGGGTTTAATACAATTGGAAAACGTAAAAAAAGATTCTTTGGAATAACCATTTTTTTTATTGCACTTTGAATAAAATTTTAACTATTTCTAGACGAACTGGATACTGGTATCATGATCAATTTTGTAAACTAAAAACAGTATTTATGAAGGCCGGTGGTTGCACATTACGTCATAAATCACACATTCAGAAATAACATCTTAGTGCAAAAAGTAAAAATCTTAAACTTTCATTTTTTTGTTTACCCCTTTTGTCAAGTGGTTCAAAAAATATCTCCTTGAATACAAAAATGTCGTGTTTTTAAACCCGGCTCAAATAATAGGTTTTTTCTTTAGGAAAATGGTGGGGCAACAAACTAGTCCAACCGATTATTGCCATACATGGTTGGCAAGACAACTGTGGAACCTTTGACACATTGGCCCCCCTACTCAAAGAACGAGGACATTCTTTACTCTGTATTGATTTGCCTGGACATGGCTTTTCAAGTCACCTGCCGCCAGGACATAACTACTATTTATGGTGGGACGGTATCCATTACTTAAGGCGGATTATTAAGTATTTTAACTGGAAAAATGTAGAATTAATGGGACATTCACTAGGTGGGGGTATTTCATTTTTATATGCCGCATCGTTTCCAGATGACGTTAAAAGATATACATCCATAGATATAGTTAGTCCTTCTGTAAGACAGGTTAAGAAGTCAGTAGATCAACTAGGACAAGCCATAGACAAGTTTCTTAAGTATGAAACTTTATCTAGTGAAAAAATTCCTTGTTACATATACAACGAAATGTTAGAAATAGTTTATGACGCTTATAAAGGAGACGTAAACAAAGAAGGCTGTGAAATTATGTTAAAAAGAGGCATGAAGCCAGTCCCAGACACTGACAAATATGTATTCACCAGGGATCCGCGATTAAAAATTGCGGCTTTGGGATTTTTGAGTATTGAACAAGTTTTGGAGTTTGCGTCTCGAATTAAATGTGAGGTTTTAAACATAAGAGCAACAAAGGGAATAAAATTTGATGTACCCAATCATTATGACTTGGTTTTAAACAAAATTGAGGAAACCGCAAAAAGGGTAGAAAGACATCTTGTGCAAGGAACACATCATTTACATCTAAATGATGCAGAAAATATAGTTGACATTGTACACAACTTTTTTAGTGAAATTAACTAAATTTTAATTTAAATTTATTATATGTATTTATATTAATCACATAAAAAGTATAGTAGAAAAAGAAAGAGTCCAGGTCCAGATTTAACATGGCACACATATTGGCACATATAATATTTTACTGAATTTTCGAATTCTATTATTCGATTCCCATTTTGTAAAAACTTTTTAAGAAGATAAACTTATTCAGTTTTTAGTCTGGTTTCTACTTACATAAGAATTTTGAGCTTGCTTCATGCAAATACATAAATCTTCTATGTGTAAAAAACTACACATGAACATGATAAAAATTATTTTAAGAAGATAGGCCTAAATATTTCTAGATTACTTAGACAAAACTAAATTCCTGTTCGTTCCTTAATGCAAATTTTAATGTTTTACTAACATTTTCGGTGATAGGTGATATATGGTTGTGGCTGTTTTTTATTGAATGTATTTTTTTTTTTTAAATCTTATGTAGTTATTTTATCCTTTATCAGACTCTTTTATGATTAAAGTATCCAGATCGGCCTATAATAGGTACTTTCTGAGTGTGTTTGATTTATTGTTGGACTGGATGGAAAGCTACAGTATAAATAACTTTTTCAAGCTTAATTTATACAAAGATGTTTGCTGGCGTAGTTGTCATCCATAATTTGTAGATGGCAGAGCTGTTTATAGTGCCGTCTTCGTTTCAGTTCGTGATCAGTTATAATTGACAAATGTCTCGACTAAGAAACCATTCTTATATTACGTAACGCTGTAGTTGTGGAGAGGGGTGGGGTTAAGCGTTGCGTTACGAAGGAGAGAGGGGGATTTAAAAATCCTTAATTTTTCCGTTAGAACACGCCTTAATTAAATACTGGCCATTGGTAAAAACATCGTAGTAATTTCTTTTTTGTCGGACGACTACAAGCTTTCATGGCAAAGTTAAAGATTTTCGAACTTTTCTTCATTGCAAACTGAACATTGGAGTATAAATCGAGTGCAGACGCTTACTTAATTTTACTAGAGGCACTGGATACAACAACTATTACACTGTATCTAGGGCCTCTACTTCTTACCTAAGTATTTTACATTGTTATGAATTTAGCCATTTAGCACAATAATGGACTAAGCCAAAATGTTTCCATATTATTGAGTTGGCAGCCACTGCATAAACTGGATCGCGTTTCATTTATATTCAGTACTAAACAAAGGAGATTTAGTTTAGTAATTTTGTACTCAGCATTGTGTGGTAGAGTAAAACTTGTGGCTAGGTCCATTGTGCTGAATGCCTCAATTACAAAAATAGTAGGGGAAGACGGGGGAATTCCGCCACCTGAAGGAAACTAGCAAAATTAAAGCATTTAAAATGAATTTTAACTGCAAAATATTTTTTTTAGTTAGCTCATTAACTACAACTTTCAAATTAAAATTGTATATCTTTTCGCATAAATATAAAATAAATATTTAGTATTTAAAAAAGTTGCAGTTGGCGGAATTCAATTCCCCCATGATACTTTCTACTGGTTTAGAAAGAGTGATAAATAAAAAACACATCAACATATTTTATAAAATGTATTGGCCAATGACCAAATGACCTTTTTTCGAACCTTAATCTAAAATTTAAAAAACGGTAATCTACCCACCAGTTGACGGCAACGTAAAAATTAGAAGCAAAACAGCGTCGTAACTGGCAGCTCTCTGGTGTTTCTGGTTACCTAGATACCTGTGGTGGCGGTATTACCCCGCAAGGCGGAATTCCCCCGTCTTCCCCTACTTTAGTATAATTTATGTCCAAAAAACAAAAAACTGTTTTAAAATGCACAAATCCATAACTGTTTATGCACAAATATATATTTTAAAATATAAAATTTATTTTATAATAAAAGCATATATATATTTCTAATTTTCCAAAAAAAATAGTGCCCTGTCCATAATAAAACAATTCGAACCAAAATAATTTTTTAATTCTACACAAAAACGGGAAAATGACAATGCCAGGTTGTAACTGGCAATGCTGGACACTCCTTATACTGTTTACAAACTTTTTCCCATTGCAGTTCTGTAGGGCTGAATATAGCCTTCGAACGTAGATTGCCCTTGATCTCCTCAAGTTGTTTTAAAAGTAGCTTGTTGCGATTTCTGGCATGTTCCAAAGAAAGATTTTGGTCAAAATCATCCAATAGTAAAGAAGGGGATTTTGATTTGTATGCTTGCTCTCTAAAATTTTACAATTAATATTTTTAACCTTTTATATACCTACTTAGATACTTAACGGTTTGCCGTTTTAACTATTTTTTATTTAATTAAAGTAAGTTGTGATTTAAGTGGAACAACAATGCCTTGGTTTTATCTTAAAAACCCACAGTCTATTATACATTAATATTATTTCATAATTAATACATACTTACTTTGCCCTCAAAATATTTTCTATTTTGTCTTCCTGAGATTTGTAATTTGAGAATATTTCTTCAATTTCTGGTTGGACCATTTTTAATAATAAAATGTTCTGCAAAAATAGTTTGTATTGAGCAGTGTCTGTATTGGCATTATGACCCTGCAAGACCTGTTACCATGACAACAAAGCAAAATATACATACTTGTACAGGGTTGGCCAATAAAAAGAATCGAAAAGACTGTTTTCCAAGATTTTTTACAGCCAGGCTAATATTATTTTCAAGATATTTGCATTTGAAGAATGTAATATGTAAAAGGTCTTTAGTAATAAAAAAATACTCTGCCAATATATGGGCCCCTAAGCTCACACTAGGTACTATAGTTATAGTGTACATGTAAGCTAATATAACTAAAAACTGTAATTGGTGCGTTTCTAATTAGGGTTGTTATGCAACAACCAATCTCAGGAATAATTTTTTTGTTCTTTAGAATTTTCTTTTATTT
Source organism: Aspidapion aeneum (assembly GCA_963576565.1). Lineage (NCBI taxonomy): Eukaryota > Metazoa > Arthropoda > Insecta > Coleoptera > Brentidae > Aspidapion > Aspidapion aeneum. The sequence continues at coordinate 43,765,770 of OY755044.1, forward strand.
TTAAAATTGATTATTGGTTTATGGGTACAAAATGAAGCAATTTTGTATGTTTTACCTAGTATAATTAATTATCTGCTAAAATTATTTTATTACTGCTTTTTGCTTTGCAAAAGAGCAAATAATATGCGAAATTACAATGTCTTGGTCTCACCCTTAGAAAACTAAATATTTTGTGTTATTACCTTTTTGCCTGTGTAATATCCTTAGGTTATTTTTCCGCTGATTTAAAATAAAGAACTGGTACACTTTGTTGGAACTATATATCATATCACAAGGCGTTATGATTTCACTTTGGCACTGACGGTTTGCAAATTTAGTTATTGATATCCCGGTTTTCCCGAATTTGAATCAAAACACTCTCAGTTTGTTTACATACCGTTAAACTGTCATTTCGATTTTCCCCAGACTAACTGGCGATATTCGGCTTCCCCGTGCTTTCCCCCAGTGCCCCCGGTCCTTGGTTTGGTACCGCGGACTATGGTCTAACTGTTCCGTTGGAGTGCAATGTTGCCGGATGGAATCGGCTATAAAGTGAGTGATTTTATTTATCGAGTCCAAACAAAAGAAAATGAGTTTTTTTTAGGTTTCATATATTTTTGTTGGAACAAGTAGGCAAAAACAGAGTGAGTTTGTATTCTCTGGTCATTGAGTTTTCTTTCCAAATCTTGAGTATTTCCATTTTAAAGGTAAATTTGGCAACCTGAATGCGCAGAGAAGAAACGCAAAATTTGGAGTTGATACCGGGATTTTTCCCACCAAGAAAGGAATCCTTTGTGTCTGTTAAACGCCATGTTAGTTGGTTATAAATTGTGGTTTTGAGTGAATTTTAGTGAGGCCCAATAAAATCTAGGTGAGTTTTTCATCCATAATAGTACTCTTTGAAGGTCTATACACAATTAGGAGTGTTATTTTTGTCCCCTCTTAAATAGTTTATGAGATATCACTAATGTGGGGTTATCTCTCCTCTAGGCCTCTTTCGTTGGAGACGCCGACTTGGAATTTTGAGTTTCCTGTAGTAGATGGGCGATTTCGGTATTGCATTACTAAGGAAAACGGCGAAACCTTTTAACAGCTAGCTACTGCCATATTTTGCTACCAGCAACTATCAACTATTGAAATAAGAACATTGAACCCTTGCTGACGTAAGACACTTAAAGACAACCAACCACCATCTTAAGGTAGGATCTAAACTTTTTATTGAACCTGGCTAATTTTGAAACAAACCCCCTGTAGATGTTTTGGTACCGCATTTAAGACATTGTTATTCAAAAAAAAAAAATAACCAGTTTTTTGTTATTCAAAACCCCTAATGGTTTTTGCTATAATGTCATTAGAACACCCTATACATAAAACGGGATAAGTGGTAATTTTGGATTATAAAAAATATTGTCAGGGACATTGATTTTTCTCATAAAATTACGATTCATTTGAAACTAGGTTTTCTAGTATTTGTCTATTATTAGTTACCTTCTGTGTGTTAGTTTTAAGTTTTTATATCCCTGTGATCCGGATCTACCCTGTTTGTAAACCCCTCAATTTATTTGTAACTTTTTGTGATTACTTTTTGTGCTTTTCAGCAAAAGTTTTAAAGCTTTTAAAATTTGTCAATGTACCCAGTACATCTAGTATTTTTTTTTACGATATAAATTGCTGTGATATAATCTCAGACTATTTGTAATTTAACTAGATATTTTTCTATTTTCTATTAAAGTTAAGTCTAAGTAAAATAACTCTTTTGTTTTTGTCTGTACTCCCCTTCTCGTCAAAGCTGTAAGCTTTGGCTGGCGCCCAAAAAGAGCTTGAACTTTGGTAAAAATAAAAATAAGTGCAAAGCGAATATTTTGTTATATCTTGAGAACTAAACATCTTATTATAAATACGAACTCACGCCAGCTCTGCGGCATAATGAGCGACCAGGCCTAGTTCAGAACAGCTAAACTAGTAAATAGTGTCATCCCTTATACCTAAGGGTTACACAAATTTGACGTCCGCAACGTGGGGCCACTTGCCCATTTTGGAATTTGGAATTTAAATTGAAAATTTTAAGTTTTTTTAAAGAGCATGTCTTTTTAAAGTTTAATTAAGTATGGACAAATTTTGAAAAAAAAATTTTTTTTTGGCGTGTTAAAGCATTTTTGATATTTTTTATTTTTTTTGGAACAACATAAATAAACAAGCTTGTTTCCATTAACCTTTCCCAGTTTCCCGGCAGACAAAAACAAGAGTTTGGTAAATAAACATTTTAAATATTTTGTTCAGAGAATAGTAAGCGGCAATTATGCATAATTTTATTTTAGCAGGTATGGTCAACTGTTATTGATATAAATAGGTAGGTGAACTGATAAGATTTTTTTTGCCCTTTCAGTGAGGAATAAAATAAAATAAAATTATTTGGAAAAGGATTATTTTAATATTGCAGATAGGTAGGTACCTATATATTTTTTGTAATTAAATAACAGCCTAGTTGTTTATTTGTAATATATACAGGGCCCTAAAAGTAAAAAGAGTATTAATATTATACAGGGTGTCTCAAAAATAATTTTGCCAAGGGTATAAAACTTTTTTAAATTGTTTGCAAATATTTTTTTTGCATTTTGGCTTTACCTTAAGAGCAAGAATTTTTTTTAAGACTAATTGCTTGATTTTTTATTTTTTGGAATAAGATTAACAAAGGTTTGCAAAACATGGCAAGTATGTTTGAAGTGAGTTACGAAATAGACCCTCAACATCTTAGAGTACCTGAATTAAATTATGAGGTGAGACTGAGAACCTCAACATCCCTTGACTCGGTTGGTCAGGATGAAAAAAGAAAATTTTTACGCAAGATTCTGAAATCAGATAAGTCGAGGCAAACTATTTCTTATAAGGTTCCAAATTTTAATTTTGAGATTGAAAAAAGAGAGACCGAGGAATCAATCAAATCGATTCAAGAGGAAGTCTATAATTTTGATGGGGTAAATAAAGAAGTTTTCTTAAGGGTTACCAGCCGTTTTAGACATTTATTGGGTCGTTTAAGCAGGATACCAGAGACCGCGGATACCGAAGAAAATAAAGAGATTCAGCTTAAGTATAAATATGAAAATGGAGTCAAAATTACTATTTTACAAGACGATTTCGAGGAAATTTATAGAAAATTCAAGGATGCGGGTAGTTCTAGGGTAATAAATCAGGGCGCTTCGGATAGTGGTAGTAGTAATGCACCTAGCAGTTTTAATAGTAGGTCGTTGCCTATTTCGCAATGGGGTTTAAAGTTTGATGGTTGTCGCGATAAAAATCAAGTAGTTAATTTTTTAATTAGAGTAGATGAACTGAGAGTGGCACGTGGGTGTAGTAAACAAGAGTTGTTTTCGGGTGCGATAGAACTTATGAGCAATGTTGCTGTAGAATGGTTTAGGGCACAGTCTAGGAATAATAGGTTCACTGACTGGGACTCTTTGGTAATAGCTCTAAGACAGGATTTCTGCGATCAGGACTTTGATGAAATGTTAAAACAACAGATTTCAAAACGAAAACAAAAACTTGACGAGCCTGTTATTACTTACATCTCAATTATGGAAAACATGTTTTTTGGTTTATCGTCGCCACCTAGTAGCCAAGAAAAAATGTATGTCATTAAGAAAAATTTACTACCACCCTACCACCCTCATTTGGCTTTACATAGCATTACAAACTTGCAGGAGCTTACTGAAGTTTGTCGAAAGTTGGAAAATGGTAATATTATTCAAAAAGAGAGTTCCACTAGTCATTCAGTATATACCTTAGACTACGAGTTAGAGCAACCAGTAAAGATAAGCGGTAGCCCTCAGTGCTGTTCTTGTAGCCATACATTTTCGGCATCCAGTGGATCAAATCATCAAGATAAAAGGAATTTTAATCCAAGAGAATCGCAACGTTTTTATAGACCTCAACGGCAGGAATATCGTCCAGAAAGACAAAGGAGTGATAGAACGGATTTAACTGGTTCATCCGGTTCTAGACCAAGTGGAGGTCAGTCTTCCTCACATATAGTGTGCTTTGCGTGCAACGACAGAGGACATATGGCCCATTCATGTCCTAAGGTAAATAAAACCCCTATAAAGAAGGAACCAGTGTGCTTTGGTTGTGGTAAGGCCAACACTATTAGACCAAATTGTCCAAATTGTAAAAAGGCAAAAAACGGAAGGTCTGGGAGCAGTCAGTAGATCGCTGCAACCCGAAAGATTTTAGTAAGGTCTACTATTCTAGGTATACTTCGACAGTGGAATGGCAGTCTTGGTTAGATTTTTGTCGGGGTTTTTTTAAATCTGGCTTGGGAAGTAATTTTAGTAATGTCGAGGCTTGTCCGACTTTTGTTCAGCAGCAGTCTGATAATAGACCGTATGTAGAAGTACGTATTTTTGGCAGGTCAGTTATTGGATTAGTTGACAGTGGAGCGAGTCACTCGGTGATTGGTGGTCCCGGTAGAGACCTTTTAAATCTTTTGGACGCGCATATTTTTGAGGCGACTTTAGAAAAAGAGATTAAGGTTGCTGATGGAACCAAGCAGTTAATTGAAGGTTATGTTGAGTTACCTGTAGAGCTTGAGGGCGTGGTCAAGCTTTTAAAAGTTTTAGTAGTGCCTGGAGTGGCACATGGTTTAATTTTAGGTTCGGATTTTTGCCGAAAGTTTAATTTAACTTTGGATTTCAAATCTAATTATTATTATCTTGGAGAAAATGAGTCGAATGCCACCGAATTTTCTGTTTGCAATGGTCAAGTCTTAGAGATTAGTAGAGTTTGTCCACGGGAAGAGCTTTCAGAAGAGCAGTCTTTTCAGTTAGAGAATATGATAGAAAAATTTAGAACGTTGTCTTCTTCGAAGTTGGGTAGGATAGTCCATCATATTGATACGGGGGATGCACTTCCGGTGAAGCAGCGTCATCACGTCATGTCGCCGTACAAGCTAAAAATTTTAAACGAAGAATTGGATAAAATGTTGGAGCTAGGAGTGGTGCGTCCATCTAACAGTCCTTGGGCAAGTCCCGTTTTGATAGTGGAGAAGGCGGATGGGTCTCCACGTTTCTGTTTTGATGGAAGAAGGCTCAACTCTCTTACTAAGAAATCAGCTTATCCGTTGCCTCTAGTCGATCATGTCTTAAGTAGATTGTCGGGAGCTAAGTATTTAAGTAGTATTGACTTAAAATCCGCATTTTGGCAGATCCCTCTTACTCCAGAGTCATGCGAAAAGACAGCTTTTGTTGTTCCTGGTCGTGGTTTATTTGAATTTGTTTGTATGCCGTTTGGCCTTTGTAATTCTGCGGCAACACAGCAAAAGCTTATAGATTCTGTGCGCTCGGCCCAGAGCTGGAACCGTTCGTTTTCGTATATCTCGACGACATTATTGTTTTAAGCCCTTCTTTCGATACCCATCTTAGAATTTTGAATCAGGTTTTTGACCGTTTGGCGTCCGCGCAGTTAACAATTAATTTGGAAAAATGCAAATTCGTAATGTCTAGTTTAAAGTACATTGGCTTTATAATTGATCGCTTGGGATTGAGAACTGATGCAGATAAAGTAAAAGCTATGGTGGAATACCCTGTCCCAAAAACAGCTACAGAGATAAAAAGGTTTATGGGTCTTTGTTCATGGTATCGGAGATTCGTGAAAAATTTTAGTACTTTGGCAGCACCTATAAATACTTTACTTAAAGGAAAACGTAAATCTCAGAAAATTTTATGGACAGAAGATGCGGATAAGGCGTTCCGAAACATAAAGGAGGCCATGGTAAGTGCCCCAATTTTAGCCTCTCCAGATTTTCGAAAAGAATTCACCGTTCAATGCGATGCAAGTAACGTAGGTTTAGGAGCCGTGTTGACTCAGAAAGACAGTAGTGATCAAGATGTAGTAATAGCTTTTGCTTCCAGAACTTTATCTCAGACTGAGCAGAAATTTACAACAAGCGAAAAAGAACTGGCAGCCATTTTGTTTGCGGTAGAGAAATTTAGAGGTTATGTCGAGGGAGTTCGATTTAAGGTTATCACGGACCATTCTTCGCTTCAGTGGTTAGCTTCTCTTAAAGATCCAGTAGGTCGATTGGCAAGATGGAGCATGAAACTAAGTGCCTACGACATGGAAATCATCCATAGAAAAGGATCACTTAATGTCGTTCCGGATGCTCTGTCGCGAGCACCGGTAGGCTCTAGTCAAGAAAATGGCTCTTCAGAGTTATATTTAATTGATGTTACTCAAGAATCGGTTACAGAGGATGTCTGGTATAGAAAAATGATTAATAATATTTCAAAGGAGCCTGAAAAGTTTCCAGATTGGAAGTACGAAGATAGTAAGCTATGGAAGCATGTGCCTTCAGAGTTACTTCTTCGAACAAATTTTCCGGAATGGAAAATAGTTGTACCAAAATCTATGCGACCCGCCGTATTTAGAGAGTGTCATGATAGCCCTCTATCGGCTCACTTGGGTATTTACAAAACGTTGAATCGGGTCAAAGAAATCTACTATTGGCCACGAATGTTGCAAGATGTTAGGAAATATGTTAAAAAATGCGATGTCTGTAATGCTCAGAAAATAAGTACTCAAGCAAGACCCGGATTTATGGGACGAGAGAAAAAGGTGGATTTTCCTTGGCAATATATCTCCGTGGACTTGATAGGACCTTTAGTTCGTTCGAAGAGAGGAAACAGCTGGCTTTTGGTAGTATCAGATTATTTTAGTAAGTACTGTTTATTCTGTCCTTTGGCAAAAGCTTCGAGTAAGAAAATAACAGAGTTTGTGGAAAATCGTGTTTTCCTAATGTTCGGTACACCATCTGTAGTAGCCAGTGATAATGGAAGCCAGTTTATTAGCAATGAATTTAAAAATATGCTGTCAAGATATGGGGTTAAGCTTTATTACAATGCGAACTATCATCCTCAAGTTAATCAAACAGAAAGAGTAAATAAAACCCTTGAAACATCAATAAGAGCTTATATCAAGGACATGGATCAGAGAACATGGGATGATGAAATTTACAAAATTCAGTTTGCACTAAACACATCTAAACATGAGGCACACGAATTTGTACCGTCGTATTTAAATTTTGGGAGATATGTCCCATCAAACGGTATTTTTTATGGCAACTTTAATGCTCAAAATGCAACGGCTGAGCAGTTAAAACAAGAAGAGTATTGCAGTGAAATGGATAAGGTTCCAGAAATGTATAAAAATGTACTTAAGCATCTAAATGCCACGTATCTAAAGAATTCTAGGCATTATAATTTAAGAAAAAGGCCCGCGGATCTTTATCACGTTGGTGATAAAGTCTGGAAAAGAAATTATGTTCTTTCAAGTAAGGCTAACAATTTTTCGGCGAAATTAGCTCCTAGATATACACTTGGTGTGGTGAAGGAAGTTTGTGGTAAATTGGTTTATAAGTTGGCGGATATAAAAAATGGGAAGATAATAGGAAAATGGCATGTAAAAGATTTGAAGCCATATACCGGAAGTAACCAGGAGGACTTTCAAGAATAAGAAAGTTTGTGAAAGTGGCGAATGTGAGAGTGGATGTGGCAGCGCAAGTTGGTGAATGTGGTTTTGAGAGAATTAGTTTTGATTGTGCTTTCTGGAAAAATTTTGCTTAGTATACCATCTATTTTGGTAACGGTTTAAAATCGGTAGATAGTAAGGAGGCCTACTTACTGTTTACGTATTGTACTTTTGGTAAAAACCGTATAAGAAAGCGGTCCGTCGATACAGTTGTTTTGTATTTTATTTTGGGTTAGGGAATGAGTATTAAAGATAAGAATTTTTAGTAAAAAAAAAAAAAAAAATATTTTACTTTGTAAAATATTTTTCCCAGGGAGAGAGGGTGTGTAACGGTCCACTTTCAGAACCACCCTTAGAAAACTAAATATTTTGTGTTATTACCTTTTTGCCTGTGTAATATCCTTAGGTTATTTTTCCGCTGATTTAAAATAAAGAACTGGTACACTTTGTTGGAACTATATATCATATCACAAGGCGTTATGATTTCACTTTGGCACTGACGGTTTGCAAATTTAGTTATTGATATCCCGGTTTTCCCGAATTTGAATCAAAACACTCTTAGTTTGTTTACATACCGTTAAACTGTCATTTCGATTTTCCCCAGACTAACTGGCGATATTCGGCTTCCCCGTGCTTTCCCCCAGTGCCCCCGGTCCTTGGTTTGGTACCGCGGACTATGGTCTAACTGTTCCGTTGGAGTGCAATGTTGCCGGATGGAATCGGCTATAAAGTGAGTGATTTTATTTATCGAGTCCAAACAAAAGAAAATGAGTTTTTTTTAGGTTTCATATATTTTTGTTGGAACAAGTAGGCAAAAACAGAGTGAGTTTGTATTCTCTGGTCATTGAGTTTTCTTTCCAAGTCTTGAGTATTTCCATTTTAAAGGTAAATTTGGCAACCTGAATGCGCAGAGAAGAAACGCAAAATTTGGAGTTGATACGGGGATTTTTCCCACCAAGAAAGGAATCCTTTGTGTCTGTTAAACGCCATGTTAGTTGGTTATAAATTGTGGTTTTGAGTGAATTTTAGTGAGGCCCAATAAAATCTAGGTGAGTTTTTCATCCATAATAGTACTCTTTGAAGGTCTATACACAATTAGGAGTGTTATTTTTGTCCCCTCTTAAATAGTTTATGAGATATCACTAATGTGGGGTTATCTCTCCTCTAGGCCTCTTTCGTTGGAGACGCCGACTTGGAATTTTGAGTTTCCTGTAGTAGATGGGCGATTTCGGTATTGCATTACTAAGGAAAACGGCGAAACCTTTTAACAGCTAGCTACTGCCATATTTTGCTACCAGCAACTATCAACTATTGAAATAAGAACATTGAACCCTTGCTGACGTAAGACACTTAAAGACAACCAACCACCATCTTAAGGTAGGATCTAAACTTTTTATTGAACCTGGCTAATTTTGAAACAAACCCCCTGTAGATGTTTTGGTACCGCATTTAAGACATTGTTATTCAAAAAAAAAAAATAACCAGTTTTTTGTTATTCAAAACCCCTAATGGTTTTTGCTATAATGTCATTAGAACACCCTATACATAAAACGGGATAAGTGGTAATTTTGGATTATAAAAAATATTGTCAGGGACATTGATTTTTCTCATAAAATTACGATTCATTTGAAACTAGGTTTTCTAGTATTTGTCTATTATTAGTTACCTTCTGTGTGTTAGTTTTAAGTTTTTATATCCCTGTGATCCGGATCTACCCTGTTTGTAAACCCCTCAATTTATTTGTAACTTTTTGTGATTACTTTTTGTGCTTTTCAGCAAAAGTTTTAAAGCTTTTAAAATTTGTCAATGTACCCAGTACATCTAGTATTTTTTTTTACGATATAAATTGCTGTGATATAATCTCAGACTATTTGTAATTTAACTAGATATTTTTCTATTTTCTATTAAAGTTAAGTCTAAGTAAAATAACTCTTTTGTTTTTGTCTGTACTCCCCTTCTCGTCAAAGCTGTAAGCTTTGGCTGGCGCCCAAAAAGAGCTTGAACTTTGGTAAAAATAAAAATAAGTGCAAAGCGAATATTTTGTTATATCTTGAGAACTAAACATCTTATTATAAATACAAACTCACGCCAGCTCTGCGGCATAATGAGCGACCAGGCCTAGTTCAGAACAGCTAAACTAGTAAATAGTGTCATCCCTTATACCTAAGGGTTACACCTGTTGCTATCCTTTTACCTGCGAGGCGTAATTATCAGCTTGGAACACAGCGCTGCGAGAAGTATGGAAGCATGCAGCAGCCAAGGAGAAAGAGGTGCGTGGCCACCTGCGAATCTTGGGGACATACCTAGGAAACTCAATGCAATTTGACAGGTCGTTAGGTTAAAGTTCTCACTAAGCTCAAAAGAGGCACTGCGGTCGCGCGTTTGTTCCTTATTCTATTTTTTTTTAAAGAATTATCTGTGGTTTGGATTTTCCGTCCCCCTTTTTTCCGGTAGAAAAACCTATTCCACCGCATTTTATTTCGGGTTCATTTAAAATCTATCTTTTTGGCTTATGTAGGTAATCTTTGCTGCTGTGACGCATTAAAATTAAATTTTGTTAAATTTGTAATTTATAAAAGAATAAGAATTTCTAGTTGCTTTTCTGGGTGAAGTGTCTAAAGTTCAGACGAGTATAAAATGCATAGTTTTCCGAGAAATTTTAAGGTAATTTTTCTTATTTTCTCATTTGAGGTTAGATTGGCATTTGATAAAATTTGTATTGGTAGTGTCTTTTTAACTTCTTATCGCTTACTTTACGGAACTCTGAATACTGGTTTCCAATACCTGGTAGGTGCCTTATTTGCCCATCAATTAAGCACAAATTGAGTGTTAATTTTATGTCTATCGCTTTCTTTTGATATTAAGCTTAATTGATGGGTTATTATATATTACCCAGCAGCGTAATGTACTTTGAATAAATTTATTCCTTAATTTTAAATCTTTATCTTACCATTATCTAGTACCTATGATTAATGTGGTTATAAGTTGATTTTTTTATTGTTTTCAGCTTTTCGATGGTATGTGTGACCACTGATAAGCTATATATATATATATATATATATATATATATATATATATATATATATATATATATATATATATATACTGCTTTGAAACATACCCTACACAACTTACAACCAAGGCGAGGAGGTACTTTTAAATCATGTCAGATTTTCGTCGAGCTGTTAAAAAGTAGACACTTAAGAATGATTCTCTTCACGAACAACTGTTTCATTATTTATTTACTCATCACTCACCAGAAATGTTAAAAGCAAATTTAAATATACTAGACAGTGTTTGGTTTTGCATTATATTTTATTTTACCAATCAATTAGACTATGTATTATTTCATCAATAGTTAGTCGCTAATTTGTAGCTTTTTTTATAATAATAAAAACTCATTTAAAAAATGTTTTATTTATTGCATTTTATATATCATTTTCAATCTGTTTATATCTTATAAAGACATTGTATGTCTTTATAAAATATTGACTAAATTTCCTCTCGTTTGATACCACACAAGCCATGTTTTGACTTAAACTCAAATTTTTGAAATATCCCCCCCTTAAAAAAAATAAAAATTAAAAGGTATGTTCAACTCCAGACTCAATTACCTTTCGTTTGATATCACACACGCCATTTTTTCACAACTCTAATTTTTTTAATCTACCCCCACCCTTTTTTTACTAAAATTTATTTTGTTTAACTCCACACTCAATTACCTATTGTTTGATATCACACACGCCATATTTTCACATACTCTAATTTTTAAAATCTTTTTTCTCAACTAATTTACGGATAATTAACGGCAAATTGTAAACTAAATTTTTTTTAGATAAATCCATTGTTTCTATAGGTGTTCTGCTAACTTTAAATAAAGGTAGCAAAACACCATATTTTTTTTTTAAAAACGGGCATGGAAAATTTTTTGTTTTCACGACTAATTTACGGATAGTTAAGGGCAAATTATGAGCATATAATTTTTTTCAATTTCCAATGTTGTTCTGCTAACTTTATATACATATTAAAATATACTCAAAACTTAGGCTATTAGGCCAATACAAACAAAAAAATATATATTTTTTCAAAAATGTCAACAGGTCAAGAAAGGTTAATTCAGTCTCATGCTTTAATAATGGATGGAGGGGTATATATCAACAATAGGGTATTTGACAAATTTTAGAAAAGAGTTTAGAATGATAAATAGATCCCTAATTTGCAACGCAAAATTATTAAAATAGTAGGTATATTTTATTATGACTATATTTAAAATCAAGTTTTCTAATTTCCGATTTAAATTTGCCGCTAAAACGCTCATTTCTAGCATGGCGTTGCAATGACGTCACAGCGCAGTAAACTCGCGGACAGATACACGGCATTCAAGTGTTTATTTGTTTTTGGTCTGTGTTTTACTGTTTTTATGTAAAAAAATGTCCTATAAGTGGTGTGTAGTACCTCAGTGTTCGAATACTAGCATAAAAACACCTGAAAAACTATTTATTCATGCGCCTACAGCAGTAAAATAACGGAAAAAGTGGCTAGAACTTGCTCGAAGAAACCCAAGGGCCTTATCTAATACATCTTCACTTTACATTTGTGAAGATCACTTTGATGTGATGATGATGATGAAATTTATAAGGTTATGTTTATTACAAAGAGTGAACAACTATAATAGGCAGAAAGGTGTACAAATTTTTAGGCGGTGCTAGGCAGTTATTAGGCAGGACTAGGGAGTACCTCTAAATGCAGGATTAGGCAGTGCACATGCAAGCTAAATGTAGGACTGAGCAGTTCATATGCAAGACTAGGCAGTGCATATTCTTTGAAACAAAATGTATTTAGGAAATTTTGTTTTAAAAAAGCAATTTTTGATTGTTTCTTAATGCTTAAAATAATAATGATTGAGTATTTAATTGAATCTATTGTAAGTGGCATATTAGCTTGTCTAACGAACTGTCACGATCATCTGTTTTTCGATCCAAGATGGTTGCCATAGGACAAACAAAGCGTTTTCCAAAAGCTCACTGAACCGCGCCGCAAATCCTTTATCTATGGCGTTTTCCCATAAGCCGTAATGTTAACAAAAACGTAATTTTAAACAAAAGTGAAACAATTTAATTTACAACAAAGATGCTGTTTTAAGTATTGACCCTTTGTACACATGGGAAAAATGCGTTTTTCTTCAAAAAAATCAATTAAAGCCAGTAAATCTCAAATAAAAGGGACCATGTTTTGTTCAAAAAGTCAGGTTGTTTTTATTTACTTTTGTTTTTTTAAACTTTTTTTCTATTTTTTTACTCAGTTTGAATCATTATTATTAGTTTTTGTGCTGTTATGAATTGTGGCAGCTGGGGAGATCTTGATAATGTTAGTTTTGATGGAATGCCAAGTATTTTGACCTTAAAAAATCATCTTGATTTAAATGAACCAGGTATCAGCTCAAAGAAGGAAAAAGAAAGTGGATAAGTGCTCTATTACCTGACTTAACAGAGGATAAATTGAAATATTCGAAAGTTTTTTGTCAGGTTTGTTTTGGATAAATATGTAACTGCCATTTTGGCAACATTTTCTATTGGGATCTTTTTTGTGCTCGAGTGGACCTTTTGCAGAAGTGTATGTATGTATGTATTCGAAAGTGATGGCAGGCCCTACTGGACCTCCATGCACTGTGACCACATATGGATCTATTGTGCCCACATACCTACATACTGAGTTTGACTAAAGTGGCACATTTTTTTTTCCACCCAGCACATAAAAAAACTCTGCAGATTACAACAATAAATGATTTAGGCTTAACACTGTGGCTCAAAGATATACCACTAAAGCCTCTGCATTATTAGCTATTGCAGAAGTGTAACATAAAATTGTGTTAAACTGTAAGAAATACTTCACTATGATTTTTTTACTATTCTAGGCAAGCAACTTTCAAAACTAGAATACAGCAATGATCCTGACTGGGTCTCTCCTGAATGGATTATTGTTTCAAAACGGTTGAAAAATTTAAAAAAATTATGGTTGAAAAAAGGGTCTAGAGAAGAAAGAAAAGGAAAACAATATGAGGTTAAAGTGTGGGTAATGAGCTGAACCAAATTTGTACACCATCCTACAGAACTCTTAAATAAACTCTTGGTAGTGTAGCGTCCTGTATAGTGTCCAGTGGAGTCCTGTATCATCAAAGTTTCTTTTTCTTTAATAAATATTTATTTTACAGACCTCAAAACAGTTTAGAATAAACTGGTGAATTTGACAATCTCCCTAACTCAAACCTCTTTTTATCTTAAACTATTTTGGTGCAAATTTTCCTTTATTTCCATGCTTTTTGACACCTGAAATTTGTACACCGTAAAATTTGTATAGCATCTGACTGGACCTACTATGAGTCCTGTTGTGAAATTTCTACTGTACTGTTCTGAGCTTATTACCAAAAAAAATTTTTATGGCATCAAAAAATAGATGGAAAAATAGTCATCTTTGTTGACTTTGATGACCACAAGAAAAACAAATAAGTTCTCTCAGATTTTTAATGGGTTATATGCTGTTATGCCCAATTGTAGAGTAGAGTATATATTTATTTGCATAAACTTTTAGATACATAATTATTGTACTGTTGTAAAATTTGAACAGTACTGTTGTGAGCTGATGAACCTTAGGTTTGACTGTACTTAAGCCCTATTATAGTTCATGGAAAATCATATGGTGATGTACACTGTGTGAGGCCAATGAGAAGGAAAAACTGTATTTTAATTTTGCAAGTTTTTTTTATATAATGTTTACTTATATTTTTTTAAATAAACATATTTTGTAAAGTACTTATTAGAAGTTTGCTTGACCAACCTCGGTTGGAACTCATATGTGCATATTGTTCTGTTGGACTGACCTACCTGTAAGTTGTGCCTCTTTTTCATGTCACTACTGGAGGGTTAGGTTAACACAATTAAACTTTGTCTAAACCGAAAAATCATAGTAAAATATTTTTCACAGTTTAACGCTATAGAAGGCCTATTACTTAGCAAAAGGTTTAGTCAAGTACAACAAAAGATCCTAATAGAAAACCTGAATCTGATGAGAAAAGTTTAGTCTATTTCAATTTCGTCTCTGTTAAGTGAGCCTTGAAGTAAGCTCTTTGAATAGAACTACTTATCCACTTTCCCCTACCTTGGGCTGATAGTTCATTGATTCATTGGTCAAAAAACTTCAAATTCAATGAAAACTAATATTATCATTATTTCCTCCCTGCCACAATTCACAACAGCAAAAAAACTTGACATAATAATCAGTGGTGCACCCAGAAATATGTCTTGGGGGGACCCGAAACCTTTGGGGGCCCGATATCTTTGCGGGGCCCCCAGAGGTCCCATGATGTTGTACTTTATGCTATTTTTTCTGTTTATTCATGAAATATATGGAAAATATCTAAAAAAATATGAGAAAAAAAATCAAACAAGTTTCATGGCTAATCGGGCAAAAAGGAGTTTTTTTGTTTCCCTTATATTTTTCCGTGGGTAGCTTGAAAGCTTAACCTCACGGGGGTCCAAGATCTAATGGACACCTAATAAGTGTTGACAGTTAACCGTTTCGTCCTTATGGGACTCCTCAGAACACTGCTGGTCAAGTGACAAATCTTGCGAAGTTAATCAGACGGTTTTGTCTCTAATTAAACGTAATTAGTGAGCGAACTATAGCAAGAGGCGCCATCTACCGAGATACGAGAGAAACAAAAAACCAAAAGCAGCGAAACACTGCTATACAATGTCGATCAATGAAAAGATCGAATGCAAATAAAAGAAAACAACTATAGTCCGTGACCTACGACAGCTCTTTGTCTTTTCAGGCCGGATCAACGCATTTTGCATTTTTACCCGTCATCAAGACAGTGAACGTCAATCAACGGAATTTTTAAGCCAAACAATACTAACAAACGTGAAATTTCATACCCGTGAATTTAAAAATCAAACAAGTTTCATGGCTAATCGGGCAAAAAGGAGTTTTTTGTTTCCCTTATATTTTTCCGTGGGTAGCTTGAAAGCTTAACCTCACGGGGGTCCAAGATCTAATGGACACCTAATAAGTGTTGACAGTTAACCGTTTCGTCCTTATGGGACTCCTCAGAACACTGCTGGTCAAGTGACAAATCTTGCGAAGTTAATCAGACGGTTTTGTCTCTAATTAAACGTAATTAGTGAGCGAACTATAGCAAGAGGCGCCATCTACCGAGATACGAGAGAAACAAAAAACCAAAAGCAGCGAAACACTGCTATACAATGTCGATCAATGAAAAGATCGAATGCAAATAAAAGAAAACAACTATAGTCCGTGACCTACGACAGCTCTTTGTCTTTTCAGGCCGGATCAACGCATTTTGCATTTTTACCCGTCATCAAGACAGTGAACGTCAATCAACGGAATTTTTAAGCCAAACAATACTAACAAACGTGAAATTTCATACCCGTGAATTTAAAAATCAAACAAGTTTCATGGCTAATCGGGCAAAAAGGAGTTTTTTGTTTCCCTTATATTTTTCCGTGGGTAGCTTGAAAGCTTAACCTCACGGGGGTCCAAGATCTAATGGACACCTAATAAGTGTTGACAGTTAACCGTTTCGTCCTTATGGGACTCCTCAGAACACTGCTGGTCAAGTGACAAATCTTGCGAAGTTAATCAGACGGTTTTGTCTCTAATTAAACGTAATTAGTGAGCGAACTATAGCAAGAGGCGCCATCTACCGAGATACGAGAGAAACAAAAAACCAAAAGCAGCGAAACACTGCTATACAATGTCGATCAATGAAAAGATCGAATGCAAATAAAAGAAAACAACTATAGTCCGTGACCTACGACAGCTCTTTGTCTTTTCAGGCCGGATCAACGCATTTTGCATTTTTACCCGTCATCAAGACAGTGAACGTCAATCAACGGAATTTTTAAGCCAAACAATACTAACAAACGTGAAATTTCATACCCGTGAATTTAAAAATCAAACAAGTTTCATGGCTAATCGGGCAAAAAGGAGTTTTTTGTTTCCCTTATATTTTTCCGTGGGTAGCTTAAAAGCTTAACCTCACGGGGGTCCAAGATCTAATGGACACCTAATAAGTGTTGACAGTTAACCGTTTCATCTTTATGGGACTCCTCAGAACACTGCTGGTCAAGTGACAAATCTTGCGAAGTTAATCAGACGGTTTTGTCTCTAATTAAACGTAATTAGTGAGCGAACTATAGCAAGAGGCGCCATCTACCGAGATACGAGAGAAACAAAAAACCAAAAGCAGCGAAACACTGCTATACAATGTCGATCAATGAAAAGATCGAATGCAAATAAAAGAAAACAACTATAGTCCGTGACCTACGACAGCTCTTTGTCTTTTCAGGCCGGATCAACGCATTTTGCATTTTTACCCGTCATCAAGACAGTGAACGTCAATCAACGGAATTTTTAAGCCAAACAATACTAACAAACGTGAAATTTCATACCCGTGAATTTAAAAATCAAACAAGTTTTATGGCAAATCGGGCAAAAAGGAGTTTTTTGTTTCCCTTATATTTTTCCGTGGGTAGCTTGAAAGCTTAACCTCACGGGGGTCCAAGATCTAATGGACACCTAATAAGTGTTGACAGTTAACCGTTTCGTCCTTATGGGACTCCTCCTTTTTGCCCGATTAGCCATGAAACTTGTTTGATTTTTAAATTCACGGGTATGAAATTTCACGTTTGTTAGTATTGTTTGGCTTAAAAATTCCGTTGATTGACGTTCACTGTCTTGATGACGGGTAAAAATGCAAAATGCGTTGATCCGGCCTGAAAAGACAAAGAGCTGTCGTAGGTCACGGACTATAGTTGTTTTCTTTTATTTGCATTCGATCTTTTCATTGATCGACATTGTATAGCAGTGTTTCGCTGCTTTTGGTTTTTTGTTTCTCTCGTATCTCGGTAGATGGCGCCTCTTGCTATAGTTCGCTCACTAATTACGTTTAATTAGAGACAAAACCGTCTGATTAACTTCGCAAGATTTGTCACTTGACCAGCAGTGTTCTGAGGAGTTCCATAAGGACGAAACGGTTAAATGTCAACACTTATTAGGTGTCCATTAGATCTTGGACCCCCGTGAGGTTAAGCTTTCAAGCTACCCACGGAAAAATATAAGGGAAACAAAAAACTCCTTTTTGCCCGATTAGCCATGAAACTTGTTTGATTTTTAAATTCACGGGTATGAAATTTCACGTTTGTTAGTATTGTTTGGCTTAAAAATTCCGTTGATTGACGTTCACTGTCTTGATGACGGGTAAAAATGCAAAATGCGTTGATCCGGCCTGAAAAGACAAAGAGCTGTCGTAGGTCACGGACTATAGTTGTTTTCTTTTATTTGCATTCGATCTTTTCATTGATCGACATTGTATAGCAGTGTTTCGCTGCTTTTGGTTTTTTGTTTCTCTCGTATCTCGGTAGATGGCGCCTCTTGCTATAGTTCGCTCACTAATTACGTTTAATTAGAGACAAAACCGTCTGATTAACTTCGCAAGATTTGTCACTTGACCAGCAGTGTTCTGAGGAGTCCCATAAGGACGAAACGGTTAACTGTCAACACTTATTAGGTGTCCATTAGATCTTGGACCCCCGTGAGGTTAAGCTTTCAAGCTACCCACGGAAAAATATAAGGGAAACAAAAAACTCCTTTTTGCCCGATTAGCCATGAAACTTGTTTGATTTTTAAATTCACGGGTATGAAATTTCACGTTTGTTAGTATTGTTTGGCTTAAAAATTCCGTTGATTGACGTTCACTGTCTTGATGACGGGTAAAAATGCAAAATGCGTTGATCCGGCCTGAAAAGACAAAGAGCTGTCGTAGGTCACGGACTATAGTTGTTTTCTTTTATTTGCATTCAATCTTTTCATTGATCGACATTGTATAGCAGTGTTTCGCTGCTTTTGGTTTTTTGTTTCTCTCGTATCTCGGTAGATGGCGCCTCTTGCTATAGTTCGCTCACTAATTACGTTTAATTAGAGACAAAACCGTCTGATTAACTTCGCAAGATTTGTCACTTGACCAGCAGTGTTCTGAGGAGTCCCATAAGGACGAAACGGTTAACTGTCAACACTTATTAGGTGTCCATTAGATCTTGGACCCCCGTGAGGTTAAGCTTTCAAGCTACCCACGGAAAAATATAAGGGAAACAAAAAACTCCTTTTTGCCCGATTAGCCATGAAACTTGTTTGATTTTTAAATTCACGGGTATGAAATTTCACGTTTGTTAGTATTGTTTGGCTTAAAAATTCCGTTGATTGACGTTCACTGTCTTGATGACGGGTAAAAATGCAAAATGCGTTGATCCGGCCTGAAAAGACAAAGAGCTGTCGTAGGTCACGGACTATAGTTGTTTTCTTTTATTTGCATTCGATCTTTTCATTGATCGACATTGTATAGCAGTGTTTCGCTGCTTTTGGTTTTTTGTTTCTCTCGTATCTCGGTAGATGGCGCCTCTTGCTATAGTTCGCTCACTAATTACGTTTAATTAGAGACAAAACCGTCTGATTAACTTCGCAAGATTTGTCACTTGACCAGCAGTGTTCTGAGGAGTCCCATAAGGACGAAACGGTTAACTGTCAACACTTATTAGGTGTCCATTAGATCTTGGACCCCCGTGAGGTTAAGCTTTCAAGCTACCCACGGAAAAATATAAGGGAAACAAAAAACTCCTTTTTGCCCGATTAGCCATGAAACTTGTTTGATTTTTAAATTCACGGGTATGAAATTTCACGTTTGTTAGTATTGTTTGGCTTAAAAATTCCGTTGATTGACGTTCACTGTCTTGATGACGGGTAAAAATGCAAAATGCGTTGATCCGGCCTGAAAAGACAAAGAGCTGTCGTAGGTCACGGACTATAGTTGTTTTCTTTTATTTGCATTCGATCTTTTCATTGATCGACATTGTATAGCAGTGTTTCGCTGCTTTTGGTTTTTTGTTTCTCTCGTATCTCGGTAGATGGCGCCTCTTGCTATAGTTCGCTCACTAATTACGTTTAATTAGAGACAAAACCGTCTGATTAACTTCGCAAGATTTGTCACTTGACCAGCAGTGTTCTGAGGAGTCCCATAAGGACGAAACGGTTAACTGTCAACACTTATTAGGTGTCCATTAGATCTTGGACCCCCGTGAGGTTAAGCTTTCAAGCTACCCACGGAAAAATATAAGGGAAACAAAAAACTCCATTTTGCCCGATTAGCCATGAAACTTGTTTGATTTTTAAATTCACGGGTATGAAATTTCACGTTTAAAAAATATGAGGTTTGGGGGGGGGTCCGGAGCCCTAGCCCCCGTCATCTTTGTGCGCCTAAGTAATAATTCAAAAATAAGTAAAAAAACTAGAAAAAAAGTTAAAAAAAAACAAAATAAACAAAAACATAACCTACTTTTTTGAAGAAAACATGGTCCCTTTTATTTCAGATTTTTTTTTCTCGCTTTAGTTTAATATTTTTAAGAAAAACGCATTTTTCCCATATGCACAAAGGATCCGTTCTTAAAACTGATTAATTTTTGAGACTAAAGCTCTTGTCGTTTTTGTGAAATTTACGGCTTATGGGAAATCGGTTTGTTTGTCCTATGGAAGACATCTTGGATTTGATCATATGTTTTGTTAGACAGCCCTATTAAACAAAAAAGCAAAACTTATAACCTAACCTCAAAATCTAAATGAGTAAAAGTAGGCGAAGAATATCGTTAAAAAACTTTCAGTTATATACAAAACAACTCATCAAATACTTACATCAACATTTTAACGTTTCTAAATTCCGCAGTACAAAAATCACTGTTGTTGGCAAAGAAGCCTGCCACCATAAAGGAATTCAGCATTGGCAAATTGGAGCTATCGGCTTTGGAGAATCCGTTTTCCATTGGAAATGTTTTTTATAAGCAAAACACAAAATAAAATCTAATTTAGGACGATAATTCGCACTTTAAACCAAAGCAAACATTAACATCCATAAGAAAATAAGTTCGTTTGAGGCGTCACTCGCAGCTGATTGGTAGACCGCCTGTTTTGAATCACGTGGCTAATTGTTTGAATTCAATGAATTTATTTAATTAAAAGAACTATGAATTTGAGAAAAAATTAAACAAAAAAGCAACCATTCAAAGGGAAACTAAATATTTCTGGATGGAAAAGCAGTACAATATTAAAAACTTGTATAGGGTTACCATACAGACAGGATCATTCTACTAGGTACATAGAAAGTTAATCTCCCAATTTTCTTCCGCCACAAACAGCTAGCTGCTAGTGCCACGGATCACCTAACAACGGTGATCCGTGCTAGTGCTTTGGTTTCGAGCGCGTTGAATGCATCTGGGATGGCACCGCGCGGCTTAGGGCGCATTTACACGGGTCGATTTCTGGCCGTGCGGCAAGCATATTTGTATACAACACCCAGGATCGCCAGTCGGCTTTCGCCCGAACATCTCTGGTAAATAGCAGACGATATGGTAAATCGCTTGGGTAAATAACACCCGTGATCGCAAAAAATAATTCGTAAATTTCTAACATACATATATTTTTTAAAACATACTCTCCTGACCTCTTTCCCGGGATCCTAGAGAATGTGAAACCTAACCGTTGTCAATCGATCGCCAACGTAACCGAACCGTGTCAATGTAGAATAGGGCTTCATTGACACGGTTACGGCAGCGTTCGAGCTACAACCGAATCGCAATCATGGACGTCGTTTACAAATATGCGTGCGGCCAGGGACCCAATTCTTGAAATAAATCCGTATACGGATTCGGCGAAAGGTATACGGATAATCACCATTCGAATTCTTGAAAGCTCGTATACGAGTTTTTCGTTCGGAAATAGAGTCGAGTGGTAAAGTCCACTCGAATCTCAATTTCCGTATACGAATCTGAGTGATCTAACCTAACATATTTGTTTAGTTTAATATATTTTTTGGTGTTTGCTTAATTTTTCTTTATTTAAAAAAAACTGGGAGGTCTTGTGAAAAAAGACGCGATTGGGCAATAAAAGAGCTTGAGGACGCAAAGAGGTGGAAGGGGGATAGCCTCTTGTGACACTCAGTTTTTTTTAATTTCTTTTTTTCTTGGAAATGCCTTACGACGGGGGGGGGGGGGGGGGTAAAAACTCTGAATTAATGCGTTAATAATTTATGAATGAACGCTCTAAAAAAGAAAAATAATTTAAAAACCTTTCACACATTTTCAAGAAAAAATATATAAAAGAGCGTTTTCGGGAGGGACGGGGGGATTAAAATGTTTCAATAAAAATTTGAGTATTGTGTCTCTTTTAACACACTTTATCAACTATTTTGTGGGGCATTGATACCTCTTGATTCCCCCCTGCGTACAATGCCTTATGTTATTTTGCTTAATTTTTGGATAACATAAGGGCCCAATTGCTTCAAGTAGGAAAATCTCTTGCATGTAAATAATAAACCTAATCTTATACTTTTACCAGATTCACTATTTTTTCTGACTTTTTCTATGTTGGCCAAAAATAAATATAAAATATAAAAACATTATTTTTCTTTATTTACATTTCAAAGTACATAATAAGTACTTACTGTCAAGTGCATTAAAAAACGCTATGCAATATGACTACAGTGTGAGAACAAGCCAGTTGGAATAAACTTGCTAGTCGGTTAAATTTAAGTTTTTTGAAAAAATCCAAACACATGTTAACTGAGATTTTTAACCGGCAATATTTTTACATAATATTTTTTGGACAGACCCCCAGAAAGGGGTCCACTAGCATACAACTTATTTTTTAAGATGGAATGACCCCACTTAAGGCACCTTGTTAGAAAGGGTATCAAATAATTTTTTTAAATTAACAAAAAGAAAATTATTTCTATTTTTTTGTAATTTTTAGAGAATATAAGTGTCATTTAAAGTAAAACCTAGAATTTTATTAAAATATAGGTGGTGGACCCCTAACAAGAGGTCCAGTAATACCAATTTTTTTTTTGTAACTGGTAGACTCAACTTGTAGCACTTTGTTGAAAAACTAATAAAAAATTGTTTTTTTTAATTTGACAGATTTCCAAAAAAAAGTGAACTATAATTTTTCTTTTTCAATAGGCTTTCCAACAAGGTGCCACAAGTTTTATCTTGTTGGACCCCTTTCTGGGGTTCTGTCCAAAAAAATTCATCAAAAATATTGCTCATTAAAAATCTCAGTAGGCATGATTTTGGTTTATTCAAAAAATTTTTAATTTAACCTGCTAGAAAATGTATTCCAACTTGCTCGTTCTCACTGTATAAGCTTTTATGTAAGAAGTTGTATAATCTTTTTTACAATAAAACTATAATAAACTTTATTTTACTTGTAATTTATTTAAAAAAGTTCTTTAAAAGTTAATAGATCACCAAATGCATCTGAGTATTTCTAGTAGGATCATCATTGCAACAGGACCGCTGGGCAAAAACTGCTTCACACCTCAAAAATGATCTTCATGTCTTCTCTGAGAAACCTGTAACAAAAAGTTTTTTCATTGAGTGTACCACAGCAGACCTCACTGGAACCGTATTACTGGCAAGATTTTTATATACGTCCTTGTTTAACTTTTGAAAAACAAAGACATCTACAAAAATAATGTACATATTCAAATCAAATCATACTGATCATATTAGGGCTGCTTTAGTCTATAACAGTTTTAAATTTTTTTGAAGTTAATTGACATGACATGATATTCAAATTTAAACAAAAAAATGGGTTTTTTGAACAAAGGTTACTGATTTTGTCAACTTTTACTTGAAATGTTTATTATGCTTATCGGCCTAAAAGGCAAAACTTTTCTACTCAAAAAGAAACTGAGAAAAAACACTGGGAGCAAAAAATTAAATTGTTTCTATACTACAGACAAAATGCAAACTCCAAATGTTTCAGTAAAAACTCCTATGTTACTTAACACTTGTACAATTTTTGTCAAAGCATGAAGTATGCAAGTTCGTCAAACACTGGCCACTCATTACAAACAAAGCCTCAAGTTCAAGACCCCGTTAGAATACTTATGAAGTTTATTTGTTTTCTTTTAAGCAGTCTCAAAATTCAACTGCGAATTTTACCCCCAAATTTCCACACTTCAAAGAGGTTAGATGCCCCTAGGCCCCAAATTTCCATTACTATAATTTGGTACTTACCGTTACCAATGATTACACAATCATTGCTGTTACCAAAATAAAACACAGCTTCTTGTTCTAAAAAAAACATATCGTGAAAATAAATCTTAAAAAAAAAATTACAAAAACAAAAGATGTAATGTCAATCTACTGTCAACCTTACTTCATCGCGGCAAGTTTAGGCGCACACACCGGCGTTAGTTTGGTCAAAATTATACGAAATCAGCGTTGCCAAGTAGTGTAGTCGACAAAAAAGTCGTACGCGGAATTGGCGTTCGAGTGGCATTCAAGAATAGCTATTTTTCCAAGCACTCGAAACTACCATTCGAATTTTACTCGTATACGACAAAAAATCCGAGTGGTTCAAGAATTGGGTCCCAGGCCGCACGGCTAAAATCGCCCGTACAAATGGGAAATCGTCTGCGCCGCATGCGATCTGATCGAATCTGCCAAAAGTTGGGTGCCTGTCGACTTTTGCCGTGCGACCGTAGGTCACATGCGGCGGGTGACTAAAATCAACCGTGTAAATGGTTAGGTGATAAGCAGCCGCATAGATCATTTGCACACTTTTTTGTTGATTGGGAGTTTGTGATAACAGTATTTCGTTGTTAAAGATGGACAAAAATATAATAATTGAATTTTTTGAGTGCTACAAAAAATATCCCTGCCTGTGGAATCCTAGAGCAGAAGAGTACAGAAACCAATTATTGCAGAACTTGTAAAAATTAAAATAAAAAATTTAAGAACAACATATAATAGTTTTTTCAAGCAATTCTGCAATTATTGCTTCACACACTATTTTAATTCCATGACGTAAAACACCTGTCTTGCACAACATTTTCAACAAAAATGACCTATTTCCTTGCGACTTTAGTCGCCCCGTGTAAACGGTGTAGCGATTCGACTTGCCGCACGGACAAATCGAGGCGACTTGCCGCACGGCTAAAATCGAACTGTGTAAACACCCCTTAAAATTGACCGTGTAAATGCTTCATTGTTAGGCGACTCGCAGCGGCGTGATAGTCATTTACGCCCTATTTTGTTTACTATTAAGTATTTGACACATTATTTGGTATCTGAAAATGAAAAATAGAATTTGGATCTTCTGAGCTCCATGCCATCAATAAAATATCTGAAACACTTAAAAGTTTGCTTTGAAAAATCCACTGACAAACCCAAAATGATCAATTCATCAAGAATTGCTTGACTCACTGTTTGAATTCCACAGCACGTAAAACAGTTGTTCTCCCCAACATTTTCAACAAATATTAACTATTCCCTTGCGATTTTAGTCGCCCCATGTAAATAGGGTAGCGACGCGACTTGCCGCACTGCAAGTCGAGGCGACTTATCGCACGGCGAAAATCGACCCATGTAAATCCCGCTTTGACAAGGTTGGAGTCGGGCGGAAGAAAATTGTGAGATTAATTTTATATGTACCTAGTAGAAGGAGCCTGTCTGTATACTCTGACTTACTAGCTGACACCTTAAAATAGAATTTAAGGCTTATGGTCTCAATAACTGGGCATTTTATCTTATGTCTTAGAAAAAGTTTGAATTTCTTCAGTTTTTAGTACTTTTTGAAATTTATTTTCAAAATCCCATACAAATGGTAAAGTCTGTCATCAATCACCATGAAATTGCTGAAAAGTTAAATAAGTTGACATAATGCCAAAATACTTTAAAAGAAATCCAAAATTTTTAGTTTTTATTATATAAGTAAGTAGGTATTTACAATAAAGAAGATTGAAAAAATAAACTAAAAAAACACAGAACTTCATTGCTTGTTCATCTGATAACTACATAAACTGTCTACACAACTTAATAACTGCTTCCTCATCTTGATCCTCAGCAGCCTCAAATGCTCTACACAAAGTAATCACATCTTTAGCCTGGTTTGATCTTAACCATACTTTACCATTGACTCCAACTGCTATTTCAAAAGGAAACTTTTTACCTAATTCTTTTAATAGAGGATTTTCTAGATTTAGCAACATTTGAACCAAATTTTGTTTTACTGTGATCAAAAAACCATCATTAGATAAGACTCCTAGTCTTCCAGCTTTATAAAATGAATCTATACACACTAACTCAGGTTCCATTTCTTTGTGAGAATTTAAAACCCTTGCATAGATCAAGTCACCAACACTAACATCAGGTTTTTGTTTTTTTGTGGCCCCTTCAAAAGCTAGCATTGATAAACTGGCTGACTCTGCACTGCCAATATCTACTTTTAAAGTGTCACCTGATTTTTTTGTTACTATACCAACCACAAGATCAGCCTTTTTTGGGATGTAGCGATTGCGTCTAGATTCTATCCAGTAGGTGTTGGGAGGTCGGAAATGGAGTTTGCCTGTAAGGTAAGAATCTTTTTTTGCAATACCAAGTATGTAATATGTTTGGTCAATTTATTTTGTTAAAATGACAACTCTCAATAATGGGTGACCCAAAATATGTACACCACACATTTCACATTCCTTCCTTAAAAGATGGTAAGGTACGCCTAGGTGTAATATCAGGGACTTTTTAATATACCAGAACAAAAATTTAAACAAAGAAGACAGAGCCAAACTGACGTGAAATGTGTGCCAAAAATTTAATTTGTTTTGTTTATTTTGAATAATTTTAACATAAAACGCCAAGCTAAAGACGAAATAAAGTTAAATAGATTTTTACCAGCTAGTGTAGCTACAAGAGTATTAATGTCTTTCTCATTCCTTCGGAGTCCTGGCCCAATTAGAGTCTGTTTGTCCTTGTTTTTCACATCTTTAATTATTTCACCTGGTAAGTAGTAACGGCCCACTTCTATGGGTACCATTTTTAAGTATAAACAGTATCCAAAATTACTGTTTCATTCCAAAATTCAGAAAAAATTTAAAAACAAATTATGAAAGTGAGGTTATTTAAATGTTTGAAAAGTTAGCTACGTACAGGCAGGTGGGTCTTTTAGCCAACTGCAACTAACCAAATCACGTCTGTGGGTGTTGAGTGTTGTAAAGAGGTTTTGTTTTGGACATTTTTAGAAAATTGAAAATTCAAGCCGTCAAGCAGACGTTAAACAAAACGCGATTTTCCGGTGAAAAGTTAAAACATTTTCGAAAAAGTAGTCGATTGTCTGTTTCTTTGCCTAGTGAATTTTAGGCGTGCCTATTATTTCATTTTGTAGAAAAAGTTATAAAGGTAGGTAAGACATTGTAAAATTTCAATGCTAGAGGGTTTATTTAGCAAGGCAATTCATAATTCACATCGTTAATTCTTAAGGCACATTTCTAATTTACAATGTGCAAAGTTAAAAGTGGCCATTGATCATTAATATTTTGGCATTGATACTCATATATTTATACACTTTCATAACTAACCCCTAGATGCACTGTCACAACACTAATGGATCATTCATACTCGTCTTTTGTCTAGTCTTTTGTCTTGGTTTAGTCATATGTCTTGTCATAAGAAAGTTAAAACCACTGTTTCTTATGGGAGTGTTGTTTTTGCTTTTGTTTTTGATTAGTCTTTGTCTTAAGAGTTGCCAACTTTTAATCCTTAGGACAATGACTAAGACGAGTGACAGACATCAGCTGATATTTGTTGTTTTTTTTACAGGGCATCCGAAGAGCGCAAGCACGCGGCCGAAATTTTGAATTTACCGCTATTAATCATGTTTTTAACAGAAAATCTCAACCTAACCTCAAAATTTTATTTGTTTTTATTTTCTTTTTCGCTTTTGTTCTTTCATGTCTGTGTTTCGTGCACAGATTAGGTTAAATAAGATTGTTTTGTGTAGAAAATGACTTTTGAAAAGGGCCCTTTTTATTGAAATGAATTTTTTTTTCAGTGGGTTATGACTAAGACTAATCAAAAACAAAAGACGAATATTTTGTTTAAGACAGCTAAGACTAATCAAAGGACAAAGACTAATCAAAAACAAAAGACTAAGACGAGTATGAACAATACTTTAGCTAATCCATTATCCCTCTTTGTCATTTTGTATGTGAGCAACAAGTACTTAATCGTGATTATATCCATAATTGCACTTAAGTGCTTAATACCATGTTTTCACCAATGCATGCCCACCCCTATTCAAAAAACGCATCACATGATGGACCATGGATTTGCACCAGATTTAAATGCAGTGTCACCTGATGCATTTTTTGAATCGGGGTGGGCATGCATTGGTGGAAACAGGGTATAAAGTGCAAAGAGTGACCCGATCAATCTAGATTTTTTGACAAAATGAAAATGTCTTTTTGGCCTACCCTTTTTTATTTGTATGGTAATGAATTTTCTGTAAGGCAATATTGCAAATTAATGGCTTGTCCAGCTTTCTTATCGCAGGTGGGAGGCTTTTTCTTGTCTTTTTTGGTGGGTTTTTAAAATATCTGGCTATTTAGTTCAGTTCAGTTCGAACATGCTTTATTGTTCAAGATATCAAAAAAATCTTATTAACAAAGCTTAACTTAACTCTAACACCAAAACACTCAATCTAGAAAAGATTTAGAAAAAAAGTAAAATGACCTAAGTACTTAGTATCAAACAAACAAAAATAACAAAATCAAATTCAATAATTATAAAAAATATTAGGCCAAATAAATTTACACGTTTTTACAAGTCCTTGAGCTAAGTCTAAGTATTTGTTGTTAACTTTTGAAATGAAATTATTATAGGTACCAAATGCAACCTGTTCCTTTTCTTATTTTAGTCAAACTAAATTCATTAAGTATAAAAACTAGTCTAAAATCAGTCAAAAACATTAGCCTAAAACAGATTACAGGTAAAGATAAAAACACAAGTTTATACAATGAAGGTTAAAGTAAAAAACATTAAAATTAAAATAAAAAACAAGTATTATTGTAAGATGTCAAAAATCACAAAATATTAAAAAATTCATACAAAAAAGAAACAAATTAATTTTAAAACTTAAAACAATCTTAGATTTATAGGTACTTTTATCACATCACATTTAGGTATGTAAAATTGGGCCTTTTTTGTCCCTGATGTCTGTTCTGTTGCTGAATTTTGTGATTTTAACTACTATGTGATGAAATAAGAATAAGAATAAGAATAAGAATAAGAATAAGAATAAGAAATAAGAAATAAGAAATAAGAAATAAGAAATAAGAAATAAGAAATAAGAAATAAGAACTAAGAACTAAGAACTAAGAACTAAGAACTAAGAACTAAGAACTAAGAACTAAGAACTAAGAACTAAGAACTAAGAACTAAGAACTAAGAACTAAGAACTAAGAACTAAGAACTAAGAACTAAGAACTAAGAACTAAGAACTAAGAACTAAGAACTAAGAACTAAGAACTAAGAACTAAGAACTAAGAACTAAGAACTAAGAACTAAGAACTAAGAACTAAGAACTAAGAACTAAGAACTAAGAACTAAGAACTAAGAACTAAGAACTAAGAACTAAGAAATAAGAAATAAGAAATAAGAAATAAGAAATAAGAAATAAGAAATAAGAAATAAGAAATAAGAAATAAGAAATAAGAAATAAGAAATAAGAAACAAGAAACAAGAAACAAGAAACAAGAAACAAGAAATAAGGAAGGAATAGGAATAGGAATAGGAATAGGAATAGGAATAGGAATAGGAATAGGAATAGGAATAGGAATAAGAATAATAATAATAATATCCTTTATTTGCCAACAATATCTTACACAGACAAAGCAACATCAAATTTTGATCTTGTAATACATAAAGATCTACTTAAATATAAAGTGTACAGCATACTTAACTAGCCTATTACTAAACTACTCAAGCTTATATTTTTTTTTGTTTTTATATAAAAATATATTTAGAGACACTCATTTTGGTTTGTTAAAACGATTATTTAAAAAGTAAATAAAATAAGGTAATTAAAATAAAGTAAAACAGATGACTACTTAACAGGACAAATTAAAAAGTTTAAAACATTTAAAAAGAACATCTAAAAGACAATCAAAACTACTTAACAGGACAAATTAAAAAGTTTAAAACATTTAAAAAGAACATCTAAAAGACAATCAAAAACGAACATGAGGAGACCCCTTGTACATTTAATAATAAAAAAAATATATGAATTTTATTTTTGTCAATATTCAAATTTGAATGAATAAAAAAATTTTTCAGATAAAAATTTTTTGGTTTTTATTTTGAAACTTTGCAGACTATGAGTTTGTTGTATTTCTAAAGGTATTTCTGCTCTGTAAACCGGGCCTTTTTCAACAAAGGTTGATTTATGGGAGGGTATGCCAAGGGCATTTCTATTCCTGGTTACTATTGTCATTTCCTCAGAATATCCTTCCGAGTTTGTTCTAAACATATGTGGGTTTTTTTTTACAAAAGTTACCAAAGCCAGAAAATAAAGTGAAGGCATTGTCGAAGCACCCAATTTACTAAAATAAGGTTTGCAAGATGTTCTGGGGTGAAGACCAAATATAGAACGAATGATCCTTTTCTGTAAAATAAAGACATCTGAAGCATTCTTTCCTGCTTCCCATATCAGAAGTCCATATGTAATAATTGACTGTATATTTGAAAAATAGAAATTTCTTAAGGTTTCTACGAAAAGTTGGTCTTTTAATCTCCTAATTAGGCCACAATAACTATTGAGCCTAGCTGTTACATATTTAGTGTGGTTCTCAAAACTCAGGGTAGAGTCTAGGTAGTGCCCCAAACATTTAACACAGTCTTGCTCAACTATGGTTTTGTGATTGACTGTCACATAGAGTGACTCCTCAGTCTTGCTCTTGCTGAACGTAACCAATCCTGTTTTTTCAGTATTTAATTTAAGATTTTTGTCAATGCACCACTGTTTCATCTGTTCAGCTGCTGCTGAGCATTTACATGATAAAAGATTTGTTGTTTGTTCAGAGGCGGTTGCAGAGCTATCATCAGCAAATTGACAGAGTATGTCAATAAGGACATTTTCATCAAGATTGTTTACATACAGCAAAAACAAGACTGGCCCCAGGATTGAACCTTGTGGGACTCCCTGTCCCAAAGTGACAGGCTCAGAACAATGTTTATCACCCAGTTCAGATATGCATACTAGTTGCTTTCGGTCAGCCAAATAAGATTTGATGATATCATAACATGGACCCCTAATGCCGTATCTGTACAGCTGCTCCATGAGGATGTTATGGTCGATGGTGTCAAAGGCCTTCGACAGATCAAAATAAAGCCCTGCAACTTTTTGATTTTGATCGATTTGTTCCATTATAAATTTAACAGTTTTAAAAACTGCTAACTCTGGATTTTGAATGCCGGAAACCATATTGAGAATCAGTGAGTATCTTGTTTCTTTCAATGAAATCTATTAGGCGGTTGATGATTCATATATGAGTGGGCCTTGCAGCCCTTCCACTGCGACCACTAGTGGGTCTATTGTGGCTCACTTTTGAGTGGTTTCTCACCACTGTATGCCTAATCCTCCAAAAAGGTTAGCTATCAGTTTGGGTGAGACACTGTTCAGATCTTCTGAATCAATCTGAGGTTTACCGAAAGTGTTTTGACGTAAACGTGCAATAGCCGGACATTCGCACAGTATATGTCTAACTGTTTCATCATCCTCCATACAGAGTCTACATTCGGTCTCTTCTGTTATTCCCATTCTGTGCATGGGTACTCTTGATGATGATGATGATTCATATGTGAGTGGGCCTTGCAGCCCTTCCACTGCGACCACCAGTGGGTCTATTGTGGCTCACTTTTGAGTGGTTTCTCGCCACTGTATGCCTAATCCTCCAAAAAGGCCAGCTATCAGTTTGGGTGAGACACTGTTCAGATCTTCTGAGTCGATCTGACGTTTACCAAAAGTATTCTGACGTAAACGTGCAATAGACGGACATTCGCACAGTACATGTCTGACTGTTTCATCATCCTCCATACAGAGTCTACATTCGGTCTCTTCTGTTAGTCCCATTCTGTGCATGGGCACTCTCAGTCGACAGTGACCCGTATAAAGACCAGTCACTATACGTATCTCCTGTCTGGTAAGTCCAATAATGTTCCTGGCTCTGTTTCTACAAGGTCCTTTAATGAAATCTTTAGAGTGAGCCAGTTCTGGTATATTTATCCAGTATTGTTGGAAGCTATTCTCCATCCATTTTAATATGGTTGATTTAGCAGCATTGTATGATATCCCCAGGGCTGGCTCGGGGCCGAAAAACTCGGCAGATGCCGCTTCCCTCGCTGCTAGGTCTGCGGCCTCATTTCCCTCGTGCCCAGAATGCCCTGGTATCCATACTAATGATACATTGTTAGCGCTACCAAGCGCATTCAGCGAATCTTTACAGCTCCTCACGGTTTTCGATGAGACCGTATAGGAATCAAGCGCTCTTAAGGCTGCTTGACTGTCAGAGAAGATTTTTATTGTCCTGTTGCTCCATTCGTGGTCAGTAATCCACCGGGCACACAGTTCAATGGCTACGAGTTCGGCCTGAAATATAGTAGCCAATTGGCCGAGACAATGTTTAATCTCGACTTTTTCTTGAATACTAACAACTCCAGATCCAACGCCCGAAGGCATTTTGGATCCGTCGATATACCAGAAGCTATCGTTATTTGAAAAATTGGTCCTGTTCTTTAACCAGTCCTCCCTCTCCGGGAGGATAATGTTGTATAGCTTTCTGCTGTACACCGTGTTGGGCATGACGTCGAATATCATTCCTAGAGTTGCATCCAACTCTTGTTCCCTTATTAGGGCTGTTGATATCACTTTGTTTGCCCTGCCATCCTGGTGGTTGGCTCTTATTCTGTATGTTGCTCTTCGTGCCCCCGCCTCTAAGAAAATGTGAAGCGGAGGTAAGTTTAGTAAGCATTCAAGCGCAGTCGATGGGCTAGAGCTCATTGCACCACATATGGCAAGACTGGCTTGTCGTTGTAAGCTGGTTAGTTTGGCCCTTGAGGTTCTTTGATGTCCCTTCTTGAACCAGACTATTGCGCCATACATACATTTGTTTGGGGCTAGCGCCCCAGGTTTTTCCGCAAATTCTTTTGCACGTCCATAAGGACAATGTGGCTTTGCGGGTTACTTTTTCCATATGGACATTCCAGGTAAGAGTTTTATCTAGAGTGACCCCTAGGTATTTCCCCTCTGATGCAAATGGAATTATTTCACCGTTAAGCTTCGGAGGAGTCAGGAAATCAAGCTTCCTTTTACGGGTGAACGGTATAATAACTGTTTTGCTAGGATTTACAGACATCTGTTCCCTGTCACACCAGTCTTTTACCGTGTTTATTACTTCTTGTATCTTTCCAGAGAATTCACTCTCTGGAATGTCTCTAATTATTGCTCCTACGTCATCTGCGTATCCCAATACCTCTACATCCAGCGATTCCAAAATGGCAAGAAGATCACCGACCAGTGGAGACCACAGGAAGGGAGACAAAACTCCTCCTTGTGGACAGCCTCTAGCAGCTCTGAAGCTTACCATCTCATCGTTAAGAGTTGTTTTAATCACTCGATTCTCGAGTGTGTACCTGATGAATCCCGTGACGGTAGATTCTATTCCTCGGGCGCACGCTGATTCAAAGAGGGAATTGGGTAGTGCATTGTTAAATGCTCCTTCTATATCAAGAAAAACACCTACTGCGATGCCTTTTGCATCGAGGGTTTCCTTGATTTTTCCAACAAGGTTGTTTAAAGCTAGTTCTGTTGACTTCCCTGCTTGGTATGCATATTGGTTTGCATTGAGCGGGTGGGCCATTAAGGCGCCACCTCTGATATGTACGTCTATTATCTTTTCCAAGCCTTTCAACAGAAATGAGGTGACGCTTATGGGTCGAAGCGATTTTGGAGTATTATCTGCCCGACCCGCCTTAGGTATGTAAACTACCTTAACTTTAGTCCAGCTGGTTGGAATATAATTCCATGCTAGGCTGGCTCTATACAGTTTCACCAGGCAAGGTACTAGCACTTCCAGGCCTTTTTGTACTAGCACTGGAAGAATACCATCTAGGCCCGGTGATTTGTATGGTTCAACAGACGTGAACGCCATTTTGATCGTATTTGAATTGATAATTTCTTTTGCAATTTTCCAATCCGCCTGTTTTGGGCGATGTCCATGGGTCAATTGCTCAGGAATATTCCCGTTTTCAAGGAGTCTGCTTCCTGGGAAATGATGCTCTGCCAGTGCCTCCAGGGATTCCCTTTCAGATTTTGTGAAGGTGCCATCCGAGAGCTTTATTGCGCCAAGTTTGTTTGCTGGCTCTTTAGACAGAATTTTATGGATTCGAGTTGTGTTCGGAAGCTTTGTGAGCCCATGACAGAACCTCCTCCATGACTCTCTTTTGGCACTTCTGATTTGTTTGTTATATTCGTTGAGGGAGGCACGGTAGCTTTCCCAGTTGCCCGTCTCCTTTGCCCGATTAAATAGGCGTCTAACCTCTTTTCTTTTTTTGAACAAAGAATTGTTCCACCAAGACATACCGCGATTATCAGTTTTGGTTTTAAGAGGGGAATTTTCGTGATACGCGGTTATAATAGCCTCCCTTAGTTGTTCAGAGGCCATTTCTATTTTATCACGATTCCACACGTCGGTCATTGCTGAGGATTGGATTGCCCAGGATTAGCTGTACGTTCCTCTCTTTGCAGTATGCAATCAGCTTAGCTGCCTCTGCAGTGGGAGGCAGTGGTGCTTCTCTGTCACCCGGAAAATATGCTGAGCAGACGACTAGTTCTGGCATGCCTTGCTCACCGGGGACGATTAATCGTAGCGCTCCTAGGTCATCGGTACAGAAATCTGAGAGGACAAAGTAGTTAATATCTTTTCTTATAAGAATAGATGCTCGTGGTCTAATACCTGAGTTATGTGTGATGATGTTACCAAGAGTTCGGCTAAGTCCAGCTACTTGGTTCGTACTTGATAGCCACGGTTCTTTAGAATGAGCCAGTTCTGGTATATTCATCCAGTATTATTGGAAGCTGTCCTCCATCCATCCCAATATGGTTAATTTAGCAGCATTGTATGATATGCCCAGGGCTGGTTCGGGGCCGAAAAATTCGGCAGATGCTGCTTCCCTCGCTGCCTGGTCCGCGGCCTCATTTCGCTCGTGCCCAGAATGCCCTAGTATCCATACTAATGACACCTTATTAGCGCTACCAAGCGTATTCAGTCGGAGAAGATTTTTATTGTCCTGTGGGTTCATTCGTGGTCAGTAATCCACCGGGCATACAGTTCAATGGCTACGAGTTCGGCCTGAAATATAGTAGCCAATTTGCCGAGACTATGTTGAATCTCGACTTTTTCTTGGATACTAACAACTCCAGATCCAACGCCTGATGGCATTTTGGATCCGTCGGTATACCAGAAGCTATCGCTGTTTGAAAAGTTGGTCCTGTTTTTTAGCCATTCCTCCCTCTTTGGGAGTATAATGTTGTATAGCTTTCTGCTGTACACCGTGTTGGGCATGACGTCGGATATCATTCCTAGAGTTGCATCCAACTCTTGTTCCCTAATTAGGTCTGTTGATATCACTTTGTTTGCCCGGCCATCCTGGTGGTTGGCCCTTATTCTGTTGTTGTTGTTGCTCTTCGTGCCTCCGCCTCTAAGAAAATGTGAAGCGGAGGTAAGTTTAGTAAGAATTCAAGCGCAGTCGATGGGCTAGAGCTCATTGCACCACATATGGCAAGACTGGCCTGTCGTTGTAAGCTGGTTAGTTTGGCTCTCGAGGTTCTTTGATGTCCCTTCTCAAACCAGACTATTGCACCATACGCAATGTGTACTGGAATGTCTCTAATGATTGCTCCTACGTCATCCGCGTAGCCCAATATCTCTACATCCAGCGATTCTAAGATGGCAAGAAGATCATCGACCAGCAGAGACCACAGGAGGGGAGACAGAACTCCTCCTTGTGGACAGCCTCTAGCCGCTCTAAAACTTACCATCACATCGTTAAGTGTGGTTTCAGTCACTCGATTTTCGAGTGTGCACCTGATGAACCCTGTGATGGTGGATTCAACTCCTCGGGCGCACGCTGATTCAAAGAGGGAATTGGGTAGTGCATTGTTAAATGCTCCTTCTATATCAAGGAAGATGCCCACTGCGACGCCTTTTGCATCGAGGGTTTCCTTGATTTTTCCAACAAGGTTGTTTAAAGCTAGTTCTGTTGACTTGCCTGCTTGGTATGCATATTGGTTTGCATTAAGTGGATGGGCCATTAAGGCGCCACCTCTAATATGTGCATCTAATATTTTTTCCAAGCCTTTCAACAGAAAAGAGGTGAGGCTTATGGGTCGGAGAGATTTTGGAGTATTATCTGCCCGACCCGCCTTAGGTATGTAAACAACCTTAACTTTGGTATAGCTAGTTGGAATATAATTCCATGCTAGGCTGGCCCTGTACAGTTTCACCAGGCATGGTACTAGCACTTCCAGGCCTTTTTGTATTAGCACTGGAAGAATACCATCAAGCCCCGGTGATTTGTACGGTTTAAAAGACGTGAACGCCATGTTTATCGCATTTGCGTTGATAATTTCTTTTGCAATTTTCCAATCCGCCTGTTTTGGACGGTGTCCATGAGTCAATTACTCAGGAGTATTCCCCTTTTCAAGGAGCGTGCTTCCTAGGAAGTGATGGTTTGCTAGTGCCTCCAGGGACTCCCTTTCAGATCTTGTAAAAGTGCCGTCAGAGAGCTTTATTGCGCAGAGTCTGTCCGCGGGCTCTTTTGACAGAATTTTGTGATTTTTTGTGGTGTCAGGAAGCTTAGTGAGTCCGTGACAAAACCTCCTCCACGACTCTCTTTTGGCACTTCTATTCTCCTTGTTGTATTCGCTAAGGGAGGCACGATAGCTTTCCCAGTTACCCGTCTCCTTCGCCCGATTGAATAGACGTCTGACCTCTTTTCTTTTTTTGAACAGAGAGTTGTTCCACCAAGACATACTGCGATTATCAGTCTTGGTTTTAAGAGGTGAGTTTTCGTGATATGCGGTTATGATAGCCTCTCTGAGTTGTACAGAGGCTATTTCTATTTTATCACGATCCCACACGTCGGTCATTGCTGAATTCAGCTTTTCTTGGAGGGATTTAGCATATCCACTCAAATCTGTACTTTTTGGGTCTCTATATCTGATTGTTTTTGTAGATCCCATGCCGACGGTGAATTGTATATGATTATGGTCTGACAGAGAGGGCTCATCTGTAACCCTCCAGTCAGTGATCTTATTGCTAATTAGTTTTGTACTTATTGTTAGATCTAGTACATCTGCCCTATTTTGGCCGACAAAGGTTGGTTTGGAGCCAACATTATTAACAAAAAGCCCCTCCCCTATAATGTAGTGGAACAGATACTCACCCCTCCTGTTGATATCAGTGCTACCCCACGCTGTGTGGTGCGCGTTCGCATCACAGCCTAGGATGAGCTGTACGTTCCTCTCTTTACAATATGCAATCAGGTTTGCTGCCTCTGGTGTAGGGGGCAGTGGTGCTTCTCTGTCACCCGGGAAGTATGCTGAGCAGACAACTAGTTCTGTCATGCCCTGTTCGCCAGGGACAATTAATCGTAGCGCTACTAGGTCATCAGTGCAAAAGTCTGAAAGGACAAAGTAGTTAATATCTTTTCTTATAAGAATAGATGCTCGTGGTCTATTACCTGAGTTATGTGTGATGATGTTACCAAGAGTTCGGCTGAGT
This sequence comes from Aspidapion aeneum, assembly GCA_963576565.1. Classification (NCBI taxonomy): domain Eukaryota; kingdom Metazoa; phylum Arthropoda; class Insecta; order Coleoptera; family Brentidae; genus Aspidapion; species Aspidapion aeneum. The sequence goes on from OY755044.1 coordinate 43,803,007, forward strand.
CCAGCTAATTGGTTCGTACAGAGCAATGTCTAACCTCTGTTGCTTGAAAACTCTACCAAGAGTGTACGTTGCTGTCTTGGTATGGCGTAGATTTATTTGTATCAAGTGCAGGCCTTGATGTTGACGTTGTTGTGCGCCTGCCATTTTTTTTTGTTCCCTGCCTATATTTAGGCGGTTGTCTGGGGAGGTTCGCGATCGCCGCCGCCTCCTCCAGGAGGGTCCCGTCGAGGGCCCTTTTTGTAGGTGGGTTTACCGGGAATGTTCTTCCCTTTACCCTTCTTCTTCCCCTCTTTTTTAGGGGTTTTTGTGGGGGGCTTCTTTACCGCCTTCCCACTGGGGTCTTTTTGTTGATCCCCTTTTGCTCCTTGGACATTGGTTTGTCCTTTAGGAGGTTGTTTTGCTTTTTGGGCGCCCATTCCAGATGGTCCTGCTGACCCAGACCCACGCCCCCTGCCTCTGGTTCGGAAGATTACTCTTCCAAATCCAAAGAAGGGCCGCATGTCTAGGCTCTCCAGGGCCTGCATGGACAGTCCGTCAATGGCGAATGTCCATGTTTGGCCCGGTCCAGAGGCTTCACTGTTCAGGGTTACCCAGTCAGCAGTGTTTAGGCCATTGTTTTGCGCACGGAGACGTTTAGCGACATCCTGAGCAGTGAGCCGAGTCGCCTGCTTATCGTCGGGGATGTGCGCTACTACAACGTGTGGCCTGGAAAGTTCTTCCCCTCTGACGAACCTTAATTGCGACCCTTCCCATGGTTGTAGAGTTGACGACACCTCTGCCAACCATTGGGCGCTTTGTTCGTCAGCGCAAGTCAGGTTTAACCATCCAGGCCGATGAGTACAGCCTAGAAATCTGACCTGCGCGCCAGTAGGGACATCTGCTAGAGACCTTAGGATGGCCATCTGCAGTGCCCTTAGGTTTTCTCCTGTGAGGCTTTTGGAGGGGTAGTTTTTGTGGACAATGCCAACTTTAACTCCCTCTGCCGCAGCGCTGTAGGAGGCTCGGCAGGGTCTTTTCGACTCCTGCTCTGGAGTATTAGCACTGGACCGTGGACGTTTGGAGCTTGGCTTTTCCGTCTCCATGTTTAGCGGTCCCTCTAGTGCCCGTTTGTGGGCAGCTGAGTATTCCCAGCCGTCCTGAAGAAGTGTTCTCAGCCGTTTTTTTGCCGAGCCAGACAACCTCTTCTGATCTTGTTTGTTCTGATTTCGGGCCTCCACATTGGAGTCCTTATCAGTAGTGTCACCGTCGCTTTTGAGCAGTTCATTTTCCCGCTCAAGGTCCGGTGACGATGTTGGAGCTGGAGTTGGTGGAACCTCCAGCTCCATAGGGGCCTCTTCGGCACCCCTTTCTTGGTTAGGTTCAGTAGGCCTACTCGGCACTACTTCCCCTTCGTTTTGTACTCTCAGTGAGAGTTCAGAGTTTTCGCCTCCTCCGTGAGGGTTAATGAGTGGGTGGCTCTCCCCAGAACCCATGGAGCCAGCGACAGCAACCGGGGCTTCAACCCGATCTGAACTGTCGGTGAGATTATTACTCACCTGGGGTACAAAAAGATTTTTGTCACTCATGATGGCCGGTCGGCTAGCCAGCATTTTATCCCTACTGCCAGGTCCCCCCAACCCCAGGCGTCTTTGGTTAGGTGATATCAAGTCCATAAAAGGCGCTTAATATCACCGACATCCAGTGGTGCCGGATGGCCATAAATGGCCACCACTCGAGGAGGCAGACGCAGCAGAAGTTGGATTCCCACCCTCTTAATCGATTTAAAAATCGACTAAAAATCAATCAGAGCATGGCAATATCAACGACCCACACCACCAAATTAGGCGGTTGTACACAGATCTCTCGAAGACCTTTGACACTGACGGAAGCAGAGACACAGGTCTATAATTATTTTTTTCTTGTGGATCACCCTTTTTGAAAACTGGGACAACTTTTGCCACTTTTAGGGCTTCTGGAAAAACCCCTGTCTCAAACATTTTATTAATGATCAAACTTAATGGCCTAACAATATATTTTGCAACCTGCTTTATTACAATTACAGGCACATCAGTACCTGATGAGTATTTGTTTGGTAGTTTTGCTATTATTGCATATATTTCTTGTTCGGTTGCTGGTTTAAGAAAAACACTATGCGGAACCTGCCTCCATGAAAAGGAAGCCTCACCTATTTGATCATGTGTTAACTCAAGATTAAATTGTTTACTAAAGGCTTTTGCCACCTCAGTTGGGTCATTTATTATTTCTTTAAGAGAGATATTTTCAAATTTTTTATTTTTGTTTGTTAAATTATTTAGCAGTGACCATGCAGATTTATTTTTGTTTTTTGAGTTATTAATCTTACTACTATTTACAGATTTTTTGTAATTAGTCAGGTACTTACGATAAATCTTTTTCTCTTTTTTGTAGAATTTATAGACTTCTTGGGAGTTTGTAGTTTTGTTCCATACATACAGATCCTTTATATATTTGCTAAATTCTCTAATTTCCGCATTCACCCAGCTGTCTTTGTTGTAATCCTGTAATTTTCCAATAGCAGGCGGTAAAAACCGATGAAGCTATTGTTTTGTTGTATTTAGAGTTATTGTTTATTTTTAAGCACTATAATGAACCATTCTCATTGCACTTTGTTTTATCGGTTTTTGTCCAATCGGTTTTTAAATGAGTTTACACTTTTTGCTGTGACTGTATTTTCTTCTAGGGCATTCCACATGTAAACAACGCGATTAATAAAAAAATTCTTTCTTGGTAGCTTAGCAGCTTTTTCTTTCTCAAGTTTTTTTGAGTGCCCTCTGAGTTGATGGTTTTGATTTTGATGAAATATTTCTATAATATTGCAATTGTAGTAACCACTTGTAATCTTATATGTTTCGATTAAATCTCCCCTATGCCTTCTTTCTTTTAAGGTTGTTAGTTTGAATCTTGTCAACCTCTCAGGGTAAGATAAGTTGTGTAGCTCGGGTGGTATTTTCGTGACTCGTCTTTGAATCCTTTCGAGAATTTCTATATCTTTGATGTAGTAGGGACTCCACACTGTAAAAGCATACTCCAGCTTTGGTCTAATGTAGCTTCTGTACAATTTGTCTATCATTTCAATTGATTTGTCTTGAAAAGCATGTTTAATAAGATAAACAAATGAGTTGGCTTTCTTGGCTATATTTAAAATATGGTTTTTCCCATTTAAGATCTGACGTAATGGTAACTCCAAGATCATTTTGTTTTGTGACTGTTGTTAGTGTTACATTATTAAGTACATAATTTTTATTCGGATTATTTGGACCAATTCTAAGGACAGTGCACTTGGCCTCATTTAGTTTCATACCCCATGTTTTTGACCATTCTTCTACCATTTCTAAATCTTTTTGGAGCTTTTCTGCCTTTAACAGAGGGTTGGCATAGAGTTTACCATCATCAGCAAAATTTTTCATCCTTGTTTCAATAAGATTGACAAGATCAAACAGATAAGAGGTGAAGAGCAATGGACCTAGTACAGACCCTTGGACAACTCCACTACTGACAGGATGTTGATTTGATAGTACACCATTGACTTTCACTTGATAGAACCTTCCATGTAATAAATTTTTTATTAACACCAACAGTTGTCCACGTACTCCGAAATGTTCTAATTTGCTTACCAACAGATTGTGGGGGACTTTGTCGAAAGCTTTTTCATAATCAAGATAAATTACATCTGTTGGTTGTGAGTTGTCATCTTTTTTCATCTTTACAAGAGCATCTTTGACCTTTTGTTCTGTAAACAGTACTGACTCAATCGAGTGCTGGACTTTGGTTTTTGCTGGAAGTGAGGGGAGTGAAAAGTTTTGTTGAGTGAAGGATTTATTAAACTGATCTGCAAACGCTTCAGCCATGGATTTATTGTCTAAAACTTCATGTGTTGTAGGATCTTTAAGGGTTCGGTTCGGTTCGGTTCGGTTTGGTTCATTCACAGATACCTTTGAATTCAAATTGCTACTTATATACTTGTGGCTCCTTTTAGGTGACTCTGAGATAACCAAGTTGTGCTCATAAGTTTTTCTAGCATCTTCCAAGGTTTGTTTGAGTTTATTGTTTTGAGCCATATAAGCTTGATAGTTTACCTGGGATTTGTTGAGTTTATATTTGTCCCAAAGCTTACGTTTCTTGTTGATTTCTTTAAAATGGAGTTGACTGATCCATGGCTTTTGCTGGTTTGTTTTTATGGACTTCAATGGAATGTATTTTTCTATAGATTTATTTATAATCTCTTGAAAGCTCTCGAATTTAGTTTGTACTTCATGGATAGATTGTTGCTGAATAAAGTTATTTATTTCTTCAAATTTGGCAGTATAAAAGTTTCTTCTTAATACTTTATTTGTTAATTTTTTTGGAAGCTTTAAATGTGCTCTTGCAGTGATGATCACATGGTCACTACGGCCAATTGGTGGCTCATATTTGAGGTCAAAAACACTTTTTTTGTCACTACAAAAGAACAGGTCTAAAAGAGAGCTTTGATGGTTTCTGTACCGGGTTGGACAGGTAATTATTTGATTAATATTATTTTCCTGATACATGTCCATAAAATCCTGGGTTTTTTATCAGCTGGTGATTCTGTTAGGTCATCCCAATTTATGTTTGGGTAGTTGAAATCTCCTAGTATGAATGTTTGGTTTTTGGTGCAAAACGCATTTTGTATCTGACTGATCATCTGGATATTTGATTCTTCAGTGGTAGTGCTCCCTGGCCTATAGATACATGCAACAAGAAATTTGATTTTTTCTATTTGAAGGTCTAACCACACTGCATCTATTGGTTCTTCAACTTGATGGTTTTGGGAAAGACTGCACTTTAGATCATATCCATTAACTTTGTTTTTAACAAGAATGCATGCACCTCCTCCTTTCTGATGAGTATGATCATTACGAAATATGCTATAGCCATCTAAACTAATTATGCTGTCATCTATCTCATTTCGTAACCATGTTTCAGTTAACATAACTATCTGATGTTTCGACTCGTATCTTCCACTCATCAACTTTGTTTACTACTGATGCCAGATTGCTATACCCAAAAGAGATTTCAACCACCTCTGGTCCATTTAGTTTTTTTCATTTTTTGGGAATCCCGTTAATATATCTTATAGTAAGATTTTCCTTTCCTTCACTTTTCTGCTTTTCTAAATCTTCCAGGACTTGCTTTAAATATTTTCTTTGGGCTTCTGTTTGGTCTGCTTTAATGTAGAGACCTGGCACATTTCGTTCTAGAAGTTTTCTATTCTTTAGGGCTTTAAGGGCTTCATATCGGGTTGGAAGAATAACTTTTAAGGGTCTTTTTTTGTTAGGTGCCTCACTCCCAAGTCTAAATATCTTGGCAGTCTCTGGTAGGGTCAGCTTCATATGCAAATAAAGTCTACTAATGGTCTCTTTGTCATCTTTCATTTTGTCTTGTAGGTCTTCCTTTTCCGATTCATCCACGCCAAACACTAGGATGTTATTTGTTCTTCGCTCCCTCTCTTTCATCTCAAATAGAGTAAGCTCTATCCCAGGTTCGGTGGCCATTTTGACTTCAGCAGTTTTTATAGTCTCAACTCTTCTTTCAAGCTTTTTAAGTGCCTCAGCGTAACTTACCCCAGGTACTTTTTGATCTACCCGCTTTATTTCCTGCTTGATTTGTGTTAGCTCTCCTTTTGTGGTCTTATTTTCCTTTCTTCTTTTGTCCATGGAGCTTTTTAAAGAGTCCACCTCAACTTTGAGTTTTTCCAAGCTTTTGGCTATCTCTTCTCCTTGCTGTTGGGTCTTTTTTAAGTCCTCTTTGTTTTTTGCACTGCATTTTGTATGACTGGCAACTTTTTGATTGCATCCTTACAAGATGGGCAAACAAAAATTGTTGTCCTAGAGGGGCTAGGTATAATTCTTATCTCCCCTGCCAAAGCGCCAGTGCACTCACTGCATATAATTTTTTTGCAAAAATCACATGGGTATCCAAAGAGTTTGCCCTTTTCGCCTTTAAAAACACAAGGTTTCTTGCATTTACTGCAATCCTGTGACATATTAACCTCACTTCTGTTTTGTTTAGATTTTGATTTTAATTTTCCAGAAAACTAGTAAACTTTTGTTTTCTTTTATTCTGAGTGGTCCAATCCCAAGAAAAAAACTCAAAATTGTTCAAATTGGGCGCGGATAATACGAAATTTTTAATAGAAAAGCTTAGCTTGTAAACAAACGCTCTAACCTCAATCTTTACGCGCGCGAAACTGTGTTTTATTCTTGACTGGCATTCTGGGAACGCCAATTCAAAGTAATAGTTAAAAGATTGGGAAAATTCCCTATACATCTGGTCAACATTATCCCCTAGCATAACAGTGTGCCATGATTCTTGATTTAAGTAAGCTGCAAACCTAGAAATGTTATTATGGGTAAAAAAACGCTTTTTTGTATATGATACTTTTTTTGTGTTCAGTTATACTTTGAAATGTAAACAGTTGACCATAATGGTCTGTAATATCTGTTATATGTATACTACAATTAGCCTCCTTTGAACTGAAATTAGTGTAGATATTGTCTAGTTGAGTACCAGAAACATTTCCTGGCCTTGTTATACCCTCCATAATGACCTGTTAAATTAAGAAACTGAATATTGTGTCTTGTTGTGTCAAAAATTGTTTTTAGGCTTTCTAGCATACTTTAGTATATGTATGTGTGTGTATGTATGCTAGTATTTTAACAATAAATTGTATTTTTTTTATATTTTAAGTGACAAACTTATATTACCATGTAATCAAAAGAAGAATTAATAAATTGAAATTGAAACACGTGGTACCCCTATATAACATTTATGCAAAAGTGGCATCGGTTCAAAAGAGCGATATTTAAAACGGCGACATTTAAAACAGCGACTTTCAAAAAAGCGACATATCAAAAATGTCGAAATGGGCGACATATCAAAACAGCGATATTCAAAAGAGCGACATCTAATTAAAACAGCGACATACCAAAACAGCGACATTTAAAAGAGCGACATATCAAAACAGCGACCTTCAAACCAGCGACAATTCAAAACAGCGACATTCAAAAAAGCGACATATCAAAACAGCGACATTTAAAAGAGCGAAAATTCAAAAATCAATATTAAGGAACACTTATGACTGACCACACCCGGTATTTCAGTAAACCTTATAGAAGTAGATACACTACGACACCAAAAATCGTCAAATTAAGCCACTGCCAGTCACTTTTAATCAACATTAAAATGGAAAGTTCTTCGCAAAAGGACAAACGGATTCTATACCATGAGGGCTATATGTTTGGTTCGGTTCAGTTCGGTTCGGTTCACACCCTCTAGGATCCCGGGAAAGAAGTCAGGAAAGTTTTTTTTTTGAAAAAATATGTTAGGAAAGACCCTTTAGTCGAACTGTTGCTATTTTTTAAGACGCTTTTTTAATGTCGCTGTTTTAATTAGATGTCGCCGTTTTGATATGTCGCTATTTTAACATGTCGCTGTTTTACAAGTAGCTGTTTTAATATGTCGCTCAAATGAGACCGCTGTTTTAAATGTCGCCGTTTTAAATATCGCTCTTTTGAACCGGAGCCTGCAAAAGTTGTTACTCTTCAATGTTTAAGTAGGTAAGTCGAGAGGTAAGTAGTTATAGTTTTTTTTTATAATGACAGTTCATCATTGGCATTTTATCATTTAAACAAATGGAAATATATGTCTTGCCATAACCACTGAATTAAAAAAAAACAAACTATAGTAGGTAGGTAGCAGTAAGTAAATTCAATAATTTACTCAAGTATTAACATAATAATTTTCCAGAAGACATAAGGAACTTCAGTGATTACTTATTTCACTTTTTGTAATTACATAAAGTTCTTGGCTTTCTGAGGATTTCACAGCTTGCAGTAATATTATAATACCTAATTAGATGATAAGTATGTTTTATTCCTTCAGTTCGTTTCGTTTCTCTCCTACCAGTTATAGCGCCCTATATTGTGCTAACAGTTGGCTGTAGGTATTTAATCATTTTTATTACAACTTAAAAAAACAACGTGAAAAAAAAAACGAAATTTATTATTGAATAGTGAATATTTTTGTTGCTTCTCAAGAATATATATATAATAAATAAATGGTTGTCACCAGGGGGGTAATAATGAACCCAAAATTCGTTCATGTATTGCCAGTAATGCCATGTAAATTTATATGACTAATGCTTTTGTTGCAGTTGTTTTCTCCTCAGTTGATATTTACTACAGCATTGGTATATACTCTAATGTTTTTTATACAGGGTGTGCCAACTAAAAGGTAACAGAGGTGTTTTTGGGTATTTTTCTTGAGAATTTGGAGAAACGCTCGGACACGTCGATTTTGTTTGCGAGGGGGACACTTTTTGGCTATCTTAAAATTTTTGTAGCACGCACTATCTGCGAGGGGTATACTTTACCCCTATATTTTGAAATGGGAAAGTGGGTCTAGTGATACCTTGTTTTGAAGTTCTCTTGAATGTCTTTACAACCGTGTAAAAATTTCAAAAATCTATTCATTAGTTTTTGAGAAAATTGCCTTCAAACTTTCAAATTTAACATGGACTGTAAAAAATTCAAAAATCTATTCATTAGTTTTTGAGATAATTGCCTTCAAACTTTCAAATTTAACATGTACTGATAAAATAAAAATTTAATCAGAATTTTATATTTTTTGGATTTATTTTTGATTTTATCATTCCATGTTAAATTTGAACATTTGAACGCAAATATCTCAAAAACTAATCGATGAATTTTCAAAACTTTTTACACAGTTGTAAAGATATTCAAGAGAGCGTCAAAATAAGGTATTATTAGACCCACTTTCCCTATTCAAAATATAGGGGTAAAGTATACCCCTCGAAGAACGTGCGTGCTACAAAAATTTCAAGATAGCCAAAAAGTGTCCCCCTCGCAAACAAAATCGACGTGTCCGAGCGTTTCTCCAAATTCCGACGAAAAATACCCAAAAAAACCTCTGTTACCTTTTAGTTGGGACACCCTGTATAATATATAACTTTTGTTTCGAATGCCATGAAAATTTTATTAAATAAAAAATGCATGTTTTATAAAAATCTATGTTAACTTTTAATTCAGGGGGTAACAACTGACTCACAATTTGTACATGTATTACCAGTTATGTCATGTAAATATTGGGCTAATGCCAAGAAATGTGTACATGTTTTGCTGTAATGCCATGCTAATTTTTATGGATAATGAGAGGTAATGCTATAGTTTCCCCCTCACTTTTCATAAAAGCCTTTCATTTTAGTGGTTTGTACAAAATGGGATCCAATATCCAAGAAAAGGTTCTTCAAGTTGCAGAAGCTCTAGAAAAGCAGGTGGATGCAGTCATTGAAAATTTTAATAACCTAGATGCATGTGATTTGGATGATTTAAGAAAGCAAAGAAAGAATGAACTAAAAAAGCTGGAAGGTAAGAATTTTTATAATTTTTCAATCTCACATACCTATAGTTTAAGAGCCCACTGGGTATTTGGGCAAACTGTTTTGACCATGTCCTAAAAAAAATAGAGGTTCAGTTTGGGTTACTGCAAAAACACCTGCCAACTTTTTTTAAAGATGAAAAAAAGGGTTTGTAATCAAATGGTATGTATGTGTGTGTGAGCTTGTATGTTTGTCAGACAACAGTGGGTTGGATTCTGGCACAGTTTAGACTCGGTTAACCGCAAAACACTGGTTGTTATCACTTTGTAGTGATTATATCCCCTATTTCTCTATAACTATTGTTTCTTGTGATTTTTGACTGTGATAATATTGTTATTGTTACCTATGTTAGAATTAAGATTTTTGATAGAAACTAGCATCCCGACAAGTCACTTGGGACTTAGGCATGATAGTCCAATGAATTGTAGATTATTTAAGCATCTGAAATAAATGAACAATAAAAAAAATAAATGTAGGTATGTAATTTTTTTAGAACTCCATCAATTTCCCCCAAGCAAGTTGTAATTGGCTCCTACTGTAACAGTCTTTCCAAAACCCTATCAGTGGAATTTCTGTTGTCTCTATCCTGAAAATTCTATTATTTCTTCAACAACAGAGATTTTTAAAGATTTTTGAGTTTTTCAAAAAAAACTGCAAAAAAACACTTAATATAAAAAATTTGCATATTACTGAGATGTATTTATCATGGATAATATTTGTTAATGTACAGCGTGTCCCATTTTCGATGGGTTTAAATGGGAAACTCGGTTATTATTAAAGATATCGATTTTCTGATTGCACGTTACCGTGCTCTTTTTTGGAGCCCTTAAAAATGGTGTAATCAGATTTTTGCTATACCCCGTGGTTTCGCTAATACAGGGAGTTTTTGAAAAAATTGCATTTTAATTAATTCCTTGTATCTCGCTTATTTTGCAAGATTTTTATTCTGTAAAAAACCTTTCTATGGCAACTTTTTTAGAGCAAAATAATGACGTTGTCAATTTTTTAAAAGATTGTTTAGTTTTTGAGATATGATATTTATCATAAAAAAATTAAATACGGACCTGGATTTTTTTTATTACTATTTTGATTGGTTCCATGCTATTATTACCTTAAAATGATAAAACTTTAATATTTTTTTGATTTAAGGTTAAAAAAACTATTTAATATTTGAAAAAAAAAAATTATAGTCCGAACCTGGACATTTCCAACATAATTATAAATTAAAAATTGCAAGACACACTAGTTGAACGATTTTTAGTTTATCTGTTTTGAAATGATAATTAAAAGATTTATAAATAAAGTAAAAAACGTTAAAAAGTTACAAAAATAATATCATACTAATTATTTAATGGTAGCAGCAGCATAGTAACAGCAGGTCGTGAAATTTACAAAACAAAAGCGTGGAATTGACATTGTCATTTTTGTGAATGGCTTACAATTATTTTAAACTGGCTAGAAATCGACCATATCCAGATTTTTAAAAATGTGATATGTTTGACTGCTTCATTCAAGCAACAAAATCCCAATATTTAAATGGCAAAAATATTTTTATGCAAAATGCGTTAAGAAAAATTACTCAAAAATGCCAACAATGTCTTACACAGAATGGTAATCAGAAAAATTAGTTATTTTTTGTAATTTGTTTTTTTTTGTATTTTTCGTAGACTTTGTTTCAAATAAATCTGTAAATTAACGTAAAACCATTTTAATATGCTAAGTATCAAAACAGTTGAACTAAAAATTGTTTAACTAGTAATTTTTAATTTATATTTATGTTGGAAATATCCAGATTCTGACTAATTTTTTTTTAAATATTAAATATTTTTTTTTTACCTTAAAACAAAATCCAGGTCCGTATTTAATTTTTTTAATGATAAATACCATATCTCAAAAACTAAACAATATTTTAAAAAGTTGACAACGTCATTATTTTCTTCTAAAAAAGTTGCAATGAAAAGGTTTTTACAGAATAAAAATATCTCGCAAAATAAGCGAGATACAAGGGATTATTAAAAATACAATTTTTTCAAAAACTCCCTGTATTAGCAAAACTACGGGGTATAGCAAAAATCTGATTACGCCATTTTTAGGGGCTCAAAAAAAGAGCACGGTAAGGTGCAAACAGAAAATCAATATCTTTAATAATAACCGAGTTTCCCATTTAATCCCATCGAAAATTGGACCCGCTGTACTGTATAATGTGAGAGAATCGCTAAATCCAGAGCAAAATAGTACCCATTACGGCATTACCAAATACATCTTAGTAATGCACATATGTTTTATATTGGGTATTTTCGTTGTAAACCCAGCAGTTTTCTTAAAAAACTCAAAAAACCTAAAAAAGAACTGTGTAGTTATTACATAATATAACAGCAGAAAACAAAGTATTGAAAATTATTGGAAACACCACTGTAGTAGAAGCTGAGGTAGAAAGAAGCTAATTACAATTTGTTTGATGAGGAAAATCACTGATATAATACACACATACATAATATATTACATACATTTTATTCAAACTCCTTTTCGCCATCTTTTAAGATATACTTTTGCAGATATACCTTCAATTTTCACAGGCTTATTACAAATCAACTGAAATACATAAGAATCGGTTTGCAATAGTGTTTATTTGTTATGTATTTTATTGGACAATTATTTGATTAAGGTACAATTTACACGGGCAAAATTCAAAAACATTTTTTGTAAGGTCAATGGTTTTGACCTACATAAGGGAAGATGTTGTATGTCCAATTTTTATGACTGTGTTTAGCAAGCATTTTCAGAAAAGAAGGAAATTTTGCAACAAAATAAAAATACATTACAGGTTAATGACTTTAATAAGAGTCATCTAACAAGAAAAGATAAAACATTAAAAAACTTACCTTTCGAATGACTTTTTGTTCCTAAATAAAATAGGGTTTCTAACAAAACAAAATGTCACAAAAACATAAAAATAAATATTCAAGATAGGGCGAGGCAGACAGAAGAGATCAAAGAAAGTGATGAACTTGGTGGTGACTGAAATGTGGCAGATGCTTAAGAAATAAATAAGCAACAGTAAGTGGTATAGAAATAAGTTAAGTAAAAAAAATTGTTATAAATCTCTGAAACATGGTAATGCCAGGTTAATTTGAACACCCTGTTAAATGATTTTCAATAAAAAATCAATTTTTACCAAATTCAGTCTGTTCCAACAAAATCTTAAATGGTATGGTTATGTTAATGTAGGTAAGGTAACAAAAAGGCTCACCAGATTTTTTCTAAAACTCTTACTTATATATTTCTTTCACTCTAGAGGATATATTTTAAGTAATATATATCATAACAAAAACATTTCATGTAAAAAAAGTACGCGAAATTGGTAATACATATTTCAAAATAAAAGTTTCTTACTAGTTTGGATTTTTTTTAAAAACTTCTATATTTTTGTTTAAAAAAAAACAGAACTAACAATAAATTTTATAAACAGTTTAATTGTAATTGGATATAGTCTTATTACTTACGTACCTACTAGGTTAATGACAAACTTTATATTTAAAATGCTGTAAAGGCCTGGTTTCATTTGGTCGGCCCAAATTCTCAGAGCTTTTGTTTTTAGAAAGTAATTATACTAAATTGTACACTAATCAAATAATTACCATATTACAATTATTCAGTTTCTGGGACTTGTAATCATAGGTTACCAAACCACAATTTTATGTGCATATAGTGGTAATTAGCGCCTTTGCAGAAGTCAGTGGTATAGGCCATTCCTGTGTTTATTTGTTATGTGAGGATATACCTAGGTTTGCCAAAGGCCTTTATTCTATTTCATACTCTAGGGTGACTTAACACACCCTTTAAGAAGTTTTTTAATCTTAGAAAAACGCAGAGGATGGCTACAAAATGATCATGGAAAATATGAGGAACTTCCAGAGGAAAAATGTTTTTTTGACATAATTAAAAAATCTGAAAACATCATTCTCCACTTTTACCGGGACTCCACACCAAGATGTTCTATTGTTGATAAACATTTAAAAATCCTAGCTCCGAAACATATTGAAACAAGATTTACAAAAGTGAATGCCGAAAAATCTCCTTTTCTATGTGAGAGGCTAAAAATCAAGACCATTCCAACAATTGTACTGATTCAGAACACAATTATGATTGATAAAATTGTTGGTTTTACTGATCTGGGTAACAGAGATGACTTTACTACCGATGTTATGGAATGGAGGCTTGCACAAAATGGGATTCTAAATTATGATGGAGATTTGACAACACCACCTGACCAGCAGGTTACTAAGCCTAAAGGTAAGCATTTGCTTTTACAATCTAACGTTTCTCTCTTTTTTTGCTTAGTTGGCTTTTTTTATTTACACATTTTTTTTTATTGATTTGCAGATATAACCTATTTTTATATGAGGGTTGTCTTTTATGTTTTGCATATATAGCTGGAATAAAACAATAGATAACTTTTAAAGGCTTTATTGTTTGTTGTTCGTCGACTGCTTCCTCCAATTCGACGTTTACATTAGCTGCTTTTGAGATAAATATCGCGACCATCTTTGTGGATACACTACTGGGCGAGGTGTACGGCCGAACACTTGGCGAACAGTCGTGGTCGGATCGGACGTCTATTTTAGGTAGAATTGTCTATTTTACAGGATCCTTTCTAGGATACGTTCGTTCACTTCAACCGCACTTGATGAAAGGCCGAAATGTCATACTGTGCGCAGGCAAAATGTTCCTCGCGGCACGACGACGCGAGTTAGCCGACCAACAATACATCACACAAACGACTGACGTTTATTTTCGGGTTCACATGAGATCTACAACTCATTTAAAAAAACCACCACTGACAATGCTGTAGATACACGTTTTTCGAGTTTCCTGCCTCAAAGCGGTCTAGAGTTTTCTGACACTAATTTACCCTAGCTTCTTTCTTTTTTTCGGTTAACAGATGCGGTATCCAGCGGGAAACTAATTATCTTACCCCTAATTCTTCATGCAATTTTTTTTAATTTGTGAAGCTGCCCCAGGGTTTCGTGAACACCGAGCGAATATTTTTCTAAGTTACCCCGGGTGCAGTTACAAAATCTTTACCATCTTTTTAGCGTAAGCGTTTTAGCGTATATTGCTTTGTTTACAACCGTTTTATTAATATAAATTAAACACTTTCTTTAAAGCAAGTTATTATATATTGATAAATAAAATATAGTACATATTCCAAAGTATTGCATGTCGTTATTTTTATTCAAGTCACACAAAAGTTAAATTTTATAACATTAAAATCATATTTTTCAATAAACTCTTTTTAACCATAGTCTATCAGTTAACATATTAGCAAAACGCTCTTGTGAGCAAAAGTTTGTATGGTAAAACAAAATGATTCAAAGTCAATTTTCATAGTCCACGAATTTTAAGCAACAACCGATAGATTAAAGTTCAAAATAAATCTCTCACCATAATTACAGCCAGAATGCCACCACTAATATTTAACACTACTTAGTTTTTTTGTTTTGTGGCATTACAGTTACCTTTGGCACATTTAGTCACTTTTATTATTTGTTTACTTATTTTCACTTTTTGGTTTGGATTCAAAAATCATAACTTATTACGAATGATATTAAGTTTTTTACTAATTTGAACTGATTTTAACTCATGACTCCGATTAAAATTAATACTCCGACTGATCTACTCCGATTGATTTTAAATATTACAACTGATCTACTCCGATTAATCTACTCCGATTTATCTACTCCGATTGATCACTTTTGCTATCCAGATCGCGCTTTTATAACAAGTCTTAAAGAGGTCATACAAATATCAAAGTTTGGCCTAGTGGGATTATTCTCGAGGTCTGCCCGCTTTTATTTTTAGCAATGCGCAAAGCCATGCAAACATTGCCTTGTTTGGCTGTCCTAATTAAAATTAGGTAGCGTTGGCGCCGTTTTTGTCTCGAGGCTTTAGAACCTTGATTTGGCGGATATTTCATCATCGAACAGAGTTGATAAAAAGGCTGGGATCTATTCGTTTATTATTTAATTTAAGCTCAGAGTCTCCACAAGTAAGGTGTTGTCAAGTGTTAGTCAGTGGTTATACAAAGTCTAAGTGATGGGTTGAATACAATAACGTGAGTTACTTTAATTTAATATCGTACAATAGTGAGTGTTAAAAATAAATGAATTTTCTTTACGGTTCAACCTCTAACTGAGTAAAATTATTAATTAAGTTGCCATTGTAGATTTTTAAAATTAAGCTGTTAGCTGACCCCTACATTCCTCCCTTCTTACAAGACCAATGTAAGCTCTTAAATAGCTTACATCTGGCTTATGTACTTTTTATTGGATGAAGAATTTTTTTTTATTTTTTTAATATGGCATAGTTTTTATTGTGACATAAATTTAAGTAGTTATTGTTTATATAAATATTTACCTTGATAGATAATAGACACTTTATTTTAAATTAAGTTTAGAGATATTGCTGTGCATTGTTAGATTAAGTAAAAATTGTAAAAAAAAACTAAATATGAATATCATTAAAGAAAATATTACGATTATCTCTGTGACTTTATTTTTATGTTAACCTATATTTTCTTTTGACCTACTATTATTGTATACCAATAATTTTTATTAAGTATTCCTAGCAATTTGATACAGTTGTCTAAGAACGTCTGTTAAAGCCTACCTAATTTAAAGCCTCTTGGGAGTGTGCGACAATCGCATTAATTCGACCCACTTTTATGAGGCCCTAACTTTCTGTTGACAGAAACGATTTATGGCTTTCCAAGGAGCTGAATATTTAATTATTTTATTTTACTTTGGCCTATTATAAGGAGCCTTTAATCTGCAAAACCAAAACAAAAAAAATCTCGACAATTAACTTATTTGATTGCGAATTACTCAAATGGCAACAATTGAGATTTTATTTATAACCATTTCCAAAAATATAATATTTGTCTTGTGCTTTTGTGCTTAAAGGTAAGATACATGCCACGCTGAAATTAAAATTTTGTACAATCATTAATCTGTTTTGGTATGATCAAAAATTTTTACCTAAAGTTTCATTCTTTAAATTTAAACTCTACTTACATCCTTTATCTGCATTTATAATACCTATGTCTAAACCTCACTTGCTTCTTAGTTTTCGTAGCTTTCCTGTAAAAGGTGGTTGGATAGAATCTGCACTTCATCTTTCATGTAGATATCGAACTGCAGCTACATCTGACGCCGTCCCGTTCTAACCATATTCCAACACGTTTGTAATTAGGTTAAACTTTTTCTTTAATATTCACTTCTTTTTATTTTTTTGAATTTCCACTTCACTTTTGAATTATTATTTTCTTTTATTGCACTTTATGTAACCTTATTAATTTTAAGTTACTTAGCCTCCGCACTCTTTAAAATGTATCATTTTAAACTTAAAACTAAAGGTTAGTTTGACACATACAGAACTAAAAGGATTTACTGCTATAATATTTCCTAAACTAATGCCAAATTTAAATTAGAACATTTTTAATCTTTAGCGGCCTAAAATAGTTTACATGAAAGCAATATAAATCAACTTCCTCTAAAGTTTAGCAAATACAACCCAATAACATATGTTATAAAACATTTGCTCCTCTAGGGCTTCGTTTCATAGCTGTCACTATTTAAACACTTAATAACCCAAATCGAAAAAAATACTTCTCATGACAGTAATAACAAACACACCCTGAATATCTTCTTGCACACTAGTTTGAGCATTCACCGCAAACAAAAAATATATCATCTCAACCTATAAAGTTGACGCACTACAAAATATTTTATTTGATATGTGTTTCAATTTTCAAGACCAAGTAATATAAACAAAATCCGACCGCAAGTAAGACACTGGCTCTGCCCGGTCTAGGCATCTACACTGCATCTAACCCTGTTTGCTGTTCTAGGTCTAACCATCTTCACTACAACGTAGGACTTCTCTTTTCGTCGAGACGCTATGACCCAATTAATGTATTTTCCTGGTTCAAATTTCAAGTCGTCTGTCGTCTAATATATTGTGGACCAGTCCGATGGTTTGGTTTATTTTTTTTACTAACGTCTAGTAAAAGAAAAGTGACGGCACAATGGGTCGAGACAAGAAGGAACTCTCTTTAGTTCTTTTACGCACATTTTATTTTAGCTTTATTGTTACCAAGGCATTTTGTTGACTACTCGCACTTTTCTAACTTTGCAGAAATCTTGCATCGCGCCACTGAAGTACCATGCAACATCGTATTGCTAACTCCTTACACTCTCAGAGAACTCTTTTTTGAAAACTGCATTTTGATTTGTACATCAAAATGTTGTGTCGTTGCACATTTTCCATTTCAAAACTGCTTAAGTTCTACTGATTCATTGGATGTCTTCCACAACTTCTCCGTGACTATCTCTGTCACAGTAGCTGACCATCTGCCTGCTACCAAATCAGCGTAACTGACCCTCTCTCAGCTACCTTAAAACTCAAATGATCCCGGGTCATTAAAACTGCTCTCTTTTAGCAACAACTTCTTTATTATCAGCTCAACCAACTTTCCAAATTCCTCTATATTGATCAAAGTTATCTAAACTCAACTTTGTCAATATTTAAACTCACCATCCAATTCTTTATTTAGATAACATCTAAATTTTTTTTTCTTATGTCTCTTCTACTTTTTCTCATTGGTATATACTTGGGATGCTTCTTTCTCTGCTTCCCTCTTTTTTTAAAAATCTATAATAACTAAACCTAAAATGCCCATCAAAATTTCTTCACCACTGTCTGCATAGTATTAACAGGGAAATCCCATCAAATCCGTTCGCAATTTCACTGTAGTACAAGTACAAGTTATATTTTATGGAACTAACTCTATTGTCGATTTTTAATCAATTTGAGGTTTAGCTATTTAAAAATCTCGGCAATATCTTCAGAACACACTTGTCAAACTTCTTGTTCTCTTTGCTCTGCATTAAAAACTCTGGCTAAAGCCGTTTTGCGCAAGACTCTTGCCACAAGCAATCACTTAGGATTATTCATTACTGGTTCCAGAACCATTTGCTGGGTATCACTTTGGATATTTGGCGACCGGTTACTGAACAAAGTGCATGAATATGCGGCGGTATAACTAAGTCGTCCTTTAAGTACACACACCTCTTTCTTTCTTTTTCTGTCTGCTACTACTTGCTCTGGAAAGGCCTACTTTTCGATTCCGGACAATTTTGTTTTTTCTTTCTCACTGAAGAGTTTCTACTGTCGGAAGCTGCAGGCTTCCCTTCCTCTGTCGTTTGGGTTGTCGTTTGGATCGAAGAATCAATCCTTGAGTTGTTATGACACTTGAGACCGGTTGCCGCCGATTCAGTGTACAAGTTCTCAGTAACGGCACTTACATGAGAACTTTAATTATTTCTTCGTTCCTGGGACAAAGTAAGTTTCGTCAACTCTTTTTAAACACTATTTTTCTTGTAAAATTTTTATTCTGAACGGAAATTTGCTTGCATATCTTATTGCACACACTATCGAAACTTATTTTCTCTTTAATTAAGGGTATTTCTCTCTTTAAAAGCGTACATACAAATAATTTCCCCATTTTTTCCATATTTTTGCAAAAAAATCTAACCTAAGTAAGCTCCAATACTATCAACTTTTTTCAATAAAAATTGTTGAGGCACTTCTAAATCTGTAAATCAAAACTGAATACAATATTTCTTCTAATGTGGATATTAATTAATTCTTTGGTTGAACCCCTTTGCTATATGGGTTTTTATCAGGGATAATGCACTATGTACTAAAGCTGAACATACACGTCTACAGCGGCGTAGCGTGCCTGAAAGGGCGGGGGGGGGGGGGGCGACAGCTAAAAAGGGCGCCTCTGAAAACAAACGGATGAAAAATCTTGTGGCAAAAAAAACCAAAAAGGTCAAAAAGGCGCCTCTCACAAATCTTGCAAAAAAAAAAAAGTCATCATGTGTGAGAGGGCGGCCGATAAGTCACAAGGGCGCCTCTACCACCTATGGGGCGCCACTACCCTCGGGGCGGGGGGGGGGGGGGGCGACGAACCCCCCGCGCCCCCCCCCCCACGCTACGCCGCTGCACGTCTATTTACTTGTACTTTAACCATATTAAACGGGGTTCCTTCGGGCGTGCACTCAAATATTTCTACCCTTTCGATCTTTACTCCCATCTTTTTTCTTCCTCAGCAGAGCCCCTGGGTTTCTGGTCAACTGCACTACAGTTTACTCTATTTCTATTTTCTTCTAAGGTTGTCTTCCAGAAGCGAACCATATGACTAGTGTCTAGCCAAGCAGTTTCTTCGATGAGCGCTAAAAATTTATCAACGGTGGTTTGTCTGTCGTAGGTCGAGATCGAGTCGTTGCCTACTTGAACCTGCTGCGGGACTTGGAATACTATGGGTGTCGCTGAAGTGTTTTCGGTTGCCATATTAAAAGCTATTTACTGTCCAAAGGGGACCTAAAACTTTTCTGAGTTTGTTGTTTTTTTTTCTTATTCTAGGACTTCTCTCTCTTTCTCTCAGAAAATCATCCTACCGACTGCGCCAGTTGTGAAGCTGCCCCAGGGTTTCGTGAAAACCGAGCGAATATTTTTCTAAGTTTCCCCGGGTGCAGTTACAAAATCTTTACCATCTTTTTAGCGTATATTGCTTTGTTTACAACCGTTTTATTGATATAAATTAAACACTTTCTTTAAAGCAAGTTATTATATATTGATAAATAAAATATAGTACATATTCCAAAGTATTGCATGTCGTTATTTTTATTCAAGTCACACAAAAGTTAAATTTTATAACATTAAAATCATATTTTTCAATAAACTCTTTTTAACCATAGTCTATCAGTTAACATATTAGCAAAACGCTCTTGTGAGCAAAAGTTTGTATGGTAAAACAAAATGATTCAAAGTCAATTTTCATAGTCCACGAATTTTAAGCAACAACCGATAAAGTTCAAAATAAATCTCTCACCATAATTACAGCCAGAATGCCACCACTAATATTTAACACTACTTAGTTTTTTTGTTTTGTGGCATTACAGTTACCTTTGGCACATTTAGTCACTTTTATTATTTGTTTACTTATTTTCACTTTTTGGTTTGGATTCAAAAATCATAACTTATTACGAATGATATTAAGTTTTTGACTGATTTGAACTGATTTTAACTCATGACTCCGATTAAAATTAATACTCCGACTGATCTACTCCGATTGATTTTAAATATTACAACTGATCTACTCCGATTTATCTACTCCGATTGATCACTTTTGCTATCCAGATCGCGCTTTTATAACAAGTCTTAAAGTGGAGAACAACATCACGGTGATGTTTTTCACCATTTAAGGTCATACAAATATCAATGTTTGACCTAGTGGGATTATTCTCGAGGTCTGCCCGCTTTTATTTTTAGCAATGCGCAAAGCCATGCAAACATTGCCTTGTTTGGCTGTCCTAATTAAAATTAGGTAGCGTTGGCGCCGTTTTTGTGTCGAGGCTTTAGAACCTTGATTTGGCGGATATTTCATCATCGAACAGAGTTGATAAAAAGGCTAGGATCTATTCGTTTATTATTTAATTTAAGCTCAGAGTCTCCACAAGTAAGGTGTTGTCAAGTGTTAGTCAGTGGTTATACAAAGTCTAAGTGATGGGTTGAATACAATAACGTGAGTTACTTTAATTTAATATCGTACAATAGTGAGTGTTAAAAATAAATGAATTTTCTTTACGGTTCAACCTCTAACTGAGTAAAATTATTAATTAAGTTGCCATTGTAGATTTTTAAAATTAAGCTGTTAGCTGACCCCTACAAATTGAGGTCTTTGAAACCCCAATGAATCCTCAATCGCAGCCGTTTTTCGTGCACCTTGGATCGTCGCTAAGGCTAATCCGTCCACGCTTGAGTTACCTATACCAACGAGAAACTGTCGACTGATGTGGTGCTTCATTACATTCTTGTTGAGATAATTTCTTTCGAAAGTTGTAAAAAATTATAGTCTGAAAATGTTCTTGGTTTAATTCCATTTTTCGACTGATTTGTTAACTTAATAAATTCACTGTAGCTATTAAACAATATGGATCGCACTGACGTCTTGAACTTAGGTTAGGTAAAGATTGAGGTTAAGTTTTAGTAACGACATTTGATCAGTGTCGCCCTCTATGTTCCTATATGCAAAATATAAAAGTCAGTCCTCATAACTTTAGTTGGTTTCTTTTCTAATTTTAATATATAATTAATACTCAAATGTTAAGACAGAACTTCTTGCAGGTTATGGCAAGAAAATTCGTGATGGTGCTTTTAACAAATATGATGATGATCTTGACATTGAAGAGTATGGTCTCAATAGAGAAACAAATGTTCAACAGACCCCAAATAAAAGTGATGCCTTGTCAACTGAATTAACAGCTGAAGAAGCTGCAGAGTTGGGACTAGATGATTAATCGAAGACACATTATCATGTTTTCATGAATATTTTTTTTTATCTCACAAACTTTTTTAATTATTTTGATGACTATGGTACTACATTTTTATGTAGCTTTATAACTGGTCACTATTGTTATAAATGAATATTATCATTTGTATTAATAAATATATTAAAATCATTTAACAATATACTTACACTTACCAAAATACTTATTATATTTAGCAAGTTTAGCTAATTACATTACATTTAATATTTTATAATTTAATATACACATTTTATAAAAAATCACAAACTTTTCTTTTAAATTCAAAATTAGGCTTCTAAAGCCACTGGCTCCTCCTTTCGTTTTTCTTTCTTTTCCTTTTTTGGCTCTAAAACAAAAAAAATACTCTGCCAATATATGGGCCCCTTAGCTCACACTAGGTACTATACTATACTTATAGTGTACATGCGAGCTAATATAACTAAAAACTGAAATATATTTTATTCAACTCCAGACTAAATTACCTTTCGTTTAATACCACACAAGCCATGTTTTCACTTAAACTCAAATTTTTGAAATCTACCTCCACCCTTTTATTTGGCTTGTGTTCGATGGATTTTGTTCATTTTTAAATGGGACCATCTCGACCTAAGACTCAGCCTAGGTACCAAATTTCATTAAAATCGGCTGAGCGGTTTTTGAGTGATGCGCGTTGGTCGTTACAGACAGACGGCGCAACAAAAAAGTTTCAAAATCATCTGAAACGCAAAGATATATAAAAATTTTTGAAATCGGAGCAACTTTTTTTTTCTCGAAAAAATTAGGATCACCATAGCTCACACTATTATAGTATAGTATGCTAATATGTAAGGTTGTCAGGGCACAGCCACCATGTGTGTGTAGGATTATGACCTATTATGTTATGATTGTGACAAATGTGTATAACGACAACAAAAGAGCTGTACACAGTGTGTACACCCCTCCTTACTGGTTACTGCATTTTGATATATTTTGTGGATTGAATTTTTTCTTTTTTAATATCCAACCCTTAAAGAATTTTTATAAGCTAAGAAACCAAAACAACAGACAAAAAAGTTCAGTGCCTTAAAAAAAAAATTCATTAAAAAAATTGGTTCCATAACAGATCCGATACCTTTCTAGTAGCCTAGCACACTTTAAGTGAGGCCATGATATATCAGCAAAAAACAGTTTTTTGTAAAGATCTCAGAAACAAAAGCTCTTACGACGTTTTTGGTTATAATACAAATTATTGACCAAAGTGTATTTTACTATATTCCGAAAACTGCATATTGATATGATGCTCCATTAAAAAGTATGCATTTTTGAAATTTTTTTATTGTCATTAGCATTAAGCATGTTACGGACAGAAATAATATACACAAACACACAGACATCACGACGATATTGCTAAGATAGGTCAAAATACACCCAAATAACACATTTTGGGTGTTATCTCAAAAAAAATTCTTCAAAAATACCTTCTCTAGCCATTGCTACGCCGGCTAGGAAGGTAAAAATTATGTCAAAAAAGTTAAGTTACTGAAAGCTGACCTGAAATTTCATTTATACATTTTTAAATGTCATAAAGTAAACTATTTCTTAATCCCTTTTTATGATTATATGTCATAATTTTTATAAAAATAATTCAATGACTACATTTCTGTCCAAATTGATTTTAGAACTCACCTTTCTCTTTGACAGGACTGGATTCTTTTTCTGCAACTTCACCATCTCCAATAACCTCAACACTTGGCACTTCTGGCATCTCTTCACTTAAAATGGCGGCTAACTCATCTTCCACTGCATCTTCATCTTCCTGAGTCAATGTGCCACTAAGTAGATTTGTAATTTCCTGCAGAAAATAGTTCAATATAAATTTTTATCATTTGTGTTTAAGTTTAAGAAAAAATCAATCATCAAAATTTTAAACATTCTTCTTAAACTTACATCCTGTTTCTCCTTAGCCTCTTTCGTCTCATCCAAAATATTTTCTATATCAGCAATGTTTAAGGCATCATTGACTTTCTTCAATGCTTCATTACCCTGCTTTAGCCCTTCAACCACTTGCAATTCAACTTGGGCAAACTCTATATCATGTGTCAACTGTTCCAAGTTATTAAGTTGATTGTCAGTTTTATTTAGGAGTTGTTCTTGAAAGCGCTTCTTTCTGAGAAGTAGTTTTGCTCTTCTAAAATATAGGAAATGAAAAATTGTTTTAGGAAATCAGAATACAAATTAGAATTAAACAAAGGGTTTACAAGGGGTTAAAAATATTTCAAACAAGTAATTAAAACCCTCTTCTTTTGACCATCATTGACTAAATTATTTTAACTTTGGACTTTTTAATTACAGAATTGCTTTAATTTGATGCTATAAATTCAATTAAAATATTTGTTAAATCCTGAGTGGAATGACAATTAAGGTTAAAAATGTTCTTAAAGTAATATTAAAACTTACTCTCTTTGACCATTGGCTAATAATTTCCTAGCAAGTTCTTGGTGTGAAGCTAGAGTTAGCTCAATTCGTCTTTGATACTGCTTCAGTTTGTCCCTTTGTTGTTTTAATTGCTACAAAAACAAAATTAAAACAAACTATTTATAAATCTTGCAGACATTAAGATATTCTTCTGCATTTTGAATTGCTCTTAGTCTGAAAAATTTTGTACTTATTAAAATCTAAAACAAAGAATAAAAATATTTTCTAGACTAGTTGAGGCTCAAATCTAGGAAATACTGTTTCTAGAGTTGCAGGACAATGGTACCAACTTTCCATCTGTTTAAAAGGTGTAATATTTTAATTATAAAGAAAAATAATTCATCATAAGGAAGATAATAATATGTTCATTATTAACAGTGTGTTAATAAATGTTAAGAGGGTTCAAAATAAGAAAACTTTTTTTTTTTTCTCTAAAAATAGAATAATAGCAGAACATTTGTTGTCTTGCAGAGAGTTTTTTTTATGACACAGGCCACAAGGGTCCAAATCCAGGCATCATTTCTGCAAGACTAAATTTTTTTATACATAGGTAAATATGCCATTATATTCTTGGCAAGGCACCAGCTGTTTGTTAAAATTGCAAAGCCACAGATATATATTCATCAATTTTTCTATTTAGTTTTAGAATTAGCCTTGGAGGTTGGTTTGGCACTGTAGTTGTGAACATAACCCCTGAAATTTTACATTTTTAGCAGTTTTTCTGAATGAAATGGAAGTAAGAAAGCCCTAATATTTATTATAAATGGAAAAAGTTTACATAAATATAAAACAAAAATTGAAGGTTTGGAGTTTTCCTCAACCAATCATTTTCTATTTACTTTCCATATGACATAATTAATTTAGAACTGCTGTCAATATTTCTGTCAAAACAATGCCAACCAAAAATAGAAATAAAATTTCGGACTTCCATTGTCTTTATTTATTTTAAAACACGACGTTTCGGTTAGTAAGTATCTCTAACTGTTATCAAGTGTAAACTAAACAATCTAGTCTCTAGGCTACTACTTATACTACTTGGTGTGCAGTCAGGTGTGACGGCCCGCCCCCTTTTTTAATTCTAAGACGCCTGTTTTCCTTAAGGAGTGGTTTCCATATGTTTGGTATGTCCGTGCTTGGTTGACTGAAAACTTCTTTATTCTGCATTATATACGCAGCTTCAATAAACTTTCGTTTTCGCCAATGCGACTCCTTATGTAAAACTTTAGCTTCTGACCACTGAATCCTGTGATCATTTGACCATGCATGATCTGCTAAACCGGATTTTTCAATATCCCCTAATTGGGTACTTTTTAGATGTTCATTTACTCTAACTTGAAGAGGGCGTTTCGTTTCACCTACATATGATTTACCACACTCACACGGGATTTGGTAAATACATTCCTTATTATTTGAGGGATTGTCTGGTTTTGTTTTAGTTACAAAACTTCTTATCATATTTCCCGAAGAAAATACTGTTTTTATATTATAGTGTTTAGCTGTTCGTCTTATGTTTTCTGAAATCCCTAACAGATTATTATTTTGAGAATTTGGTACATTTAGTTTGTTTTTAATTTTAAATATCGTTGAGTTTATTAATTTCTCGGAATAACCATTCTGTTGTAAGTCCTTTTTAATGTTGTTAATTTCTGTGGTTAATTCTTCATTATTACTACAAATATTTATGGCTCTTAAATACAAACTTCTTATAACTCCTTGTTTTGTTGCAACAGAATGATTAGACTTAAAATTTAGGTACTGTCCCGTGTGTGTAGGTTTCCTATATACAGTGGTTTGAATGTTTCTGTCTAATCGTTTGACAAGAACATCCAAAAAAGGTAAGGCCGAATCTTTTTCAATTTCCATGGTGCACTTGATTGTTGGTCGAATACCGTTTAAATGGTGTAGAAAATTTTGTAGTTCGTCATCATTTTCCGGCCATATAATAAATGTGTCATCCATGTATCGTAGCCATAGTTTTGGTTTGACTCTTGCTGTGTTGATCGCATGGCCCTCGAACCACTCCATGTAGATGTTTGCTACCACTGGCGAAAGAGATGAACCCATTGGGAGTCCATCATTTTGCGCGTAAAACTTATCTTTCACTTGAAAGTAAGAGTTACGGAGAGCTCCAAAAGATCCATCACCCCCTCCACCGATAGCGTTGTTCTCTCGTGAAGTGTATTATCAGTTTGTAATTTGTTTTTAATGATACTGAGTGACTCATTTATTGGCACGTTGGTGTAGAGACTTTCTACATGAAAACTTACAAATCTATCGCCGGGATCTAATTCGATATCTTTTAAAACCTCCACAAAATGTTCCGAGTTTTTGACAAAAGATTCGGACTTACCCTGTAGTGGTTGAATTATGTCCAACAAAAACCTCGACAAAGTGCTGGTTGGTGAGTCCCTGGAGCTGGTAATTGGTCGCAGTGGTATATCCTTCTTATGGATCTTTTCTAATCCATAAAAATGTGGTGCCTTACTGTGGTGTGGAGTCAGGCGGGATCTAGCAGCGTCCGGGATATTTTCAGCATACTTCTTCAAAGTCCTGTAGATGCGTCCTTCTATGGTGGTGGTTGGGTCTTTGGGTAGTTGCTTGTAGTCTCCTTTCTCCAGAACTTCTTGGATCTTTTTGTCGTGTCTCGACATCCATGATCACCGTTGCGTTTCCTTTGTCGGCCGGTAGAATCTTTATTGATTTGTCAGCCTGCAGGTTTGTCTTTTGTTGCTTCTTTCTGTCCAACGTTGTTCTTACTTTATGGCGAAACTCATCAGCTTCGGGTTGAGGTAGACTAACGGTCTCTATTGCCGCAATAATTTCCAGTGTCTGTACCGGTGCAATGACGAACTTAACTCCCTTACTGAGTACCAATTCTTCGTTGGTGCTCAGAGTCCTTTTGGAGATGTTCACTATAGTGCTTGGTGTTGTTGAGTCTGTTCTATCTTGAGTACGTGTCTGTAGTGTGCTGGACATAAAGGTGAGCTACAGAAAACCACAATAAACTTGAAAATTGGGGAAAACTACAGCACTGGTCATATTTTTTTTTCTAAACTTTTCATATTTGTTTACTTTTTTCCCACTAAAAACTCAATTCAACCATATTGGCCAGACAGCCAGAGGTCAAGTAGCCAACAGGTGGTTAGCTAAGGTAACCAACCCACAAGCAATTGTCACATTGCAATGCCCAGTGGGATGAGTCAGGAATTTAGAATGGATTGTGATGTGTGTAAAAATCCATGTGTTTTTAAACGAAGACCAGGCAAAGAGGATGACATGTTTGGAGCACCCTGCGATGTTTGTAATCGAATGTATTGCAAGAAATGCTCCGGTATGTCAACTAGTGAAGCTGATGCTATGGTTATCCAGCAGAGACGATTGACTTTCTGTTGTTCAGACTGCAAATCTGAAAATAATGATCTGACTACTAAGAACAAGGTTATACAGGAACTTAAAGCTACCAATACAACCCTTCAACAAAAGTTGGATTTTCAGCTTAAAATAATAGAAAGCCTTAACCTTGAAATCAAAACAATTAGAGATCAAACTAACACGATAGACCATAGTTTGATAGATTTAGATTCCAACAATAAAATTTTAGACTTGCAGCAAGTGATTAATGATCAAAGCAAAAATTTAAGTGAAGTAGTTCAGGAAAAGGAGAAAATGGATGCTGCATACAAGTTGCTTGAAAAACACGCTGAACAACAAAAAAAGGAAAAACAAGCATACAAATCTGAAATTGAAACTCTACAGATAAAAATATTTGATCTGACTTTCAAATCAACCCGAGAAGTCGATACTCAGACGGAGCAATCCAGTAGTATACATGAAACTATTGGCAGGCAAGAATTGGAGGATATCTTAAATAAACGATTTCAGGAGTTTCAAATGGTGCTAGAAGCCAAGTACGCGCTAAATATGCAGCAGCCGAACAGCAGCATCAGGTTTCAAGACAGAGCTCCATTAGCTCAAGAAATTACGCCTTCGCAGGTCTCTTCAGCTATTGAGTTGGCCAGTGCAGTGGCAGAAGCCACATCCCAAACCGCAAAAAATGGAGAATAATAATAAACAGGCTACTTATGCTGATAGTCTGAAATCTAAGAAAAAACCAACCAATACATCTCGTCCCATCGATGCTACTAACCAAGGAACTGCCAAGCATACAGGGCAAATACTACATGGTGTTCCTGCTAAAAAGTGGTTATTTTTGGGAAGAGTTGCCGAGAATGCTACTTCGAAAATTATTCTGGATTATGTTAAAGAGAAAACTAATATAACAAATTTTAACTCAATTGTAGTAGAAGAACTGCCCACTCGGGCTAAGTCCAAATCATTTAAAATAGGAGTCCCTGACAACACTCTTTATGAAAAAATTAGTGAGGAATCTTTTTGGCCAGCAAACGTAATTATCAGACCCTTTGTGCATCATAGAAAACATAACAATTTTCACGCTGGTCAAAAGCAAGGTCCAATTCAAAATTTTCACAACAGTCAAATTCTAAGAGTAGCATCCTAAATAACATGACCATATATTATCAAAACGTAAACGGATTGAGAACTAAGATTCCTGCATTAATTAACTTCGTGGCATCTTGTGACTATGACGTAATTATGTTTAACGAAACGTCCTTGAATGATGATTTTTCAGATTCAGAGCTAGGATTTTTAAACTACAATGTGTTTAGAAAAGATCGATCCTTTGAGCAAACTGGCAAACAACGTAATGGAGGAGTTCTTATTGCAATAAACAAAAAGTATGAAGCTAAAAAACTAAATGTATGTCATAAAGAGTCTGAAGAGGTGTGGGTTTTAGCAAATACTGGAAGAAAAAAGATTCTGTTTGGTTGTTTTTATACACCTCCACGATCTCAATCAGACTCATACATCAGACACTGTGAAAATATTGAACAAATTTGCCAAGAACATGAAGACTGTGATATTGTACTTGCTGGAGATTATAATCTGCCGTCAATCAATTGGAAAAATGATGGTCTCGGACTAGTTATGGAAAACTTTCCAGTGGTAGCTGAAATTAGCTGATTGAGACTTTACCGTATGTTAATTTTAGTCAGTACAACCTAGTACCTAATGCTAATAATGTATTCTTAGATTTAGTATTTAGCAATAACTCTAGTACAACAGTCAAAATTGCTGACGAGGTTTTAATTAAATGTGACGTCCATCATCCAGCATTAATAATAAATATCAGCTGTGATCAAACTAGTCAAAATCTCCAAACTTATGAAACTTCAGTTTTTAATTTTAAAAACTGTGATTATAATAGGATTAATAATTTTTTAATTAATTTTAATTGGGATCAATATTTTAGCTCTGATGATGTTAATAAAAATGTGTTTAAGTTTTATGAGGTTTTAAACTACTTGTTTGATGTCTATGTTCCAACTGTAAAAATTAAGAATAAATTTAGGTTCCCCATATGGTTCGATGATGATTTGAAAGTGAGTGTTATAGAAAAACGTGAAGCACACAAAAGTTTAAAAAAATCTAGAAGCATTGCAGATTATCAACTTAGATCATACTGCAAAGAAAGAGCTCAACAGTGCTATTTGGAATATTTAGAGGAAGTTCAAAATAGTGTACAGCTAAATCCACAATATTTTTGGAAATATATTAAGAACAAAAATCAAAATAATGAAGTTCCCACACCTATGAATTATGATGGTCGGGAAGCATCTACCGGAGTAATGGTAGCACAGCTTTTTGAATCATATTTTTCATCATTGTATAAAAATAGTAATACAAGCAATGACAATTTATCAGGCTTTTCACAAAACTCATTAAATATCCATAGCATGTGCATTGAAATTTCTCAGATTTTTGAAAGGTTGTCATGTCTTGACCTAAGTAAAGGTCCTGGACCTGATAAGATTGGACCAATGTTTCTTAAAAACTGTGCTTTTCCATTGTCGAGACCATTATGGTTGCTTTTTAATCAATCACTTTCAAAAGGAGTTTTTCCAGATATGTGGAAAACTTCGTATGTTTCGCCGATTTACAAAGGCAAGGGAGGCAAGAATAATGTGGAGAACTATAGACCAGTTAGCATTATTTCCCAGATACCAAAAGTTTTTGAAGCCATCGTCAATGATTACTTAAAGGAAATATTTAAAAATGTCATAACAAAACAGCATGGATTCATGAGCGGAAGATCTACTACCACCAATTTTCTTGTATATGAGAATGTCTTGACAGAAGCCTTGGAGAGTGGGTATGCAGTGGACACTGTATATACTGTTTTTTCCAGGGCGTTCGACAGGGTAAACCATTCCCTATTAAGAAATAAATTAGGCAAATATGGAGTCGGGGGAGTTTTGCTTAACTGGATCTACTCTTATTTATCAGACCGTTCTCAAATAGTCAAAATAAATAATGCTTTTTTATCATCACCTTTTTTAGTAAAATCAGGAGTCCCCCAACGTGCACATCTTGCTCCTTTGCTTTTTAATATTTTTATTAATGATGTTGTAGAATGTTTTATTAATAGTGATTGTTTAAATTATTGTGATGACATAAAGTTTTTTAAAATAAGTAAATGTAAGAGTGATGCCGAATTAATGCAAAAAGATATTGACCGATTTAGTGAATGGTGTGACTTGAATGATATGGTGTTAAATGTTTCAAAATGTAAATATATTCAATTTTCTCGTAGCTCAAAACCAGTCTCAAACAAATACTTAATAAACAAAATTCCAATTGAGGAGTTTGGTATTATTCGTGACCTTGGTGTGATGTTTGACTTAAGACTCACATTTTCTGAACATATAAGTTGTATATGTAAAAAGGCCTTTAAAATGCTAGGTTTCTTAAAGAGAAACACAACAGACTTTAATAATGTAATTGCTCTAAAAACTTTATATACATCACTCGTAAGGTCACATGTGGAAAGTAATGTAAATGTTTGGTCTCCTCTTTCTAAAAGTCATATAGATGCTCTCGAGAGAATTCAAAAGAAATTTTTGAGATATGTTGGCGATAAATTGAAAATTCCACAAGAAATAATAGACTACAATCAGATATGTAGGCTTTTAAATCTGGATACACTTGAGAATCGAAGGAAAAACGCTGATATAACTTTATTGCACAAACTGATACATCATCAAATTGACTGTCCAGAACTGGTAGAAAAAATTAACTTTTATGCACCTATAGTGCGTTTACGTAAAACCAATACATTTCTTCCAAATCAACATAGAACAAATTATGGCCAGCATTACTGATTTTCAAGGATATTGAGAAATTCAGAGATTCATCTTGATATCTTTTCAACAAAATTGAAGACTTTAAAAAACCATTTAAAGAAAAATAAAGTGTTGTATAATATGAAACCTTAACTTTACTTTTGCTTTTATTTATGAATGCATTATTTATGACTACCTACTTTAAAATTATAATTAAATTTATATATATATTTTGTTAATACTATATACTAATAGGTGAAAAGTTCTAGATGTTCTTATGTAAGATTTTTCTTTTTTGTAAGTGGATTTGTATCCGTAAATAAA
This sequence comes from Aspidapion aeneum, assembly GCA_963576565.1. Taxonomy (NCBI): domain Eukaryota; kingdom Metazoa; phylum Arthropoda; class Insecta; order Coleoptera; family Brentidae; genus Aspidapion; species Aspidapion aeneum. Next base: position 43,834,857 of record OY755044.1, read on the forward strand.
TAAATAAATAAAAATAAAATAAATCTTGTAGTTTCTTAATTTTTTCTTGGTGAGTTGATTGTATCTTCTGTCATTCTCTGTTGCACGTACTGTCAATTACTCAGGTTAGAGATACTTACTAACCGAAACGTCGTGTTTTACAAGCACTACACAATCATTGTCTACGAGTTTCAAACAAAGAATGCCAACCAAGCCACGGATTTTTGTAAGACATCTGTGCCAGGAACAGGGCCAAACCTAAATAGAAATTTAAATTCTAAGAGCTTACCAAAACTGCCTTGTCCTGCTGAGTCACTCTTGAAGGGGGCTTCTTTTTTCCAAATATTGCACCCATATCTAATCAGTCTTACTATTGATAATACCTACTTAATTTTACTGGAAATGTTTTTATCTTGGTTTATGTTTGCATTTGCTTTGTTTTTGACAATTTTTGTCAGGTTAGGACTCTTAGGTGGTAGTTATTCTTCTTGAGACCGAGTTGTTTTAAGTTTTTCGGCCAAATTAAATTAAGGACTGGGGCATGGATTCTTGAGATCAAATGTCAACCGCCCGAACCGAACGGAGCCCTTTTATTTGGGGGCTATTCACAAATTACATTTTTCCTTGCAATATTAGGAAATTTTTCGGCAGTGTTCTTGAGAAAAGTCGAAAATTAAACTAGTTTAAACATAAAAATTTGTTTGGAATACATAATGATCTTCTTGAGGCTAAATAGGGAACTTTGCGGAAATGGACCATGCAGAAAAGTCGGAAAAACTGCTTTTAATAAAAAATAACAAACAAAATTGAAGTAAAATCTACTTTAAAAAATGCTTGTAAAAGTTTATCCTAACAAAAACATTTCATGTAAAAAAAAATTCGGACTTGTTCCCTTTCCAGTTGAAAAAAAGCCAATACAGTGAAACCTGCCATAAGCGGACACTCACGGTCCCGTCGATTTTGTCCGCTTATTGTAGGCAGTGGCGTAGCGTCGCCCCCCGCCTCGAGGGTACTGGCGCCCCATGGGTGCCGGAAGCGCTCTAAGCGTTAGAAAGGAGCAGGGCCGGTAAAGGAAACTAAAGACATGATGACCTTTTTTTTGTTTTTTTTTTGGTCGCAATATTTTTGAGGGCGCCCTTTTTAGCTGTCGCCCCCCGCCCCGTCAGGCACGCTACGCCGCTGATTGTAGGTGTCCGCTTATGAGAGGGAACTGCGAAATTTCAATATATATTTATTAACAATTTCCGCTGCTTGAGTATTTCCGATATTAAATTTTTCAGCGACCTTTCGTGCTAAGGAACATCTACCTTCTGCGAAACGTTAACAACTTCCATTTTTTCACGTAAACTAAGAAGTTTTTTACTAGGCACTATTTCAAAGAGATCTATTACTACCCACTTGAACAATAAAAATAAAACACAGCAGTCCCGCCCCCGCCGAATGAAATATGTTGTAAATACGAGAGTATTTAGTCTCCGTCTCATTAACACAGAAAGAGGTAATTCCCCGCCTGCAGAGTGCGTTGTTGCCAACATACTACATAATATTTGTGCCCATGTTGTGCAGCGCTCCGTTCCGTTGTTAGAGGTTTGCGTCCGGTTAAGGAAGGTTTCAAAATTTTTAAACCCAAAAAAATTGTCCGCGTCCGGTTATTAGAGTGTCCGTTTATAGGAGTGAATTTTACATGTAGAGAAATAGGGAAAAGCGTGGTTCCAAAAAATTTGTCCGTCTAAAGGAAGTGTCCGCTTAATAGAGGTGTCCGCAAGGAGAGGTTTCACTGTATATTTAAAGTTATCAGCTGCGATTGTTCATTATACCTATTATATTTGTTTCTCGGCATTTTACAACTTTTTAAAATAATTTCCGACAAGTTGACAAACCACAGGAATCTGTGTGACAAACTCATGTTTTTGATTTACAGTGACGGATACTTCATTTAAAAAAAGATCATAGACACTTTTTTAAAAAGTTTATTGTCACCGCTGTTTATAATATACTAAACAAAGATAAACAAAAATGCGTATAATCAGGGCTATCAAAACGGACGGGCCACGATCCTCCACTTTCTTGACGTCACATCCGGGGCTCATTTTTTTTGATGGTCACGTTACGACACAGCTGATTGTCTTTCATAAATTGAAGTTGGAATGACGGTTTATGAATATTTGATTTTTTTTTAAATAAAGTTATTTTTGAGATTGTTTTTACTTTATTCTGGCAGAACAATTTTTTTAAATGTATAGTAATCCTTAATTTTTCATAGCCGCTTCATTAGCTCACACAAAAATTAAATTTAAAGCAGAAGCAAATGTGACAATCACAGATGACAAAGTCAAATACATGTCAAATATAACAGTTGGCATGTGGTACATGGCGGGTAATTTGAATTCAAAATAAGGAATGCTAAGTCTTGAAGATTTTAACCTTTTAATCATGTTGCTTTCTTACTAACCCTTGGTGGAATATCGGGATGGTGTCTGAAGAGAGAATATTTCACTGAAATTTTGCGGAAATCTGTAGTGCCATTTTGAAAATACCATAAAAAAACCTCTGACCTCCCATAAGACCCAATGTAAAATTCAGCCCCGGGAGAACAGCTGATTTTTTCAGGGTCGTGGCTTCTATTTTTGTGTTGGCCTTGGTATAATATGAACTATAGAGGTTTCAAGTAAAACGTCAGTTTTAGCGGCATTTCTTGTGGTAGTGCGTACAATTTTAATTCCTTTCGAGTGCAACTTAGAAGTTGGTATACGAAACGTCCGACATTAGATAAGATAATTTTTTAGGAAATCAAACAGGTTATTGTCTTCCTCCACTAATTTTTAATTTGTTTTAAACAAATAGTCCCGACATGTTTCGTAAGCAGAAACTTACATCTTCAGGGGACATTACCAAACTAAATCAGCACAACATTTTGAAAAACTGATTAAAAAACTATTTAGCTACTGAAACGGTTAAGTCATAGACATTTAAAACAAAAAACATTATTGACAAAAGCAGTGCTTCCTCCATGGTGTATCAAAAACTGATCTAAAAACGTACGTTAAAACTATCAAGTGTGTACGCTAGTCTTTCAACCGTCATACTTGACCCTTTTGACTGACAGGCAAGACGTAAGGTAACCTTGTCTAGACCGGGCTTTAGGCACAGTGCTAAATTGAATATAAAGAAGTATGGCGATTTAAACTAGAGTAACCTGAAGTTACCTGACCTGACGTAACCTAACCTGAACTTACTTGCCCTAACAAAAATTTAATTTAGGGCTAAATAAGTCTTGAAAAATTACTTGCCCACTAAGCCAAGAGGTTATTAACTGCAACAAAAAAAATCTTAAATAATTATTATTATTTTATTAATATGAATTAATCTTGAATTATTTTATATTTTGTACCAGTGGCGACTCGTGCCCATTCAACATGGTAGTGCCAGAATTTTGATAGCCGCTCAAAAAATAAATGGATCTATGACGGATCGTCCTAGCTATAGACTATTAGGACACTCCAAGTCCCACTAAGCACAAAATCGTAAAAAACGTTAAATAAATGTTGAAAAAAAATGTTTTTTTTTCTAGCACAAATTTGTGTTAAAATTAAGTCAACTTTTGACATTAAAAAAACATGTAGAAAATGATAACGAATATTTCATGTAAAAGCATTACCAAAAATATATTTTTTAATAATGTTAAGAAACCAATATTTAAAAAACCATAATTTTATTAACATTAAAATAATACCATTAATATATGGTTATTTTTATAATGCTTTTCCTAGATCTCATTTCTAACGTTGAATTTAAGATATATAAAGCTAATAAATGTTTTGTTTTTTAAACATTAAAAAAAAATGATACTATAGAGGGCGCTGCCGCATAAGTCCACTTAGGGTCACTGCATCCTGGAAGCCTGGCGAGGCTTCCAGGATGCAGTGACCCTAGTTCCACTACCAGAACGGGCCATCGCCATTTTTAGTTGCGTTTCGCTGCGAGTTCATACGAGTCAGTCAGGTAGCAGATACGGTTTGTGCAATTTTCGTTAAAATAATTACCTTTTGTAGAAACAAACATGGTAAATTAAAAGCACAGTTATTAATAATGATAGTGAATACATATTTGGATAGGAATATACACCAGTTGTGTGGAAAAGATGGCATATAGTTAAAGAACAACAAATTTGTATGCAGTGATTTAAATGAAGCATCACAAAATTAGGTAAGAAAAGTAAACAAAAGTAAAAAAAATGTTTTGTATGGAATATCGCATACCTAACGTTATAGGTAATCAGACAGGGAATGCGACAATTCACCGCGGACGATTAGCCGCCGGACCTTAAGCCGCGTATTCATTTGAGGCAGAATTCGCAAGCCTCGCAGTGGGACCAAACGAATGCTTCGTTGCATTCATGCTAAAGTGAATATGCGCCTTGAAATTGTTTGCCTTGTATTCACTTGGGCATGAATTTTTGGCCTCGTAGCGAGGCACTTTCTACAAAATTATTGTTTACAAATTTCCTTTACTGAGTGTCGAGTTCACGAAAACCTCAACTGACTGTTGCTGCCCTGCGTTTCCAAAATAGAATAATTTTATTTCCGTTATTTATGTTACTTTATCTTTAGAGATATATAAAAAATATATATTTTTTCACTGTTAAAAAACATATATTTTTCAATGTTAGAAAAACAATTCTTTTCCACTGTTAAAAATCAATATTTTTTTAAAAACACTTTAAAACGTCAGAAAACGGGTTATTAAGCTTATTTTTTACTATGAATAGGACGTTAGAACTAACATCCAACCTAACGTTATGTTCTTAAATTAAACATTATTTTGACATTATTAAAATGTTTTTATGTTTAGTGGGGTGGAGCCTTGGAAACAGTTTTTTGTAAATATCTCAGAAACTAAAGCTTTTACATGGTTTTTGGTAATAATACAAATTATTAAGCAAAATATAGTCTACTAAATTCTGAATTAAACCGAACCGAACCGAACCGCATATTTGATTCTCCGTTCAAAAGTTAGTATTTTTAAAATTTTTTAATTGTCAAAAGGATGAAAATCTAATAAGCTCGTCAGAGCGGCGAACGCTATACGCTAAAAATAATACTTTCTCTAGCCACTGCTACCCGGGCTAGAAAAGTAAAAATTCGGGTTGCTGCAATTCTTCACAATCTGAAAAATCTAACAAAATTTGACAAAATGTGGCGCTTAAGATTTCTCGTTTAAAAGGCAATTTTTAAACTTAAAAACTTACCTACAATTTCTCACTTTTTGCAAGATGTAGCTTCACGATATAATTTATTTTTTTAAACAAAAACGCCTAATTCGTTGCAACTTTTTATTTAAAAAACTGCAAATAAATACACCAAGAAACTGACATGTCAAATATTAAAATACTTTTTAGAGTTAAAAAGTATTTTCTCATCGTCATTCCACCTTAAAAACGAAATAATGAAACTACCCCAGTAACACCGGACGTCCCTGGAACGTACTTTTTTGGTCACTTTAGGTCCCAACGTCTCCATACCTAAAAAGTACGTTTTAAAAACCTTTAAAATGAAAAGATTAAAAAATGTCCATTATGGACGTTTTTAAAACATACTTTTTAAGCCTTTCGAGGTCCTCAATATTCTCCTACCTACCTAAACGGATGTTTTAAAAACTCGCAAAACATTACGTTTTAAACCGTACTTTTAAGGTCCCTCAGGGCCTCAACATTTGCGTACTTAAAAAGTACGTTTTTAAACGTACTAGAAAGGAAGTTTTAAAAACGCGCAAATCGGGACGTTTACAAAACGTACTTTTTAGAAAGAAGAAGAAGAGCAAAGTGCGTTTCGTGCAGGCAGATCTTGTAGTGATAATGTTTTTTGTCTTAAACAAGTAATTGAGAAAAGGAGTGCCAGAGATATAGAGACTCATGTTACCTTTGTGGACCTACAAAAAGCATATGATACCGTTCCAGTAGAAAAATTGTGGACAGTGTTAGAACAAACTAATATCAATCATACATATATAAAAGCGATAAAAGAACTTTACATAGGGTCAAAATCTAAAATTAAAATTGGAAATCGACTTTCAAAAGAATTCCAGGTAACGAAAGGCTTAAGACAGGGATGTTGTATCTCTCCAGCTCTTTTTAAAATATATATTGCAGTAGGTCTAGAAAACTGGAAACGTAAAGTACAGGGAATGGGAATACAACTTAACGACCGTTTTACCATATACACACTACAGTTTGCTGACGACCAAGTAATTGTAGCTAATGATAAAGAAGACATTTAGTATATTGTCACACAGATCATAATTAAACTATCCCAAAGTGATTTTTATCTAAATAAAACAGATGCACTTCGTATTACTTTAATTATTGGGATCCATATAAATTAAAGGCGTGCATCTATTATTAAAATAAATACCAAGTTATTGGCAATAATAATAATTGTGGTACCTAAGTATCGAAAACTATCGTCACTAGCAATATTGCTGAATTTGCAATAATTTAATATAAAAATCGATGTAACACACCATACAAATGACCAGTACCCGGGGTCCACTCCTAACTAAGCGTTCGTAACCAGTTTCTGGAAGTTCTGCTCAGCGGCGTAGCGTGCCCGAAAGGGCGGGGGGGGGGGGGGGGGGGGGCGACAGCTAAAAAAGGCGCCTCTGAAAACTGATGAAAAATCTTACGGCAAAAAAAACCAAAAGGTCAAAAAGGCGCCTCTCACAAATCTTGCAAAAAAAGAACCGCGCCGTAGAAATTTGAACCGCGCCGTCTCCAAAAAAAAAAAAACAAAAAAAAAAGGTCATCATATGTCAGGGGGCGGCCGATAAGTCACAAGGGCGCCTCTGACGAAATCTTGCAACTAAAAAAAAAGGTCATCATGTATGAGGGGGCGGCCGATACGACACAAGGGCGCCTCTCCCACCTATGGGGCGCCACTACCCTCGGGGCGGGGGGGGCGACGAACCCCCCCGCGCCCCCCCCACGCTACGCCGCTGGTTCTGCTGTGCTTCGTAACCAGTTTCTGGACGTCGTCTCATTTGCCCCTTAACTGAGCGTTCGTAACCAGTTTCTGGACGTCCGCTGAGCTTCGTAACCAGTTTCTGGACGTCGTCTCTTTTTTAACCCTGAACCTGTGGTCCTGTGTACTGGTCCGGCCGGAATATAATAACTTGGATTCAATTTCATGATAGTAGGTTCACCTTTAGATGGTTTGATGCTATCGGTCCGTCGGGAGAATCGTTAGTTATATCCCGTTGCCCGATCCAATGGGGTCCGGCTGGAATATAATGACCTGGGGATAAACTATTCCTATTATTTTTTGAATTTTTGTTTTTCTTAGTAAAAAGGGGATTATTGACAGGTCATCGAAATAAAAAATCCGAAAGCCCCTATAGTCGTTTCGACTTATTTTTTCAAGGAAAATTTTATTAGAATTATAATCTTACGTGTAATATTCTGTATGCCATTTCGGCCTAAGTTAATATTTCAAGCCCCATGGATATTTTTTTCCACACGTCTTATTGGTACTTTAGTACTAAGCCCTTTATTTTCTCAAAAATAACATAACACCCACTCAACATTTGAGAGTTGAGATCGAGGGGTCATCGGCACCCTAAAATTTTGTACAGCGTCCAACAGGACTTGAGTACTGTTGGGTACTGTCGTGTACTGTCGAGTACTGTTGGGTCCTGTCGAGTACTGTTGAGTACTGTCGTGTACTGTTGGGTCCTGTCGAGTACTGTCGTGTACTGTTGGGTCCTGTCGTGTACTGTCGAGTACTGTTGAGTCCTGTTGAGTACTGTCGTGTACTGTTGGGTCCTGTCGTGTACTGTCGAGTACTGTTGGGTCCTGTCGAGTACTGTTGAGTACTGTCGTGTACTGTTGGGTCCTGTCGTGTACTGTCGAGTACTGTCGTGTACTGTTGGGTCCTGTCTTGTACTGTCGAGTACTGTCGAGTACTGTCGGGTCCTGTTGAGTACTGTCGTGTACTGTTGGGTCCTGTCGTGTACTGTCGAGTACTGTTGGGTCCTGTCGAGTACTGTCGTGTACTGTTGGGTCCTGTCGTGTACTGTCGAATACTGTTGGGTCCTGTTGGGTACTGTCGTGTACTGTCGAGTACTGTTGGGTCCTGTCGAGTACTGTTGGGTCCTGTCAAGTACTGTCGTGTCCTGTTGGGTCCTGTAGATTACTGTTAAGTACTGTCGTGTTCTGTTGGGTCCTGTCAAGTACTGTCGTGTCCTGTTGGGTCCTGTAGAGTACTGTTAAGTACTGTCGTGTTCTGTATGGAAAAAATTATAAAATTTTAATAATTAGAGACATAAAAAGGTCGTTTTGGTGCAAAAGCAGTGGCGGTCTGTGGGGTGCAAAGCTGGAGGAGCGAAAATCGACTTGAAGGTGGAAACTATGATTTTATTTAAACTATATTGAGTAATTGTAATTACACAATTAAGATCTGGTAAGGACCTACCCAGTTTTTAACTTTTTTTTTCTTTCAAAAACTGTTTTTTTTTTCATAATATTACTGAAGTAGGGATGCAGTTCTAAATAAATTTGTGTGTATGTATGGATAGTATAAGGTGTTGCACGCTCGACTGCAGATCCAAAGGCCATGAGTTCGATTCTCACATAAAACTTTTTTTTTTTTCAAACAACTTTAAATTAAAATTTGCTAATGACTAATTAATACGGGTTGCTTACGTGATGGTCATGAATATTTATACAGTGTCTCAAAATCTCTCTGCACTTTATTTGCATTAGAATTAACCTTATTCGTATTAAAAATAACGATATAACAACTATCAGATTCTCGATCAAATTTTTAACTTTTGTTTATTAAAATTAAAAAACATATTAATAAAACAAAAAATGGAAATTATACAAAAATTGGCAACGGTGGATACACTTTAATCAGCAGGCGTTGAAAAGCAAACGATCCCGCCCTCGATCTCGCCACTGCTTTTGCACCAAAACCTCGACCAAAACGACCTTTTTATGTCTCTAACTATTAAAATTTTATAATTTTTTCCATACAGAACACGACAGTACTTAACAGTACTCTACAGGACCTTCGACAGGACCCAACAGGACACGACAGTACTTGACAGGACCCAACAGAACACGACAGTACTTAACAGTAATCTACAGGACCCAACAGGACACGACAGTACTCAACAGGACCCGACAGGACCCAACAGTACACGACAGGACCCAACAGGACCACGACAGTACCTGACAGGACCCAACAGGACTGAATTATTTTGGTTCATATCATTCATTCATAAAAATATAAAAATAAACGGATTTTTTTTGTCTCGTTTTTTGTCCATACCAATAAAAATTTATTTTTGATAAAAGTTCAATAAAAGAGGGACGAAGAGGGATCAATTCCCTCGCAAAATACTCGATAAAGTATATTCAACTCGGTATTCAAAGTATTTTTTAGGGACACAAAGAAGTGCAAAGAAGACAAAAATACGCAAAAATATTTTACAATACCCTCGGTAATTGCACTATTAGTCTATGCTTCAGTTTAGATCTTGTAATGACCTACCCAGATTTTTATTTGTTTTTATATTCCAGATTGGATTTTTTTTAAATATTACTGACGCAATCGAGATGTAGCTCAAAAAGATATTCTATATAAGTTTATAGATAGCATAAAGTGTGGAGTGTTTGACTCATGGGTTCGAGGCCCACACAGCATTTTTTTTTCTTTTAAACAACTTTAATTAAAATTTAACAGCAATGTATATTTAGTATATTTTAAAGAATTTTGTTTTTGTATTGGACTCGATTGGAACCGATTAAAGATTAGCGCTTGAAAAGCAAACGATTTCAAATAGGTTAGGACGGGATAGGTTTCCGATCAATTGACCAAGGTTAGGTTTTGTTTCGGTTTGGTTTAACCTCGGGTTTAACAACGATTTCAACCTCCCAAAACGAGGACAGGAAAGTTTTAATTTTAAAAATTTCGCCTTTTATCCGACTTTTATCTAATATTCTCATTTTGAAATTCCCGCAGAGACAGTTTTACACGAGGTTTTACATTGGGATCGTTTGCTTTTCAACGCCTGCTGATCGACTGCTGATTAAAGTGTATCCACCGTTGCCAATATTTGAATAATTTCCATTTTTTGTTTTATTAATATGTTTTTTAATTTTAATAAACAAAAGTTAAAAAAGATCAATGGAGGCATTTTGGGTCAGTTAAAATAACAAAAAAATTTGATAGTTGTTATATCGTTATTTTTAATACGAATAAGGTTAATTCTAATGCAAATAAAGTGCAGAGAGATTTTGAGACACTGTATAAATATTCATGACCATCACGTAAGCAACCCGTATTAATTAGTCATTAGCAAATTTTAATTTAAAGTTGTTTGAAAAAAAAAAGTTTTATGTGAGAATCGAACTCATGGCCTTTGGATCTGCAGTCGAGCGTGCAACACCTTATACTATCCATACATACACAGAAATTTATTTAGAACTGCATCCCTACTTCAGTAATATTATGAAAAAAAAAAGTTTTTGAAAGATAAAAAAAAAGTTAAAAACTGGGTAGGTCCTTACCAGATCTTAATAGTGTAATTACAATTACTCAATATAGTTTAAATAAAATCATAATTTCCACCTTCAAGTCGATTTTCGCTCCTCCAGCTTTGCACCCCACAGACCGCCACTGCTTTTGCACCAAAACGACCTTTTTATGTCTCTATTTATTAAAATTTTATAATTTTTTCCATACAAAACACGACAGTACCTAACAGTACTCTACAGGACCCTCGACAGGACCCAACAGGACACGACAGTACTTGACAGGACCCAACAGAACACGACAGTACTTAACAGTAATCTACAGGACCCAACAGGACACGACAGTACTCAACAGTACTCTACAGGACCCAACAGTACTCGACAGTACACGACAGTACTCAACAGTACTCGACAGGACCCAACAGTACTCGACAGTACACGACAGTACCCAACAGTACTCAACAGTACACGACAGTACTCGACAGGACCCAACAGTACTCGACAGTACACGACAGTACCCAACAGTACTCAACAGGACCCAACAGTACACGACAGGACCCAACAGTACACGACAGTACTCAACAGGACCCAACAGTACACGACAGTACTCGACAGTACCCAACAGTACTCAACAGGACCCAACAGTACTCGACAGTACTCAACTGTACTCGACAGGACCCAACAGTACTCGACAGTACACGACAGTACCCAACAGTACTCAACAGGACCCAACAGTACTCGACAGTACACGACAGTACCCAACAGTACTCAACAGGACCCAACAGTACATGACAGGACCCAACAGTACTCGACAGTACACGACAGTACCCAACAGTATTCGACAGTACACGACAGGACCCAACAGTACACGACAGTACTCAACAGGACCCAACAGTACTCGACAGTACCCAACAGTACTCAACAGGACCCAACAGTACACGACAGTACTCAACAGTACTCGACAGGACCCAACAGTACTCGACAGTACACGACAGTACCCAACAGTACTCAACAGGACCCAACAGTACACGACAGGACCCAACAGTACTCGACAGTACACGACAGTACCCAACAGTATTCGACAGTACACGACAGGACCCAACAGTACACGACAGTACTCAACAGGACCCAACAGTACTCGACAGTACACGACAGGACCCAACAGTACACGACAGTACTCAACAGGACCCGACAGGACCCAACAGTACACGACAGGACCCAACAGGACCACGACAGGACCCAACAGGACTGAATTATTTAATATATATAAATATAAAAATAAACGGACTTTTTTTTTCTCGTTTTTTGTCCATACCAATAAAATTTATTTTTGATAAAAGTTCAATAAAAGAGGGACGAAGAGGGATCAATTCCCTCGCAAAATACTCGATAAAGTATATTCAACTCGGTATTCAAAGTATTTTTTAGGGACACAAAGAAGTGCAAAGAAGACAAAAATACGCAAAAATATTTTACAATACCCTCGGTAATTGCACTATTAGCGAGACTATTAGTCTATGCTTCAGTGTAGATCTTGTAATGACCTATCCAGATTTTTATTTGTTTATATGGGCAATTCCCCCAATAGGAAGCATCTGCTGTCCCTGGCTAATTGCTCTTTTAATATTAAAGTATATGTATATATTATTAATACAGTGGTTAATACTAAACCTGGCTAATTTGGGCATCTATAAATTTTTTTCAAGTTATGCTCTTTTAACAGAAAAAATTAAGGCCAAATGAAGAAAACATCATTAGCGTGGATGTCCCTGGACTAATTTTTTCCGAAACAAGTTATATTATTTAAAGGTATTTGAAGTTAATCTTACCTTTTGTGATTTACTATATGTTAAAAAAAAGTGCTTAAATGATATTGTATAACAATTATTTTAAAATGCTGATAATCAATATAAATATCCCTGATGAAATTTTGTCCCCAAGTATGAGCATCATTAGAATGGATCACTAAAAAACAGTTCAAAATACCGGCCAAAACCAAACGAATAGTAACAGTCGCTTACCCCTGCATTCCTATCCCTTCCAGTTGTCTAATATCACAACCCAAGGACAAGTGTCTGCAAGTCAGTGTAGCGCAATTCGTCAAAGAGTAAACGAGAGCACGTGCGTACTTTTTTGTGTTACCATTAGAGTGGAGTAAGTTTTATTTATCAAAATTATTTTGTTTTTATTAAACTTTTTGTGGATGTGTTACCTTTTTCTTTACACTTCTTTTTAATTGCAGTTATTTTTTTAATTTTCGATGTTGAATTAACATTAATTCTCCCTATAATCTTAACAATAAAAATTTCAAAAAGCCATTTATCAGTGGGTATAATTATAAAGAGAAAAAAAATTAACAGGTACTTTTTTTTAGTAGAAATATATCAGTTAGTCATTAGAGTGGATTTTATTTTTCACCATTAGAGTGTCTTTTATGTATGGTTTATATCCACGCTAATGACGCAATAGCCACTCTAATGTTTTTGTTTTTCATTTTAAGGAGATCATCCATACTTTAAAGGAATGGGTCGCAAAAAGCTGAGTGAGGAGGAGAAAAAACGTCGAAAAAGAGAATGTGAGAAAAGAAGAAGACAAAAAATTAAAGCCAGTCCAGAAAGATACAAAATCGAACAAGAAAAAAAGCACCTAATTTATGAAAGGGCAAAGGAAAAAGGGGTTGTGAAATTAAAAGAAAAAATGACTAGAAGAGAACTGAAAACAAAAAGAAAAAGTTGGAAAGAAAGCTCAAAACGTTATAGAGATCGTAAAATATTTTTACTTAATTTGGAAAAAAATACACCTCCTTCCAGTGACTACGAACAAAGCGAAGAGGATAGATATTTGAATGAAAATGAATCCCATAGTCCAAGTAGATCTGCTTCAGTATCCGACCAACACAGCGTCAGTGCTACACCACTAAATACACCTACAAGCTCAGTATCTAGACAGACACTTCAAGGATTAAAAATAAAAAACTAAAATAAGGCAAAAGCATATAGAGCACTTTAAAAGTTGCGGCGCGAGAACCAAAATTTAAAATCTAAATTTGAATATTATAAAAAAAAATATTTCAGAGTTGTAAAGAAAAAAGACGAAAAAAAAGTTTTAAGTCCAAAATCAAAGGTTACAGAACTGCTTAAAAATTCGCCAAAAGTTCCTGAATCCGTACAACGAAAATTGCTTTTTGGAGAGGCACTAAAAGAAGACTTGTCATCTAAATTTAGTAACCTAAAAGATCAGAAATCTAAGCAGTTATTCACTAAAATAGTACAAGGCGAAAATTTAAAAAAATACAAACTTCTAAAAGATGCACAAGATTTTCTTCCAAAAGCACTCCGTAGATCTAACAAAAACAGGACAGAGATTTTTCAGTACGAACGGAAATCATTTCAGGGATTCAGTTTTGTTAGAAAAGCTGTGCATGATTTTTATTTAAACGACCAAAATTCACGTGTGTGTCCTGGCAAAAAGGAAACTATAACAAAAAAATCGAGAAAAGTTCAAAAAAGGTATCTGAACAATACTTTAAAAAATTTGTACAACCAGTTTAAGTCTGAATATCCATCTTTATCTGTATCATATGCCACATTTTGTAAGCTTCGGCCATTTTGGGTTGTTGCCCCAAAGCTATCTGGACGTGACACATGTTTGTGCATATTGCATGAAAATGTAAACTTTGTTATTTCCAGCTTGTACAAAAATAAAATCATCAAGCAAAAAGATGCTGACGAAATTCTTGAAAACTTGTGTTGCTCGAAAAATAATGAGATATGTTTAGCAGGAAATTGTGAAGAGTGTAAATCTAAAACAATTTTTTTCCATGTGGAAAATCAAACATGGAAAAAACCAATTGAGTATGAAAAATGGATTACTCTAAAAGAAAATCGAATAAGTGCTAAAACAAAAAAAGGAATAGTTGTGCAAATAACCAGAAAAGAAAAAATTCAGACTAAGCTGGAAGTAGTGATACAAGAATTGGAATACTTTAAACCAAAGTTCTTAAAACATGTCTTAAACATTACTCATCAATATCAAGCTATTAAGACATTAAAGAATGAGATGAACGAAAATGAAATTCTATTTCATGTAGACTTCTCTGAAAATTTTTTATGCAAATATGGAACAGAAGCTCAATCAGTGCATTTCGGGGCTTCAAGGGATCAAATTACCCTTCATACAGGTATGATGTACCACAAAAAATAAAAAAGAAGGGTTTTGCACTGTATCGAAATCTTTAAGACATGATCCAGCATCCATCATGGCACACATGGAAGTCATTATACAACATTACACTTCTATCATAGAGTCTGAAATCACTACATGTCACTTTCTGTCTGATAGCCCAAGCACCCAGTATCGAAATAAGAAGGTATTTTTTTATTTGCAGTATATTTTACCCAGAATATTTCCAAACCTTACAAAAATTTCCTGGAATTACTCAGAGTCGGGTCATGGTAAAGGGGCCCCCGATGGTATTGGTGCTACTGTAAAACGTACTGCAGATAGGCTAGTATCATTTAACCAGGACATAAACAATTTTGATGTTTTTGTTAAAAGTATCAAAGAAAATATTCCCAACCTCCATATTGACGTCATAGAAAATGCAAATATTCAAAAATTTGATAATTTTCTACCCTCCAAGTTAAAACCTTTCAAAGGAACCATGGAAACGCACCAAGTAACCTGGACTCAAGAAAGGAGTGACATATCTCTCAGACGGTTGAGTTGCTTCAACTGCAGCTTTTTAAAATGTAACCATTATGGTATTGGAAATTCAGTGACTGACAGCCAACATCTTCAAGAAGAAATTAGTACTGTTTCCAGCCACGATATTTCTTTGAAAGATGAAGCTACCAGGATTAACGAAAATGATTGGATAACAGCTATATTTGACAATGACTGGTACCCAGGTAATAAATCTTTATTAAATTTTGTTTTGTTTAAATTCGGTTTTGTGTTCTACTAGATCGTCTATTCTAAAAAGCTAATTTTTAACATTGTTTTTAGGGATAATTGAAGCCAAGGAAAAAGAAAATCTATTAGTAAATTTCATGCATAAAACAGGAAAAAGCTTTTTTTGGCCAAAAGTAGCTGACCGGCAAACAGTAAAATTTACTGATATTTTGCTATTATTAAATCATCCTCCTGAACCGGTATCAAGCAGACTTTTTAGGCTTACAGAATTTGACAAAGTTTATAATATGTTCAAATCTTCAGTTTAAAGCACACAGTTTTTTTAAATATCTTTTTAATAACTTTTTTATTCTACAGTTTATTCTTTAGTTTATTTTTTAGATATTAAGACGTTCTTAATTTAAACTACTTATGTGTAATAATGTTTAGTTTTCTACTTTTTTAAAATAAAAATTAGTCAAACGTAATTTGTTTTTCATTATATCATCATTAGCGTGGCATGCAAGTCATTAGCGTGGATGAATCTTTCTGACAAACTCATAAAAACTAAGAATTAAGCTCAACCAATAGGGAAATTTTTATTAGCACCTTTTAAAGTTAAATTTTTCAATTTTTGAAAATTTTTTTAAGCATGTTTAAAATTGAGCAGTTTTATTTTCTCAAATGCTTCCTATTGGGAGAATTGCCCATATATTCCAGATTGGATTTTTAAATATTACTGACGCAATCGAGATGTAGTTCAATAAGATATTCTATGAAAGGTTATAGATAGCATAAAGTGTGGAGTGTTTGACTCATGATCCGCAGGTCATGGGTTCGAGGCCCACACCTAGCGTTTTTTTTTTCTTTTAAACAACTTTAATTAAAATTTATTAATTACTACTAGGTAGTTTTGGTTTAACAGCAATGTATATTTAGTATATTTTAAAGAATTTTGTTTTTGTATTGGACTCGATTGGAACCGATTAAAGATTAGCGCTTGAAAAGCAAACGATTTCAAATAGGTTAGGACGGGATAGGTTTCCGATCAATTGACCTAGGTTAGGTTTGGTTTCGGTTTGGTTTAACAACGATTTCAACCTCCCAAAACGAGGACAGGAAAGTTCGAGGTTTTAATTTTAAAAATTTCGCCTGTTATCTAATATTCTCATTTTGAAATTCCCGCAGAGACAGTTTTACATTGGGATCGTTTCGGGTCGTTTGCTTTTCAACGCCTGCTGATTAAAGTGTATCCACCGTTGCCAATTTTTGTATAATTTCCATTTTTTGTTTTATTAATATGTTTTTTAATTTTAATAAACAAAAGTTAAAAATTTGATCGAGAATTTGATAGTTGTTATATCGTTATTTTTAATACGAATAAGGTTAATTCTAATGCAAATAAAGTGCAGAGAGATTTTGAGACACTGTATAAATATTCATGATCATCACGTAAGCAACCCGTATTAATTAGTCATTAGCAAATTTTAATTTAAAGTTGTTTGAAAAAAAAAAGTTTTATGTGAGAATCGAACTCATGGCCTTTGGATCATCAGTCGAGCGTGCAACACCTTATACTATCCATACATACACACAAATTTATTTAGAACTGCATCCCTACTTCAGTAATATTATGAAAAAAAAAGTTTTTGAAAGATAAAAAAAAAGTTAAAAACTGGGTAGGTCCTTACCAGATCTTAATAGTGTAATTACAATTACCTCGACAATTACTCAATATAGTTTAAACTCGAGTTTAAATCGAGGTTTAAATAAAACGAGAAATAAAATCATAATTTCCACCTTCAAGTCGATTATCCGAGCGATTTTCGCTCCTCAAGCTTTGCACCCCACAGACCGCCACTCGCGAGGCCACTCGCCACTGCTTTTGCACCAAAACGACCTTTTTCGTTTTTACCTTTTTATGCGAGATGTCCTCGGAGATGTCCGAGGAGATGTCTCTAATTATTAAAATTTTATAATTTTTTCCATACAGAACACGACAGTACTTAACATTACTCTACAGGACCCAACAGGACACGACAGTACTTGACAGGACCCAACAGGACGCGACAGTACTTGACAGGACCCAACAGGACTCAACAGTACACGACAGGACTCAACAGGTCCCAACAGTACTCGACAGGCCCAACGGCCCAACAGTACTCGACAGGACTCAACAGTACCTGACAGGACCGGACAGGACCCAACCGAGGACCCAACAGTACTCGACAGGACCCGACAGTACTCAACAGGACCCAACAGCACTCAACAGGACCCGACAGGACCCAACAGTACTCGACAGGACCCAACAGTACCCAACAGGACCCAACAGTACTCAACAGGACCCGACAGGACCCAACAGTACTCGACAGGACCCAACAGGACCCAACAGTACTCGACAGTACACGACAGGACCCAACAGTACACGACAGTACTCAACAGTACACGACAGTACTCAACAGGACCCAACAGTACTCGACAGTACACGACAGGACCCAACAGTACACGACCGTACTCAACAGTACTCGACAGGACCCAACAGTACTCGACAGTACTCGACAGGACCCAACAGTACTCGACAGTACTCGACAGGACCCAACAGTACTCGA
This sequence comes from Aspidapion aeneum, assembly GCA_963576565.1. Classification (NCBI taxonomy): domain Eukaryota; kingdom Metazoa; phylum Arthropoda; class Insecta; order Coleoptera; family Brentidae; genus Aspidapion; species Aspidapion aeneum. Next base: position 43,852,869 of record OY755044.1, read on the forward strand.
CAGTACACGACAGTACCCAACAGTACTCAACAGGACCCAACAGTACACGACAGGACCCAACAGTACTCGACAGTACACGACAGTACCCAACAGTACACGACAGGACCCAACAGTACACGACAGTACTCAACAGGACCCAACAGTACTCGACAGTACACGACAGGACCCAACAGTACACGACAGTACTCAACAGGACCCGATAGGACCCAACAGTACACGACAGGACCCAACAGGACCACGACAGTACCTGACAGGACCCAACAGGACTGAATTATTTTGGTTCATATCATTCATTCATAAAAATATAAAAATAAACGGACTTTTTTTGTCTCGTTTTTTGCCCATACCAATAAAATTTATTTTTGATAAAAGTTCAATAAAAGAGGGACGAAGAGGGATCAATTCCCTCGCAAAATACTCGATAAAGTATATTCAACTCGGTATTCAAAGTATTTTTTAGGGACACAAAGAAGTGCAAAGAAGACAAAAATACGCAAAAATATTTTACAATACCCTCGGTAATTGCACTATTAGCGAGACTATTAGTCTATGCTTCAGTTTAGATCTTGTAATGACCTACCCAGATTTTTATTTGTTTTTATATTCCAGATTGGATTATTTTTAAATATTACTGACGCAATCGAGATGTAGTTCAAAAAGATATTCTATATAAGGTTATAGATAGCATAAAGTGTGGAGTGTTTGACTCATGATCCGCAGGTCATGGGTTCGAGGCCCACACCTAGCGTTTTTTTTTCTTTTAAACAACTTTAATTAAAATTTATTAATTACTACTAGGTAGTTTTGGTTTAACAGCAATGTATATTTAGTATATTTTAAAGAATTTTGTTTTTGTATTGGACTCGATTGGAACCGATTAAAGATTAGCGCTTGAAAAGCAAACGATTTCAAATAGGTTAGGACGGGATAGGTTTCCGATCAATTGACCAAGGTTAGGTTTTGTTTCGGTTTGGTTTAACCTCGGGTTTAACAACGATTTCAACCTCCCAAAACGAGGACAGGAAAGTTCGAGGTTTTAATTTTAAAAATTTCGCCTGTTATCTAATATTCTCATTTTTAAATTCCCGCAGAGACAGTTTTACATTGGGATCGTTTAGTGGCGGTCTGTGGGGTGCAGAGCTGGAGGAGCGAAAATCGCGAAAATCGACTTGAAGGTGGAAATTATGATTTTATTTAAACTATATTGAGTAATTGTAATTACACTATTAAGATCTGGTAAGGACCTACCCAGTTTTTAACTTTTTTTTTATCTTTCAAAAACTGTTTTTTTTTTCATAATATTACTGAAGTAGTCGGGATGCAGTTCTAAATAAATTTGTGTGTATGTATGGATAGTATAAGGTGTTGCACGCTCGACTGAAGATCCAAAGGCCATGAGTTCGATTCTCACATAAAACTTTTTTTTTTCAAACAACTTTAAATTAAAATTTGCTAATGACTAATTAATACGGGTTGCTTACGTGATGGTCATGAATATTTATACAGTGTCTCAAAATCTCTCTGCACTTTATTTGCATTAGAATTAACCTTATTCGTATTAAAAATAACGATATAACAACTATCAAATTTTTTTGTTATTTTAACTGACCCAAAATGCCTCCATTGAACTTTTTTAACTTTTGTTTATTAAAATTAAAAACATTAATAAAACAAAAAATGAAAATTATACAAAAATTGGCAACGGTGGATACACTTTAATCAGCAGTCGATCAGCAGGCGTTGAAAAGCAAACGATCCCAATGTAAAACTGTCTCTGCGGGAATTTCAAAATGAGAATATTAGATAAAGTCGGATAAAAGGCGAAATTTTTAATATTAAAACTTTCCTGTCCTCGTTTTGGGAGGTTGAAATCGTTGTTAAACCAAACCGAAACCAAACCTAACCTTGGTCAATTGATCGGAAACCTATCCTAACCTATTTGAAATCGTTTGCTTTTCAAGCGCTAATCTTTAATCGGTTCCAATACAAAAACAAAATTCTTTAAAATATACTAAATATACACTGCTGTTAAACCAAAACTACCTAGTAGTAATTAATAAATTTTAATTAAAGTTGTTTAAAAGAAAAAAAAACGCTAGGTGTGGGCCTCGAACCCATGACCTGCGGATCATGAGTCAAACACTCCACACTTTATGCTATCTATAACCTTATATAGAATATCTTTTTGAACTACATCTCGATTGCGTCAGTAATATTTAAAAATAATCCAATCTGGAATATAAAAACAAATAAAAATCTGGGTAGGTCATTACAAGATCTAAACTGAAGCATAGACTAATAGTCTCGCTAATAGTGCAATTACCGAGGGTATTGTAAAATATTTTTGCGTATTTTTGTCTTCTTTGCACTTCTTTGTGTCCCTAAAAAATACTTTGAATACCGAGTTGAATATACTTTATCGAGTATTTTGCGAGGGAATTGATCCCTCTTCGTCCCCTCGTTCGTCCCTCTTTTATTGAACTTTTATCGAGACTTTCATCAAAAATAAATTTTTATTGGTATGGACAAAAAAAGTCCGTTTATTTTTATATTTTTATGAATGAATGATATGAACCCTCGTATGAACCAAAATAATTCAGTCCTGTTGGGTCCTGTCAGGTACTGTCGTGTACTGTTGGGTCCTGTCGAGTACTGTCGTGTTCTGTTGGGTCCTGTCGGGTCCTGTTGAGTACTGTCGTGTACTGTTGGGTCCTGTCGTGTACTGTTGGGTCCTGTTGAGTACTGTCGTGTACTGTTGGGTCCTGTCGTGTACTGTCGAGTACTGTTGGGTCCAATCGAGTACTTTTGGGTCCTGTCGAGTACTGTTGGGTCCTGTTGAGTACTGTCGTGTACTGTTGGGTCCTGTCGTGTACTGTCGAGTACTGTTGGGTCCTGTTGAGTACTGTTGAGTACTGTCGTGTACTGTTGAGTACTGTCGTGTACTGTTGGGTCCTGTTGTGTACTGTCGAGTACTGTCGAGTACTGTTGGGTCCTGTTGAGTACTGTCGTGTACTGTTGGGTCCTGTCGTGTACTGTCGAGTACTGTCGAGTACTGTTGGGTCCTGTTGAGTACTGTTGAGTACTGTCGTGTACTGTTGAGTACTGTCGTGTACTGTTGGGTCCTGTTGTGTACTGTCGAGTACTGTCGAGTACTGTTGGGTCCTGTCGGGTCCTGTTGAGTACTGTCGTGTACTGTTGGGTCCTGTCGTGTACTGTCGAGTACTGTCGAGTACTGTTGGGTCCTGTTGAGTACTGTTGAGTACTGTCGTGTACTGTTGAGTACTGTCGTGTACTGTTGGGTCCTGTTGTGTACTGTCGAGTACTGTCGAGTACTGTTGGGTCCTGTCGGGTCCTGTTGAGTACTGTCGTGTACTGTTGGGTCCTGTCGTGTACTGTCGAGTACTGTTGTGTCCTGTCGAGTACTGTTGGGTCCGGTTGGGTCCTGTTGAGTACTATTGGGTCCTGTTGAGTACTGTCGGGTCCTGTCGAGTACTGTTGGGTCCTGTCGAGTACTGTCGGGTCCTGTTGAGTCCTGTTGAGTACTGTTGGGTCCTGTTGAGTACTGTCGGGTCCTGTCGAGTACTGTTGGGTCCTGTCAGGTACAGTTCGGGTACAGTTGAGTCCTGTCGAGTACTGTTGGGCCTCTCGAGTACTGTTGGGTCCTGTTGAGTACTGTTGAGTCCTGTTTAAACTATATTGAGTAATTGTAACTCGTTGTAATTACACTATTAAGATCTGGTAAGGACCTACCCAGTTTTTAACTTTTTTTTATCTTTCAAAAACTGCTTTTTTTTTCATTACTGAAGTCGACTGAAGTAGTCGGGATGCAGTTTTAAATAAATTTGTGTGTATGTATGGATAGTATAAGGTGTTGCACGCTCGACTGAAGATCCAAAGGCCATGAGTTCGATTCTCACATTAAACTCTTTTTTTTTTCAAACAACTTTAAATTAAAATTTGCGAAATTTTTAAAATTAAAACTTTCCTGTCCTCGTTTTGGGAGGTTGAAATCGTTGTTAAACCCGAGGTTAAACCAAACCGAAACAAAACCTAATCTTGGTCAATTGATCGGAAACCTATCCCGTCCTAACCTATTTGAAATCGTTTGCTTTTCAAGCGCTAATCTTTAATCGGTTCCAATCGAGTCCAATACAAAAACAAAATTCTTTAAAATATACTAAATATACATTGCTGTTAAACCAAAACTACCTAGTGGTAATTAATAAATGTTAATTAAAGTTGTTTAAAAGAAAAAAAAATGGTAGGTGTGGGCCTCGAACCCATGACCTGCGGATCATGAGTCAAACACTCCACACTTTATGCTATCTATAACCTTATATAGAATATCTTTTTGAACTACATCTCGATTGCGTCAGTAATATTTAAAAAGAATCCAATCTGGAATATAAAAACAAATAAAAATCTGGGTAGGTCATTACAAGATCTAAACTGAAGCATAGACTAATAGTTTCGCTAATAGTGCAATTACCGAGGGTATTGTAAAATATTTTTGCGTATTTTTGTCTTCTTTGCACTTCTTTGTGTCCCTAAAAAATCCTTTGAATACCGAGTTGAATATACTTTATCGAGTATTTTGCGAGGGAATTGATCCCTCTTCGTCCCCTCGTTCGTCCCTCTTTTATTGAACTTTTATCGAGACTTTTATCAAAAATAAATTTTTATTGGTATGGACAAAAAAAGTCCGTTTATTTTTATATTTTTATCCTAAACTTGAATATCTTTTTGAACTACATCTCGATTGCGTCAGTAATATTTAAAAATAATCCAATCTGGAATATAAAAACAAATAAAAATCTGGGTAGGTCATTACAAGATCTAAACTGAAGCATAGACTAATAGTCTCGCTAATAGTGCAATTACCGAGGGTATTGTAAAATATTTTTGCGTATTTTTATCTTCTTTGCACTTCTTTGTGTCCCTAAAAAATGCTTTGAATACCGAGTTGAATATACTTTATCGAGTATTTTGCGAGGGAATTGATCCCTCTTCGTCCCCTCGTTCGTCCCTCTTTTATTGAACTTTTATCTAGACTTTTATCAAAAATAAATTTTTATTGGTATGGACAAAAAAAGTCCGTTTATTTTTATATTTTTATGAATGAATGATATGAACCCTCGTATGAACCAAAATAATTCAGTCCTGTTGGGTCCTGTCAGGTACTGTCGTGTACTGTTGGGTCCTGTCGAGTACTGTCGTGTACTGTTGGGTCCTGTCGGGTCCTGTTGAGTACTGTCGTGTACTGTTGGGTCCTGTCGTTTACTGTCGAGTACTGTTGGGTCCTGTTGAGTACTGTCGTGTACTGTTGGGTCCTGTCGTGTACTGTCTGGTACTGTTGGGTCCTGTCGAGTACTGTTGGGTCCTGTCGAGTACTGTTGGGTCCTGTTGAGTACTGTCGTGTACTGTTGGGTCCTGTCGTGTACTGTCGAGTACTGTTGGGTCCTGTTGAGTACTGTTGAGTACTGTCGTGTACTGTTGAGTACTGTTGGGTCCTGTTGTGTACTGTCGAGTACTGTCGAGTACTGTTGGGTCCTGTTGAGTACTGTCGTGTACTGTTGGGTCCTGTCGTGTACTGTCGAGTACTGTCGAGTACTGTTGGGTCCTGTTGAGTACTGTTGAGTACTGTCGTGTACTGTTGAGTACTGTCGTGTACTGTTGGGTCCTGTTGTGTACTGTCGAGTACTGTCGAGTACTGTTGGGTCCTGTCGGGTCCTGTTGAGTACTGTCGTGTACTGTTGGGTCCTGTCGTGTACTGTCGAGTACTGTTGTGTCCTGTCGAGTACTGTTGGATCCTGTTGGGTCCTGTTGAGTACTGTTGGGTCCTGTTGAGTACTGTCGGGTCCTGTCGAGTACTGTTGGGTCCTGTCGAATACTGTCGGGTCCTGTTGAGTACTGTTGAGTCCTGTTGAGTACTGTTGAGTACTGTCGGGTCCTGTCGAGTACTGTTGGGTCCTGTCAGGTACAGTTCGGGTACAGTTGAGTCCTGTCGAGTACTGTTGGGCCTCTCGAGTACTGTTGGGTCCTGTTGAGTACTGTTGAGTCCTGTTTAAACTATATTGAGTAATTGTAACTCGTTGTAATTACACTATTAAGATCTGGTAAGGACCTACCCAGTTTTTAACTTTTTTTTATCTTTCAAAAACTGTTTTTTTTTTCATTACTGAAGTCGACTGAAGTAGTCGGGATGCAGTTTTAAATAAATTTGTGTGTATGTATGGATAGTATAAGGTGTTGCACGCTCGACTGAAGATCCAAAGGCCATGAGTTCGATTCTCACATAAAACTCTTTTTTTTTCAAACAACTTTAAATTAAAATTTGCGAAATTTTTAAAATTAAAACTTTCCTGTCCTCGTTTTGGGAGGTTGAAATCGTTGTTAAACCCGAGGTTAAACCAAACCGAAACAAAACCTAATCTTGGTCAATTGATCGGAAACCTATCCCGTCCTAACCTATTTGAAATCGTTTGCTTTTCAAGCGCTAATCTTTAATCGGTTCCAATCGAGTCCAATACAAAAACAAAATTCTTTAAAATATACTAAATATACATTGCTGTTAAACCAAAACTACCTAGTGGTAATTAATAAATTTTAATTAAAGTTGTTTAAAAGAAAAAAAAAATGCTAGGTGTGGGCCTCGAACCCATGACCTGCGGATCATGAGTCAAACACTCCACACTTTATGCTATCTATAACCTTATATAGAATATCTTTTTGAACTACATCTCGATTGCGTCAGTAATATTTAAAAAGAATCCAATCTGGAATATAAAAACAAATAAAAATCTGGGTAGGTCATTACAAGATCTAAACTGAAGCATAGACTAATAGTGCAATTACCGAGGGTATTGTAAAATATTTTTGCGTATTTTTGTCTTCTTTGCACTTCTTTGTGTCCCTAAAAAATACTTTGAATACCGAGTTGAATATACTTTATCGAGTATTTTGCGAGGGAATTGATCCCTCTTCGTCTCTCTTTTATTGAACTTTTATCAAAAATAAATTTTTATTGGTATGGACAAAAAACGAGACAAAAAAAGTCCGTTTATTTTTATATTTTTATGAATGAATGATATGAACCAAAATAATTCAGTCCTGTTGGGTCCTGTCAGGTACTGTCGTTGTTCTGTTGGGTCCTGTCGTGTACTGTTGGGTCCTGTCGGGTCCTTTTGAGTACTGTCGTGTACTGTTGGGTCCTGTCGTGTACTGTTGGGTCCTGTTGAGTACTGTCGTGTACTGTTGGGTCCTGTCGTGTACTGTCGAATACTGTTGGGTCCTGTTGGGTACTGTCGAGTACTGTTGGGTCCTGTCGAGTATCGTGTACTGTCGAGTACTGTTGGGTCCTGTTGAGTACTGTCGTGTACTGTTGGGTCCTGTCGTGTACTGTCGAGTACTGTTGGGTCCTGTCGAGTACTGTTGAGTACTGTCGTGTACTGTCGAGTACTGTTGGGTCCTGTCGAGTACTGTCGTGTACTGTTGGGTCCTGTCGTGTACTGTCGAGTACTGTTGGGTACTGTCGAGTACTGTTGGGTCCTGTCGTGTACTGTCGAGTACTGTTGGGTCCTGTCGTGGTACTGTCGGGTACTGTTGTGAAATTTGTACAGTACTGTTGAAAGCTGATGACCCCTCGGTTGAGATACACTCTCAAGAAAACTTGGATGGCTTGCTCAATAAAATAGTACCCTGCACGCTCTCCCTCCAGGACGAAAAAGAGAAGTAATACCCTCCGCTCAAACAACGAAGGACAAGAACGTACGAAAACACTTCGTATCTACGGTTGAGACTCGATTGAGTAGGTTTTAACCAAAAGGTACGAGTGTTTTGTACCAACGCGGGACCACAGTAGCTATGCCATCAATAACCACACACCAGGAGAGAGGATTCCCGTCTACTACAATGGCGAAATTAAAAGATAAGTATTTTTGTTCTATTACTATTACTAATCTTTTCCTGGGTTGGGGTGTTTTTTTGGAGGTACAATAATTTACTTAAACGCTTTCGACTTTCGAACGTAAATAAATGTCGGTTCTATAAATCTAAGAATGGCAGTAATAATAGCTATAAAAATAAGGCGGGGCACAAGCAAAATCTAAAACTTGTCGTGCCTTTCTATTGTACCAAGCACAATAAATATATAACATATATGGTTGAGTTTTGTTAAAGAATTTAGGTACTCTAAATAAGAGGTTTTTAAACAAATCAGGGTATTATAAAGAAAACACAGGGGATAATAAATAATATAAAAATATTAGCGGCCGCCGGGGCCTACACAGTAAAAAGAGCTCATACCACCTTCCCCGGATTAATTTTCGCCCAACATGGGAAGCCCCGGGCGGCGTCTGTGGGGGCCACTCCTCCCTCGCCCATACGGTCACAACAGTAGTTCCCTGAAATAGAGAAAAAAAAATATATATATATCAGCTTAAATTAAAAGAGAAAATATAGAAAGGGAAGTAATGGGAAAATAATCGTATTAATATATTTTCGGGCAAAAAATAAGTAGTAAAAATAACTTGTACTAACCTCTGGCACGGCGGTTACCGCCTGCACGACCTTCACAACCTCTCTGCTGAAGGATATTGAGGTCCGGGCGGGAACTGTAAAAAAAGAAAGAAAAAATATATATATATATATATATATATATATATATATATCTATATATATATATATATATATCTATATATATATATATATATATTAGGATAAATAATAAATATTAGTACTTACAATAAGGGGTAGTCAGCGGCATTGTTTTTCTTAGTTATATGACGTTTAAATTTAGACAAAATACTTTTTCACAACTCGACCCGACGTGTGGAGACGAAATAAACTATTTTACCTATGTATAGTGTGTAAACGAAACCTTTTTTGCAAACTCATAGATTTTAGATATTAAGTTACTGTAAGTTCGATGATCATCAAACTGCCGTGTAATTTTTTAAATTTTAGCACAATAAGCAACAGGGAGCAGGCATCATGATGGAGAGGAGATCACCACCCTACCGGAATCCCTAAGATATTTGCGCAAATAAATCTAACATCCATAGACAGAGGATCCGGAACTGGAGCTTTCTTCGCCATGCAGGATGTCCATTGTTCAGGTTTTCATGTGGAATTTGCAGAAATACTATGTATATAGGGTAACTTTAAAAGATAGGGTTAGCAGGTTTTTTCTTTGTAAATGTGGGTTAGCGCTGTAGGGCCAACGCTTTTCGAGCGGGGGGCGTGTCACACAGATCATAATTAAACTATCTCTATACATTTATCTAAATAAAACAGATGCACTTCGTATTACTTTAATTATTGGGATCCATGTAAATTAAAGGCTTGCATCTATTATTATAAAATACCAAGTTATTGGCAATAATAATAATTGTGGTACCTAAGTATCGAAAACTATCGTCACTAGCAATATTGCTGAATTTGCAATAATTTAATATAAAAATCGATCTAACACACCATACAAATGACCAGTACCCAGGGTCCACTCCTAACTAAGCGTTCGTAACCAGTTTCTGGACGTCCTGCTGAGCTTCGTAACCAGTTTCTGGACGTCGTCTATTTTTTAACCCTGAACCTGTGGTCCTGTGTACTGCGTCCCCCGAGTCCTACCTGGCATAATTCACAGTAAGGCCCCAATGGCCGTATTTATGGTTCTCCATATTTTTTTTGGGTAGGTTAGCCTAGGCTATAATTTCTGTCGATTTATCCGCTGTATAATTATAAACGAAATATATGGATTAAACTTTCCCAGTTTCCGATAATTTTCTACGCCCCCAAACTAAAGACCCCTAGGTCCATTTTTCTCTGTGACAATATGATGACAAAGTTAACGGAAGAATACCAAAAGTGGAGGTTACAATGGACAAACAATATCTCCCTTAGAGTAATAATAATATAAAGAGAAGAAGTAAACCGCGGCCCCATGTAAATTTTCCCTATTCGTGCGGTCATTCCTGAAAACTTAGAATTTGCAGAATCCCCGGCGATGGCAACATAGCTGCGTCACTGGAATCATCTCGAAAAAACGACACTGGGCTAAATTTTCACAATATTTTCAGAAACATAGCACTAGTTTATTTTTACGTCCAACTAAGTTCTTTTTTACAAAAATAAAACTCAGCACACAGAAAAAAACACCAAAAAATCAATATACCGAGTCCGACGGCCAAGACAACACTGCATTTAATACAAACACATGTTACTGTCAGTGTCGACCTTAGAGCTTAGGAATATCTGGGCTAACCATTCACGACTTGAGGACCCACCTAATTAAACTTGTTGCCATTATATAAGTGAAAAAATAATCTTTTGTTTGAAACTCGTAGACAATGATTGAGTAGAAATAAAACTTTGGACTTCCATTGTCTTTATCTGAGGGCACGGCAGTGCCTCGCCAAGTTCGCGCTGCCGTACCATCTTTTCTTGAAACATTTCAGCCCATATTTGACCTATCTAAAACTCTACTTCGGAAAGAGCTACGAATCTCAAACTTGGCACAGTCATAAACCTTCATAGAGTTAACAACCCCTCCAAGTTTCATGGACTTCTATAAAGTAGTAAAGTAGTTACGAAATTTCAAAAAACGTCGCAATTGCCACTCATTCACTGACTCACTCACTCATGTATAGGTCATCAAAATTCTACTGTACTTCCAGATATGCTACAGAGCTGAAATTTGGCAGACTGATAGAAATTATGACCAAACCCCTGGAAAAAATCAAAAAGCCCCAAAATTCTAATTTACTCCCCTCCCCTATACATGTAAAATTATTTAAAAGTAACATTACCCACTTTTAGAAATGCTAAAGAGCTAAGCTTTGGCAGCCTGATAGGAACTATGATAAAACTATAGGAAAAAACACCCCAAAATTCAAATTTACTTCCCTCCCATATAAATGTAAAGTTATGTAAAAGTAACACTGCTCACTTCCAGAAACGCTAGAGAGCTGAGCTTTTTAAGACTGAAAGACACTATGATAAAACTATAGGAAAAAATTTTAAAACACCAATATTTTAATTTACTTCCCTCTCCTATGAATGTAAATTTATATAAAAGTAACATTGCCCACTTCCAGAAACGCTGGAAGGCTGATAGAAACTATGATAAAACCATGGGAAAAAATTTAAAAACCCCAAAAATTTTCATTTACTCTCCTTCCCTATAAATGTCAAGTTATGTAAAAGTAACATTACCCACTTCCAAAAACGCTAGAGAGCTGAGCATTGGAAGACTGATAGGAACTATGATAAAACTATAGGAAAAAATTTAAAAACACGAAAATTTTAATTTACTTCCCTTCCCTATACATGTAAAGTTATGCAAAAGTAACATTGTCCACTTTCAGAATCGCTAGAGAGCTGAGCTTTGGAAGGCTGATAGCAGCTATGATAAAACCATGGGAAAAAACTAAAAGACCTTAAAATTTTAAGTAAGGCATTGCAAAAGTTTTGAACAATATTCCACATATTTTACTGTTTTAAAAATTAAATATTATCCAATTCCTTTAAAAAAAGAAGTGAAATCATAACAAAAACATTTCATGTAAAAAAAAAGCCAAGTACGCGGCATTCCGTAAAAAGAATTGAGATAAAAGTAAAGTCAAGTTCTCCAATACAAATTTTAAAATGAAAGTAAGAAACTAGTTTGGAAATGTTTTTCTAAACTTGGCTATTACGGCTGTAAATGACTCAGGCACAGTGCTAAATTGAACATAAAGAAGTTTGGCTGTAATAGCAAAGTTTAGAAAAACATTTCCAACTAGTAAAAATCTTTCATTATGAAATTTGTATTGGAGAACTTGGCCTTACTTTTATCTCAATTCTTTTTACGGAATGCCATTTTCGCGTACTTGGCTCTTTTTTACATGAAATGTTTTTGTGTTGATTTATTTTAAACAGGACGTTTCAGTAAGTAAGTATATCTAACCGTTTTCAAGTGTAAACTAAACAATTCAGTCTAAAGGCTACGACTTATACTACTTGGTGTGCAGTCGGCCCGCCCCCTTTTTACCTTCCTAGCCCGAGAAGGTATTGTTTTCGACAAAAAAAATTTTTTGACAACACCGAAAATGTGTTATTTGGGTAGGTCAAAATTACCCTAGCAATATCATCGTGATGTCTGTCTGTGTTGTGTGTGTATGTATGTATATCTATCCGTAACGCAATAGCTCCTAAACCGCTTAACCGCTTTACATGAAATTTTCAGGTAAAATAGTACTCTTTACTGCAACGAGCTGATTAGATTTTCGTCAAAATTCGTGAATGTTAATAACAGTTTTTTGACAGTTAAAAAGTTTAAAAAATGCTAACTTTTTAATGAAACGTCGCATCAATATGCGGTTTTCGGAATATAGTAGCGCGCATTTTTTGAAAAAAATTATGTTATACCCGAAAAGTTCGAAGGAGCTTTCATTTCGGAGATATTTACACAAAACTGTTTTCAAGGTTGATATAACGTGGAGTGTGCTAATGGGCTAGGAAGGTATCAGATCCGTCATGGATCCATGTATTTAATTCCAAGACGCTTGTTTTCCTTAAGGTGTGGTTTCACACAGAAAAACTACAAAACTACTAAATACTTGGAGAAAATTAAAACAATCCTATAAAATTTTTGTTTGAATGGTTAATATTGCTTCAACTCTCCAAACAGAAAAGCCGCATTTTAAAATAATAAAATAGAATATCCTTAATACCGGTTAAAACTGTTGGAACAATGACTAATTTAATTTTTTTAAATTTAATCGTCCTCTAGAATAGGAAAAAGGATTCCCTTTTTACCTGGGGTTACAGTCCAAGTAGCTGAAAACGAAACCCGGCCCTGCTAACACGAAATCCGTAATATGATGTCATACACCTATTGCCACGTCCTAAAAAATTGTGGGAAAAGGGGCCGTTCATAAATTATGTTGTCTAAATGAGTTTTTATCGCAGATTGTAATAAGAAATACACAGCATAAAACGACGCGACGCGGGCTAATAAGCGCATGACAAATTATCGCACGGTTTGAATAGCCTAACCAACTCAATGCACTATATATTTTGGTAAGGTAAGAAGTTGAACCTTACTTATTATTTATAAAATTTTACAGAGGCAGAGGAGGCGGCATCAGCGGAAAAGCTACATTGTTTACCAACAAATGAATGAATGACCGCCGAAACCGGGGCTACTACTTCTCTTTATATGTTATTACTCTGAGATATCTCCATGGGATGAGTATGTATACTTGGGTGTCACATTTGATAAAACAGGAACATACTGTAAAGAACTGGAAAATAGAATAGTAAAAGCAGAAAGGGTTATTGGTTGTCTTAACAGTATTTTATGGAGCAGAGAGATAAAAAAGAATGTAAAATTTAACATACATGAAACAATGGTGAAAAGCACGCTGTTGTATGGAATAGCGACTTGTCGCGTAACAGAAAAATACAAATCAAAAATGGAAAGTCTCGAAATGGATGCAATACGAAGATCAATGAGAATATCTAGAACAAATGAGATCATAAAAGAAAGAATGGGAATCGAGGGAAGCATAACGGATGACATCACTAAAAGACAACTGATATGGTACGGCCATGTACAGGGTGATTTTTTATAATTGCAGGATCGCTATAACTCGGTTATTATTGGGAGTAGAAAGTTCAAGCAAAAACTATTCGGTTTGGTAAATTATGGCCACTTTACGCCCACCATTAGTATTTTTTTATAGGTTATAATATACAGGGGGCGACAATCAGATCAATTTTTTTTAAAGGGAACATCCTATATATTTTTGTATTTTTAAGTTCTGCAAAAAATTACATTATGGCTCTATCTTTGTTAGTTTTCGAGATATTGACGATTGAAATTCCGAAAATTAGCAAATTTTAAATACGGTGCGGAGTATTTCCTGTGACAAGTCACAAACAATATTAAGGGGGCAAACTTCGTCCGAAAACTTACCATTTGACAACACTGATATCGCGTTTTTTGACCAAATCTTTGTTCTAATAGAAATAGAAAACGAGAAAGCGGAACGCGTCGAAATTTTGAGGGGTAGTTTTTTAAAGCATTTTTAACAACCGTATCTTAGCAGTTTTTCGCAAAATCATTTTATTCAAAAAAAAAAAGTTATGCTAAAACACAACCAAGGCCAACACAAAAATAGAGGCCACGACCCTGAAAAAATCAGCTGTTCTCCCGGGGCTGAATTTTACATTGGGTCTTATGGGAGGTCAGACGTTTTTTTTTGATATTTTCAAAATGGCACTACAGATTTCCCCAAAATTTCAGTGAAATATTCTCAGACACCATCCCGATATTCCACCAAAGGTTTGTAAGGAAGCAACATGATTAAAAGGTTAAAATCTTCAAAATTTAGCATTCCTTATTTTGAATTCAAATTACCCGCCATGTCCCACATGCCAACTGTTATATCTGACATGTATTTGACTTTGTCATATGTGATTGTCACATTCGCTTCTGCTTTAAACTTAATTTTTGTGTGAGCTAATGAAGCGGCTATGAAAAATTAGGGCTTACTATACATTTAAAAAAAATTGTTCTGCCAGAATAAAGTAAAAACAATCTCAAAAACGGCTTTATTTAACAAAAAATCAAATATCCATGAACCGTCATTCCAACTTCAAAATTTTAAAGACAATCAGCTGTGTGGTAACGTGACCATCAAAAAAAAATCAGCCCCGGATGTGACGTCAACAAAGTGGAGGATTGTGGCCCGTCCATTTTGATAGCCCTGACACAACAAATATTTCAAAACAATGTTTGGCATTTCAGTAGCCTAATTGTGTTATAGAAAACTGTAGCGAAATTGTTTCGATTTTTGTATTTTTTGGAAATGTACAAAGGAAAATCAAAAATCTAACAAGATACGTTTAAAGATTTTTAAAAAATCTTGCATATGAACAGAAATAATGTTTCAACTAGTTTTTTATAGAAGACATCTATTAGGATTTACAAACGCGTGCTCAATTTTATATTTAATGCAGGACACCAAATCAGACAAGAGCCATCAACTTCCTGACTGCAGCGCCACCCCCATATACCGGGGGCAAGTCAATTCGATTGAGAAAATTTAACTAAGATCACGTGACCCGGATTATCACATTTTTAGATATTTTGAAAAAATAAAATGTCCCTTATTACATAACAAGAGAAGAAAGTGACAAATTTCACACGAGCGTGAAAAAGTTACTTTCTGTCGAGTTATGGACGCTAATTTTCCTACGAACGCTGTTGAACTATACTAATTTTTGTAAAAATTGGTGTTTAATTTTGCGTAAGTCAAATGAAACTGCTTTTCCGCACGTGTGGGAAAGTAGTTTGCAACACATGTGCGAAAAAGTATTGTGACAGTTAAACACTTTCCATACATGGGCCCATGGCGGATCCAGAGGTGCTTCTCGGGGGGGGGGGGGGGGGCTGGTCACTTTAGGTGACATTCTCTGTTGGTAAAAAACGGTATATATTTTGTTAAGCAGCATTTTATTGAATTAGTCTGTGGTTGTAATTTTGATGATTATAACAATAGACACTTTCATGCGCCGTAAGCAAAAATTTTGAATTTTTATTAGCAAAAACATTACTTTTTACTAGTTTTTTGTATATTCAAAAAATTCTCGGGGGGGCAAGTGCTAAGTGCTTCCCCCCCCTGGATCCGCCACTGCATGTGCCGAAGTACTGAAAGTACTTGTAACACACACGGATGAAATTTAATGTTTTCTGAGGATGCAAATCGTGTAAAATCCAACATTTTCATATGTGGTCGCAGGAAATAGTAATTTACCTAACAAGTGCGGAGGACGCACACACATTCGTTAAGTATGTAGGTAAAATATTTTTTTTACGAGGTTGTGGAAACAAAAATAAAGTCCTACAATAAAAACAACTCATTTATTATATTTAATTTACAATGATTGCCGAAAACTTTACTTCTTATCCTGTGCAGCATCTGTGGATCAGGAGATTTTCGTTTTCATATTCTGGATCAATGATATCGGAAGTTCTTTAAATATATTTTGCTCTGGATGTATTTGGAGGCAGGCTCATAGTAACATTATGTGTTCCATCCTATCAAAGATTATAGATTATAATATATATTATTCATCCTATTGTGGCTATGTCTTCTTCGGGATTATCGGTATTTTCTATTACAGTAAATAAACACTTTTTTTCTATTTTTATTTATAAGATGAAATGTCATCCCCTGGTTTTTGACAAAAAAATAGGCTTTGTTATGTACTCTATTCTTTTATTTTTTCTATTGCTATTGGAAAACTAGCCGCCCACTTGTGTTTTTAAGCAAAAATTAACGTCAGTGTCAAACTCAAAATGTGTTGTTTTTTGTCATCCCTAAAATTTTAGTAAGGCCCACAATTTAGAAACCGAATAGGTGTCCCTAGGACTCTAATATGTAGTGCCACCTATTGACTGATATTTAAATATTTTGCGTTGTTGTCGTTTGCTTAAAAAATTGGCTTAATCGAATTTGTCGCCTTAAGGCAAGGACTGTACACAGAGAACAGGATGGTCTACTTCGCGAAATCTGTCAGACGGTTTTTAATACGTCACAAAATACTCAACGACATAACCTCACTTTTTCGTAAAATATAAACAAAAACTAATTTTAAAACGTTTTTTTTTAAAACCATGTCTCGCTGTAATGTAGAAAGATAATAATAATATACAATTTTATGTAAAAATATCCTAGGTGTATCTTCTGCAGAAAATAGTTTACAGAACCCCTCAATCATCAATAAAATCAAATAAATTTTTTCATTGTCATTCATCAGCATTTGCTTAAAAAAACATGTTAATATTTGGAATATCATCTAGAATATTTTGTGAATAGTATTTTACTCCCCATTAGAATACCTAAGCCTAGAATGAGGGGTGATCAGCTGCCCATAGTAGGTGTACAAAATTCATTTACAGGACTGTGCAAGACACTATATTGCCCGGCTTAAGCTATAATGCTTTTATCCAACATTTGGACAATTTTGATGCTGTCTTAATCACTACATTATTCTACTTATCAATTTCTATTAGCAAATCTTCTTAAGCTTTTATGGTTTTTAAGAAGCAAATAACTTACCATTATCAGAAAGTAGCATTTGTATATTATTTTTCAGGTTTTTTTAATCAAAACTAGGAAAATTTTATAGGTAGATAGCGGCATTCTAGCTTAAGCAGTATACATGCACCCTGCAATCCACTACAGGACCAAAAATTTATTGCTAATTCCTGTAGAACAATGCATACATTTCATTCCACTTATCACCTAGTAGTACCACCTAAAGTGAGGGGCTCATCAATATGTAAGGACCTATACAATATCTCGACACTTTTAATGACCACTCAGGACTGATAAGAAACAGGACCAGGCACAACCTTTAAGGACTAACAGGGTCAACAAAAATATGGGTTATTAAGTCCCTGTACAAAGTTTTTGCTATTGATCAGCAACAGGTCCAGAGGTATTTTTTGCACTTAAGAAATATTCACTTTTTGTCAGTGGCGGCTTGTGGTAGAACATGGCACATCAGTTGAATAGAAAAAACCAAGGACCATAAACTGACCGTCTTTGGTAAAAACAAGATATTGTTGGCAAAAATGTTCAGTTATCATGTCATTTGTACAGTATGAAACCTCATTCCACATGACATGATAAATTAAATGTTTTGTCAATACATTATACAGTTTTTTCTTTCAACTGATGTAGAGTGTTCTACAACATTGCTATGTTTAAAAGGTAATAACATGTGTACCTACTGAGGTGTGTATATTGCTCAACGTCACCTAACTAGCAGCAGTACTAGCTTTTTGTCCCTTATTATTTTAGTAATTAAAATCTCACTTTTTGTCCTGTTGAAGCAATTTGTAGTTATCAGTATTTTAACCTATTGCTTCATCTAAATGTTACATATAGGTTTGATTTTATGAGGTATATGTTAGTGCCCCCAAAGATATCATCTCAGGATACATGTTTACATATTTAAAGATAAAAAATAAAATGATTAAATAAAAGTTATTTTCCTATTTTAATTTCGACCAAATTTATTATATTTATTGATTTATAATACTAGAAATTATCTAAGTAGATAAAGTCTTTAGGCATCTGTATACATTTTTAGAATTTTTTTGTTATATCACTCATAATAGCAAAAAAATAACAAACCTGTATACAATATTAAGTGGGGTTATTGATTAGAAGGAATAAGGAATTTGTTACCATAAACATCAGGATAACAAATCCTGAATTTGATAAATGAAATGTAAGAAGAATGAACCATGGGGGCAAAAAATCTAGGACATGTAGGTATTTTACCTTTCTAAGAAATGTCCTAGTATTTTTTACCCAACTGCAAGAGCTTTTTACTTCTCAGCATCATTTTGTTTTTATTAAGTGACATTAGCTTCTAAAGAATTGAAAAAAATATAATAATATATTACATTTTAATAATATATATAAAAAATATAAATATATCTTTAAAAAAACTGTGCTAAAGCAAAATCTCCATTGTGCAAAAACTAAAATTGATAAAATTGACAAAACGAAAACTTAGAACATTATAAATAAATTATTGGGGAGGCAAAGAAAACAACTAAATTAAACTTAGAATAGATTCTGAAACTATTAAAGACACACACTAACAGTCGCAAACCAACTGAATACTCATTTTCGTACAATAGCAGACTCCGATACAAAAAATTCAACAATAACTCTATCAATTTGCACAAAACAAAAAAAAATCAGACTTTAACTAAGTAGTTTTCTTTTGTACCAACATCAACCAGCAAATGTTCCTTGATTTCGATGCTTGTACCTGCAGGTGGCTCTTCAGGATCAACTTCTATTGGTTTCACTGATAGGTTTTGACTTGGCACAGATGTATTCCTTAGTATTGTTTTGGAAGTACATAAGCCTGTAATAAAAAAACATATATAAGGAACTTTTTTAAAAATAGGTAGTTTCTACACCACGTTTAGTACATATGGAATTCACAAAAAAACATGAGGTTTTAGAAATTGTCCAAGTATTATTTTGTTATGACATTTTTGTCAAAATTACAGTAGGTGTCCCAAATTAAGTTGGCACTATTGATAACTTCACTATTATTGGAGTCAAATTAGTACAAAACAGAAAAACAATTAAATTGCACATTTACAGAAAAAAAATTTAAAAGTATGTTTAATGTCTAATTTTTGTGGTTGTAGAGGTTTCTTCATAGACAAGGGGTGATCAGCTGCCCACAGTAGATCTACAGGACTCCATAGGACACTACAATACACTACAGGATCAAGAATTAATTAAAGTCCTGTAGGATGGTGAACAAATTTGGTTCAGCTGATCACGCCTTGTTCATAGATGAACACACAGGCCTAAATAAATTCACATGCGGCTTAGTGTTACATTAAGTAATCTCTGGGGGGGGAGGGTTACCTTTGTGTCATAGTCTTGGCCATAGGTGGTTACACTTTTGTGACATTTTTAACCTATTTCTTTATCAAAAAATCTGAAAAATGGTATGTTGTTGAGTTGTTTTTATGTGAACATTTTTTTTGTCAACATAAGGTATGTATGTATTTGAAAGTGGTGGCAGGCCCTTCCGGACCTCCATGCACTGTGACCACATATGGATCTATTGTGCCCACATACCTACATACTGAGTTTGACTAAAGTGGCATATTTTTTTTTCCACCCAGCACTTAAAAAACTCTGCAGATTACAACAATAAATGATTTAGGCTTAACACAACATAAGGTATACCTACACAACATATTTAATTTTTAATATATTTGTGGTTAGGAAATATGCTTGGAAATAGGCTCGGAAATAGGTATGTTTATGTCAAAGTATATATGACTCTAAAACAAAAAGGAAAAAAATCTCCCAACATACAAATTAATATGAATGATGTACCTCTTAAAAAAGTGACTGAATACAAGTATCTAGGGCTAACTATATCAGACAATCTAACTTGGAATAAACACATACAAACAATAAAAGAAAAAATTGTACCAATACTTGGAGCAATCAGAAGAAGCTCATTCCAGTTAAATCATAATTCAAGGCAACTATTGTACAACAGTTTTATAGAACCATATTTTAGATATCTGGTATCTTGCTGGGGAAACACAAGTATCCAACAACTAAACCAACTTTAAAGACTGCAAAATAAAGCAATCAAAGTAATCTTTAATATGAACTTTTACATTGCTAGTGAGCAAATATATAAAACAATGCCTTATCTAAAAATAAGTGAACTTAAAACTCTGGAACAAGTAAAACTAATCTATAATATAGAAAATAAATCTATTAAAACAAATGTGAAACTGCAGAAAAACCTCCAATATTATAGTTATAGTACAAGGACAAATAACAAGTTAAGAACTGATTTTGCTAGAACAAAACTAAGACAAGATTCACTGATTCACAAAAGTGTGAAAATTTACAATAGTGTTCCAGACAATGTACTGCAGGGATCTAACAAAAAAGTGATACATAATCTCAGAAAACATATAAGGGAAAACCGAAGACAATAAAAGGACATGAAATAAAACTACATTTCTTTATTAGAATAAATATTTATTTTATTTGGTAAAATGTTATGTTAAGTTATAAGGCCTCGGTGCCAGTTTATTATTATTATTAACTGTTTTGAGGTCTGTAATAAATTGTTATTAAAAAAAAAAGTCACAAAAGTGTAACTGCCTATGGCAAGGACTATACACTGAATGATTTTTTTATATTTTTCTTGAAAATGCGTTACGACAGGAGAAGGGCGGCAAAAGATCCTGAATTTTAACCTTACATAATTAAAGAATGTGGCCCTAAATAGATTTAAAAAAATGTTAAAAATGATATTTACCTAGCAATTTATCTTGAAAAGGAATTTCGAAAACTGTTCTGTAGAAATGCTTTCGTGGGATCCATATTGTCTTTTCCACAACGCCTTAGCCACTCTTGCAAAATAGTCTTGGGAACAGTCATTGGAAGGTGGAAATTTAAAAAAACTTATAAACGTAGAACTTCTAAGTTCGAATAGTTGGATTTACATCCAGAAACCGCACAGGATGCTCCTGGGATTTTGCGAAAATTGTTTAAAATATCGAAAATAACAATACAAAACCAAGATTCCACAAATTTTTTCCCTTAAAATAAATAAAAATGCGAAATGCAGGGAAAAATTAACCTCACTTTGGATTCGCCACAGAGGGATTCGCGAAAAAACAATAAGTTCGGTTATCCTTTTTCATTTAATGTGAATAGAAAAGGAAAGACCACCCTATCAAACAGATCAAGGGTCTTTTGAGAAGGATGAGTAGGTTCATAGAAGGATGGTTCGACACCTTGAGGATTTTGTGACGTAGCGAAATTTGGAATATATGGGGCTTATGGAAGTGGACCGTCCTGTTCTCTGTGTACAGTCCTTGGCCTTAAGGGGGCAAACTTCGTCCGAAAACTTACCATTTGACAACACTGATATCGCGTTTTTTGGCCAAATCTTTGTTCTAATAGAAATAGAAAACGAGAAAGCGGAACGCGTCGAAATTTTGAGGGGTAGTTTTTTAAAGCATTTTTAACAACCGTATCTTAGCAGTTTTTCGCAAAATCATTTTATTCAAAAAATAAAAAAAAAGTTATGGCTAAAACACAACAAATATTTCAAAACAATGTTTGGCATTTCAGTAGCCTAATTGTGTTATAGAAAACTGTAGCGAAATTGTTTCGATTTTTGTATTTTTTGGAAATGTACAAAGGAAAATCAAAAATCTAACAAGATACGTTTAAAGATTTTTAAAAAATCTTGCATATGAACAGAAATAATGTTTTAACTAGTTTTTTATAGAAGAGATCTATTAGGATTTACAAACGCGTGCTCAATTTTATATTTGATGCAGGACACCAAATCAGACAAGAGCCATCAACCTCCTGACGGCAGCGCCACCCCCATATACCGGGGGCAAGTCAATTCGATTGAGAAAATTTAACTAAGATCACGTGACCCGGATTATCACATTTTCAGATATTTAAAAAAAATAAAATGTTGTTTAATGTGAGTTGATATAAGTTAAATGATTATAAGTATGTATTTATAGACATACAATTTTTTTTTATTTACATAACGTTTTTTTAAGGGCTGGCCATTACGAACCAATTTATAAGATGCTCAGTTAACAGAAGCTTGTGCTTAACTTCGCTGAGTTGAAAATAAAGCCCTTTTCATTTATTTATTTATTTATTTATTTATTACATAACAAGAGAAGAAAGTGACAAATTTCACACGAGCGTGAAAAAGTTACTTTCTGTCGAGTTATGGACGCTAATTTTCCTACGAACACTGTTGAACTATACTAATTTTTGTAAAAATTGGTGTTTAATTTTGCGTAAGTCAAATGAAACTGCTTTTCCGCACGTGTGGAAAAGTAGTTTGCAACACATGTGCAAAAAAGTATTGTGACAGTTAAACACTTTCGAGACATGTGCCCAAGGGCGGATCCAGAGGTGCTCGGAGGGGGGGCACTTTAGGTGACATTGTCTGTTGGTAACAAACGGTATATACTTTTTTAAGCAGCATTTTATTGAATTAGTCTGTGGTTGTAATTTTGATGATTATAACAATAGACACTTTCATGCGCCGTAAGCAAAAATTTTGAATTTTTATTAGCAAAAACATTACTTTTTACTAGTTTTTTGTATATTCAAAAAATTCTCGGGGGGGGGGGGGCAAGTGTCCCTAGTGCCCCCCCTGGATCCGCCACTGCATGTGCCGAAGTACTGAAAGTACTTGTAACACATGTGCGAAAAAATTTCTGCACACGGATGAAATTTAATGTTTTCTGAGGATGCAAATCGTGTAAAATCCAACAATTTCATATGGTCGCAGGAAATAGTAATTTACCTAACCAGTGCGGAAGACGCACACTCATTCGTTAAGTATGTAGGTAAAATATTTTTTCTACGAGGTTGTGGAAACAAAAATAAAGTACTACAATAAAAACAACTCATTTGTTATATTTTATTTACAATGATTGCCGAAAACTTTACATCTTATCCTGTGCAGCATCTGTGGATTAGGAGATTTTCGTTTTCATATTCTGGATCAATGATATCGGAAGGTCTTTAAATATATTTTGCTCTGGATGTATTTGGAGGCAGGCTCATAGTAACATTATGTGTTCCATCCTATTGTGGCTATGTCTTCTTCGGGATTATCGGTATTTTCTATTACAGTAAATAAACACTTTTTTTCTATTTTTATTTATAAGATGAAATGTCATCCCCTGGTTTTTGACAAAAAAATAGGCTTTGTTATTTACTCTATTCTTTTATTTTTTCTGTTGCTATTGGAAAACTAGCCGCCCACTTGTGTTTTTAAGCAAAAATTAACGTCAGTGTCAAACTCAAAATGTGTTGTTTTTTTGTCATCCCTAAAATTTTAGTAAGGCCCACAATTTAGAAACCGAATAGGTGTCCCTAGGACTCTAATATGTAGTGCCACCTATTGACTGATATTTAAATATTTTGCCTTGTTGTCGTTTGCTTAATGTGTGGATACCTAATGACATTGTCAGTGCCAAATTTTAAATATTTATCAACAATGTTGCTTTATTCCAATGCAGAAAAGCAAGAGATACTTTTATTATATGCGAAAAATAGTAAAAATGCCACTGCTAGTGCGAGATAATATCGAGAACTGTATCCAGCCCGACAATGTTCTAATATATCCACAATTCTTAGGATATATAGAAAATTTCGTGAACCATCGTCTGTGGAATGAAAAAAACGAGTTGTTCGTCCAAACGAAGAGGCTAATTTAAATATTTTACTACATTTTCAAGAAAGCCCACAAATTTCTATAAGAAAAGTATCTTCCGCATTAGTGCAAGAAGGACAGGAAAGCTTGACGTCTTTTACCAAAGTAAGAAATGTCCTAAGAACAAATTCTTATTGGGCATATAAACAACAAGAACTACTTCAATGCCTAACACCCGATCAGAAAAGAAAAAGCGTAGAGATTTGTCACTTTATGCATGAAAGACTAAACGCAGAACCCCGATTTTTAAATCACATTTTGTGGTCGGATGAGTCGACGTTTACAACTTGTGGTCTACCAAATAGACAGAATAGCAGACTATGGTCCACGACTAACCCTAATTTTGTAAAAGAAATTAAAAGACAGGGAAGACAATCCGTGAATGTCTGGTGTGGCATACTGAACGACCGTGTTGTTGGGCCATTTTTTTTTGAGCACTCTTTAATGGGACAAATTTATTTAAATTTTTTATTTTACAAAATTACTTAGAAAATTTTTTGGATGACTTGCCACTAAATCAAAGAAGAAGATTGATTTTTCAGCAGGATGGGGCTCCTCATAATGTTCATGAGGTTCGAGAATTCTTAAATAATAATTTTAATGAATGGGTTGGGAAAAACGGCACAATACGCTGGCCACCCAACAGTTTTGATTTAACTCCTTTAGATATTTTTTATGGGGTCACCTTAAAGATAAAGTTTACAGATTAGAAGCGAGGAATACTCGAGAGCTCTGAGAATTAATATCACTGTCTGTCAATGAGCTTAATGAAAATTTTTCTAATTTAATAACCAGAACAATAAATAATTTAAGAGACCGGTTTCAAAAATGTATTGAAGTCAATGGTGATAGGTTTGAACATTTGTTACGTTAATTTTTATTTATTTATGGATTTAAAACAATTAAAACATTTAAAAAATTGTCTTTTGATTTTAAATTTCTATGAAAATTGACAACGATGATTATTTATATTTATCAAACTGTCAGCCAATATTGTTTCAGTTTGTTATTTACAGTCTATACGTTAAATACTCCGCACCGTATACCTATTTAAAATTTGCTAATTTTCGGAATTTCATTCGTCAATATCTCGAAAACTAACAAAGATAGAGCCATAGTGTTACATATATCTGTAAAGCTAATTTTTTGCGGAATGCAAAAATACAAAAATATATAGGGTGTTCCCTTTAAAAAAATTGATCTGATTGTCGCCCCCTGTATATTATAACCTATAAAAAATACTAATGGTGGGTCTAAAGTGGCCATAATTTACCAAACCGAACAGTTTTTGTTTGAACTTTCTGATCCCAATAATAACCGAGTTATAGCGATCTTGCAATTATAAAAAATCACCCTGTACAACGGATGAACGACGAAAGATTACTAAAGCAGGTCCTAGAATGGCAACCAATAGGGCGCAGAAAAAGAGGGCTAAACTGGAATGGCAACAGTCAGTCCAAAGATCAATGAGTCAAAAAAACCTGACGGAAGATGATTGTCAGGATCGAAGGAGGTGGAGAATAGGCGTCGGACAACGTAGAAAAACGTTCTAAACCGACATAGTAGTAGTACTTTTTAGGTCCCTTGGGGCCCTAACCTATAAGTACCTAAAAAGTACGTTTTAAAAACGTCCCAAGAATGATGTTTTAAAAATTAAGGACGTTTTTAAAACGTTCTTTTAAGGTCCCTCACATTTTTCCCACTAGCATCATAATCATTATCTATACATAGGCTGATCCATGACTGATCAGAAAAAAGTAAATTTCAACCTTTTTACTGTACTCAAATTCGAGTTGAGTAAATTAAATCAATATCAAAGGGCCCTTTTTGTTTGAACTCGTAGACAATGATTGTGTAGAAGTAATATTTCGGACTTCCATTGTCTTTATTTATTTTAAAACACAGGTTAGTAAGTATCTCTAACCGTTATCAAGTGTAAACTAAACAATCTAGTCTTTAGGCTACTATATATATATATATATATATATATATATATATATATATATATTTATCGGTTTCACAACGTTCTACGTCTTCCGATACCCAATCTCCACTCGTTTCTGTTTGCCCATAATTCATCATCTAGGCATCTTATTCTTATTTCACTGTCTATTCCTTCTCTCCAGCTTCTCCTTGGCCGTCCTCGTTTTCTTCGGCCAGTTGGTTTCCATTGTAGTATTTGTTTAGGTAGTCTTTCGTCATTCATTCTTTGTACATGTCCGTACCACACCAGTTGTTTTGTTCTTATATCATCCACTAAAGTACGTTCACCTACTGTCACAATTTCTCTTATTCTTTGATTTGTAACTCTTTCTCTTTTTGATTTCCCTGCTGCTCTTCTCCAATAGTCCATCTCCGTAGCGGAAAGCATTTTTTCTGTTCTATCCTTGATTGGCCATACTTCTGAGCCGTATGTAATAATACTTTTTATAATGGTGTTATATATAAGCTTTTTGTTATGTTTTGATATACTTTGGTCCCAAATTGAATAATTTGGGATTAAATAGGATTAGAGACAAAACCGTCTAATTAACTTCGCAAGGGTGTCACAATGACCAAGCAGTGTTCTGAGGAGTCCCATAAGGACGAAACAGTTAACTGTCAACACTTATTAGGTGTCCATTGGATCTTGGACCCCCGTGAGAATAAGCTTTCAAACCACCCACGGAAAAATATGAGAGAAACAAAGTTTCGTGGCTAATCGGATAAAAAGGAGTTATCCGATTAGCCACGAAACTTGTTTGATTTTTGGCTAAAATAAGGTTTGGCGAACCACCTTTCCGATTTTAATGATTTTTGATAGGTACATACCGGTCAAGAGGATAAAAAACCCCAAATTTTAAAATTCTCTGATCTCTGGAATTCGGGATACTTTAACCCCTTAACCGGTAGAATGACGATGTAACAAAAATCATTAAAACTGGTAAGATGGTGTGCCAAACCACCTTTTTTTCGTTGATTTCATATGAATTGAGCCACTGGGGAAAATTCTAGACATCTAGAGACTTTTTTGACCCCGGTATCGGATTCAGCGTCGAAAAATACATAGTATATCATGTCTAACGGCTCGCGACATTTCTTTTTCTTTGTGGGGTTGTGTTATCAAAGAATTTTTTCATTTCGCTTGAGATATCTCCAAAATAAGTTTTTTTAACGTGCCAAAGGATTCTCCTTCCGACAATCCGAAGACGCTTGTTTGTTTTGCTCATTAGTTATTTTGCTGAAGACTGCCGGAAAATACATAATTAGTTAAAGTTAACTGTTTTTTGTTTCTCGAAAGGCACTGTTGGTCGTCAGTATTTTCAAATAATTGGTCACGTGTTAGAGTTTTCTGGTAAAAGAACTAATTTTTGAAATAGGGGAAAGGTTAAAACAACAAAAATATAAAGAGCTTGAAGATAAATTTTATTTTATACCATTCTCTGTGGAAACTTTTGGTCCTTGGGGGGAATAGGGCAAAAAATTTATAAATGAAATTGTCTGTAAATTAAAAAAAAAAACGTGCAAGTAATTTTATAACACAGAAAATAAGTTTGGCCAAACAAAGAGTAAATTCTGCAGCAGTTTTGGGGACTATCCCGGTAGAATCCGGTCTGGATGAAATAAATTTTTCCTATTTAATAAAGTTATTGCTTTTCTTCCTTGTACGTTTCGATCTTTTATAGCTTTGTCTAGTGTTCCGTCAGCTGTAATTTTTAGACCTAAGTATTTATACTCATCACAGGAGTGAATTCGCTGCCCGGTATTTAAGATTAGATCCTGTTTCATTCCACCGATACACATATACTCTGTCTTATTGAGATTAACCTCTAGTCCCCACTTATTGTACTCTTCTATTAGTTTTCGTGTCATATATTCGAGGTCGTCATAATCCTGAGCCACTACTATCTGATCATCGGCGAAACATAAAGTATACAAGGTGGTTTCGTCCAACGGAATTCCCATGTTTTGGCATTTTCTCTTCCATACTTTAAGGACTTGTTCCAAGTATATCTTGAAGAGCGTAGGCGAGATACAGCAACCTTGTTTAAGACCTTTATTTACTTGAAAGCCTTTGGTTAGTTTTGCTTTTATTTTAACTTTTGCCTTACTATTGCGGTATAACTCTTGGATGGCCTTAATTAGTTGTACGCTTATGTTTGTGTTTTCCAACGCTTTCCAAAGTAGATTTAGTGGTATACTATCATATGCCTTCTGCAAATCCACGTAAAGCAGATGCAGCTCTTGACCGTATGCCATTTTCTTTTCAATAACTTGGGTTATACAAAAGAGATGATCTGAAGTCGATCTACCCGCCCTGAAACCAGCTTGTTCTTCTGCCTCCATGTCTTTATATTCGCTCTCTACTTTATTTCTTATTATTTTACCGTATATTCTGCTTAGCGTACTAGTCACAGATATACCTCTATAATTGTCACATATATCTTTCCTTCCTTTTTTGTGTATTGTGGATATATATGACGTTTTCCACTCAGTTGGGACTACAGTTCCATTTAAATATTTTTGGAAAAGATTCCGTAATCTCCAAAACAGTTCTTCAGTGCCATATTTAATAAGTTCGGCTGGGATATTTCCGGGTCCGGCAGATGTACCGCTTTTTAAGGTTGTGCACACATTTTTGACCTCAGAGATTGTGAGGGGTACTGGAGATCCCATCGTTCTAATTATATTGTCTCTTGCGTCTTCCTTGAATTCTGCTCTATCTTCAGTTTAAAGTTTTTTAAAATGCTCATCCCATTCTTTGTCTGGTATTGGTGAAATGATATCTCTGCATGTTTCTTTTTTAATCGATCTTATAGTTTTCCAGCTTTCGGTACTTCTCCTACCTCCTAAGTAAGAATCTATTTTCTGACACTTTTGCGTCCACGAATGATTTTTCTTATCACTGATCATTCTTCTCACCTTTGATTGCGCGATTTTGTATTCTTGTCTGCTTCTATCTGTCTTTTGGGATAAGTAGGTGTGATATAATTTCCTTTTTTCCTCTATTTCTCTCTCAATCTCAGCATCCCACCAGTATGGTTTTCTTCTTTTAGAAGTTTCTTCCACTAATCCTAGTGCTTCTTTTGCAGCTTGGTGGATGCTTAATGTAATACATTCGTATTCCTCATCTGGGGTTTCACCTGAACTTGTATTGAGTTTTTCGTTCAGTCTCTTTTTGTATAAGTTTTTTACGCTGTCATGTTCTAGGCTTAGTAGATTATATTTACAGTGATCAATTTCTTCAATCACTGTATCATCAAGATGTTGATGCAGGCTTCGGCCTTAATAAGGAAAGAGAATTTTGGACTCCAGAAAATAGTGATCACTTCCGCATGTTGATCCACGCTTTGTTCTGACATCTTGAATTTTTAGTTTTGTCTTTTGTTTAGTGATAAGATAATCAATGACGGATTTCAGGTTTTGTGAGGGTTTGGTCCAGGTATATTTGTGTATTTCCTTATGTTGAAAAAAACCGTTTTGGATTTTTAGGTTTAATTGCTCACATACTGTAATTAGCCGGTTTCCATTGTCATTAACAAGATTTTCTCCATATTGGCCAACTGTCAGATCATTAACTCTGTTACCGGTTCTACTATTTAAATCTCCCAATATGACAATTTCTCTAGATGCACTTACTGCTGATATTTTATTGTGTATTTCTTCAAAAAAATTGTCTTTCACGGCTACATTTGCATCGTCGTTATACGCATAGATTCCAAAAATCGTAAGTCTCATTCCTTTTATTGTTATATTCATTTTAATTAGCCTTTCATTGACTGCTTCCCAGTTGGTGATAAATTTTCTTAATCTTTTGTTGACCAAAATAGATACTCCTTGTTGGGCATGTTTTTCTTTTGCCACTCCGCTATAGAAATGGTCATATTGTCCTAGGTTTTCAGATCCTTTTCCTTTCTTTTTCGTTTCTGTTAGTACAGCAAGGTCTACCTTCATTCTGCTGCACTCATGTACTATTTCATTCATTTTTCGATTCATTCCTTGTACGTTCCATGTACCAAAAATCATATTCCTGTTTCTTTGCTTGGTTCGTCTTAGGTTTTTCATTTCTTTCCGAGGCGTTTGATTGGGTTTTTTAACAGTGTACGTTTTTTCCGGGTATCAGAGAGTTAGTCTGATGCCCCAACCCCCAACCTGGAGGACCAGGTGATTTTTTATCGAGGTTTTCTTCCCCTAGCCTTTGACGATTCCAACGCCGGTACTACAAGGCAGTAGTCTTTTATACTATCCCTAAAAGAAAGGGTTGCCACCTACGCTATGATCACCGTACCGAGGTCCATTCTCTCCGCTCTTTAGGCTACTACTTATACTAATTGGTGTGCGGTCAGGTGTTGACGTTAGGTTAGAGTAAATGAACATCTAAAAAGTACCCAATTAGGGGATATTGAAAAATCCGGTTTAGCAGATCATGCATGGTCAAATGATCACAGGATTCAGTGGTCAGAAGCTAAAGTTTTACATAAGGAGTCGCATTGGCGAAAACGAAAGTTTATTGAAGCTGCGTTTATAATGCAGAATAAAGAAGTTTTCAGTCAACCAAGTACGGACATACCAAACATATGGAAACCACTCCTTAAGGAAAACAGGCGTCTTAGGATTAAAAAGGGGCGGGCCGTCACACCTGACCGCACACCAATTAGTATAAGTAGTAGCCTAAAGATTAGATTGTTTAGTTTACACTTAATAACGGTTAGAGATACTTACTAACCGAAACGTCGTGTTTTAAAATAAATAAAGACAATGGAAGTCCGAAATATTATTTCTATCAAAGGGCCCAATATGAAACTGCCCAATACGTAGGGTTGTTGGTATCGAATGGTAGGTATCGATATTGATATCATTTGATATTTTTTTAAAACTGCATTGATTCTCTTCGATATGTTACCGGACAAACCCGATTTTAGGATAAACTAGTTTTTCTAGGCCAAACCAGTATATCCGAAGAGCGAAAACTCAATGCAATTTGACAGGTCGTTAGGTTAAAGTTCTCACTAAGCTCAAAACAGACGCTGCGGTCGCGTGTTTGTTCCTTATTCTATTTTTTTTGAGAATTATCTGTGGTTTGGATTTTTCGTCCCCCTTTTTTTCAGGTAGAAAAACCTCTTCAACCGCATTTTATTACGGGTTCATTTTAAATCTATTTTTTTGGCTTATGTAGTAATCTTTGCTGCTGTGACGCATTAAAATTATATTTTGTTAAATTTGTAACTTTTGCAATTTTAAATATAAAAGAATAAGAATTTCTAGTTGCTTTTCTGCGTGAAGTGTCTAAAGTTTAGACGAGTATAAAATGCATAGTTTTCCGAGACATTTTAAGGTAAGTTTTCTTATTTTCTCATTTGAGGTTAGATTGGCATTTGATAAAATTTGTATTGGTAGTGTCTTTTTAACTTCTTATCGCTTACTTTACGGAACTCTGAATACAGGTTTCGAATGCCTGATAGGTGCCTTATTTGCCCATCAATTAAGCACAAATTTAGTGTTAATTTTATGTCTATCCCTTTCTTTTGATATTAAGTAAAAGGGAGACACATACAAAATTAATACTAAATTTGTGCTTAATTGACGGGTAAACGAGGGATAACCCAGCAGCGTAATGTACTTTGAATAAATTTATTCCTTAATTTTAAATCTTTATCTTTCCATAATCTAGTACCTTAAAATTTCTTAAAAAACAAACAATATAAAGTAACATAATTCTTGCTCTAGTCTGATTCGGAATTACGGTTTTAGCAAACATAAGTGAACCCTGCATCAGCACATGTTTCATGGGCCCAAAACTTGTAAGTTAAACATTGTACCCATTTTTCTTTTGGTTTGCTGTTTGAGAATGGTTTCATGCAGACTAGACAAAATGTTTCCTCTTCATCATCGCTGTCATCTTTCAGTGTCCTTTTCTGAGTAGTTTTTCTATGCTTCTTTTCCTTGAAGACATTTTTGGTTACAGATTTTTCTTTTTTTTTAACTTTTTTCACGTTCCAACTCTTCTTTAACCGGAGTTTCAGTTAGTATAGCTGTTGACCATTTTCTTCGGTTGATATTCTTGGTCTTTCTTTCGCCAGCTTTCGGAAAAGCACGAATTTTAAAATTTCCCTAGATCGATTGGTAATAATAGATCACACAATTTTAAGTCACCGGGTATTTGCCTCAAATTTGAGTTGAAGGGTGTGTGTGATGTCATAAATAAATAAATGGCGGCTTTTTTACTGTTTTTTTACAATTTTTGGCTTATAACTTCTGCCAATAACTTAGTTTTACAGAAAAACTAATCGTTTTTTGTTTGCAAGAGAGCACCAATCAAGATACCGCGTGAACAAGTCCACATCTAGGGGGCCTAATTTCCATAAGAGGGTAAAAAACAGATAGAATATAGCATATATTAATAAGAGACCGCAATATGGCCGATTCCAGTCGAAAGCGTTTCAGCGTTGCCAAAGGTAACTTTGATAAATAACTACAGGCGCAAGTCGTCGCAGTCTTCAAGAGGCGGACAATCTAAAACTTTTGTTTAGGGCGAGAATTATTATATGACGTGATTTTTAGTCCATCATACGTACGCATGCTGCTTTTAACCTTAAAATAAAAAAAAATGTTTTTAGAAAATGTATGGGGTTAGCTGGGCCGGCACACCTACATACAAAATTGAGAGAGTCGGCAATCATGTTTGCGTAAATATTAGCATCGTTATAATTTCATTAAACTCTGTCTAAATATGTAAAGTTAACTATAAAAAACCGAATGGGGGCATGCAGGTGTTATAAAACAATCTGGAAAATGTTTTCCGAAATAACAAAAAGTTACTTACGAGGTCCAAAAAAAAATGCCTCTGTAGTGAAATAGCGCGTATCAAATTTTCATTTGAGCGCGTGTTCAAAATAGCGCGTGATCAAAATAGCGCGTATCACAACGGCGCGTTATCAAAATAGCGCGTATCATAATGGCGCGTGTTCAAAATAACGCGTATCAAAATAGCGCGTACCAAAAGAGCGCGTATCAAAATGGCGCGTGTTCAAAATAGCGCGTATCAAAATAGCGCGTATTCAAAATGGCGCGTGTTTAAAATACCGTGTGTTCAAAATAGCGCGCCTTAAAATAGTGCGTCTAAAAATACCGCGTTTTGAAAGATCGCCATTACAAACGTCGCTGTTCGCAAAATAGTTCGAGTAAGGGGTCTCTTTCTAACATATTTAAAAAAAAAACTTTCCTGACTTTTTTCCCGGGATACTATAGGGTGTAACCAAACCGAACCGAACCGAACCGATTCAAACCGCACCGAACTGAAATGAACCGAACCAAACCGAAACATTTTTAGTATAGCAAGCCATCGGTTTATTTAACGGTTAAGTAAGTATAACTTATCTGACCTTGCTCAAACTGTTTAGGTGAATATACCTAAGCAGACCTGATACGCGCTATTTTTAATACGCGCTATTTTGATACGCGCTATTCTGATCACGCGCTATTTTGATACGCGCTATTTTGAACACGTACTATTTTGATACGCGCTATTTTGAACACGCGCTATTCTGAAAACGCGCTGTTTTGAAAAGCGCTGTTTTGATACGCGCTATTTTGATACGCGCTATTTCGTTACAGAGCAAAAAAAAATAGGTCAAAATCTGTTTGTTGGAGATACACACATCACAGATTCTCACTGCGGACTAATGCATGAGCAAAGGCGACTTTGCCACGTGGGTGGCGCTGGCAGCTGACGTCTAATTGTCGAGTTAATAGGGGTTTCTCAACGTGTCCCTATGCCCAACGAGCCCCGCTCTCCCCTACGTATGAGCCGCGGTCTAGACCGAACCGACCCGACGCCCTACGTAGCATTGTA
Organism: Aspidapion aeneum; assembly: GCA_963576565.1. NCBI lineage: Eukaryota > Metazoa > Arthropoda > Insecta > Coleoptera > Brentidae > Aspidapion > Aspidapion aeneum. The sequence goes on from OY755044.1 coordinate 43,886,536, forward strand.
TTACAGACCGTCGCAGACACTCATAGAGAAATGTCTCTGGAGACACTGTGCCCAAAAATCAAGGGGACGCCATGTTTTGGGAAGAACATTGACCAAACAAAGTATAGTTTTTGTGATTTTCTGCTAATACAGACCTAAATACGCGGGTATTTTTATGGGATCATAATGGTGTTTTGGTTGCAAGAGTCGAAGTGAACAAAAAGTCACCAGGAATAACGCTTTAAAGGTAGAAATATAGCCTCAAGAATAAAAACGTATTCATTGTATAAACTTTTTGTTCTGTGGAAACTGATTGCTTTATAAACAAACAGTAAATAGGATTGATTTTTACTTAACTGATTTATGTGCTAATTGTCGACAAGTATCCACAGGCGTAGGCTTTATTTGTTTTTAATATAAAATTCATACTCTTTTTTTTGTTTCAGATATCCGCTTAAAGATGGAAACAATCTGGCTTTGGTCGTCCACAATAACATAGTAAGTGTTATTTATTATTTTTTTTAGGATGCTTTATATTTGTATTTTGTGATTTTAATAATTTTAAATTTGATGTCATTTGAATCATGGCTTCAATTCTTTGAATTAATTATTAAAGATTTTTAAGCAAAGAGCCTTTAGTATGAAAATGTGAAGTTTAAACCTTTTAACTTAAAGCAAACAATTCTCTGCACAGTGGCGTATAGAGAAAAAAATTCGGGGGAGGGGGCGAGACCTCATGAGGCAGTATTTTAGGCTATTTTATGTTTATATTCATAAAATATGTGGCAAATATCTAAAAGAACCTAACTTTAAAGGGGGGCCCAGGCCCCCCCTTATATACGCCACTGGTTCTGTATTAAATTTACAAATATATAAAATTTATTTTCTTTTTCAGGTCAGCACTGACTTGAAGGTGGAGGAAGAACAAAGGAGAAACATTTAAAAAAAACACGGGCTACCCATGCGGCCTTTCATAATGGTGGAGTCCCCGAACTTATAGTGAGGTAAAATCAGTTAAGGTCAGATTTGACAAAATTTTGTGTGCATCTCACATGGAACAAACGTGTGTATATTTCATTAACCAACCTTTCCAAAAAAAACAAAGATTACCAGCCACCATAAAAAAATTTGACTCCACTTTTATAATAAAATACAAATAAATATTTTTCATCAAAACAACTTGCTTTTTATTATTATTAAAATTCTCTTATTATTCTATACCTTATTCATTTCTATAGGGTTAATGGGAAAAAAGACACCAATTTTGATCACACAACTTTATTTCTTTTCGACGATCCATTTTCGTCTTCCTAAGGCTAAGGTGTAGCCTGAGGAAGACGAAGAAATACAGGTGTGTGATCAAGAGTGGTGTCCTTATTTCCATTAACCCTATAGAAATATACAGGGTGTTCATTTTAAAACTTCCCAACCAAGATTTCTCGAAAATGATTTTTTTTTGAGAAAATGTAAAAACATGTCAATTAATTTATTAAGGAGGACACATTTTGGCTATCTTATAGTTTTTGTAGTACACACCCCCTTTGAAAAAATAAGTGCATATGTCAAAAACAAATTGATAGATTTTCTAAATTTGTACACCTTTGTAAAGATATTTAAGAAACCTTCAAAAAAAAGTGTCAATTGACCCACTTTCCATATTCAAAATATAGGGGTAAAATGTACCCCTCAAAGGGGGTGTGTGCTACAAAAATTTTAAGATAGCCCGAATGTGTCCTCCTTAATAAATTAATTGACGTGTTTTGGCATTTTTAAAAAAAATCATTTTCGAGAAATCTGGGGTGGGAAGTTTTAACATGCACACCCTGTATTTTAAACAGGACGTGAAACCTACAAATACCTTATTAATGCAAAATAACTAAATATAATTACAGCTACTAATTATATAATAACCCATAATTATTTAATTTAATATTAAATAAGAATGATCCTTATAATAAATATACAGTATATTAATAATTAAACTCACATATATTTTTAAATACCAACAATATATTAGTGCTTGATGTAGCTTTTTTTAAATATTACCAGACGATTTTGTTTTTATTAACAAATATTTGTTTTAATTGTTGAAATTTCTGAATTGTTACCTGCAAACAAATATTTAATAAGCCAAATATGGGCAACGCATTTGGTAACAGTTACAAAATGTTTGTTATTTTTACAAAATTCTTCTCTCAGTGCGATTCAAATTTCCCGCCTTAACTTTTAGTTCGTCACTAAGCTCTGCAGTGGGCGCCACAGAGCTAACGACCTGTCAAACAGCCGGAGTTGCCTATCTAATAAAAACTCACTGAACCGCGCCGCAAATCCTTTCCGTCCCTTTTTTGGGGAAGACAGATGTCTTAAGCCTTTCAGGCAGCTCTTTTTTCAAAATTCAGATACAACTTTGGGTACTCGGCAGTAGGATAAGTTGGAGAGAGGACCACTCGAAGTGATAGCGAGTGGGGGTGAGGTTGGCAAGCGGATGGGGACTTTCATTTAATCTTTTGGAAGGGGATCCTTATCCGTGGGAGCTCTCTCGCAAGGTTGTTGTTGTTGTTGCAAATCCTTTATCTATGGCTTTTGCTCGCCGATCACAAAAGACACAAGACGCTAGCCCAACCAAGTTCACTTTAGCTCCCTAACTTCCGCATGCGCAGATCTTCCAATATTATTTACTTCATGTATTACAAAAGATGAACAGGGTGATTTTCACTTGATTTCTAACCACATGAAAATAGAAAGTTTCAAAAACCTAACCTAACGAAACCTAATCAAATCTAACCGAACCGAACCAAAGCAAACTGAACCAATCGTTTTTTCAAAACAAAAACTTTCCTGACTTCCTACCCGGATCCTAGAGGATGTGAATCCGAACCGAACCGAACACAAGGATTTAGTTTGCATCGAATCGAACCGAACCAAACCAAACCGAACCGATGCCATTCTCTGCAACTCGAAATGCCATAATAGTTTGACATGTAATAAATACTCTGCCAATATATCGGCCCCTAAGCTCACACTAGGTACTATAGTTATAGTGTACGTGTGAGCTAATATAACTAAAAACTGAAATATATTTTATTCAACTCCAGACTAAATTACCTTTTGTTTGATACCACACAAGCCATGTTTTGACTTAAACTCAAATTTTTGAAATCTACCCCCACCCTTACAAAAAACACAAAAACTAAAATGTATTTTGTTAAAGTCCGGACTCAATTACCTTTCGTTTGATATCACACACGCCATATTTTCACTTAAACTCTAATTTTTAAAATATACCCCCACCCTTTCTTTTAAATAAATTAAAATGTATTTTGTTTAACTGCAGACTCAATTACCTTTCGTTTAATATCACACACGCCATATTTTCACATAAACTCTAATTTTTGAAATCTACCCCCACCCTTTTATTTGATTTGTGTTCGGTGGATTTTGTTCATTTTTAAATGGGACCATCTCGACCCAAGACCCAGCCTAGGTACCAAATTTCATTAAAATCGGCCAAGCGGTTTTTGAGTTATGCGCGTTGGTCGTTACAGACAGACATACAGACATACAGACAGACAGACAGACAGACGGCGCAACAAAAAAGTTTCAAAATCATCTGAAAGATATATAAAAAATTTTGAAATCGGAGCAACTTTTTTTTTCTCGAAAAAATTAGGATCACCATAGCTCACACTACTATAGTATAGTATTGTATTTTCTTTAATTAGTAGTAAAAACGTTACTTTTGTAATCGGTCCGCAATAGTTTAGACAAGGACAAATCAGTTTTTCCTAATCATAATAAAAACCCGTTTAGCCTAGGATAAACTAGTTCATCCTATCGCTCTTCGGATAGACTGATTTAGCCTAGGAAAAACTAGTTTATCCTAAAATCGGGTTTGTCCGGTAACAGATACTTAGCTTTAAAGTCGGAATGGGACAACTGGGCGCCGCCAACTCGGCGCCGCCAACTGGGCGCCGCCAACTCGGCGCCGCCAACTGGGCGCCGGGCCAACTGGGCGCCGGGCCAACTGGGCGCCGGGTTAACTCGGCGCCGCCAACTGGGCGCCGGCCAACTCGGCGCCGGACTAAAAAAAATTTTTTTGACAAAATGTGTAGATGAAAAATAAAATATATTATTTATACAAAAACATCTTTAAAAAATCCTACGCAATTTTTTACAACCTTTATTTAGCTTCAGATGTTCTAACTAACTATCTATCAAATCTTGTGAAGCGTTTTTGACACACTTCCCATTATCCGATTTGGATGAAATTTGGTACAAACGTAGTGGTCCCATGACAATACAACATTAAGAAAAAAATATCCTTCCACCCCTACCCCCACCCCTTCTATAGAAAAATGTGTTTTTGACACACTTCCCGTTATCCGATTTGGATAAAATTTGGTATACACATAGTGGTCCGATGATAATACAACAATAACAAAAAAATATCCTCCCACCCCTACCCCCACCCCCTTCCATAGAAAAATTTGTTTTTGACACACATCCCGTTATCCGATTTGGATGAAATTTGGTGTACATATAGTGGTCCGATGACAATACAACATTTAAAAAAATATCCTCCCACCCCTACCCCCACCCCCTTCCATAGAAAAATTTGTTTTTGACACACATCCCGTTATCCGATTTGGATGAAATTTGGTATACATATAGTGGTCCGATGACAATACAACATTTAAAAAAATATCCTCCTCCCACCTCATCCCCCACCCCCTTCCATAGAAAAATTTGTTTTTGACACACATCCCGTTATCCGAATTGGATGAAATTTGGTATACATATAGTGGTCCGATGACAATACAACATTTAAAAAAAATATCCTCCCACCCCTACCCCCACCCCTTCTATAGCAAAATGTGTTTTTGACACACTTCCCGTTATCCGATTTGGATAAAATTTGGTATACACATAGTGGTCCGATGATAATACAACAATAAGAAAAAAATATCCTCCCACCCCTACCCCCACCCCCTTCCATAGAAAAATGTTTTTGACACACATCCCGTTATCCGATTTGGATGAAATTTGGTATACATATAGTGGTCCGATGACAATACAACACTTAAAAAAATATCCTCCTCCCACCTCTACCCCCACCCCCTTCCATAGAAAAATTTGTTTTTGACACACATCCCGTTATCCGATTTGGATGAAATTTGGTATACATATAGTGGTCCGATGACAATACAACATTAAAAAAAAATATCCTCCCACCTCTACCCCCACCCCCTTTCATAGAAAAATGAGTTTTTGACACACTTCCCATTAATCGATTTGGATGAAATTTGGTATTCACATAGTGGTCCGATGACAATACAACATTTAAAAAAATATCCTCCCACCCCTACCCCCACCCCCTTCCATGGAAAATGCGTTTTTAACACCCTTCCCATTATCCGATTTGGATGAAATTTGGTATACATATAGTGGTTCAATGACAATACAACATTGAAAAAATGGAATGAACCCTCATCTATAGAAAAATGCGTTTTTGACACACTTCCCATTATTCGATTTGGATGAAATTTGGTATACATATAGTGGTCCGATAACAATACAACAATAATGAAAAAATGTCCTCCCACCCCTACCCCCCACCCCCTTCCATAAAAAATGCGTTTTTGACACACTTCACTTCAAATGACTTTTATAAAATTTGGTATATGCATAAAGGTCCGATGGCAATACAGCAAATATATTTCTACCTCTACCCCCACCCTCTCCTTCCCCCAATAGAAAAATGAGTTTCCAAACAACTTACGATCAGCGATTTCATTATAATCTAGAATAAACTCTTCTTTATTTATTTACCTCTGCATTTTTCTGCTAGATCGATTCTTGCAAATAGTAATATTTAATTGATACGGATATCTTATCGTGCTAACATCTTCAAAATTTCCATCAGTCGGCCATCGCTTTTATTATTATGATAATATTAGACTGTTAGAAAATTATTTTTTAATTTTTAGTGCATTTTATAAAAGCTTGTGACTTAAAAAAAAAATTTTTACTAATTTATTTGAAATCTGTTTTTGTTAAGTAAAGTTAAATCCATTAAGTCGACTGTTGAATCTTGGTAGTTGTAGTGTTTGGTAACCGGGTAATACTACAATTTACGTTTTTAATTACAACAATGGCGGATCGAAAAATCAAAATGCTTGAGGTCATTTACGAAAATTTTTTACTCAAACTTCAAAAAATCAAAATGGCGGATCCAAAATGGCAGATTTTTTATTTACTAACCGATTTGTCTCAAACTTGAAATATTACATTACTTGAAGTCATTTAACAAAATTTTTTACTTAAACTTAAAAAAATCAAAATGGCGGATCAAAATTGGCAGATTTTTTATTTACTAACCGACTTGTCTCAAACTTGAAAGATTGCAGTGCTTAGGGATCGATTTATAATAAATTTAGAACTTTGTGGTGTTTAACGTCGCTGAACATGATTTTTGACTCTTTTTAAAAAAATCATCTAAATCGGATAATGGGAAGTGTGTCAAAAACTCATTTTTCTATGAAAGGGGGTGGGGGTAGAGGTGGGAGGATATTTTTTCTTAATATTGTATTGTCATCGGATCGCTATATGTATACCAAATTTCATCCAAATCGGATAATGGGAAGTGTATCAAAAACTCATTTTTCTATGAAAGGGGGTGGGGGTAGAGGTGGGAGGATATTTTTTCTTAATATTGTATTGTCATCGGATCACTATATGTATACCAAATTTCATCCAAATCGGATAATGGGAAGTGTATCAAAAACGCATTTTTCTAAAGATGAGGGTGGGGGTAGGAGTGGTAGGATTTTTTTTTTCAATGTCGTATTGTCATCGGACCACTATATGTATACCAAATTTTATCCAAATCGGATAATGGGAAGGGTGTCAAAAACGCATTTTCTATGGAAGGGGGGGGTAGGGGTGGGAGGATATTTTTTTTAATGTTGTATTATCATCAGACCACTATGTGAATACCAAATTTCATCCAAATCGGATAATGGGAAGTGTGTCAAAAACTCATTTTTCTATGAAAGGAGGTGGGGGTAGAGGTGGGAGGATATTTTTTTCTTAATATTGTATTGTCATCGGATCACTATATGTATACCAAATTTCATCCAAATCGGATAATGGGAAGTGTGTCAAAAACGCATTTTTCTATAGATGAGGGTGGGGGTAGGAGTGGTAGGATTTTTTTTTCAATATTATATTGTCATCGGACCACTATATGTATACCAAATTTCATCCAAATCGGATAATGGGAAGGGTGTCAAAAACGCATTTTCTATGGAAGGGGGTGGGGGTAGGGGTGGTAGGATATTTTTTTTTAATGTTGTATTGTCATCGGACCACTATATGTATACCAAATTTCATCCAAATTGGATAACGGGATGTGTGTCAAAAACAAATTTTTCTATGGAAGGGGGTGGGGGTAGGGGTGGGAGGATATTTTTTTCTTATTGTTGTTGTAACAGAATTTCCCATATTTTATTTTGAATATTTCTCAGATTTTTTTGTTAAGGTCTATTTCTTTAAATATAATATAATATCGGCTAAAGTTTTTTCCCATAGCAGAAAAACATGTGGTTCGTATATTTTACACTCTTAAAGACCAGACAAGAGAGCTTTTCTAATTTTGACATAATATTTGTAATTTTAGGAAAATATATAGCCAATAAATGTCACAACTTTAAACACACTCTTAAGCTTTAAAAATGTTAAGTGGCTTTTAGATTCAGACCCTTGTCTATTGATTTATAAGATAAGACCCTTGTCTATTGATTTATACTTTTCTTAATGTTTTCGGATTTAGTGACAGATATATATAGACCGAGAAATATTTTATATTTCCCTAAATTAAAACCAACTTTTCATAGTAGCTTTTCTTTATGTTGCGAATTTTCTTGTCACGATCATACATATGAACAGAACTTTTAAAGTTGATTATAGCGATATCAAAAACGACAAAATTGAGTTATTTTTTAGATTTGATGGACTTTGCTTCCTTATTTGATTTTCAGGTAAATAGATCCAGTTTTCACTGATTTTCCGTGTCACTTAATTTTGATCATATTGATTTCGTTTGGATATCGTAGTATTGCAAGTTTCAAAGGTCACGTATTGTTTTGAACAGTGGTTCATTAAATACTTCAAAGTGGTTAATTAGTAATTACTAAATGTAGAAAAATCAAACAATTACTAAAGGCTATGTAAATATAAGATTTGATTTGTCATATTTTTTAAGAGAAAATTGGAAATTTTCTGGAAAATAGCAGTTGAGTTTTTCACCGGGTTTTCTCAACTTAGGCTATATGCCAACCCGGTTTCGATTTTAAAAGCAAAAAATCGTAGGCACTTTCTTTAAAGGCAAAGTGTTTTTTTTTAATTGGTCAATTTTGATAAATAATTAATAAATTTTAAACTGGACATTACTAGGATGTTCGTTTCATTTTTTAGATCAGTTTAGGTAACTTTTGAAGTAGCTTTCTTTGTTTTCCGAAATTAGGTAATCTAGGGTGACTTTGAGCTTTAACTGAATTTTCTTATTTGTGGGTGTTCCCGTGGGACGTCTTTAAGAGTAGGCCATCTTTACTTAAATTAAGTCAGGGAAAATTTGATGTTTTGTTCTTTTTTTTATGTCACTGACTGTATTTCTTGTCTCTGTTTTTAAACACAAAATTTTAGGAATAATATGTATATGTATAGGTTTTTTCCAATTTAGGTACGCCTACCCAAATATGTCAAATAAGAAGGGATAATCTGAGAGCAGTTTTTTTCAAGTTGTAAAGTTAAAATTTAGTTCCGTCTTAGAGTTTTGAAAAGTCAGTCGGGTTTTAAAATATAAGCGCGTGCTTTAAACTTTAACTTTTGTAAGTAATGTCAAGTATCAATTATTACACTGCCTCAACCCTTTCTTTATTTGACAAACTTGGATAATTTTAGACAATTCTGTGTATTTACTTTTGATTTGTGGGAAACTATTTTGGGATCAAAATGGGTTTTAAATCAGTTGATTAAAACATGGGTAATGTTGGTATTTTTATTAATTTATCAAGTTTTTGCCTATACTTGGGATTTTTATTTAAAGTCTAAAATACTTGGGAAGAGGATGGAAATAGAATTGCCTAAAATAAAACATGATTTAGCTTTGTTTGTTTAATTTTGTCAAATAATTAATTTTGTCCCATTTTTCTCAAATTGTTTTTAATTTGTCATATTTTCATATTTTCATCTTTTTATTTTAAAATATACACTTGCCTAGTCCAGAAACAAGGCCTTTTTATTTAACAACAAAATTAAAAATAAAACTACAGATCTGATGAACAACCTATCGATTATTTAATGTTAGAGCAAGCTGAGTATAGTAGTGTATTATAGCTAAAAATTGGTAAAAAGCTAATTCAGATCAAATCAAGAAGTTTAGTTAATCTCAGATTGGCCTGATCTAAATAACTTTGATGGGCAGTTCATATCAGAAACATATCAAAACAAAACAGTGAAATATAGTGAAAAAGAAATATCATCCAATCGAGTAGCAGTTGTCTAGAGGTTTAAGATTTGAATTGGTAAGTAAGCTTACTCATGTACTAACAAGACTGTAGAACGCCAACATGGATTCAGCCCCGAGAACTACTTTGTTTTTCCAGAGGTCTACATTGTTTCAGATGAAGCGCACCAGGAAAGACTCGCATGTGTCATCTTGGTGTTGTGTTCCACTCTATCTCTGTTTCTATTGGGTTCATTCATTCATTACTATCTCACAAAATATTCACATAAAAACTAAATAAAGTAGTTGCCTTAAATAAATAATTAAATAAATATACATAATGACCGCTCGCCCGTTACAAATTGGTTGTCAGTACAGCTGGGGTGTTTTAGTTTGTCAGAATCATAATAAATGTTATACTGCTAACTTTATTAACAAATTGGGAGCCTGTGTTTCACAGAGAAATGGCAAATAAAACGTTGGTAGATTCCAGTTTATTTTTTTTAGTGTATAGTTCAATATTAAACATTGGTAGAATCTGTTTTTAATTTTTACTTTTATTTAGTTTTTTTTAGCAAACTTAAACCGTTGGTAAAAAACAGATTACTTAAATTAATAGTTTTAGTAGGTAAATTCAAAATTTTGGTAAATTTCTCTTCTTTTTATTTAGTGAAACTTGAATGTAAAACGTTGGTACTATTTTTTTTAATAGGTAAACTTAAAAAGTTGGTATTTCCTTTGTTTTATTAAACTTTGGTATTAAACATTGGTATAAAATCGATCTTAGAGGTTATTTTGGTCCAATTTGGAGAAGTTATACTGCTAACTCTCAATTTTAAAATTAAAAGCACCTAGGAAAAGTTTGGTTATACTGCTAACTGAACTCAATCAAATATTTTTGTTTCTTTTTAATTATTTCTTTTTGAAAAAAATTAACATTATAGAACGAGATGAGTGTAATAAATTGGTACAACACATAGAAGCCGCTAAAGCGTGAAAAAAAACAGGCGACGACAGAAATTCAAGTCATCTAAAAAACTACCAGATATCACCTAGAACTTCACTTCTAGAAATTCAAGAAGACGCTAAAGCGTGAATATTAATTTTTGCATGTAGTGTGTATTTTTTTTCAGCACTAACAAAATAATAGTTAATAAGATAAGAAAGATAATATATAGCGCTCTATAAGCTGCTGCTTTGCGCTACTACATTGCTGTTTTTAAAATTGGTAGACGGATCAACAAAATTTTAATTCGGAACCCTAGCTAAATTTTTATTTAGTTAGTAAAGTTGTTAGTTGAATTAATGATTTTTGACCTTAATTTACATGTATTATTTCAACAGATAGAGATTATAAAAATCGAAAATTGGTATAAAATTAATAATTGCTGATTGTAAATTAAGTTAATTCAAAATACGTTAAATTAACTTTCGATACCAATAACATGGATGATTTTTCCCTACTACCTATTTATTATTATAAGCGGTGAGAAACCATTTGCATTAAATCATTTTATTACACTACGAAATGGCAATTTGCATAAACGAAAAAACCTTTTTTGGGTACAATTCTACCAGTAAACGATTAAACTACCCTTTAATTATTACCCCTTGTAAAATCTAAGCCCTTGCGGTAGCCGACTAAACTGTTGAGCTCAGTAGATGTAAGCCAATAGCGAGGCAGAATTCTGGAAAACACGCCTAATTAACTCTCTGCCTGAAAATATCACCCAATTTATGTACCATTTCTTCTTTTGACGGATATTGGAAATTGACCCTTCTTGCGCAATAGAATACTCTATATGTCTATTAGAGTCTTATCCCTAATTTTTTTTTTTATTTTAAATCGCCAAATTTATTTGATTACTCTACCTTTGTGATGATCTCAGTTGCTAAACTCTAGCAAAATTTTTTACACAGAGACGTTTTGTAATTATTTAAATCAAATTAGCGCAAATAATTTGTAATAGCGTAAAAATTTTTTTTATCACACATTAATTTTGACCCAATGATGACGTTGACGTTAGCGTTGTTTTGCAGTAACGCAAACGTAGCTTTATCGTCACTTTTAGCAAAGTAACCACCTATTGATTACCTTTATAGCATTACATACGATAAACGCATATATAACATATCGCTCTATATAAATTGTTATTTTATTTTTTTTTTATTTTTTAGCTGATTTAACTAAAATCGAACCTCATTGTATTATAATATTTTATTTTATTTTAACTGATTTTACTTAATTGCAAAGCTACAACATACTAAAACCACAAAAATTCCATTAAAGGACGAAATTCTAGCTAATTTTATGCCCTGTATAAGATTTATGCCAGAAATTAATTAATTCCAGAAATTAATTAATATAAGACACAACTGTTGCAAAAAGTATTTAGGTACCATCCAAAACGTTAAAGGTGAAATCAAAAAAAAAATATGCATTGCTATAATATTTTATAAAAAAATAAACAAGTAGGTAGTATTGAAAATTGCAGAGTCTTGCCTTATCTATAAGTGTTATTAAGTTTTGCTTTGGAAAATAGGTATCTATAGCTATTCAATAAGTTTTTTTTTCTCGATAGTATTGTATTTCATGTGATTCTATGATGAATGTTATGTGTAAATCATCATTTTTTTTAAATATGTTATTAATCGACTCGTTTGATTCCCATCGTAGACGAATGTCAGTATTTTAAGTAGGTATATATTTCTTTCTTGATTTAAATGTAAAGAAACGGAGGGTAATATCGTTCAGCGGGTAAAAATGATCACCTACAAATCTGTAAAACTGGGAGAAAAAAAAATGACAACGTCGCTAACATGCGGCTTTGTCATTTATTAAAAAGAAAAAGTATATAATCTTAAGTGATCGATATTTCCCCACCATCCCCTACTTGCGATTGTTTAACTTTGTACTTGAATCAGATACTAATGATTTTCTTGCAAGAAACTAATTTATAAATTTTAAGCTCTCTGACTCATTCTGGAGCAGCTATAGAAAAGAACCAGCTATAGTATTTAAAAGATCAAACAAAATAGCAACACTGTTGTTTAAAATTTAAAATGGACACCATCAACTACTTCCTATTTTAATAATAAGATCATTGTATTACATATCTTTGAAATCCTATTTTAGAAATCGCCAAATGTTGCCAAAATTGATATAAGAATATTTTTGTTATAACTAAGGAAATGTACGTAATTGGACTAAACACAATACCTAAGTATGTGCCAAGTATCATCTCTATCGTAAGTTTTTATGTTACATTATTGAAGTATTTAGAGGTAATCCACTTCTAGGCTATTATCACTTCTGATCTAACCCAACCATGGCTAACCTATTAATGAATTATTTAATCTTACTTTTTAACTGCATCTTAAAATTCGACATTTACTTCTAAGGGTTATGCCCAAACCAAATTTTACCTAACCAAACCTAAGCTAACCTTGCTCTAAACGTCTAATACTAGAATGTAACTACTACTACTATGTCGGTTTAGAACGTTTTTCTACGTTGTCCGACGCTTATTTTCCACCTCCTTCGATCCTGACAATCATCTTCTGTCAGATTGTTTTGACTCATTGATCTTTGGATTGACTGTGGCCATTTTAGTTTAGGACGTCCTCTTTTTCTGCGCCCTACTGGTTGCCACTCTAGGACCTGTTTTGGTAATCTTTCGTCGTTCATCCGTTGTACATGGCCGTACCATATGAGTTGCCTTTTAGTGATGTCATCCGTTATGCTTCCCTCGATTCCCATTCTTTCTTTTATGATCTCATTTCTTATGTGATCTAATCTAGATATTCTCATTGATCTTCTTATTGCATCCATTTCAACACTTTCCATTTTTTTTTGTATTTTTCTGTTACGCGACAAGTCTCTATTCCATACAACAGCGTGCTTTTTACCATTGTTTCATATATGTTAAATTTTACATTCTTTCTTATCTCTCTGCTCTATAAGAATATAAGCTTGTCTTAAAATAGTATAGTACTATATGTTTGACAATTATTTTTGTTGTTCGTATAAACTATTAGGACAAATTCTTTAATATCAATTAAAAATAAAAATAAAAAATAGCTTAACCTGGTATTTTTCGCCTGATTCCTAAAATAAATAAATACAAATAAAAAAAAAACATTACTTTCTTAACCTTTAAAACTTGTTTGCATTATTAATCCTCTAATCCTTTGCTTTGAAGTAGTCTTTCCTACTTACTACCTCCTCACTTTTCATAAAAAAAAAAAAATCTAAGTTGTTAAATACACTAAGGTAATACACCTTACCTTATCAAAAGCTAGGAAACAAACTAAACTCTACATTTTAAATCAGATATCTTTGCTTGCTGTAAGTATAATAAGTTTGGATATCATCATTACTTTTGTATAATGATAATACTGTATTGATAACATTTGAAATTTAATTTTGCACCATCTTTGGTGAACACACGTAATTTGTTACCAAAATTATCTATGCAATCTGATAATATTGATAACTCAAAAACTATCTATCTTATTGTAAAGTAACTAGTACAACACTGCCTGGTAACCAATGTTCCATAGTAATGAACATTTAAGCCATTAAATATATAAAGCATCATAAAATAAAATTATTATTATTATTAATGACTAAACTGAATATATTTAAAACATGTTTAACTTGGAAAAACAAAATTTTACATGCTTATAATCTTAATCCTTTAACAGTAAGAAATAATCAAAAATTCTTTAAAGTTATAACATTTTTAATTAAATAAACCACCCAAAATGTAATATTAAGCTAAAATCAAGCAAAAATGTATAAGCTATTAATTAACTATAAATACGAGAAAAGTCTTGTAATTTCAGTAAACAGAATAAACATTAACTTTTAAGAGGATTCATAGAAGAGGACATGAGACCTTCTTGATAAAAATCCACTCATGATAATATAACCCAAAAATCATCAAAACCTTTTCCTTTGCTTCAGTTTTCTTTTTCTTTAAATTATAACAAGTTATAAAAAAATAAATAAATTAAAGATGATTTAAAAAAAAAAAACCAAAATGAATTTTCAATTTGTTTTTATAACAAATCATTAATCAGGACATTATTAATGATTTGATTGACCTAATAAAGACACTAAGATCTTTTTAAAACTTTGTTTTTTTTGAATAACAACATTAACAAACGAAAAAAAATCAACACATTCTTAATTTCAACAAAAATGGTTAAATTGGTAACTACTGTTAACCTAACCTTAACCAATCTGACTATTTATCGATAATTTCTTTTAATATGCTTAACTATAATCGAATCTGATCTAACTAGAAAAGGTCATAAAACTTAAACCTAAATATTATTCTACCCCTTTTTAAAAGTCTGGGACCGCCACTGCTTAAATGTTATTCTAATGTAGGAAACAAGGTAATTTTTCTGAAGAAACTTTTTCTACAAAGTTTTACTTTTAGGTAATCAACCATGTGTTTAACTGCAAAATGATTTGTAATCTCTAATTATCAAAATATCTCTAAAAACATTAAAGAAGAAAATCAAATTTCTTTTAAAACTAACGACATAGGTAAATGAAAATACTTCTAATTTAATAACTTCAATGCTTTTTGACCATTAAAATCGAAACATAAAGGGTTATTTCCTTTATAATTTAAATAATATAGCTAATTTTTCTTTAAAAAAAAACCTAGCATAAATCAGAACTTGATCATAAATCAGAACTTGATAAACACTAAAAAACAAGCACTATTTTAACATTAACTTTTCGACAAAAATCTATCATTAAAATCGGTTCAGTAAATCCCATGATATCCTAAGCCTAAAAAGATCAACTAAGAAAACCTATAGCCAGTTTTGGAAACTTGCTATGTGAAGACTTCATCTTCTACTTACCTTTTGCAATAGACATAAATGTGTTTTATTAAATTTGATTTCATATTTGATCGTTTTACATTGGTTTGAAATGCACAAGCAATGTTTTGCAATAATAAATAAAATAATAATAACATATAAAATAATAATTAACTTAACAAAAATAATATAATAAGCGTTAAATAAATTACTTGCTGTTAAAAGTAATGGATATCTATGATCTGAGATTGGAAAATCAATTTTTACTTAATAAAAAACTATGTAACTGCAGATACTATTTTGTATTGTTTGCTATCTAGTATCATATTTAGTCTACGCTAGACAGAGAATCTAGTTAAAGATTTCACTATTCTCTAAATCAGTTGTCTATGATCATTTTTCTTTCTTTAGACACTATTCTTCTTTAGGAGCACCGTAAACCTGTATATGTAGCCTTAGTACGAAAATAGTATGCCAACTAACTGAAGTGTAACCTCTATTCTTTTTACTTATTTTATCTATTGACTATTAAATAGCTAATTTCCTAATTAAGTATTTTGCAAGTACAATTTTTGGCTATACCTTTTTAAAAAAAAACAAGATAAATCTTTGGAATAATTTAATCGTCTCAGTAGTTTGCATCAACATAATAAGTTTCATAAATTATACCTTGTAATCTTTTTAACAAGCTTTATAAAGAATGGTAACTGTTCTTATAGTCTTATCGACAATCATAATCTAAGAATCACATAAATGATATTTGTTTATAACAAATTAGCGTAGTAAAATGTTGCTATTAAAACAATAATTATATAGCCGTTTAGATTATTTAGAACTTATCAGACGTAACACCAATCCATTTTATCTCAAAAATATAATTGTTTTGCTTATCATCATGACTATTATAAGTTTATGTATTATTTATCTATCTATATTATAAGTCTATGTCTATGTTTTATTACAATAATACAGTTTTAGTGTTTTGAAGATTCTGAAGTTGTTTTTTTATGTAAAAGTATAATTAAGAAATGAAGATAAGATTTCTTTGGAAATGCTCGTGCTAAGTGTAATTCTTTTCTAGTGATAGTCATAAAAGTTAGTGATTAAAATAAAATAAATGATACATAATGTATGCCCTACTAGTGTATAAAAAAGTTTTCTTTAGGTTCATGACGTATCTTTTAGTTGGAAAAAACTTAGCAAAATTTAATAAATTTATCTCTAGTTTTCTTGTATTATTTTTGTGTTTTGCTAATGAGTAAATTTTCATTTAGAACAATTTTTTTGAAGTAAGGCAAGGTTACGCAAGATTAGTGTTGTGACATATTGATGTATTTGTATATAACATATATACTGAAATAGATCAATAGTTCATTGGATCCATCAAATATTATTTTTACAGGACGCATCTTTGGAGTATTGAAGGAAATACTGCTATCAAATCCTTTTTGGAACGAAAGGAAGCATTTTTCCGAAGTATTCCTATCCTCTTCCATACACTCAGAGACTTTCATTTTTAGCTGTTAGTGGGTTTATTTTTAACTTAAGATTTGTTTTATGCATTTAATAATCAAGTAACATTAAGTTAGTGGTAATTTTGGATAAGCAAAGTAGTTTTAATCGTTCGCTAGTTATTATAATAGCATTAATTAGTTTAAATAACTTTGAAATATTTAAGATATTAGTGAATTAACTTTGTATGTAACGTTTCAATTTTGTGCTTACGGTTATGACAATTGGATAGTGTTGGATTGCATATTTATATGCATGGTTTGTATTTAAAAAACAATAGACCAAAAGAAATTACCAGAGGTGTTAGAGGAAAGGAGCACAGTAGAGTAAACCCTAAACAGTAGAGTTACTCTGGTAATTTTTATTTTTTTTATCTCGTGTCGCTTTGAATCTTATTTTTTATTTTTAAAGAAAAATAAGTCAAAAAAAGGATTGCGTGTCAAGTCGGAATTTGCTTTAATTATACCTTGTATATTGAAAGGAGTACTTGGTATACCAGTGACGTTTGATTTCCTTTCCAACTCGAGAGGGTTGCTTCAGGTACCTTATAATTACATTTTATACTTGGTCTATAGTTTTTTAGTAAGTATTGTCGTTCTCCTAATATTGCAACCTAATTAAAACTAAACTAAACAAAAATGTCTAAAAAAGATGAAAATAACACTGATTTAATCGATCCCCCTGTAACATCGGTCGACCAAGAAACTAACGGCGGCCATTTTCATACAGAAAATGGAATAATACAAAATCAAACTACAGGAGTAAATATCTCAACAACAACCGTCACAGGTGTGCAATACACAACTGCGAACACAACCTCTAATGCACACACTCATGGTACAAATGGAAATGTAGGTAATTTACTTACTCAGAATAATGGTCAAGTCACCTTTACAAATGCGGATTTAGCTGCAGCAGTAGCAGCATATTTTCAACAGCAACAGATAACCTCCGAGACTCAACAGCAAATGAGAAGTGAACCACAAAGTTCAGCTCAATTTCAATCCCAGTTCGTGGATGAATCTCAAAATTTCGCTCAAAACTTAAGAAGGCCAACTCAATTTTCTCAGCCTCAAGAATATTATAATAGATACGATGAGTCACAGTTCTCACAAACAAACAGGCATGATGCCCCGCCCAAAAGAACTTCACCATTAGAAAATGAACAATTAGCTGAGCTAAACTTCTATTTGCGGAAAATGTCATTTACTGGAGGAATACAAGATATGACATTATTAGAAAATTACACTGGAGGTCCGGATTTTGACTTATTTTTGGACGCCATAGAAAACTTAGGTAGACAACACAAATGGAGTCAGGAAGATATGGTCAAAGTCTGTGAGTCCAAGTTTAGAGAGAAAGTTAAGATGTATTACAGCTCGTTGCTTCCAGGTCAAAGACCAAGAAACATGTTTGAAATGAGAAACTACTTACAGAAAGTATTTGGCAGAAAAATTCCAATGTCAGAAGGAAAAAGAGAATTAGGATCTTGTATTCGTAAGCCACTAGAATCTCTAGGAGAGTATGTTCAAAGATTACAAATAATTGCGAATAAATTTTTCCCGATAGATACCATGACGGCACAACAACTATATCATAGAAATCTACTATTGGTAGAACAATTTTTCCAAGGCATAGATACCAAATTGGCCAACGATGTTTTAGCCAAAGGAGAATTTTATGACCTTGAGGAATGTCTAGAACAAGCTCTCATTAGTGAACAAAAAGTAGCCAGACTAATCAAAGAAACTAAGTACGACATAATATCGATAAGAAAAGTGTCTACATCAGAACGACCAAGTTATCCATCAACCAGTAGGCAAGAACCTGAGGAAACAATAAGATATTTTTCGTCAAAAAGGGAAGATTTGCCCAATCAAAAGTACTCATTTGCTCGAAGAGATTTTAATCAATCACCAGAAGAACATTATCAAAACGTGCCTAATCCAAGACCATATTACCAAGGTTTTCAACCAAGCCGCGGTGGATTTAATCAAAGAGGTGGTTTTCAACCAACTCGTGGCAATTTTCAATTTAATCAAAGAGGAGGTTATCAACAACAGAGTCGAGGAACATTCCAAAATAATGGAAATCAGAGAGGTTATGAGAGATATCAACAAAATCCTACATTTAATCAACAAAGTGCAAGATATCAACCAAACGGTGGATATCAACAAAACCGAGGTTTTACTCACAACCGTAGTAGCCCTATTCAAATGCGTGGAGCCAATTCACCAAGAGTTACTATGTCAAATAATTATGGTGGACCGATGCTATAGATGTGGAGAAAAAGGTCATAGCAAGCTAACTTGTTTTAGCAATCAAAAATTGTTTTGCTTTCACTGTGGTAAAATCGGAGAAGTTTGTCCTCCCGGGTCTTTAAACTCCAAGCGCCAACCTCCAAAGCCCAAACCATAGATGAAAACATTACAAATGTCAACGTGGAAAAATCTCAAAAGTCAACAATTGTTATTAGATTACTAACTGAACGAGTTAGATTTATTGAGCTTTATATACAAAATCAACCTTCAAAATGGCTATTAGATACGGGAGCCGCAGTTTCGCTCATTAAAATCGGTTTAGTCAAAAGATTAAACTTACCAATCATAAATGAATGTCCAACAAAAATAACAGACATCTCAGGAAATGTAATTAATAAATATGGTTTGACTTTTGTTCTATTTCAATTAAAATCAGGAGACATTCAGCAGAAATGCGCAATTTGTGAAGATGATTTAAGTTTTCCTTCACAAGGTTTATTAGGTATGGATTTTATATCAAGAGTTTTGCCAATTATAGATTTTAGAAACAATTTATTTGTAATCAATGGTTGTAATATAGCCATGACAGATGTTTTGCCAAATTCGAGTCATGGAGTTACAGAAAACAGTAACTCTAAAATGGTTAAACTACCGGATGAAAACGTCATTCAACCATCTGCAGCTAATCTTTCAAAATTTTGTCGGCTAGAAGCGACATTAGATAAAACAGGGGAAGTAAAGTCAAAACATCAGAAGCTCCTAACTGATAAGGAAGTTTTCCTTACAGATACTAATAATTAAAATATAAGTATTTACAGTGGGAACAGTATGAAGCCGATGAGAGATCTCAATTTGATGGATTGCTCAGAAAAGAGTAGTAATACCAGTTTGCTAGTCCGTAACAAGGAAAAAAAATCCTTGATTGGTTACACAATAGCCCAAATAATACGTACAACGAAAAGGATGGAGAAAAGCCGTTTTCAAGAGACAAACAAACAGTTAGAGCGAATGCCTCTGTTGCACGTCTACGAGAATTCCTGGAGATACCACCTTTCAGCGGCTGCGATATTCTAGCCTCAGTTGATAGACGTATCCCTGCTGGCAATAGAATCGTAGAGCCTTTACAACTTCCAATGGGAATGTTGTGTGCTAGTTCAATAGTAACTATTCCAAGCCCAGAAGAACTGCAAAGGAACGTGGTTGTACGAATTTTAAATGTTTTTCCAACACCTCAGTTTCTTCCAAAAAATACCCCTATAGCTAACTTAGCAGATATGACAGAAGATTTGGTAGAAAGCTTCACTCGTGATAAACCTAGTCAAGAACAGTCTTTTGAGCAGGTTTTGAACGAAGCAACAAAACATCTAGTTGGTTTGGTAAGAGATAAAGTAATATCATTTTTAAGAAAATACAAAGATATTTTTCACCTAGGAGACAAGCCGTTAAAGAAGACGACTTTAGTGCAGCATAAAATAGAAACTTATAATTCACCACCTATTGTACGTGCACCTTACCGGGTTCCTTTTAAACAACAAGAAATTTTACGTGAACAAATTGACGAAATGCTTAAAAACAAGATTATACAGCCATCAATATCACCATGGAGTGCACCAGTTGTTTTAGTGGAAAAAACTAATAAAAATGGAGAAAAGAAATATAGGTTCTGTATAGATTTTAGAGCTCTTAACAAGGTAACAAGGAGAGATTATTTTCCCATTCCAAATATACAAGAAACCATCGATTCGTTAGGCGGAGCACAAGTTTTTACAACATTGGATATGACAAAAGGCTTCTGGCAAGTAGAAGTAGCTCCAGAAGATCGAGAAAAGACTGCGTTTTCAGTTCCTTGGGGTCATTATGAATGTATTAGAATGCCATTTGGATTAGTTAATTCGCCATTTACATATCAGAGATTGATGAACGCAATTCTATCAGGATTAACCGGAAGTCATTGTTTTGTTTTTCAAGATGACATAATTTGTTTCTCTAAAAACAGTGTTCGAGAACACTTAGAAAAGTTAAAGTCCATATTTAACAGAATAAAAAAAGCAGGACTTACATTAAATCCAGAAAAATGTGTCTTTCTGAAAAGAGAAACTACATATTTAGGTCACATTGTAGGAGGCGATGGAAGAAGACCAGACGAAGGAAAAAGTAAGGCAGTTAAAGAATTTCCAATACCAAAGAACATAACAGAAATCAGATCTTTCTTAGGTTTAGTATCGTACTATAGAAGGTTTATACCAAACTTTGCAAAAATCGCAATACCTTTAACTAGCCTCACAAAAAAGAATACTCCATATTTGTGGAAAGAAGAAAACCAGAAGGCTTTCCAAGAATTAAAGTCTGCATTAATCAACGAACCAATCTTAAAATATCCAGATTTTTCAAAACGTTTTTGTTTATCAACAGATGCATCAGGATTTGCATTAGGAGCCATTTTAAGCCAAATTTACGATGGAAAAGAACTTCCAGTTGGCTATGCAAGTCGTCAACTAAATAAAGCAGAAAGAAATTATTCAACTACCGAAAGAGAGTGTCTAGGACTATTATGGGGTATAAAACAGTTTCGATGTTATCTCTATGGAGTCGAATTTACTGTTTATACAGATCACCAACCTCTAAAGTGGCTAATGAGTGTTAAAGAACCAAATAATAGATTAATGAGATGGTCTTTAGCATTATCAGAGTATACTTTTGAGATTGAATATAGACCTGGAAAAAACCACTCCAATGTCGATGCATTATCTAGGATAAAAACAACCCAAGAAACTACAATACGTTACCTAGGAAATGTTAACGAATTAGATCCCATATGGAGTCGAGAAAAGATAAAAAAGTTGCAAAGAAAAGATCCAGATGTGTTAAGAATTTTAAACAAAATTATATCAGGAGAAACAACAAACTTTTACGCAGATGAAGATGGAATTGTTTACAAAAAGTCCGGACAATGGACTATTGATGACACCCTTGTAGCTCCAAAAGAACTTATATTAAGTATTATGGAAATTTATCATGATCTGCCACTCTCAGGCCATGTAGGTTACGACAAGACTTATGAGAGAATTAAAAAGATATTTTATTGGCAAGGAATGTGCAGCGACATAAAACTTTATGTGAATGCATGTATTTCGTGCGCTCAAAGAAAAACTTCGCCACATTTAAGACCAGCACCACTTCAAAAATTTAAGACACCAACAAGACCATTCTATAGAATAGCTATGGATGTTGTAGGTCCATTACCAATTACAGATTTAGGGAATAAATATATTCTCACTGTACAAGATTCTTTGACTAAGTACGTAGAAGCGTTTCCAATGAAAGATCAAACTGCTGATACAGTAGCTAGAACTTTTATCCAAGGAATTATCCTAAGACATGGAACACCAAAACAGTTGCTTACTGATTTAGGTACTAATTTCACAAGTAGATTAATGGAAAAAATTTGCGAAGTACTAAGAATCAACCATCTAAAAACTACAGCGTACAGGCCTCAAACCAATGGAGCTTTGGAAAGATTCCATAGAACACTTAAAGACATGTTGAGTCACTACATAAGTCCAGATCAGAGAGATTGGGATATCTGGCTACCCTATGCTCTCGCTGCATACAGCTCAATGACTCATTCTACTACAGAAGAGAGTCCATTCTTCCTACTATACGGTAGAGATATGGATTATCCATTTGATGATTTATTTAGACCAATGAAAATAAGATATGATACGCATGAAAACTACGTATCAGAGTTTTTGCAACGGATGAAAATCGCACATCAAAATGCCCTGTATAATATAGAGAAAAATACGAGCAAAGTTCACGAACACTTTAATAAAACAACAAAACCACATAAATTTAAAGTAGGAGAAAAAGTTTATTTACTGGAACAAGGAATAAAGCAAGGTATTACGAAGAAATTAGCAAAAATGTGGTCAGGACCCTATAGGATTTTAGATCTTAAAAACGTAAATGCCACGATTAAGGGTTTACATACCGGTAAGACGCAAAAAGTACATGTAAATAGAATTAAGCCATGTTTAGCTTCTAATTTAGAAAAATTTAAGCTAGGTAACACACCACTTAAGATCGAGAAGGGATACGAGTTTTTACATACATCAAGTGAAGATCAGAGAAAGGATAACAATAGTGAAATAAAAACAAACGTAATGGAAAAAGCATCTTCAAATAAAAACAATACCTTAAGTATGAAATCAGTAAGTAATAGTACTAGTAGTGTAGAAATTAACTTGCCGATTGCAAAAGACATTTTAACTGCAAGAAAGAGTGAAGTAGAACGTGAAATGCGCGAACGCGAAAATGTGGAGATGGGTGAAACCGGTCCGCGAACCCTTCTTCCAATAACGTCGTCGGTACCATCAGCTCCGTTAGCTGAAGACTCTGACCAAAAACTTTATCCCAAAGTGTGTCATAATCCCGAGTGTATGAAAGAACTATCCAAGCCAAATGATGTTTGAGAACTGTGCGTTCTGATGAATAGTTATTTTACATATAGATTTAAAACTTGTAAGGCCATAAGTAATTGTTTGACGTGATGAATTTTATTTTCAAAATAATTGATATTTTTAAAAAAATTAATCACTTTTTCGAAGAAGGGAGGTAAATATGTAACAGAATTTCCCATATTTTATTTTGAATATTTCTCAGATTTTTTTGTTAAGGTCTATTTCTTTAAATATAATATAATATCGGCTAAAGTTTTTTCCCATAGCAGAAAAACATGTGGTTCGTATATTTTACACTCTTAAAGACCAGACAAGAGAGCTTTTCTAATTTTGACATAATATTTGTAATTTTAGGAAAATATATAGCCAATAAATGTCACAACTTTAAACACACTCTTAAGCTTTAAAAATGTTAAGTGGCTTTTAGATTCAGACCCTTGTCTATTGATTTATAAGATAAGACCCTTGTCTATTGATTTATACTTTTCTTAATGTTTTCGGATTTAGTGACAGATATATATAGACCGAGAAATATTTTATATTTCCCTAAATTAAAACCAACTTTTCATAGTAGCTTTTCTTTATGTTGCGAATTTTCTTGTCACGATCATACATATGAACAGAACTTTTAAAGTTGATTATAGCGATATCAAAAACGACAAAATTGAGTTATTTTTTAGATTTGATGGACTTTGCTTCCTTATTTGATTTTCAGGTAAATAGATCCAGTTTTCACTGATTTTCCGTGTCACTTAATTTTGATCATATTGATTTCGTTTGGATATCGTAGTATTGCAAGTTTCAAAGGTCACGTATTGTTTTGAACAGTGGTTCATTAAATACTTCAAAGTGGTTAATTAGTAATTACTAAATGTAGAAAAATCAAACAATTACTAAAGGCTATGTAAATATAAGATTTGATTTGTCATATTTTTTAAGAGAAAATTGGAAATTTTCTGGAAAATAGCAGTTGAGTTTTTCACCGGGTTTTCTCAACTTAGGCTATATGCCAACCCGGTTTCGATTTTAAAAGCAAAAAATCGTAGGCACTTTCTTTAAAGGCAAAGTGTTTTTTCTTAATTGGTCAATTTTGATAAATAATTAATAAATTTTAAACTGGACATTACTAGGATGTTCGTTTCATTTTTTAGATCAGTTTAGGTAACTTTTGAAGTAGCTTTCTTTGTTTTCCGAAATTAGGTAATCTAGGGTGACTTTGAGCTTTAACTGAATTTTCTTATTTGTGGGTGTTCCCGTGGGACGTCTTTAAGAGTAGGCCATCTTTACTTAAATTAAGTCAGGGAAAATTTGATGTTTTGTTCTTTTTTTATGTCACTGACTGTATTTCTTGTCTCTGTTTTTAAACACAAAATTTTAGGAATAATATGTATATGTATAGGTTTTTTCCAATTTAGGTACGCCTACCCAAATATGTCAAATAAGAAGGGATAATCTGAGAGCAGTTTTTTTCAAGTTGTAAAGTTAAAATTTAGTTCCGTCTTAGAGTTTTGAAAAGTCAGTCGGGTTTTAAAATATAAGCGCGTGCTTTAAACTTTAACTTTTGTAAGTAATGTCAAGTATCAATTATTACACTGCCTCAACCCTTTCTTTATTTGACAAACTTGGATAATTTTAGACAATTCTGTGTATTTACTTTTGATTTGTGGGAAACTATTTTGGGATCAAAATGGGTTTTAAATCAGTTGATTAAAACATGGGTAATGTTGGTATTTTTATTAATTTATCAAGTTTTTGCCTATACTTGGGATTTTTATTTAAAGTCTAAAATACTTGGGAAGAGGATGGAAATAGAATTGCCTAAAATAAAACATGATTTAGCTTTGTTTGTTTAATTTTGTCAAATAATTAATTTTGTCCCATTTTTCTCAAATTGTTTTTAATTTGTCATATTTTCATATTTTCATCTTTTTATTTTAAAATATACACTTGCCTAGTCCAGAAACAAGGCCTTTTTATTTAACAACAAAATTAAAAATAAAACTACAGATCTGATGAACAACCTATCGATTATTTAATGTTAGAGCAAGCTGAGTATAGTAGTGTATTATAGCTAAAAATTGGTAAAAAGCTAATTCAGATCAAATCAAGAAGTTTAGTTAATCTCAGATTGGCCTGATCTAAATAACTTTGATGGGCAGTTCATATCAGAAACATATCAAAACAAAACAGTGAAATATAGTGAAAAAGAAATATCATCCAATCGAGTAGCAGTTGTCTAGAGGTTTAAGATTTGAATTGGTAAGTAAGCTTACTCATGTACTAACAAGACTGTAGAACGCCAACATGGATTCAGCCCCGAGAACTACTTTGTTTTTCCAGAGGTCTACATTGTTTAAGATGAAGCGCACCAGGAAAGACTCGCATGTGTCATCTTGGTGTTGTGTTCCACTCTATCTCTGTTTCTATTGGGTTCATTCATTCATTACTATCTCACAAAATATTCACATAAAAACTAAATAAAGTAGTTGCCTTAAATAAATAATTAAATAAATATACATAATGACCGCTCGCCCGTTACATTGTATTATCATCGGACCACTATGTGTATACCAAATTTTTTCCAAATCGGATAACGGGAAGTGTGTCAAAAACACATTTTTCTATAGAAGGGGTGGGGGTAGGGGTGGAAGGATATTTTTTTTTAATGTTGTATTGTCATCGGACCACTATATGTATACCAAATTTCATCCAAATCGGATAACGGGATGTGTGTCAAAAACAAATTTTTCTATGGAAGGGGGTGGGGTAGAGGTGGGAGGAGGATATTTTTTTTAAATGTTGTATTGTCATCGGACCACTATATGTATACCAAATTTCATCCAAATCGGATAACGGGATGTGTGTCAAAAACAAATTTTTCTATGGAAGGGGGTGGGGGTAGGGGTGGGAGGATATTTTTTTTTAATGTTGTATTGTCATCGGACCACTATATGTATACCAAATTTCATCCAAATCGGATAACGGGATGTGTGTCAAAAACAAATTTTTCTATGGAAGGGGGTGGGGGTAGGGGTGGGAGGATATTTTTTCTTATTGTTATATTATCATCGGACCACTATGTGTATACCAAATTTTATCCAAATCGGATAACGGGAAGTGTGTCAAAAACACATTTTTCTATAGAAGGGGTGGGGGTAGGGGTGGAAGGATATTTTTTTCTTAATGTTGTATTGTCATGGGACCACTACGTGTGTACCAAATTTCATCCAAATCGGATAATGATAAGTGTGTTAAAAACGCTTCACAAGATTTGATAGATAGTTAGTTAGTAAAGGATTTTTTAAAGATGTTTTTATATAAATAAAATATTTTATTTTTCATCTACACATTTTATCAAAAAAAAAATTTTTAGTCCGGCGCCGAGTTGGCCGGCGCCCAGTTGGCGGCGCCGAGTTGGCCCGGCGCCCAGTTGGCCCGGCGCCCAGTTGGCGGCGCCCAGTTGGCGGCGCCCAGTTGGCGGCGCCCAGTTGTCCTAGACCGCTTTAAAGTATCGATACGTTTAAGAATGTATACCTTTTTATGATTATTAGGAATATTTTCTATATCAAGGCACCGACCGACGCCAAACTTTAAACTAAAGAAAGATAAAGAAATAAAGATATTTTTATTGCGATTCTGAGAATAACAGGGAAACCGTTTTTAAACAAAACAAAATAAAATAAATAAATAAATGACTGGAATAAATTTTGTTTACTTTACAGTAATACCCTGTTTCCACCAATGCATGCCTTCCCCGTTTCAAAAAACGCATCACGTGATGGGCCCATGTATTTGCATCGGTTTTAAATACAGCGTCACCTGATGCGTTTTTTGAATCAGGGGGCATGCATAGGTGGAAACCGGGTTTTAGTTGTTTCTTTTGATTATGGTAGGAGTAGAAATGCAAAGACGATTCCGATAAAGTTGTTTTAGAAACCATAAAAGCAATTTATAAATAAAGTAGCTAATAAATTTGATGAAAGGCAAAGGACGATGCCGATCGAAAATAATGTAGCCGTCATCGTTTAGAAAAATGTTTGTTTAGGTAACACATCACATTTGAGAACGTTGATCTCTAGCGATCCAAGCGCCATGCGATATTCTCTTCCAAACATCGATACCTTCAATATATCGGTACGTTGGAATCGATGTAAAATATCAATATTTTTTAACCGATATATCGTACTATAATAGTATCGGGTGTCGATACCACAACCCTTAACCCTACCAATACGTAAAGGCCAGACGCCTTGAGTTTATGGGGTCTTTGGATCGTTTTTTAAACATCCCCTGAAACGTTTTTTAAACGATTCCTAAAACGTTTATTAGACGTCTTTGGAACTTTTTTGTACATCCTCGAAATACTTTGGAAGGTTTTCGAAGGTCACTGGAACGTTTCCGAATATCACTGGAACCATTATTATACGTCCCCAAATTTTGCAGAAGGTATAAAAAATTAAATTTGAGAAACGCCCGAAAAACGTTTTTTAGAGAAAATGGACATTTTAAAACGTACTTACCTCAAAGGTAAAGACTCGACATTTTGACTAATATTGACCCGCGCCACGAGCGAAAAGGCGAACAAAACCGCAAATGGGCTTGTTTGATTTCGACGAGCAGAACATTGAACGGAGCGTTTGTCCCTTCCAAACCAATAACGAACCCATTTCGCGATCATTATCGTTGATCTCTAAGTAAAAATCGACTAGAGATGGGCGGAACAGCGTATTTTTAGGAACAGGTACAAACTGTTCCGGTTCCAGAAAAAACCTGTTCCGAAAATTCTGCTCTTGTTCCGAACTGGACTGGTCAAATCAGCGTGCCTCACGGGGTGGATGGTCAAAGGTTGAAAAGGGCGCTCACACAAAAATTTGTGACCAAAAAAAAAAAGAAAAAAAAGGTCTTTACTTTGCCCTCTTTGTTCGTAGACACCCTTCTTATAGTAGAGAGTGCAATCAATACCCAACCCCAATCATTTCTTTGTGGCATCTTGACAGATCCACGGTTCCTGGAGTAGAGCTACATCGATCTCACTCTCTTTTAGAGGCAGTGTCAGGTGTGTGGAAGCCAGTCCGGGAGCAAGCTCATCCGCTCTACAATGATAGTGTCCTTACCTCCAAGGCCTTTGGGGATTTCTGCAAAAAGACCAAGCACCACCCTCTATAATAGAGGGTGGTGAACCAAGCGACCTTGTTAGTCAGAGTCAATCAATATGACAATAAATAATTACAAAAAGATCTCAGAGGCCTTGAGTAAAACAGAAGCAACAGTTGCCATGGAAAATTTTTAGTCAAAGTCAATTGGTTTTGTAATTTCTAGAAAGAAAATGGCACAAAATTTTTAGTTGGGAAAAAATTCATTTTATTTAAATTCATTAAACTAAATTCTCGTAAGGCTGTACCATTGTAAATGACGCCACGCAGCCGTTCCCGTTCAAAATGTGGGAGACACATTCCACCGTCTGTTTACTGCAAAGGAGGCTCCCACAGACGAAGGTCAAGATCAAAAAGAAGGTGCGGCAAATCAAGGTGAGCAAAGTCTTAAATAAACAAAAAACCAAAATTAAGCATAGGCCCCGCCGTCGGTAACCTACGTATTAACCCCTGCATTGCAAATATTCTAAAGATGGCTGGACGAAGTATCAACGTCATATATTTTTAAATTCAGAAAGAGAATATATTTGGATTTTTGGGGTTAATATCTAGCTTGTTGCGTAAGGTTAAACAATGGTTTTCTTTATTTTATAACTGCGACGGGCGGATGGTGGGAACGTTTCATCACTTGGACATGCAATAGTTCTGGATTCAATAAAGCACGCTTAAAGCTATACGTTTCCGAAAAAAAAAAGAAAAATGGGCAAACTAGACATAGAATAGTTCTGCATTAAGGCGACGATTTACACTTTTGTTTAAACTCTTAATCAAGGCACTAGACCTTGATTAAAATATATCGTCGCCCAGATGCTAAAACCTCATATCTCAATACGCGTTTCATTAAAAATATGAATTCATATTCCATCGATTTCAAAACCTAGTAACTTGATTCCCTAAATATAAATTTCTCGTATCTTGCGACCGGAATAAAGTCAGATGTCCAAACCTCATATTTCTAATTTCCTGAAAATTGTGGTTTTTGAAGATACGAGATTTTAACATCTGAGCGACGATATACGAAAACATCCTGTATTGGCGAGTTTTCCAAATAGGCCATTTTGGGAGGTTTAAGGTACTCTTATGGGAAATAACTGACCCCCGTTTGCGACTCGCTCTAATTTCTGGCGTTATTTTGTAAAAGAATGCCAATTTTATATAACATATCAAAGTTAATAGTGACAGATAAAATTTTGTTTAGCAGTTTGTTAAAAAAAAACTATACAAAAGCAAAGTAATTTTTATAAATTTTACCTTAAACTGACGTTGTTTGATATCAAGCAACGTAACTGATAACAAAAACCCGTATATTAATTTATATCCCGGATAGAGAACATATAAATTTAAAATTTTATAAAGGAAAAGCGCCCGGTAAACACACACACACACGTTTTCACGTGGTTTATCCTGGTAGATGGAACGCGGCGGTTAGTACCCGCGAACGAACGGCATGTCAACAGCGGCGTAGCGTGCCTTAAGAGGCGGGGAGTCGAAAGCTAAAAAGTGCGCCCATAAAAAAATTTGCGACCAAAAAAAAAAGGTTATTAGTTTACTCTCTTTTGTCTTAGACAGCCAATTTGCCGCCCCCTCAATTTGCATTTGCCGGCCCTTCTTAAAGCTTCGGGCACCAATGGGGCGCCAGTACCCTTGGGGCGGGGGGGGGGGGGGTTGACGAACCCCCCCACGCTACGCCGCTGCATGTCAAGAGAAGCGATACGTCCCATAAGTTTGTAAAGTATTCGAGTATTCAAATGATTTAGCATTTGATAGCGCTGAGATTTATCGCGATATCACACAGTGCGGACAAAAATAGGGTTTTTGGACAATATTCAATATCTTTGTTGTTTTTCAAAAAAGTTAATTTTTTTCTAGGGTATGTGATAAAGTGTAATCCTAAGGTTAAAATAAGTAGAACTTTTTAATATAAATATATGTAATTTTATTTAAAATATTAAAAAATTAAATTAAAGTAGGGGGCTAAGTCCCTCCCAGAAAAATTAAATTAGCAACCCCGAAATAATTATTTTTACCATGCACATACACATTGCACCCTCCGTTTCTTTGTTCTTAAAGATGATTCTAGGAAAGCCGTTTTAGGCCGTCCACAACTCCGTCCGGGTACGGCCTCTGTTTCCGAGTCTGAATTTTTTGATTTTTCTGAATCCGTTTTATAACAAAATTTCTCAGATATAATATCTTTATTTAACCAACCGAAATACCGGTTTTGAAAATAAATTTTGCTTCGTCCCAATAGTTTCCATTTGAGACTGAGACTTTTGCAAAAATTTAATGATACCTTATTTAGAATTTAGTTATTTACAAGGGTTGAATTTTGTTGAAAAACATTTAAAACCTTTAAATTTTCGGAAAAGACCATTTAACAAGTCTGAATTTTTTATGCTTATGCGTTCTAAAAGTTTTAAAAAAATGGTAAAATAGTAATAATATTCTTAGGGACTTGAGTGGCACTTTTATCCCGAGAAGAAAAAATTGTATGTAACTACAGTTCGCTGAGTGCTCAAAAGATACTTTAGTCACTTTTGGGCCCCGTTTTTATTAAAATTATTTTTCAAGAAAAACAGACTTCCCATTTTCACTTTTTATCTTTAAACGTGACTTTTTATCCACGGGATAAAAAGTGATACTTTATCCCTAAAATTTGTAATAAAAAGCGCACTTTTGACACGGATCACCTAACAAAATCCGTGCTTTTAATATCTAAAGTGCAAAAAAACTTGTACACACAAACATCAGAATAATTTTCGGCATATATATTTTAAGACTAATAGCAGTATTTTTATAATTTTATTGACTACCTCACATTATTGTTTTTGTAAAATATTTAATTTTCCAATTTGCTCACAGTAGTATAAGGTGACTTAGTCCCATAAATATTTTGGTAATTTTTTTAAATTTATTATCACCTATATAATGACCATTCGCCATCACCGAATAATAACCACTCGCCATCACCGAATAATAAGACTCATCCTCTCCAGATTTAGTGCCATTTTTGACACCTTGCTGCCGCCATTTTTGACGTTGATGAGAGCTGTCACAATTTTATATTTTTCCAAATGGCGGCATGAGTGGTTTTAAGGGTATACCTAAACAGGAGAAGATGTGAGGCCTCTTAACCGGGGTGGCAACCAATGTATCATAAATTATTTGGATTGAAATATATTATTTAAAAAAAATACAGCACCCTTAGTATCAGCCAGTAGCAAAAAATATTTATGCTACCTTTTTGTCAATTCATTGTACTAATATTGAGGATATATGCCAGACCTTGCAAATCTCTGCAATTTTTTATAACCTTAATAAAATGTAAAAAATATTTTTTTTTGTAAGCATAACAGTTTTAATTAAATTATTTTAAAAGCGAGACGTCAATTGTACAAAATTTTATTTAAACAACTTACCCTAGTTGAACTTATATCACTGTAATACTTCAAGAAATTTTTTTTTTATATTTAAATGCAGAACCAGAAAATTAATTTTCTGAGGTATTGTATACGATTTTTTTGTACCTGTTTTAAAATAACGAATTTAACTAATTATTTTGTCCACTTTTGCAAGTTGTGACTAAAAAATAGGTTATGATTATAGATAAACTGGACATTTATCTATACTTTTGCAATATTAAAATTTTTAAAATATAACCTCAGTTTTCCGATTATTGCCCACAGGAGTCCGCACTGTGCGTCACCCTCCAAGGAAGGTACGTCCCTTCTCGTTTAATCATAGCAGATGAATTTCCACATGTTTTTAGAGATGACACGATAAACCGCGTTAAAAGATGCATGTGTATATGGCGCTAATAAGAGTTTTTATAAGTGATTTTTGGCAGGAAGATCTCTCAGGGATAGACAGGAAATGAATATTATTTTAGTACAAGCCGAATTCTTGTTTCAGACGATCGAGGCGGCCCAGACGCTCTAGGCGTTCCAAATGCCATTCACGCAGGCGCTCGCGTTCCAGACGCCGTCACTCTAGAAGGAAATGTCGCCCCGGCAAAGCCTCAAGAAACCCGTTTTTAAATTACCTCAGAGTATTTCGATCAAAACATTGCAAGTGGCCCCAATGTAAAATCGCCGTCGAAGGAGCAAAATGCTGGTGCAGAATGCCCAAGGAGGACCGCATGAAATATTACAAGCAAGCATGCTCCATGCGAAAAAAAGGAAGAGGAAGAAGACGTCGCCGTCGTGGGAGGAGCCGTCGCCGAGGTCGAAGCTGTGGTCGAAGCCGCCGCAGACGCCGCAGGCGCCGAAAGGGTAGAAGCTGCCCGAAATAAGAATCATTTTTGGTAACATTAAATTAAATTCAATTGTATAATGTCAATGCAGAAACGAGTTTGTGCCTAAAATAGACCGGGTATAGTTGTTTCTGGTTAAAGTAAAGTGAAATAATAAACCATTTGGCATGATTCTGTCTTTTCTTTAAATAGTTCAGTCAATGAATGCCCATTAAGGGGTTGTAGAGTGAATGGAGGGGGGGGGGGGAATTTTTCTCTCTGGGAATATGTTTAGAGTAGTTAGGACGTTAACATATTAAAAGTCCCCACCCCTAGCCCTCCCACTTCAGTGGCGGAGGGGGGTGAAAAGGTGCCGTTTTTCGGATTTTAGCCTATAACTCGATTACGGCGCGTTGTACAAAAAAAATGTTTAATTAAAAATTAAAGAGCATCAAATTCCCTACAAAACGGTTATGCCTACCGTACCTATAAGTGTAACAGATTATGAGATAGTGGCCACCAAAAACCGTTAATTTTTGAAAAACACATTTTTGTCCCTTATTTTTTTATCAAACTTGTTCATCTAACACCTTTGTTTTTAATTTTAGAAGAAATTTCTTAATATAAAAGCTGTAAACCAATCAATTTACTTTAAAAATATGTAGCATTTACTAACTTATCTATAACATATCAAAAGATACAGCAAATTGAAATTTTTAACCAAATTTCTCAATTTTCACAAATACAATTTTTTTTTATTATTTTTTTGTATTATTCAAGAGTGATACATTTGATAAAATAAACTGAATAGGTATTATACCGTAGGTGTACAAAAATCGGCGATCGAGCCACCCCTCGTGTGTAACTGACTACAGTAGCACCAAATGTAGCTGCAAAAAGATGTCCATGTTCCATTTATGCCACAATTGTCAGAGAAAATGTTTAAGCGCCGATACACACACGCGTTTTTTGCAGCGCGGTGACGCAGCGTTACCGCGTTTTTCTAAAAAATGCACGCAAGACGAACGCGCGTTTGCCGCTGAACTGTGTGAATTGCGCCATTTATTTCATAGTTTCACGGACCGCAATTGCGGTAACGCTGCGACGTCGCGCTGCAGAAAAACGCGTGTGTGTACCGGCACTAAAGGGTTTGTCCGTTTTAATCAATCATAATGGAGTCGAGCCAGAAATTCCAAAAAGGAAGACAAACAATATAATTATAATATTAATTATAAAGATTTTCAAGCACCTTTATCCAAATATTACTACGTTTGTACAGAATTGCATCAGTTTTTGTATCTACAGATGTAAAGCTTTCTTTTTATTCCATATGCAATATGAATCTGAGGGCACGGCAGTGCCTCGCCAAGTTCGCGCACCGGCCGTAAATATCTTTTCTTGAAACATTTCAGCCGATATTTGACCTACCTAAAACTCTACTTCGTAATGAGCTACGAATCTCAAACTTTGCACAGTCGTAGATCCCCATGGAGTTAACAACCCCTCCAAGTTTCATGGAATTCCATAAAGTAGTTACGAAATTTCAAAAAAACGTCGAAATTGCCACTTACTCACTTACTCACTCACTCATGTATAGATCATCAATATTCTACCAGAAACGAGTAAGTTTATGATTCTACTGTACTTCCAGACATGCTACAAAGCTGAAATTTGGCAGACTGATAGAAATTATGACCAAACCCCCGGAAAAAATCAAAAAACCCCAAAATTTTAATTTACTCCCCTCCCCTATATATTTAAAGTTATGTAAAAGTAGCATTGCGCACTTCCAGAAATGCTAGAGAGTTGAGCTTTGGCAGACTGATGGGACCTATGATAAAACTATAGGAAAAAATTAAAACACCCCAAAATTCTAATTTACTTCCCTCCCCTATAAATGTAATGTTAAGTAAAAGTAATATTGCCTACTTCCAGACATGCTAGAGAGCTGAGCTTTGGAAGACCGACAGTAACTATGATAAAGTTATAGAAAAAAATTAAAACACCCCAAAATTCTAATTTACTTCCTTCCCCTATAGTAAAGTTATGTAAAAGTAACACTGCCCACTTCCAGAAACGCTAGAGAGCTGAGCTTTTTAAGACAAGACAATATGATAAAACTATATAAAAAAATTTAAAAACACCAACATTTTAATTTACTTTCCTCTCCTATAAATGTAAATTTATATAAAACTTTCATTGCCCAGTTCCAGAATCGCTAGAGAGCTGAGCATTGGAATGCTGATAGAAATTATGATAAAACCATGGGAAAAAATTTAAAAAGTCCAATATTTTCATTTAGTCTCCTCCTCTATAAATGTAAAGTTATGTAAAAGTAACATTACCCTGTTTCAGAAACGCTAGAGAGCTCCCAACTAACATTTATAGTAGCGGCTACATGTTCTAAAGGCTTTGCTACTTTCTTATAGTAGAAATGTGGTGATCCCAACCAAAATTTGTTACTTTTTAGTTCTAACTACTATTTAGTATCAGGAAATAGTAGATGTTTCGTAAAAACGACCCTCTAAACTACTTCTTAGGGTTGTTTCTTGATAGTCGATTCTCATAGTCTTCTCTACCACAATAGGACGTTGCTAAAGTTTTACTTTCTTTTTAGTCGTTATTTCGTAGTCTTTTATATCCTACTTAATTACCACTAGAAAGTTCAGCTTCATTGGAGTCCCAAACAAGTGTATCCGACAACTACATTATAACTTTAATTTTTACCACAAAAGTTCGTGTCATCATAGTAACATCTGATGTAACAATGTAGACAAAATAACTTTTTGGATCAACTTTAAAGCCGCAACTACTTTGACTTTTTTTTAATGTCGATCTTTTAACTTAATCTCTCCTTCCTGTTTCTACTTTGAAAACGTAGACTTTTTGTGGCTCCTTTTATAATATGGGAATATTAGGAATAGGTTTGCAAATATTTTTTTAACTACCTTGAGCAGTCCATTTTTTCGAGCTCATTGCTTGACCATTTTTCAAAACAATCAAAATGCAAAATATTGATCCAAAGTATCGAGTACCGCACACGGATTTTAAGAATTCCCTGGTCCATGCTTAATCTCCATCCTTAATCTCCAATCTTTTACGCTACTTGTTGTTGGTATTCTATTCTTGTATTGTCTTTACGGTCGTTCTTGGCTTGTGCTGTGGCACCACCCTCTTGTGCCGCCACCCTTTTGTGCTGACGTGTCGTGTTTCACTGTGATTCGTTTTATGTGTTGAGCTGGACTTTAACTTTATATATCCCTCTTCCAAAACAAAATATGTTATTCTTAGTTTATTGCTATAATGATAAAGTAAAACACAAACAAATAGGAACAAAATAGTAACAAAATGAGGAACATTAAAAAGAAACCGTAAAACAGATCGGTAAAAAAATTTACGTAACGCTGTCGCAACATCACCTTCGCCACTATATGTAACGTTTCAGTTATCATCTACCCCCTTATTAGGGACTTATTGCAGTAGTGCCAGGCACTAATTGTGCCGGGCATTCGCATTATAAGAACAGCTGTCTTCTTTCAAAATTAGGCCATTTTGTATTATAAGAGCAGGAATTAATAGTGACGCCACTATTAATGAAAAATAAACGACTGGATTTCTAAATTCGACTTTGGTATGTCAATTTTGAAAGATCAACTGTCAGTTTTTAATGCGAAACGTCAATATAGTCATGGGCGCACCCAGGGGGGGGCCCGTGGCCCGGGCCCCCCCAAGCCTATGATTTTTGTATATTTTTTCCACATATTTCATGAATAAACATAAAATACTCTGCCAATCTATGGGCACCTAAGCTCACACTAGGTACTATAGTTATAGTGTACGTGTGAGCTAATAACTAAAAACTGAAATATATTTTATTGAACTCCAGACTCAATTACCTTTCGTTTGATACCACACCCAGCCATGTTTTGACTTAAACTTTAATTTTTCAAATCTACCCCCACCTTTTTTTTTAAAATAAAATGTATTTTGTTTAATTCCAGACTCAATTACCTTTCGTTTGATATCACACACGCCATATTTCCACATGAACACTAATTTTTTAAATTTACCCCCACCCTTTTTTTAAAAGTAAAATGTATTTTATTTAACTCCAGACGCAATTACCTTTCGTTTGATATCACACACGCCATATTTTTACATAAACTCTAATTTTTGAAATATACCCCCACCCTTTTATTTGGCTTGTGTTTGGTGGATTTTGTTCATTTTTAAATGGGACCATCTCGACCCTAAACCCAGCGTAGGTACCAAATTTCATTAAAATCGGGCAAGCGGTTTTTGAGTTATGCGCGTTGGTCGTTACAGACAGACAGACATACAGAGAGACAGACAGACAGACGGCGCAACAAAAAAGTTTCAAAATCATCTGAAACGCAAAGATATATAAAAATTTTTGAAATCGGAGCAACTTTTTTTTTCTCGAAAAAATTAGGATCACTATAGCTCACACTACTATAGTATAGTAGTAGTGTGAGCTAAAATAGCATGAAATACGACATCATAAGGCCTCGGGCCCCCCCCCCCCCCCCAAGACATATTCCTGGGTGCGCTACTGATATAGTGCCCGGCACAATTTGTGCCAGGCTTTATTGCAATATGTCCCTAATATCTAATTTATGCACGGCCTCTAAAATATCCTCTGGGAGATGCTAGACTTCATCTAGGAACTTTTGCGCTGTTTGCGGCTAATAAAAAAACAAGTTAGATATATCGTGGTTACATGCGGATTTCTAAGCGATCTAACAAGTCTCAGAGATTGTTTTTTTACTTATAGGGCTTATAATAATAAAAATTACTGAATATTGAGAATGCCAAAATATCTAAAAACAATAAAAAATACTACATACGAATTGTGAGAGCAATGTGTAAATAAAAAAAGTAACAATAAGTTGATTTCATTGATGTGACTACGTTTTTTTAGTTCCTTGACCAACACTTCCTAGAAATTCTAGAATAGGGATCATGCTCTCGACTGCAACATACATTTTTAAAAAACACTTTTTATTGGCACTTCATTTATTGTTCTAATGGAATTTAATTTATCTTGTTTATGTTTCAAATCCTACCACAAATTCACGCTAGTACAAAACCTATAAGCAGTGGTGCTGTTGTTGACAGAAACGGCCAATGACAAGTGGCGACACCCCAATAACTTGAGGGTAGTAGTTATACTTATCACGTAGTTCCTATCACTCTGTAGACGTTTTCTAGTGGCGAAAGCTAGTTAATAATACGTTTCTGCAACGAAGGAGTAGAAATTCGAGTGTGTTATATAGAACTATAAAGGAAAGCCGACATAAAAGTCGTAAGTGACACGTTGCCGTAACTTAGGCTCACTTTCAAGTAACCCTTTCGACTATCAGGGATATAGTTTGGGACGCCATGTTTTTATGTAAGAAAGAAAATTTCATATTTTTGTTGTCGTTTTATGAGCTCATATTAAAGAGTTATACTATTTTATAAACAAATTAGTTGAAGCTTACCAAAAATGCTCTTCTTAAGCACCATTTGTTGGAGTTAACTGTCGATTATGAAAACATAACCTCCAAAATCACAACACAAAAATTCCATCAGCTACCAGAAAACGGCTCAATTTTACGGGCGCACCGGTTTTTTGCAATATATATAATGCATGTTATACATAAAACTTTGCGTCGCACTCGAATTTTGATCCTCTGCTCGTAAATTCTCACACTTTTGGATAACATAGTACATATTATAACCATAACCAAACAAAAAAACTAAGCGAGTCTGTTTACTGTTGTGTCCACCATATTGTGTAACAATTCTACCAAAAAGAAACGATTATATTATTTGCAACTACATCGCAACTTTTATGCCATTACGGAAAAAAAAACACAGCCTCTACGACGTGGTAGATACCTGGCTACGACGTAGTAGTGTAGTTGTTACTACAGTGACTTTAAACACTTGGCCAAGTAGTTATAACCAGAAATTGGTTCCCCACTTAGAGAATTATAACGTCGCTGTATGGTATACTGAGACGTAGCTGGAGTACGTTGCGGTTACTTTTAAGAAATTCTTTCTAGTTAGGGTTTCTACGTTACAACTTTAAATGTTTGTTGGGCTGAGCATTGGAAGACTGATAGGAACAAAATTCCGCATATTTTACTACTTTAAAAATTAAGTATTATCCAATTCCAAAAGAAGTGAAATCATAACAAAAACATTTCATGTAAAAAAAAGCCAAGTACGCGAAAATGGCATTCCGTAAAAAGAATTGAGATAAAAGTAAAGCCAAGTTCTCCAATACAAATTTCAAAATGAAAGATTCTTACTTACTTGGAAATATTTTTCTAAACTTGGCTATTACGGCTGTAAGTGACTCTTAGGCACAGTGCTAAATTGAACATAAAGAAGTTTCGCTGTAATAGCAAAGTTTAAAAAAATATTTCCAAACTAGTAAGAATCTTTCATTTTGAAATTTGTATTGGAGAACTTGGCTTTATTTTTATCTCAATTCTTTTTACGGAATGCCATTTTCGCGTACTTGGCTTTGTTTTACATGAAATGTTTTTGTTATGATTTAAAATTTGTAGGCATAGTGAATACAATATGTTAAGTATGCTTTATAGAAGGCTAATTGATATAAATCAATCTCAAAATTCTTTTAGCTGGCTCAATAAATTTATTACCCTTAATAATAATAATAATACTTCAATTGTGATTCCAACTGGAGTGGGAACGTTTTTCCTTTCAAATAATACTCCTTTTAATTTACCCCGGTCCTAGTGCCCTTAAGGTCGATAGCTTGACCGAAGACTCATAATGATGATGATGATTAAGAAGGTTGTTTAATGCTGCCAATTATTTTTTCTTTATTGCTTTATTTTGAATTTTTTGGAAAACCTAACCTTAAAGTTTGTTTTGATATTTTGGGCTTTCTGCAAAAACCTTCAAAAGAGGAAAGTCCTGTTTGGGAAAATTCCGATCAGGTGATAATTTCTCGCTTTGTTGAAAGCTATTTTCTTTTTGATCACCTGATCACTTTATTGAAATCATTCGCGTTTTTTTGCCCACGCTGGGAGTTTGAAGCGCCACCCTGTGTGTGACAGGGGAATGAAGATTTCACTTCCGCCAAAAAACTGGAAGAAGTCACATGTGTTTTCGGGTTGAAGACCGAAATTCCAGACGCAAGAAACGGGCGGCGCCGCCAGAGAATGTTGCAGAATCACAGAAGGTAAGCTTCTAGCGTGTTGCCGATTTTTTCCATTGTTTTTTAGTTTAATAGACTCTGTTTTCCCAGGCGGGGCGAATTTAACTTTGGGGTTATTTTTTTGGGATATCTCTAGTTTTTCTCCCCTTCAGGGCTCAGATCTCTAAAGGTGATAGTAAAAGTAATTATACAGTTTTTTTAGAAAATCAGAAATATCAACTTAAAATTAAACATCTTTTTATTTATGATCACACATTTAAAGATTTCTTTTTTAAAATTGAATGAACTACATTGTCGTTATTCACGATTTTTTCGAAAATTAAAAACAAAAGTTTTAGATGAAGAAGTCTGATAAAAATATGGGGCAAAAATGTGTGTTTGTAAAAAATAACGGTTTTTGGTTGCCACTATCTCAAAATCTGTTACAGTTAAAGTTCAGGTTAGCACACAAATTTTGTAGGGAATTTAATGCTCTTTAATTTTTAATATAACATTTTTTTTGTACACCGCGCCGTAATCGAGTTATAGGCAAAAAATAGAAAAATTGCACCTTCTTACCCCCCTCCGCCACTGAAGCGGGTGGCTAGAGGTGGGGACTTTTGATATGTTATTGTCCTAACTACCCTAAAGCTATCCCTGGAGAGAAAAATCCTCCCCCCTCCATGCACTCTACAACCCTCTCGTTGACTGGACTAAAAGGGTCCCACGGTCACACCAAATAATTAGTATAGGGGAGCCCAGGTAGCAAGGTCACGTTTTTTAAACGTCAAAAACAGGTCATTTTTAATGACCATTGACGTCTCTAATCTGACGTGTAAATGACCTTTAAATGACGTTCAAAAGACACACCCAAAATGACGTCATTTTTAGACGTTTTAAAGACGTCAGCAATATGACGTATTTGGGACCAAATCAGAACATTGGACACACACACAGACAAACCTATTTATGACTTTTTTTAAACTCGTCTGAATATATGAAATATTCCCTGCAGTTGAGAACACTGAAGGAAACTTAGACACAGAAGGTGACTCTTCTGTGACTTAGACCTGGAAGTACTGGACCAGGTACAGCAACTCTTCTGAGGTACAGCGGTGTTCGTCTGTGAGGTACAGATCAAAATAGACCTATACCTATACTTACACATCTTTACCTTGAAGCGAAAGAAGCCTGGAAGTTCGTCTTGATTTAAAATTTAATTTATTTTACATACGTACCCCCACATTTCGTATAAATCCGGTCAAGTACTGACTGGGGCACCATCTATGTAAGTATGAGTGTATGTCCCTTGGACAAAGTGTGCAGTGTGGGTAGTGACCAATATATGATGTTTTTCAGATGTCAAAAACTACACTACGAAAAGACGTCAAGTAACTGACGCCTTAAAGACAACGTTTTTTGGTAGATGACCTCCAAATGACCACTTTTCGAAGAAAAAAAGACGTCATTTGATGACCCCTTGCTACCTGGGGGGTGGGGAGACTCTGGACAATTTTTAGTTTTTCTTCAATATTTCGTAAAATATAATAGTCATTAATCAATACTTCGATAAAGTAAGGGTCATATCTCAGCTCTAAAAAAACCCACGTAGGTATTTTTATGATGTCCCATGTGTTGATAAAATACGTGTTTGTGTCATGATGCAAGTGTCTCTAGTCTCCACTAGAGGCCCTCGATATATTTGACAATTGTTTTGGTCTAAAACAATTGTCAAATGTATCGAGGGCCTCTACAATTGTCAAATGTATCGAGGGCGTCTAGTCTCCACTACCTGAACACTAGAATAAACACTGATCAAAGTGATTATTCACTTAAAAACCTATCTGTGAAAAATCAAAGAAATAAGTAATTACTAAAACTGAAAAATTTGAAAAAAACCAACTTTACCATTGACAGGGCACTATTATTTATTCTCAGTAATAGTTATTTACCTAACCAATACGGAAAGTAATACTTTACCGCACGCGGCGGCAGTTGGCCGAACGACGCGGAGCGGAGTTCGGTCAAGCCGTCAAGGGTGGTAAAGGTACTTTCCGCATGTGTTAGGTACAATATTTTACCTATGAGTACCTTTTATTTTAAAAAAATGAATGTAATTTATAAATAAACATGTTAAATTACATGAAAATAAATTGTAAACAAATATTGAAGCTGTCTTATTGATGCGTTGCTAAGGTTTCTAAGTGTGCGGTAAAGTAATAACTTTACCGCACGCGAGTAGGTAAAATTCTTAAAATTAAGTTTGAAAAGCCATTTTAAGAATCATACAACCTAATCTTTGGTCAATAAATCTTACAAGACGCTAGCCATATTTGTACTTTGGCTGCCTGACTTCCGCATGCGCAGATCTACCAATATTATTTACCTCATGTATTACAATAGATGAGCAGGGTGATTTTTACTTGATTTTTAACCACATGAAAATAGAAAGTTTCAAAAACCTAACCTAACGAAACCTAATCAAATCTAACCGAACGGAACCAAAGCAAACTGAACCAATAATTTTTTTCAAAAAAAAACTTTCCTGACTTCTTACCCAGAATCCTAGAGGATGTGAATCCGAACCGAACCTAACTAAACCGAACCAAACCTAACCTAACCAAACTAAACTACAACACTGCTAATTAGATTTAGTTGGGTATGGTTAGGTTTGGATACGTTCGGTTCGATTCGGTTCGGTTCAGATTCACACCTTCTAGGATTCCGGGAAAGAAGTCAGGAAAGTTTTTTTTGAAAAAAATTGTTGGTTCATAGTTTGCTTGGTTCGGTTCGCTCCGAT
This sequence comes from Aspidapion aeneum, assembly GCA_963576565.1. Taxonomy (NCBI): domain Eukaryota; kingdom Metazoa; phylum Arthropoda; class Insecta; order Coleoptera; family Brentidae; genus Aspidapion; species Aspidapion aeneum. The sequence continues at coordinate 43,929,458 of OY755044.1, forward strand.
TCGGTTCGATTTGGTTCGGTGCGGTTCGTGTGGTTACGTCAGATTAGGTTGAGATAGATTAGGTCAGGGTCAGGTTAGGTGAAGGTTCCGAAATTTACTGTTTTTGATTTTCGATATTTTGTTTCGTACAGACGTCTCTGTTGAGGAATGTTTTTATTGTGTGACAAGTTTTGGGAATTGGGAAACGTAAATGCGTCTACGTCTTGTATAAATCCTTTGAGTTTTGTGAAAATAAAAATATTTCGATAAATTATGAAGCTAAACCGGCTTACTTTTTACTATTAAAAGCAGTTAAATATTGAATAAAATCCCAACCAACCCGTGAAATTTCAAAACAACGAAAATATATTAAATTCTATCGTCTTTACACTGTCCGTCATATATACAGTCCCAAAGTCGTCAATGGAGAATATGAACTATTGCGAGATTAGCGAAAATCCCTTCGCATATCCGAGAAAAATGTTTTCGAACTACAGTGAAACCTAAGGACACTCATCGTAAAGGCAGTAAAGCTTGCTTGACGATAAGTGACCTTAGTGAAACCTCCTATAAGCGGATACTCACGGTTTATTGGAGGTGTCCGCTTAAGATAGGGAACTGCGAAATTTTAATATACAGTCCTCTCTAACTCGAATCTCTATAACTCGAACCTCTCTATAACTCGAACCTTTAATGTAATTTAACCAGTTTAATTCGAATTTCTATAACTCGAACTCTCCATAACTCGAACTGTTTTGGTTGTCCCTTTGAGTTCGAGTTATAGAGGTTCGACTGTATATTTATTAACAATTTCCGCTGCTTGAGATTTTCTGATATTAAATTTTTCGGCGATCTTTCGTTCTGATAGATGTTCCTTCTTCGAAACGTTAACAACTTCCATTGTTCCACATAAACCAAAAAGTTTTTTTACTAGGCGCCATTTCAAAGACATCTATTATTACCCAACTGAACAATAAAAATAACACAGCAGTCTCGCCGAATAAAATATTGTAAATACGACACAAGTATTTAGTCTCCGCATTTAAACGGAAAGAGCTGATTTCCCGGCTGCAGAGTGCATTGGTGCCAACATACTACATAATACTTATGCCCGTGTCCTGCAGCGCTCCGTCCCGTTGTCAGAGGTTCGCGTTCGGTTAAGGGAGATTTCAGAAAAATGCTTAACCAAAAAAAATTGTCCCTGTCCGGTTGTTAGAGTGTTCGGTTATAGGACGGAATTTTACATGTGAAGACATAGGCAAAAGCTTGGTTCCAACAATTTTCTCCGCCTAAAGAGGTGTCCGACGAGGAGTGGCTCGATCGCCGATGTTTGTACACCAAAAAAAATACTTTCGGTATTTCCTGGTATTTCCTCAAATTTCAATGGTATTTCCTGGTATTTTCCAAGCACTTCCTGGTATTTCCTAGTACATTTCCCAGGACTTCCCAAGTATTTCCTGGTCTTTCCCCTAACCTGTATACCAAAAGGAAATACCGAGCCACCCCTCGGTGTTCGCTTAATAGAGGTGTCCGCAAGGAGAGGTTTCACTGTATTGCTTTCGAACAAAAATGGTTTTTAAACGTGTTTTCGAACATGTTTTCGCGACCCGCTATCATGGAAATAAAAAAAAATTAACTTTAATTTGTTGCATCTTTAACTTTAACTTTATTATTAGAGTCCGTTTCCTGTGCCGTGCGTTTGCACCTAGCACCCAAAAATTTATTTACAAATAAATGGATCCATGACGGATCTGATTATATGAAGGCATAGCTTTGAAAACAGTTTTTTGTAAATATCTCAGAAACTAAAGCTCTTACGAAGTTTTTCAGCAAAATGTGGTCTACTATATTCCGAAAACCGCATATTGATAGGATGCTCCGTTAAAAAATTAGCATTTTGTTATTGTCAAAAAACTGTAATTAGCATTAATGGATTTTGACCAAAATCTAATCAGCTCGTAAGAGTGTCGAACACTATGATACCTGAAAATGTTATGAAAATCGGTTCAGCGGTTTAGGAGCTATTGTGTGACGGACAGAAATAATACACACACACACACACACAGATAGACATCACGACGATAAAGATAGGTCAAAATCAGAATGGGACAACTGGGCGCCGCCAACTCGGCGCCGCCAACTGGGCGCCGCCAACTCGGCGCCGCCAACTGGGCGCCGGGCCAACTCGGCGCCGGGCCAACTCGGCGCCGCCAACTGGGCGCCGGCCAACTCGGCGCCGGACTAAAATTTTTTTTTTTGATAAAATGTGTGGATGAAAAATAAAATATATTATTTATATAACAACATCTTTAAAAAATCCTTTACGCAATTTTTTACAAGCTTTTATATTTAGCTTCAGATGTTCTGTCTAACTAACTAACTAACTATCTATCAAATCTTGTGAAGCGTTTTGGACACACTTCCCAATATCCGATTTGGATGAAATTTGGTACACACGTAGTGGTCCCATGACAATACAACACTAAGAAAAAATATCCTCCCACCCCTACCCCCTCCCCTTCTATAGAAAAATGTGTTTTTGACAAACTTCCCGTTATCCGATTTGGATAAAATTTGGTATACACATAGTGGTCCTATAACCCCACCCCCGTTCATAGAAAAATGAGTTTTTGACACACTTCCATTATCCGATTTGGATGAAATTTGGTATTCACATAGTGGTCCGATGACAATACAACATTAAAAAAAAATATCCTCCCACCTCTACCACCACCCCTTCCATAGAAAATGCGTTTTTGACACCCTTCCCATTATCCGATTTGGATGAAATTTGGTATACATATAGTGATCCGATGATAATACAATATTAAAAAAAAATATCCTCCCACCTATAACCCCACCCCCGTTCATAGAAAAATGAGTTTTTGACACACTTCCATTATCCGATTTGGATGAAATTTGGTATACATATAGTGATCCGATGACAATACAATATTAAGAAAAAAATATCCTCCCACCTCTATCCCCACCCCCTTTCATAGAAAAATGAGTTTTTGATACACTTCCCATTATCCGATTTGGATGCAATTTGGTATACATATAGTGATCCGATGACAATACAATATTTACAAAAATATCCTCCCACCTCTACCCCCACCCCCTTTCATAGAAAAATGAGTTTTAGACATACTTCCCATTATCCGATTTGGATGAAATTTGGTACACACGTAGTGGTCCCATGACAATACAACATTAAGAAAAAAATATCCTCCCACCCCTACCCTCACCCCTTCTATAGAAAAATGTGCTTTTGACACACTTCCCGTTATCCGATTTGGATAAAATTTGGTATACACATAGTGGTCCGATGATAATACAACAATAAGAAAAAAATATCCTCCCACCCCTACCCCCACCCCCTTCCATAGAAAAATTTGTTTTTGACACACATCGCGTTATCCGATTTGAATGAAATTTGGTATACATATAGTTATTTAGATTTAAAAAGATCTACAGAGTAGGTTAAACATTTTTTAAATAAATTCGTGGCTAAGCGGGTATAGAAAGATTTTGTTTCTCTTGTATTTTCCGTGGGCAACTCGAAAGCTGTAAACCGACAGGGGTCCACGATCTAATGATGTGATCTTGGACCTCCGTAAGTGGACAGCTTTCGAGCTGCCTACGGAAAAAGACAAGAAAAACAAAACCTTTCTACACCCGCTTAGCCACGAACAATTTTTGTTTTCTTCATTCACGAGTACTAAACTTTACGTTTATAAAAAATTTTATTTTTGTCATTTCTGAACTAACGAAATACTTTTGAATCTTAATAATTTTTAAAAAACATGGTACCTACCTACTATTTTTGTAAAAGCTTTGTATAATTTTTTTTTAAATTACCCACTTATTGTTCTCAAAAAAATGCAATATTCTGTCTCATAAAACATTTTCGTATAATTTAAAAAACAATGATTAATAAATAAAAAAGTCCGCCATTTTGGATCCGCCATTTTGTTTTTTTAAAGTTTGAGTTAAAAATTGTGTTAAATGACCTCAAGCAATGTAATATTTCAAGTTTGAGACAAATCGGTTGGTAAATAAAAAAATCCGCCATTTTGATTGTTGAATCCGCCATTGTTGTAATAAAAAACGTAAATTGTAGTATTACCAGGTTACCAAACACTACTAGGATATGACACACCACGGCATCGTACGGCAACTTTTCAGCGAAGTTTTTCGTATTGTGCACCAAAAATAATAAATAGCTTAAAAATATTTGATAAAAAAGACATATCATCACCATGTTTTAAATCTGCATTAAAAAGACAACTATTGGAAAGCCAAAATTTGGAATGAAACTAGCAATAAATACTATTATGACAAGTTTAGGTTGTTTTATTTTTTTTCTCTATGATAATAAAATTGTTATTTTTTTTTTCTTTAACAATTACGAAATTAGAATTTAATAATCATACTTATTAGATAATTATTAGTTACTTGTAATATTTTGTAATATTCTTTTACTGTAAATTTTTTTTCTCTTTCTCGGTTAAGTAAACAGCAATGCTGCCCTTCGCCGAGATTAAAATAAAGGCCTTTTTATTTATTTATTTTTTACTACAACTACCAAGATTCAACAGTCGTCTTAATGGATTTAACTTTACTTAACAAAAACAAATTTCAAATAAATTAGTAAAAGAAATTGAAATTTTGACGATTTTATTACGATAAGATATCCGTATCAATTAAATATCACTATTTGCAAGAATCAATCTAGCAGAAAAATGCAGAAGTAAATAAATAGAGTTTATTCTAGATTATAATGAAATCGCTGATCGTGAGTTATTTGGAAACTCAGTTTTCTATTGGGGGAAGGAGAGGGTGGGGGTAGAGTTAGAAATATATTTTTGGTTTGGGCTGTATTGTCATCGGACCTTTATGCATATACCAAATTTTATAAGTCATTTGAAGTGAAGTGTGTCAAAAATGCATTTTTTATGGAAGGGGGTGGGGGGTAGGGGTGGGTGGACATTTTTTCATTATTGTTGTATTGTTATCGGACCACTATATGTATACCAAATTTCATCCAAATCGGATAATGGGAAGTGTGTCAAAAACGCATTTTTCCATAGATGAGGGTGGGGGTAGGAGTGGTAGGATTTTTTTTTCAATGTTGTATTGTCATCGGACCACTATATGTATACCAAATTTCATCCAAATCGGATAATGGAAAGGGTGTCAAAAACGCATTTTCTATGGAAGGGGGTGGGGGTAGGGGTGGGAGGATATTTTTTTCTTAATGTTGTATTGTCATGGGACCACTACGTGTATCAAATTTCATCCAAATCGGATAATGGGAAGGGTGTCAAAAACGCATTTTCTATGGAAGGGGGTGGGGGTAGGGGTGGGAGGATATTTTTTTTTTAATGTTGTATTGTCATCGGACCACTATGTGAATACCAAATTTCATCCAAATAGGATAACGGGAAGTGTGTCAAAAACTCATTTTTCTATGAAAGTGGATGGGGGTAGAGGTGGGTGGATATTTTTTCTTATTATTGTATTGTTATCGGATCACTATATGTATACCAAATTTCATCCAAATCGGATAATGTAAAGGGTGTCAAAAACGCATTTTTCAATAGATGAGGGTGGGGGTAGGAGTGGTAGGATTTTTTTTTCAATGTTGTATTGTGATTGGACCACTATATGTATACCAAATTTTATCCAAATCGGATAGCGGGAAGTGTGTCAAAAACACATTTTTCTATAGAAGGGGTGGGGGTAGGGTAGTAGGATTTTTTTTTCAATGTTGTATTGTCATCGGACCACTATATGTATACCAAATTTCATCCAAATCGGATAATGGGAAGGGTGTCAAAAACGCATTTTCTATGGAAGGGGTGGGGGTAGGGGTGGGAGGATATTTTTTTTTTAATGTTGTATTGTCATCGGACCACTATGTGAATACCAAATTTCATCCAAATAGGATAACGGGAAGTGTGTCAAAAACTCATTTTTCTATGAAAGTGGATGGGGGTAGAGGTGGGTGGATATTTTTTCTTATTATTGTATTGTTATCGGATCACTATATGTATACCAAATTTCATCCAAATCGGATAATGTAAAGGGTGTCAAAAACGCATTTTTCAATAGATGAGGGTGGGGGTAGGAGTGGTAGGATTTTTTTTTCAATGTTGTATTGTGATTGGACCACTATATGTATACCAAATTTTATCCAAATCGGATAGCGGGAAGTGTGTCAAAAACACATTTTTCTATAGAAGGGGTGGGGGTAGGGTAGTAGGATTTTTTTTTCAATGTTGTATTGTCATCGGACCACTATATGTATACCAAATTTCATCCAAATCGGATAATGGGAAGGGTGTCAAAAACGCATTTTCTATGGAAGGGGTGGGAGTAGGGTGGGAGGATATTTTTTTTAAATGTTGTATTGTCATCGGACCACTATGGGAATACCAAATTTCATCCAAACCGGATAATGGGAAGTGTGTCAAAAACTCATTTTTCTATGAAAGGGGGTGGGGGTAGATGTGGGAGAATATTTTTTCTTATTATTATATTGTCATCGGATCACTATATGTATACCAAATTTCATCCAAATCGGATAATGGGAAGGGTGTCAAAAACGCATTTTCTATGGAAGGGGTGGGGGTAGGGTGGGAGGATATTTTTTTAAAATGTTGTATTGTCATCGGACCACTATATGTATACCAAATTTCATTCAAATCGGATAATTGGAAGGGTGTCAAAAACACATTTTCTATGGAAGGGGTGGGGGTAGGGTGGGAGGATATTTTTTTAAAATATTGTATTGTCATCAGATCACTCACTATATGTATACCAAATTTCATCCAAATCGGATTACGGGATGTGTGTCAAAAACAAATTTTTCTATAGAAGGGGGTGGGGGTAGGGGTGGGAGGATATTTTTTTCTTATTGTTGTATTATCATCAGACCACTATGTGTATACCAAATTTTATCCAAATTGAATAACGGGAAGTGTGTCAAAAACACATTTTTCCATAGAAGGGGTGGGGGTAGGGTGGGAGGATATTTTTTTCTTAATGTTGTATTGTCATGGGACCACTACGTATGTCAAAAACGCTTCACAAGATTTGATAGATAGTTAGACAGAACATCTGAAGCTAAATAAAAGCTTGTAAAAAATATTGCGTAAAGGATTTTTTAAAGATGTTTTTATATAAATAATATATTTTATTTTTCATCTACACATTTTATCAAAAAAAAAAAATTTAGTCCGGCGCCGAGTTGGCCGGCGCCCAGTTGGCGGCGCCCAGTTGTCCTAGACCGCACCCCCCCCCAAAACTTGTTTCTAAATACGCCACTGTCTTTAGATATAAAAAACATTGTTAAACAAATCATGTCTTACCAACCATAGCAACTAGAGAGAAATGATGTTATGATAAAATTCATAATCTCATCTATCTCAAAAACGATAGCAGCTAGTGTAACGCAGTTTACACACCTTGATTAAAAATGTGTTTAAAAAAAATAAATATATTTTTTAGAAGCCAGACTAAAAATACTCTGATTTTAGTGTTTACAGATTTGTTTGTTTTTTCTAGCAAGATAATTTTATAATATTAATTATTCTTTTATATAAAAGTACTAATGGAAAAAAAAACTTGAAAAAGGTTTAAAATAAGAAATCTATTTTTTTTAATCTAGTCAAATATTTAAAACTACTCTACAATCTTAATATATATATTTACAACTGTTATTAACTAAAATAACATCATAAAAATCGTTTAAAAATTAAATATGGCAGCGGTTATTTTTTCACAATTTACAAAAATATCCAAAACTTATAAATTACCTACACACACTTATAAAACATTTAAAACATTGGTCGTAAAAGTTTTTTTATTTTATGTTTAATGTTTTTCAAAAATATAAGGAACAGGTTTTTGAACACCATTTAGGTTTTTTTTAGTAATAACACCTTATAACACAGTGAAAGCTGGCCATCACTAAAATTTTCTCAAAGTTCAAACTAATTTAATATAAAAAAAAAAAATTATTAAGTACAGAATTTTCTATTTACAATATTTGTAATGTATATTGGATTTTCTGAATATTTCTAAGTTTTTACTTTCACTATATACTGGGCGATTTTTTATAAAATGACACCCCCTCTAACTTTTTAAATATTTATCTTAAAAAGTTTTATAAAAAAAATTTATTACTATAACAATTTATTTTTACTACCCACATTATAGCGAGAAAATATCTTATCATTTTATTGGCAAACGGTTGTAAATAATTGGTTATTTTTAGGGCCTTTCCTTAAATTATGTAACGCTTTAGGGGAGAGGGGGGGAGGTTTGGCCTTGTGTTACACTCAATGTTTTTTTAATGTTTTTTTTCTTGAAAATGCGTTACGACGGGGGGAGGGGAGTTCAAAAATTATGAATTTTTGCCTTACATAATTTAAAGAAGTTTCCTTAAAACAGAAAAATGTTATTGAAAAATAAAAAAATATACCATTTAAAATAAAGAACTTGGTTGACGTCATTCTTTTGTTTTGTCTTTCTTTGGTAAATACAAAAAAGAAGAGGGCTTGTATTTATAAATAATTGCTCACCCACTAGGAAATTACTTATAAGTTTCAACTGATGACTCTGTACAAATAATAGATTGCGGACGTATTTTTTGGTCAAAATTACAACGGTCCTATAAATTCTAATTAAAATTTTAGCACCAAGGATTAAAGAAATTGAATAAAATTAACAAATAAATTAAAATTACCTAAAATTACAATAGGTAAAACTTGTATTTGTGCGTATCGTATACCGCTAACGCATAAATATATTTATTCTAACATCATAAAGAATAGGTAAGCAAGAAACCCAAGGCAATTGCAAACAAAGAATGGATGCTTTTACATTAAAAAATCCTGCTTGTTTAAAAAAAAACTTAAGAATTTTTTACGACTACATTGCATATCCAGCTTAACTTTTTCTTTGTCTTCTTTATTAGAGAGATAAAGCAAATAAACTTTATTAGAAACAGGCATACTTATTCGTTTAATTTCTAACAGAACTAAGCAAGAAAAGCACAACCTGTAGTTCCAAGCAAGTTACTAAATCACTTTTACGGTACTGATACTAAATCAAGTTGTCTACACCGAACAGGAAACTAAATTTAGTAACTTGCTAAAGTAGCTTTAGTAGCTTGGTTTAGCTCACAGACTTTAGATTCGTCGAAATGGCGCGTATCAAAATGGGGCGTGTTCAAAATAGCGCGTGTTCAACATAGCGCGTGTTCAAAACAGCGCGTATCAAAATAGCGCGTCCGAAAATAGCGTTGTTTAAAATAGCACGTATTAAAATAGCGCGTTTCAAAAGATCGCTATTACAAAACTTTGCTGTCACAAAATATTTTGATTAAGAGCTTTTTGACATATTTTTTTCACAAAAAAAAACTTGCCTTACTTCTTTCCCGGGATCTTAAATGGTGTGAAACCAAACCGAACCAATCCAAACCGAATCAAACCAAACCGAAACAGTTTTTCGAAAAACTATTTCCCTAAATTAGCTTTCCAGCCCTTATTCTGGGAGATTGAAATCGGGGTTATTCTACTCTTTGTCAATTGAGCGCAAACGTATCCTAACCTGTGATTTGGGGTAATTTTTTTTTTGGTGGAAAAAGGTCAGGGAGTAACTAGGTCAGTATAGATATGTTTGCGATCAAATGACAAAGGTTAGGAAAACACCAATTATGACCCCCTAAAAGGAGGACAGAAGAGCTAATTTTTCGAAAAAATGTTTCAGTTTGGTTCGATTTAGTACGATGTGGTTTGGTTACACGCCCTCTAGGATACCAGGAAAGAAGTCAGGGAAGTTTTTTTTAAAAATATGTTCGAAAAAGAGACCTTTTAGTCGAACTATGTGAATTGTGTTAAGTATGACAAGCCATTGGGTTATTTATGGTAATTATACCTTATTCCTGAGCAGAACTGATACGCGCTATTTTGTACACGGGTTAGTTTGAAAACGCGCTATCTTGTTACGCACTATTTTGATACGCGCCATTTTAATACGCGCTATTTTGAACACGTGCTATTCTGAACACGAGCTATTTCGTTACAGAGCCGTAAATACAGCTGGGTCTTAGACGCCCTGGATCCATTTTGACTGATGTCTGATGTAAAACAACTGTCAAATTATATCAACGTCAAACTTCTGTATGCTTGTATTTTTAACTGGGGCCTTCGGCTTTAACTATTTCAACTCTATCTCTCTAATGGCACCAAATGACAATGACGGATATGCTGGCCAGTGCACTGACTAATGCGCTGTAAATGAAGTATGCATTGTGCTCTTCCTTTCATTAAAAATGCATACATATATTTTCCCTATCCCGCAAAATTGAAATTTTTAATAGTGTGCATTCCGTTCACCAGTTAAAAATAACTGATGTTTTGCGTCAAACTGATTTTGACAATAATTTATGAAGTCGAAAATTCCGCAAATTTAAAAAAGTACAAAGTAGTACGACTTATACAAGAGCGGCCACTCCTTTTGGGGTTGATAAAATGACGATAATACCATGGAAAAAGGTGAATACAAAATAATTCGACAAATAACTTCCGCTCAACACTGCTGTGACCTGTGCAGCCAGCGCCAGCCAAATGGTACCACGTCTTGGCCATCATATCCGCCTTAAAAACTTACTTAAACCTAATTACGCTATCACATGTTTTAAAGAAGCACTTTTTTTTAATAAAATTAACAACAATCAACACTTAATAATATAAATTTTCGTTGGACAGATTTCAGACATTTTAATTCCACATGCTTGGACATCTTTTTATATATCTCCCACACGTGTTTTCCACATTGCAATTTGATGCCGCGATTTTAATGTTTTTTTTTCGAGGGTAATTAATGTGTCCTGCACCGTGGAAAACGAGCTTTAGTAAGCAAGTAAATTAAAAGAACCAAGTTATCTAAAGTATTTATACATAGAGCTAATAGTTGAACTCTCTCTCTCTCTCTCTGGTTATTTGAATTAGGCAAGTACTTAAAATTTTAAATTTGCCTTTGGTTAGTCTTGTTTCGTGCACGATTTTAAAGCAAATTGCCGAATTTTTAAAAGATCAGCTCAAGTATTTAAAATATTTGAATTTATATAATTTAATATTTTTTTTAAGTCTTGCCTTTTCAAACTAACAAAATTAATGAAAATCGTTGAAAAACTTACCCAACTTAGACAGGTCCAGTTTTCGATTTCCCCATGAATATTTAGTATTCCATTAACACCGACATGCATCAAACATACACTCTTTCATCCTTTCGCCCACCATTAGCTTTTTCAAGTATTCCTCAAGGTTCCTTTCCCTTTAACAATTTGTCATTTTCTTCTTTCATCAACAAATTCCCACTCAAAGTCGGGTCTTTGCTGACCCGTTTCCGTTTGAAGAAACCACATTTGTACAGGATAACTACCAGGATGATAAGCAGTATGAGGCCGGCGATCACGGCGCCACCTATGATCCACCAGTTAAGGCCAGAATACGGTTGGACGGTTTCTGGATAGACCAATGTTTCGGCCTGAAATTGATAAAATAAACTACTTCAACTCAAGTGTAATAATATGCAAGGAAAAAGTTATTACGTGAACAGTCAATATTGGCAAAAAATGTTGAAGAATAATTTTTAAATGAAATGTGGGATCCACGGGCAGGACAGTGGCTCATCCCTCCCCATTTTCCCTTTCACATAAAATTGATTTTTAACTTCAAGTAAACAAATAACAAATCGCAATTTCTCACAAAATTTACCTGCGGCACCCCACAGACTATGCAAACTGGAAAAAAAGAATAGTTAAAGCAAAAAAGCAGTATTTTATGGGGCAGAGAGATGAAAAAGAATGTAAAATTTAACATTATATAAAATAATAGTGAAAAGCACGCTGTTGTATGGAGTAGAGACTCGTCACGTAACAGAAGAATACAAAATAAAAATGAAAAGTGTCGAAATTGATGCAATAAGAAGATCAATGAGAATATCTAGAACAAATCATATAAGAAATGAGATCATAAAAAAAGGCAATTGATATGGTACGACCATATACAATGGATGAACGACGAAAGATTACCACAGCAGGTCCTAGAATGGCAACCAATAGGGTGCAGAAAAAGAGGGCGTCCTAAACTGGAATAGCAACAATCAATCCAAAGATCAATGAGTAAAAAAACCCGACTGAAGATGATTGTCAAGAATGAAGGTGGAGAATAGGCGTTGGACAACGTAGAAAAACCTTCTAAACCAACCTAATAGTATAGTCCTTGCCATAGGCAGTTTCACTTTTGTGACATTTCCAACCTCTTTATTTATCATACGCATACTGACAGCAACAAATTAAAAAACAATGGCATGTCTTTAAGTTGTTATCTGTGCGTTTTTTTGGTAACCTACAGTCATCATGTTTTTATCCAGAGACAATGACAGTTTTACCTTTAATTTTATATCAACATGTTTACTTTTTAATATGTTTCTGGTTAGGAAATATGTTTATTTCATGTCAAAGTCACAAAAGTGTAACTGCGTATGGCAAGGACTATTGTACCTATTTTTTAACTTTGGTTTACAAAACTTAGTTAGTTTTCCAAGAATTTTCGCATGCAATTCTGACCTCTCAATTTTTTTTGACGTCTGTTTTAAAGAAACAGAAATTTATTCTTCAACGTCAAATAACACATTTTTTAAAATTTTTATTATTTCGGCATTACAACAATTCAAAACAATTTTTATCTCGGAAGAAAATTGGGGGCGGATCTACGGGGACGCCTGGGGTGGCCCGGGCCCACTTAACTGTTTACTTAAACTTAATTTAATCTCGAATTTAGCAGCTTTTAAGTCGTCAGCCATTATAAAATCCAAAATGGCAGACTTTTTTAACTTGGTAGAAAAGATTGGTCCCCTCCGCCTAAAACGGTGCACCATTTACCCTTTAAAGAGTCTCATGTATTCTTACGTTTCAAAAACCTTTTAGACTTTTTAAATTGGTAAAAAAGGCTGATCCCCTCCGCGTAAAACGGAATCGTTAAAATAGTGTTTAATAATTTTTACCACTGTTTTACAGACTTGGATTTTAGGACGGTGAACAAAAAGGTGTTTTTGCTTAAAAGCCCTATCAAATTCGTGCAACGTGCAGTTTGTTCCATTAAAATCGGTGTTATAGTTCGAGAGACATTTTTTCTGTTTTTTTTTTTGTGCCACCTGGTGTAATACTCTGGATTAGCTGTTATAATACATAGTTAATACATTTGCAAAACAGGATATTTTGTAGACCTCACAATTTTTAGGGCCTAAATTTGCCACTGGTTAAAATTTACACCTTCTGTCAAAAGTTTGCGCCCTATTTTTTAAGCTACCTTGAAATTGCGGCCTTTTAATTAACCGAGGCAGTAATTAGTGCAGCTATAGATGCAAACCGATTTCAAAACTTACCGAATACTCGAAAATCTGATCTTCCTTGGCCATAAACGACGTGTCAGGGATGATGACTTTCGCTTGTGACTTGATCTCGACCCAATCAACATCGTTGTAGTCTTCCACCAATGTTGAATTCCATATCCTCGATTTAATTTCGATGTACGCTTGTCGTTCTTTTTTCAAGTTGCGGATGTAGCAGGTGATATCAATACATTTCGCTGTACCAAGGACACAGTTCTAGAGGCAAACATTTATAAAGGTTCAGGTTGAGTACAGAATAGTCATGTATCCTTTGAGCTAAAATTTGAGTTAAATATTGAGGTAGCCTTATGCCAGTCCTTTTTATTAATTTGTCTTTTCGTCCGTATGGAACAATTACATTTACTCTGTTACTGTGGATTGCTGTAGAAGGTAATATAGTAATTATAAGAACTATCATTTTTGTCAGAAACATATCTTTTAAAAAGGACTCCTATAGAAGTTATTTATCTTAAATTGGATGCCATTTTGTGTCTCTAGCATGCGGTGATAAGTTTTCGGAGGTTCGGTTCGGTTCGGTTATTAATGTTTGAAAATTTTAACTTGTTTTATAAAGTTTTATTATAAAAAAACTCACCATTACTGTAATCCTTCTCTTTAAACCGTTTTTATAAGTCACTTGCGGTTGCACTGCGTAGTCGGCCTCCCTTCTTCTTCTCCTCAATTTTTCAGTCAAATTGTTGCTGGCCATTGTATCATCAGTACTACTGTGAAAATAAATTAAGTTATAAACCGCCGACATATTTGCTGATTTGGTTGGAACTAGTGATCTTATAAGTTATTTATGATTGATACACCGTTTTGATATTGTTACCTAAGAATTCAAACCTATAACACTTTTATTTTTTTTGAATTTGCATCGGAGGGCATAAAAATACGAAGATACAGTTGAGTTTTCTATATAAGTAAATTGAAAAAATAAAGGACTGTAAGGCTTTTCAAATCCTTCATACACAAATAGCTTACTAAAAAAATCTATCTTACCTAAAGAATTCCTCTGGTCTCATGATGAGATTCTCTGGTTCTTCTACCGGTGGGTGCAAAAGAGCTAAGTCGAGAGGGTTGATTACTTCTGCTAGTACCTCGCAGAGCCCAGTGACGTCATAACCTAAACAAATTGCAAATCATTTAAATTATCCATTTTTTAGCTACTTCCATTACATTATTTTAAACTTTTTTCGAATTTTAAAAAAGTGGAGGTTTATACAGTGTTAACCGGAAGGCCGGTTAAAAGGCTTTTAATATGAAGAACAGAGATAGATAGAAAGAGTTGTTGTGGTATAATATATTTTTCTCTCCTTGTTCTCTCACTTACTGTTGTTGTTTTTCTGTTTCCTGTCTTTTCCTGTTCTTCTCTTTCTCTGTATTTCTCTTACTTTGTCCTTCTCTGTAGCTGCGTTCGGTATTTGCATCTCAGACGCGGCGGATTTTTGGTCACGTGATTACAGATTAGTCTGAGCTAATTGGAATTACCGAACGATCCGGATCAAATCGATGATCAAGTTTTTATAAATGGTTATAACCCTATAATTTTGACAAATTTGTCCTGTGATGTCGGAAATTTATATAATTTGTTGTCTTCAACATCAAATAATTCAATTTCAATCTTTTTACATAAAAGTATTTTTGTAAACAAAACAAATACCCAACATGACGTCACAATCTCGGATCAATCTGTTTCGTCGGTCAAAATCCACGGAGCAACCAGATTTACGTCCGACTAGTCTGAGCAGAATCACCGAACGATTCAGATCTACCTCCCCTAGATCTAGATGGAATAAACGAACGATTTCGATCAAAAAGATTAATCCGACGTAAATACCGAACGCAACTTGTATTTTTCATTATTTGTCTTTTTTCTATATCTTTACCTTTCTCATTTTCTTTTTTTTTCGTTTTCTATCTCTCTCTTTCTATATCTTTATCTCTCTCTATCTCTCTTTCTATCTCTCTCTCTTTCGCTCTTACCTGTCACAGAGGGCGGATGCTCCAAGTACAACAACCATTTCCCTTCGCCGTCCTCGTGCGCAGGCCTTACTTGATAAGGCCATCGGATATCGACTCTGACTTCTGGTAGATCCCATTGGCCCCTGTTGTCGATACCGTAACGATGAATAACGCTTGCACCAATGTCCTCCAAATACATCATGGATGATTCACCTGTCACGTGGCCACCGAAGAATAGATTAGTGGTTCCCTTCCTAGTAAGAAAAGTCAGTACTACATTACAAAGGGCAAAATTAACTTATCGAATAAGAAACATCCAAAAACAACTGTAAATAAGCCGAAATTTTCAAAAAACTAATGATATAAAATAACTCCATTCCTCATCCAACAGACAAGATAAATTTAAGGAAAGTCAAAATAAAGTTATTTTAGGAAATTAATGAAACTAAATAAATAAATAAACTGTTGGGCGATACATTTGTTCGACAAGTGGAAATAATTAACAAACGCAATTGTTATACCGCGTGGTCAGCCTAATATCTGGGGTAGGATTTTTGTATGGGACATAAGATTGCATGGGAAAGCAGAAAAGCGTAAAGTGCGGTTCAGACGCAGCCAGTAGTTTAGTCAAGTGGTCGAGTAGTTTAGTGACTTGACTCATTTGAACACATTCGCTTTAATCGAGCCCACTGGAAGTCGAGTACACGGTCGAGTTTTGGAAATAGAACACTATTCTATTTTTCTGGTCGAGTAGCAGCCCCCACCACACAGAAAAGCCGATTAGCGCGCCGACAAGACACGTCTGGAGACAGTCTAAAACACTGGCTTCATGTAGACGCTGTTTTTACTCGACTTAATTAAATAAACTCTACTGATTTACTTGACTTGTGTGAACAGAAGACATACTTGACTAAATTACTTTACTCTACTAAACTACTGGCTGCGTCTGAACCGGCCTTAACACCATCGTTGCCGGTCTAGCGAAAATATCATTGTAAGCTGATACTCAATTCGCGAAAGGTCAATTTAGTCAGTTTTATGTAAGTGCCTTCATTAAACGGGGTGATAAACCCCCTATCATTTTCTTTGAGACAACTTTTGACAACTTTTTTTCGTTGGCCTATGCTATTTATTATGGTAAACAGCTGCTAACTGTCAAAACGTTATCTCAAAAATTATGATATGGAGAGTACACAACCAGAATAATACATTAAAATTCTGTTAAGTGTTATTCTGGTTATTGATTTTCATTTCACATTCACTAAAGTCAATTTTGTGTGAAAGATAAATTACCAATCTACAGGTAATCTGCCTATTATTTAATTTTAATTTTTATAATACATTTTTAGTCCAACCATAAAAAATAGTAATGGTGGAACACAGTGACCCAGGGTGGGTAGTGACGTGGGAGGGGGGCGAAACCCTTGGGGGGCGGCGGAGGTGGTATAAAGCCTTCAAAGTAGGTCCCTGACCTGATTGAGTACTTTTCCTAGATAAATATTAAAATTATGAGTAGTAGTCCCTCTTGAACCACGAATGAAAATTTGAAAACAGGAGCAGACATTTCTTGAGTAAATGCTTCGGAGACAAAATTTTCAAAAAATATAGGAGGAATAATACTTTAAATGCTCGCAGACAAAAATAGATACAAACTTTTTTGATAACTGAAAACATACAGAAAAAAGTTTGAAGCCGGAAAAATACGCCGCAGGTAGCAAAAATCTTTTTAAGTTAAACAGACCCCTTAGGAATTTTTTATCTTTCTAGAACAATAATGCACTTTTTGTTTTAATTACAAAAAGAACATTTTTAAACAAAAATCGTTACAACAAGTAAAGTTATGCATAACTGATAGTTTTAAGGTAAAATTGTTTAAATAATAATAATACCTCTTTCTTTTTAACCAAAATCTAACGCCAACAAAAGACTTTTGTATCATATTGGGTTATTCAAACAGAAGATTTATTTTAGTCGCCGATTTCGGTGTTTTAGGGCCTAAAACTCACATTTAATAAAAGTAAAAAATTAAATTTTTACGTTTAATAGATTACCTTTTGTATAGTGGAAGTCATGTAACAATTCTCGCCCTAAACGAATGTTTCTTCGTAGGTAACGGACCACTTGCGCCTATAGTAATTTATCAAAGTTATTTTTGACAACGCTGAAACGCTTTCGACGGGAATCGGACGAATCGCGGTCTCTTATTAATACATGCTATACTCTATCTGTTTTTTTTCCTCTTATGAAAATTAGGCCCCCTAGATGTGGACTTGTTCACGCGGTATCTGTCAGTAACAGACAACATACCCAGTTATAACAAACTCAGCGATCTTCTGTAGAATAACCACCATACTCTGCTCAGTCTGTTTGGAAAGTTCTTGGCTTGAGCTGTTAACAAACATTCTCAAATCCAGCTTTTGTTCTTTGGTGTTCTTCATAATTTCAAATCGAAGTTTCAGATTGGCTGTTTGATTTTTGTGGAATGGGTTGCCTATGTCGCACACCACCAAAGTTTCGTTGCGTTTTGAGCATTTGGCACTTGTCTAAAATTAAAATGTAGGTTTTAGAGCAAGAAGCGCATCTTTACATTTTAGAAAAAATTATTAATAATTTGTTCGCTTGGAGCCATCCTTGGTTTTTCCAAATTTAATTAAAAAAATACCCGAAAAATCTTCTGTAAAGTTTTTGAAACACTTTTTTTTGCACTGAAAGTTGAAACAATTTGGGATCAGTATTCCACTTATTGAAAATCCTGTACACTTTAAAATCCCAGAAACCAAGATCCCGATATTAAAATGACTTGCACTTGTACTTTAGTTGAATATTAAATATTTAAAATTACTTTTGCACTAACGAAAGTTAAAGATTACTTACTGGTTGATCTTTGTCAGTCTTTAAGTTGATATAACTCAGTGCTGTTGGATGAAAAACGTACAGTCTTGTTTCATAGGCGCTTTCTTCCTTATTGGTCACATTAGCTTCTAAGATAAAGTCTTTGTTTACCATGTCAACTGTGTATTCGTTTTGAGCATTTTCTAAAAAAAGATATATTTCAAGATTCATGTACAGAAATTGAGATAAAATAAAAATTAAATATTAATGAGAATTATAAAGTATTTATAAATAAGGGAAAAAAGACAACATTAGAAAGTAGAATCGGTAGTCCAGTGCGTTATATTTGCCTAAAGAAAAAAAACTGACATAAAGAAGAGTTTTAAACTAAGTAAAATACGAATTTTGGCTAAACTACAAATAATCTAAACCATTGTAAAATAGTCGTATTATTTAGTGGTATATTTAGCACTTACTGGCTAGACTAGTTCCAGTGGTGAGCACTAAATAGCTGATACAGACGTCATCGTCTCCGCAGTCTTTTTGGAATGTAGCTTCGAAGTCTTTTACTGAAGTCTTGTTCAATATGGGGCTGTGATTTTCGTTGTTTTCTAAAGTATACTTAACTCTGCAAAAAAAACGTTTATTTTATTCTCTAGAGCACTAATACATTTTATTAGGTTTTTAGATAACCAAAAATACTACTTTTAAAATATACCCAGAACCAAAAATTTTAATTTATGAGGAATACAATACAATTAATTCCGGCAATTTGGCAAATTTCTCAGCAAACATTATATGCCAGTCATTAGAGCGAAAAAAGACCCCTAGCTTGCAAAAGGTGCTCTAGTCGCGATTTTGACATATTTTGTTTACATTGAAGATCTAAAAAAATAGAGTTTTCCAACTTGGGGGGGGGGGGATAAAATTAGCGTCTTTAACAACTCTTTAAGTTGTTTTTTGATAGAGGAAAAACTAAAAATTAATGAACTAGTCCGGCCACTACCTGATTTAAAAATTGAAAAACAAAGTGGAAGTGGACAAAAATCGCGTTTTCGTAAATTTAGTAAAACTATTTATCATAAAAATAATTGGTTGTGCGGTTGCGAGGAAATAAATAAACTGTTTTGTAAATACCTAAATAAACCTAGTTTATGCACTCAAAATCAACACTGTTTTATTCCTCATTATCAATAAAGACTCCCCATGAATCTATGACAAGCTATACCTAAGGGTAAGTTAACTTATTATTTAAATTAATTCAGCAGAATTTTTGATAAATTTTGAGTCATCCGATTAATTTGGGTAGGTCTGGGTTAGTTTAAAAAGCTAGGGTTAGAAATCCTAAAAATAGTAAACATATAATACAAAAGTATGCGTCCATGGTTTTGCGCCACTAAAAAAACTGCTCTGTGCATTTACTGAACCTGGATCGCTTACCTAAATTTGATGGGACTTAAAATGTCACTGACTCCCTCCTTAATATAAACCAACTCCTCTTGACAGTACGATCGGCTGAAGTCGTTCACCTGCACTCGTCTTTTACTTTCCGGACTTCTTTTATCCGGATGTCTTGGATTTTTAAACCAAATTCGGTTCACGATTTTTTCAATTTCTTTTACGTGGTATTCCACCGCGAAGTTGCTGTAACTACCTCCATCCTTTTCTGAGAGTTTAAAGCAGGATCGAATTGAAAAACTAAAAACAAAAAATTAAAACGTTGAAGTTTTTCCGGTACAACGGTTGTCCAGGATGCGGAGAGTCTTTGTGTTGTATTTGTTAATAACTTTCTTACCTTATGACATTCCCAAAGTTAATGAAAAAAAAGATGTTTTTTAAGAAAATAAAAAGTAATACAATACCAACATATTAAAATTCAAAATGCTGGACAAGTTAGATTTAGTTGAAGTTGGCTTCTTGCCTAACACAAAATACTTAGGTTTTTTTTGCCAAGGGCGTGAAGAACATTTTTGTTGTTCTTCACGCCACGCCAGTGGTTTAAACAAGATTTTTTTTGTACGAATAGAATATAAGTAACTGATCAAATTGTAATCAATATTTTATTATATTGAAAAATGAAAGAAATATATTTGAAAATCCGTCGAAAATGTCGATGTTTTATCGGCATATTTGCGGGCGTAAAAATACTTAAATAAAATATACAAAAATGACACACGCTTTTCAAAACCATAAAATATCCACAAAAAAAATTTCGTTCAAAAAAAATAATTTACGGGCTTGTCCTCAGAACAAGGTAGTGGTACCCTCAGAACCTGGAGGAATTATGGTCAAACAAATCGATCTTCTTCGAGATAAGTATTCGCGACATTTAAGTTGGGATGAGCCACAATAGACCACCTGAGTCGCAGTGGAGAATCGATATTCGACCACTCATAGTCAAACCTAACCTGAAGTGAAGCATAATTTAAATAGAAAAAAGTGAAGTTGCTACATGCTACATACATGAAACAGTCATTTTTCTGAAGTGTTCGATGTGGGTAAAATGGAAAAACTCTTACCAGGTATTCTTAGATCCAGCATCCTCCCTGCACCCCTTCCTAGACGTATTAATATTGTTCATCTCTTCTCCAATAATGTCAATACTTATGTCAATAATTGGCCTAGTTTTGAACAAAATGGCCTTCTCTGATTCATAAGCACCAACTAACAGGTCCGGGTAGCCGTTGCTATCCATGTCCAGGCCTCCACTTAGAGAATAGCCGAAAGCTTGTAGTTGTTTGAAGTGCATTACCTTATAAACAAACTTTATGTAGTCAAACAGAATGGAAAATTTCAGACCAGACGAAACGATTTTTAGAAAGATTGCCTTTAAAGAGGATAAACATATTTTCGAATTTCGGAAACTAAGCTAACTTTCCAATTGGTTTTAAATTCCATTGGAGTAGCTAGAAAATATCTTTTCACTTACCTGAGAGGGTTTCTCAGTTAGTCCGTCTTTGGTTCCCAAGAATATGTAAACGGCACCATGTTGACCACCTTGATATGCCTCGTAAGGAGCGCCGATTGCAACATCGTTGTAGCCATCTTTGTTTATATCACCTAGTGACGTCATTGAGATACCTACAATAATACAAAAATTTGTGCTGATTCTTCAAGATACATTTAACTAAACAGTAGAGATTTTTCTAGTCAGAACAATTTTATACTGTTTTTTTAAGGGGGAACTCTTAATGAAGGTAAAAATAAATAAAAAATTTAGTGTTCTTTGAACTATAAACTTGAATTAACCAATTTAACGGTTGAGTTGAGCGGTTAGATTACTTACCAAACCTTGACATGTGCTTTCCATACAAAATCTGTTTTGGTTTGCAGTTATCATCGGTACATTCTTTCAGATTTGAGTAAATGTAAACCGCGCCTCCTTGCTTTTCGTCGTAGTAAAACGGTGCACCTACTAATAATTCGTCGTAGCTAAAAATTAGAAGTTTTAAATAAAACATGCCGGGCTTTTTAAAAATGACGTGGCATTAACAATGGTCCCAATAATCAGCTTGCTGGAAAATATTGAGCATAGACATAAGGGTTGTTCTCGACTCCTTATGCGGGTAGCGTTCTACCTTAACTGGTTATATCTTATCAGCATTCTTCACATCTTTTAGTTTTCATCTCAGCAACCATATATATATTCTGGTCGCTTGGAGTCGGTCTACGAATTTTCTGGTCTGTCTTCAACCTCTTCCTGATTTCCAGGAGTTTGCTAGTGCATGCTAGGTCCAGTTGTTGAGCCCGCTCTTTTGATAATTTCCGGTCGAATGAATCCGCTTTCTCGTTGCAGATTTATTTAAAAATGGGCCCAAATTTAAAAGTAGTTCCAAGAAACAAAAAATAAATAAAATATATAACCTTACCCATCTTTATCAATGTCGACAGCTAGTATCTCATAGCCAAAACTGGAGGCCAATTGATGACCAGTGATGATCAGGGGAATGTTCATGATCGTTACTTTTTCAGCCCGTTGGTAAAGAAAGACTTGTCCGTTCATTTGCGAGCGCGGCGCTCCCGAAGCGTAAGTGAGTTTGGTTTTGCTGAGGAAGTACCCACCGGTCACGCTCATGCCTAAAGCAGAAAAGTTTAGTTATACTTAGTGATAAAAGGGGAATCTGCATGTCAATCTCTGGACACCGAGATATTCCACATCTAGCCGGAGTTCAATTTAGACAGGAAATCAATAATCAATATAGAATTTACCAAAAGCTTGTGAACCTATTTTTTATCTAAACTTTTTACATTATTCGGAATGCCGTCTGATATTTATTCAGACCAAGGATCAAACTTTTATGTCCGATTTAGATGAGAAATCAATAAACCTTAAACGTGTAAAAATACAAAATTAGGAAAAAATGAATTTGGATGGACCTACACCCACTACTTTTGAACTCGTGGCAACCCGGCATCTGTCTGTCCCTTTTTTTCTCTTGTCATTTTATGTCTGTCTATACTCGATCACACGGCTTTTTGCCACCCTCCTAGATCTAACTTTAGGAACCCGGTATAAAGCTTGAAAACTGTCAATGTGTGTCAATGTGTCAATTACTCATTATACTCACCAACATAACTATACATATCAATAGGATGCGACCCTTCGGGGTCCAAAAAACCCTTGTAAAGCGTGTGGTCACCACTCATGTAATTTTCCGTCGTCAAAACGTCCTTGGCGAAAATCGTGCCCCGCCACGTGTATGGTCCGGGGGCTCCTACCAATGATGTGGCGTTTTCTCCGACGAATGCCGCGCTGGTGCCAATTTGACAGTACCCGTATTCCTCATGAAGCCTGTTAATGAAAATTTTGTAGACTTATAAGAATTTTCCTTTAGTTACTACTAGATTTGTTATAAAAGTAAGTTTCGAGTATCAAGAAGCTGCTAGCTCAAAATTAGCAACCTTTAAACGAAAAGAATATAATTTATAAGAGAAAAACTGACCAAATCCGTGAAAATCTCCGACTGACGCGACGCTTATACTTTTGAAACTAAACCTTTACAATTAGCCATATTTTCCAAAAAATGTTGTCTGCGCTCTTTGGCACCATTTTTTACCCTTTAAAAAATATCCGCCTAGAAAAGGTGTTTAATTTTTCTAAAATATTCGCCTACAGCGGAATTTTTTCCAATTTCCTTGTAGTTTTTATATAAGTATTGCAATATTAAGCCATGTCAAACCGCTTCCTCCTACTGCAGTAGCTATTTTTTGCATTTCATAGGTAATAAGCCTAGGGCTCAAAAATTGCCAAGATAGTTGCGCCCTTGCTAATAGAGTAACACGCTATGGGTATAGATTTTTTTATTTTAGATAGTAGGGACTTATTGCAATAGTGCCAGGCACTAATTGTGCCGGGCGCTATTCTGCCAGATTCGCATTGAAACCTCACAGTTGATCTTTCAAAATTGACATACCAAAGGTGAATTTATAAATAAAGTCGTTTATTTTCCATTAATAGTGACGGCACTATTAATTTTGGCTCTTATAATACACACAGGCCTAATTTTTAAAGAAGACAGCTGTTATTAAAATGCGATAATGTCAGAATTGTG
Source organism: Aspidapion aeneum (assembly GCA_963576565.1). Lineage (NCBI taxonomy): Eukaryota > Metazoa > Arthropoda > Insecta > Coleoptera > Brentidae > Aspidapion > Aspidapion aeneum. The sequence continues at coordinate 43,953,256 of OY755044.1, forward strand.
CCCGGCACAATCATTGCCTGGCTTTATTGCAATAGGTCCCTAGTTAAAGGTAAATATTTGAGGGGCGGTACATTATCAAAGCCGTATTTTTATAACAGGTCTAGCTCAGTTTCAGAATATTATAAATATCAAACAACTATTCTATACAGAGTTATACCAAACAAAAAAAGAACCATCGCGAGAAACCATAAAGAAACTCCAAACAAAAATAAAGAACATAAACTTAGAGCTACAATCTGAAATATGTAAAGCAGAAATAAAGAAAATTAAAAATAACAAGTCGCCTAGAAAAGACGGAGAAATGCTCAAGTACGGTTGTAAAGCTGTAGTTAATACCCTCCATATTCTCCTGAATAAAATACTAAAAGAAAAAATAATCCCAAACAACTGAAAAGAATCCATAACCATTATTCCACACAAGAAAGGCGATAGAGGCGACCTAAAAAACTATCGACCTATAACACTCCTCAATGTAATTTATAAGCATTTCACGAAAATATTAATAGACAGAGTAACAACAAATTTGACGGATATCAATCAAAAGAACAAGCAGGCTTCAGAAAAGGTTTCACTACAGTTGACCACCTATTAACCATGAAAATTGTAATAGAACAAGCCAATGAATACAACATTCCCCTGCATATTGCGTTTATAGACTTTCAAAAAGAAGAACCCTAAATGGATGGACAGGTAGCTCAGTTCATCGATTTCTGAAATTGCCCATGCTCTACATCAAAGCTTCCGTCAAGCTAATCAAAGGAACCGAGTATCGATGGCTTTGCGTCTGGTGTTCAGTAATAGTTTACACCAACTATACAGGGTGTCTCTAAAACGTCTGTACAAAATCTTAGCACATATTCCTGAGGTCAAAATAAGTCGATTTAATGCAAATTACCTTAGTCCAAAATTGCTCCGTTTCAGGTGAATTAAAAAATTAAAAATCGATTTTATTAAAATTTCTCAACGCATTACTTTAAAAATTTGTACTCTGGGGTTTTTTGGGATGCGAAACCTAAATATGGACATCTTTTCACTGTGGCCGTTAGAGGGCGCTTCACAATGCTCATCTTATGGTTTAAAATGACCATACTTTTTTCTCAGTGTATTTTTCAACTTTTTTTGTTGATGAAATAATTTCCTGAACTTTTTTATGCAAAAATGGTACTTTTGATAAAATCTGCTAGGGTGAGCCGTTAAAAGATTTTGCTGCTACCTTTAAGGATTAAATTTAGTCAGTAAATGAGTTATTAATTTTTTTTTGTCGTTTAATCATTTTTGGTAGTTATTCAGTCAATTTCTGGGAAAATAGTTTCACTTGGTTTAATTAAAATAAAAAACACCCTGTATCTCTGAAACAGAGCAATTTCGGACTTGCGGTAAGTTGCTTTAAATCGACTTATTTGGACCTCAGGAATATGTGCTAAGATTTTGTACAGACCTTTTAGAGACACCCTGTATATAAAAGCAAGTAATTAAATTTTGTACTTACTTTTGCACAGGTAGTCCTTTACAGTATTGCAACACTTCTAGGTAACTTAAGTCGTTGTTTAGCACGTAACACAGTCCTTGACCAAACTGGTGTTGCTTGATATTGTCACTTTGAATATACCTAACAAAATTATTTATATACAGGGTTAATCCAAATTTGGTACTTTTAGAGGGTCTAAGGTATTTTTAGAGGAAATAAATAAAAACTGCCCCCCTATGCGACGCTTAAATGTCAAAAGGTGTTAAAAGGTGACATACATCAAACCGTTTGCAAGTTACGGAGGGTTTTCCAAAAGTTTGCATTTTGGGTAGGGCTCTATGATGTTTTATTTTATGAATATTTTATTTTAGTGTCTTTTTTATATATTTTCCTACAAATAATCTAACTATCAAAGTGAATTTCATCTGTCACTTACTTTGTGTTACACTAAAAGTTTGTTTTTTAGAAATCACCGTAAAATTTCCGTAAAAAAATGACATTGACGTACAGGGTTTTCCCGTATATTTTTACACCATATGTAAAACCTTTATTTGAATGGATATCAAAATCTGATAAATACAAAAGTTTCATAATTTTTTAAGAATATTTGTGTCAGAATGTCAAATATAAATTCTAAATGTCAAAACTTGACAGGTCGATGATTTTTTTAACATTGAGCAGCATGTATATTATTTTAGAATTGTATAGATCTTTTCTCGCTGATTTTAAACATACACATATGTATGCGAAATAATCGCAACATATATATATATATATATTTTTGAATTCAGAAAGAAAGAATCTATTAAAATCTGAAATAATATACATTTGAAAAAAATCGACCTGTCAAACTTTCTTTTTCTTTCATATCTTGATATCTATTCAAATTAAAGTTTTAGATATGGTGTAAAATTATACGGGAAAACACGAATAATGCATTCTCACATGCGATACTTAAAACCAGGACCCCTATTTAATTCTTAATGTTCCTTTTAGACATATGTCACTACATTATTTCACAATTGTGAAAAGTTTAGGGTTATGTCAATTATTTTTTTCTAAAAACTAGTTGATTGGGTGAAAATGTGTCAAATTGTGGATTAAAATAGTAGTTTTCTTAAAACTAATTGTGCAGGTTTATTGTGGACACCATGAAGAGTGTTTAATAGCATCTATAAACCACTCTTAACTTTATTAACAAATTATGAAGTAAAATACAAGTAGTTACCTATGGAATGGCACTTCCTTACTTCTCCCGGACATTTTTCCACAAACCGCACATGTTTTACATGAATTATTTCCCATTTTTTACAGGAAAAAAACATAATTTTACACGACAAACGCAAAACATCGCAAAATGTAAATAAGCAACAAAGATGGCCCTCATCCACACGGCAGCTGTGTGTCCGCGAAGCCAGCTATGAGAGCTTTACTTTTCGATTCTTTGAACATGTATTTATGCTATAACGTATTTGGGAAAACCCTGTACCTCGTCACCATCAAAATTTTAATTTTTCTAATAGCTTTTATATTTTTATTACTTTTTTCTTTTTGACTAATTAAATTGCGAAAATCGAATAAAAATAGGTTATTCCTTGAAAAATAGCAACTTTATGTAATACATATCTCAAAAACTAAAAGTGACAGACTAAATGTAGTTTGACAGAAGGGTTGATTTACAGGTCGTGCTTGGCAGGCATTCGATCTACATATTATGTCTCACGAAGAGCCTTAGATAGATTTACCACTGTTTACTTAACTTTGCAGTAGTGCCTACTTTGAACATGCAGTGATAGGTCTAGTTGACTGTTAAAATTTGTTGGTTTGTAATTAGTTTTTATATTGTAAAGCTTCTATTAGGGGAACACTTTGTCAAAGGCTTTTTGAAAATCGATGAAGCAGACATCTTGGATAAAATTACACATTGTAACTAAAACCCTCTGCGAAAATCAAATTGCCTGTGACTGGTGTTCCAATTTTTGGTAAATGCAGTTTAGAATATTCTTTGACTAAGTAATTTTAAAGTGTTAAGCCAAAAACTATTCTCTCTGTCCATGGTTAAACATAAATAATTTTTTATTGTTGAGTAAATGGAAATAGTCGATTATTTCTTAACCTATGCACAAAATCAAAAAAAGTTTAAGTTTAAGAGTTTTAAAGTACGCAGTAGCCATTTTATTTATACAGGATCGAGCCGAAAGTCATGGCATTGGTCATGGCACAACATAATTGATGTTTTTTAGATGGAACACTAAGTATATTATGTGACATTTTAATTTTTCTTTCAATTCTAAGCTAAGTTCAAGCAAACTATTTATTTTAAGTACACTGTGTTTTAACAAACTTTGTTCAGAATTAAAGGGAGAATATGCCTTAGAAATAAAATTATTGCTATATAGTAGACATTTTAAAACTTGTGTATTGAACTTTTTTCGATATCTTCTATAGTTTATAAATTAGTCGACTGTTTCCATACTTCTCAGCGATCCTCTAGATTCTTTAAAAGGGACGCTACTGGAAAGTCGCGTCAAAGGGCGTAGTATTAAATATTTTCTAGATTTACCTATGAGCGCAAACAATGACGAACCCTGCTGGTCCTTCGCTTTTGACAGTCACTCCCAACCACTGACCATTTTTGATCTCGTCCACTTGGGGGTGCATCAGGGGCGATTCCACCCCCTCTTCCTGATAGATGTCTTCGTCAGCTGTAATTTGATTTTGATTTGTACAAACGGTTAGAAAAATATACCGAGTGGGTCAAAAAAGTTTGCAGGAAATCTATTTCTTAATAAATATTTAAGCACTTAATCAAATTTAAAAAAAAATACCGGCCGTTGGATAGAAAAATAACTTTTTAATAAAAAATACCGCTATGATTGTTTTTTAAAATGGTGGAAAATTTTAATTTGCAATTTTTTTACCACATTGGCAAAAATTTTGATTCATTAGAAAAAAATATGGTTCTTTGGCAAATTCAACAAGGTAGCAACCATAAAAATCGGTTAAGCACTTTTGGAGATATGGCGAGTATACCACAACCCGTCATAGGGGTATATATTTCTTTGATCATATCTTCTCTAATTTTTAACCGATTTTTACGAATTAAAGTGAATGGTCTAGCCAACGGCGGATTTTAAAATATAGAAATATTTGTGTCATTTTAAAATTTAAGAAAATAGGTAACTGCTGGAGAATTGAAACGAAGTTTTGGAATTTTTTAAATTGTAAAATTGACACCTTGGATAATAAACAAATATAAATCCTCATCTGCATTCTGAATAAATTGACAAGATACGAACTTATGGGTTTGATAAAAAGCTTGAAACTTTTTGAAATGGCTCTGTATGTGACAAAATCGAGAGTAACAAAACCGCCGTAACAAAACCGCGAGTAACAAAAACGCAGTGTAACAGAAACGCGAGTAACAAAACCGCAGGTAACAAAAGCGCGAGTAACAAAAGCGTGACAACAAAAGTGCGGGTAACAAAAGTGCGAATGTGTATACCTGGCAATACGTTTATTGCTATAGCAAATAGCGCATGACTTCCTTCCCGGGATCCTAGAGGGTGTGAGACCGAAACAAACCGGACCGAAAAGAACGGAACCGAACCAAACTGAAACGGAGCAGCATATCTTAAAAAAAAAACTTCCATGACTTTTTCCCCAGGATCCTAGAGGGTATAAATCCGAACCGAACCGAACTGAACCGCATTCGGTTCGGTTCGGATTTACACCCTCTAAGATCACGGGAAACAAGTCAGGGAAGTTTTTTTTTCCAAAAATATGCTGGTTTGGTTCGATTTAGTTCGATTCGGTTCGGTTCGGATTCACACCCTCTAGGATCCCGGGAAAGAAGTCATACGTCGTCTATTAACTATGGAAATAAATATATCACCAGTTCTATACATTTGCGGTTGTGCTACAACGCGCTTTTGTTACTCGCGGTTTTGTCACTCGCGCTTTTGTTACATCGCGCTTTTGTTACTCGCGGATTTGTTTTTTTTCTCTCGTTTGATACCCGTGACTCTTTCGCCGACATTAAGGGCGCCATTTCGGAACGCCTAATTGCACGGGTCATCGGCCACCTTTGGAACCCCAGACCGGGTATTACATCGCGCTTTTGCTACTCGCGGTTTTGTTCCCCGCGAATTTTCCACTCGATATTTTGTCGCTCGCGCTTTCATTATAGAGCGTTTTGAAATAAATGTGCTTTATATAAATAGACGCAAAACCTTTGCTGCAAAATAAAAATTTCAAACCATTAAAAAATATACATGAAAAAGCCATTATACAGGGTGTTCTAAATTTAATAACATAATTTTAATACTAAATTCCTTGAGTGATTTCAAGGCAAAAAGTTCATATAAACATAGGTCTACAAACGGTTAGTTTTCGAGATACAGGGTGTTTAAATTAAGTTTTTTTGATGGCTCCTGCAGTTTTTGAGATATTTTGCTCAATTTTCGCACATATATTTAACTACAGGTAATACACTATTATTTTGATATACTCGCCATTCTATACTGAAGCATTTTTTAAGTTTATGATAGCAGCCTTTGATGCAACAGCGATTTTCTCTAAAACGGTTAAAGATGCAAAAGAATTGCAAGAAACAAAAAAGGTTGCAAATAAAACAAGGATTTCATTTCTTGTTTTAAAATCTAAAATCCGGGGGAAAAGGCGACATGACTCCTGAAAGAGTATCACCCCGTAGATTTTTACTAATATTTGGCATGTCTAATAGTGTATTGCCTAGCTAAATATACATGCCAAATTAGAGCTAAATATCTCAAAAACTGCACGAGCTATAAACAAAAAGCTATAAAAAAAATTAACTGTAATATCCTGTACTCAAAAACAAGGGGTTTGAGGCCCTGTTTATATGAAATTGTTTTCTTGAAACCGCTTAAGGAATTCAACACTAAAATTATGTTATTGAATTATTAAAACACCCTGTATAAAATAAGGTTTTTATCAATAACTATGTTAGTAAAAATAGTGCTAAAAACTGATTTTTGGTAAAGAATATTGTAAAATATGTATGAGGTAGTGAAGTTTGGTGTAAAATATTAAAAAAACCTTAACCCGAGCCTTATCCAATATGAGGAGCAACTGACCATAATGTATTAAATCCAAAATATGTTGTTTTGAGAAAAACTTTAAAAAAGAGCAAAGCGAGGGGTGATCAGCTGCCCACAGTAGGTGTACAAATTTTGTCTATAGGACCATACAGGAATCCACAGGACAATATACAGGACCCTAAAATACACTACAGGACTAAGCCTTTATTTTTAAGTTCTGTAGGATGCTGTACAAATTTGGCCCAGCTGATCACCCCTTGGAGCAAAAATTAAGATGTTGATGTTAATGTTTGCCTATGGCTATTCTGAATAAATTTAATGCGCTTTGTTTGAATTGGGTTGTTTTTATTATAGATTGACAAAAAAGCAAAACATTTTTATATTTAGCCCGAAAATCACAAAAAGTGGACTTGGTGCATTTTGGTCAGTTGCTCCTCAATGTACTAAAGTGTTCTGTGCCTTAACTTATAATATATTTACCCCTCAAAGATAATTCTACAATATTCTCTTACACGGAAATAAAAAAATTGCGATTAAAAAAAAACAATAATGTGCTTGTGAATAACGTAACAAAAAAAGAACATAAGTAATTAGCTTATTAAATTTGTACAGCGGCTAAAATGCGAATCTATAAATGCTAAAAAAATGTTTATACAATAGGTACGCAAAATTTTAATGCATTTTTAAAATATGTACAACGCATTCTAGTAAAATGCAAAAAAAATCAAAACATTTGAAAGCCTCGCTTATAATAGGCATTAAGCTAAAGCTTTTTAAAAAATTAATTTCACCCTTAAAAAAACTCCTGAAAAACAAAAAACTCAAACAAAACTTGTTGGACTCTCAAGTTAGTTTTTGTTAAAATAATTAATAAATTAATAGCCATATTTAATACACCAAAATTAATTAATTTAATGAAAAAGTGAAAGTTAATAATTATTTTTTTTATTAACAAGTATCCCATATTTGAAGATTTTGTGTTAAAAGATCTGTTTTATTATTTTATGTTTACCCAAAGTTAACAAAAAATGTTATGAATTATTATCCGAAAATATATTTTTTATTAAAATAATATTATCTAATTGTAATAAATTACGTGCAATATGTATTATTATTTGTTTATTAGTGTTAAAAAAGTAATGCTAAATCTATATATTTATGAATTAAAATTTGTTAATAAATAGATAGTATTTATTATAAAATTATTATAGTTAATTGAAGCAAAATTAAACGATCCTTATTATAGCAAAGGAAATCAAGATATTATTTTGCTAGTGAATGATCAAATCAAAAAATCAAAACACGTCGACTAAGACTTTTTGTAAGAATATTTTATGTTTTAAATAATTAAATGTTTTTAATAATTAAAAAAAAATCCTAAATTAAACTGTTTCATACCTTAGTTCAGTTCAGTTCAGTTCTTTATTTACCACATTAAGAATACAATTTAAAAATCAAATAATAATCATATGAATATGGTACGTCAATTTATAATGTGTAAAAGAATGAATGAAGTATTATCCGAAAATATATTTTTTATTCAAATAAATTTATCTAGTTTCAATGAATTCCGTGCAATATGTATTATTATTTGGTTTATTAATATTAAAAAAGTAACGTTGATTAAAGCTATATATTTATAAATTAAAATTTGTTAATAAATAGATGGTAGGCATTTTTATAATTATAAAATTATTATAGTTAATTGAAGCAAAATTAAACGATCTTTATTATAGCTAAGGAAATCAAGACATGATTTTGCTAGTGAATGATCCAATCAAAAAATAAAAACACGTCGACTGAGACTTTTTATAAGAATATTTTATGTATAGTAAGAATTTTTATTATTAATTTTTTAACCATTTTTTTCTTAAATGGAACCTAGTGCCCGTTGTGATACCCTGTCCCAAACTGTTTTACAAAATTTCTTTAAAAATGAAATTTAAAACTACATTTTAAAGATAAATTTTTTTAAAACAATGCATTTTTTTTACTTTTATTATCTAAGAATATATCTAAATTATACCAAAAATATTTTAATAAAATATAAAATATACTTAGAAAATGTTGGTAATTTTGTTTTTATCATACTTTTCTAAATCTTACCTATTTATTTTATAAAATATATTATTATTATTATTATATACTTTTAGTTTTTTATATTTATATTTGTTAACATTTACTTTTTTATTTGTCTTACAAACCTTTATTTTTACATTTCTACTTTTCGTGAAATATTTTAAAAGACGAGATTTTACTGTGAATTCAAAAACTAAGTTCAAAATAAATTCAATTGAAAGTCAAAGTTTGCAATAAAAAGATATAGGGGATGGGGTTAGCATATTTTATAAGGGTTACTCCCCTCGCTGCACCCCTGTATGATCGATCGAGTTGATTTAGCAATCAATTTTTAAATTTGACAGCTCGAGTTCTTGGCAGCCCCGTTTGGTATGCTGAGCTGCCAAGGGCCATTAAATGCTTTTTCTCTAAAAATCGTTAATCATTAATAAAAAATATTTGTGTTTTCTTTAAAAAAAAATCATATAATAGGTAGAGTGTCTCCGTGCGAATAACTATCGCGTGTACTTTTACCAAAGTTCTATACTTTGAGCAAAACTTGGCAACGTTGCACACGCTCTCATGACATGCTCGGTTGTCACAGTTTAGCCCCAAAGCGCCATCGTCATAGGCCGTGCGACATTTTGACTTCGTCTTTTATTCATTAAATATTGAGACATCGTCTTTAATTCATTAAACATTACTCTCAAAAATTTTTTCTAAACATATTTTGCTAAAAATCGGTGATTACACACTTCTGGTACACAGTATCATCGAAAAATAAACAAAGGTACACAGTATTATCGAAAAATAAACTAAAATGTATCTGGACAAATTAAAGCTGCGTGAAATTGATGAAGGTTAGTAACAAAGATGTTAATATAAAAAAGAAGATTCAAACTTGAAATTGAAAACATGCAAATAAATACTCATGCTATTAATATGGGTCCTTACACCCAGTAGAGTCCAAATTGTTTGGCTTCGTGAGACACTGCTTACATTTAAAATTTGTGACATATGTCTTATCGGCATCTGCATATTGTACCCCAAAAAAGAAAAAGAAACAAAAATTACCAACTATGGATTACAATAAAAATTTATATCCTAACTTACAAGATCAAATTTTAATTTTGATAAAATTTTGTCGGATTGACAAAAATCTATAATGGCGTAAGCAACATCAAAGGAGTGTAAAATTAAATTCTATTAATATCCACGGTTAAGGTGAAGTTAGGAGGTGATGAAATATCTTTGAAACCGAAAAGAACAACGCTTTTGCTTTTTCTATGAAAATAAGTCTCTCTCTTGATATTCAAATATTTTAATTTAATTTATTTTTAAAAATCCTTTACCGGGTGGGCCAAAAAAACGGGACAATTTTTTTTGCATTATAACTTTTGTACTATACAATTGATTTTAATGGGGCAAACTGCTCTTGGCAGAGAATTAATCAGAGTTTTGACTAAATATATATTTTTTGCCCGCTATCTCAAAATAGAAGATGGCGGACAAAATTAAAATGTGCCCTTCAAAGATGCTCGTTTATTCTTGTGTTGCCAACATGTTTTAACTATTTTTTTAAATTTGTAAAAAAGTTGCGTTATTGCCACGCACAACAAGGTACGAATCAGCAAAATCGGTTAAGTGGTTTTAAAAAAATACTTTATTTCACCCATTGTTTTGCATATTATACGAATGCCTTGCCAAAAAGTAGTGCTTTTCAGAAAATAAGAATAAACACGCTATTTTGAAGAATCAAGTATGATTCTGTTCACCATCTTAAATGTTAAGATGACGATAAATTTTGATCATGATCTTTAAAAAGCAATCAATTCTAACCAGGATGTTTTTTATTTTTACCAAAATCGGTTTAGGTAGTAGTAATGAATTTATAAGGAAATAAATGCAGATATGATTGGTAAGGCAATCACCTTACCAATTTTGCTAATTCGTTCCTTGTTGTACGTGGCAAGAATGCAGCTTTTTTACTGATTTAAAAAAATAATCAAAACATGTTCGCAACACAAGAATAAACGAGCATCTTTGAAGGTACAATTTAATTTCGTCCGCCATCTTGTATTTTCAGATGGCGGACAAAGAAATATATTTAGTTAAAACCCTGATTAATTCTCTGCCAAGTGCAGTTTATTCCAGTAAAATTGATGGTATAGTTCAAAGTTATAATGAAAAAAAATTGTTCGGTTTTTTTTGGCCCACCCGGTATATTTCATATTTTATATCTTGCTTATTTTCGATTTTGAATTAATTATAAAAAAAAGTTATAATGAAAACGTTATATGAACAAATTTTTGAACTAGCATTATTAGATGAAAGAGTTCAAATAAAAAGGATAAAATGAACAAATCGGGATGATGACTGACCCGAGATAAATAGTAAAAATCCAAAAAAGAACGTCAAAACTACTATGTTATCACAAGTTTTACACGCTATTTTGTTGCACTTTTTAGTTTATCTTCCTAGTATTTTTCTATTTTTTTGGTGTGCTTAGGTTTTGACGTTTTATTTTATTTTTCTGTTTATATTTGATCAGTCACTTTTCATATCAATTTTTAAATTTTGTCCCTGTCAGGTCACTTTTCATCCCGATTTTTTGTTTATTTGTCACTTTTCATCCCGGAAATAAAATGTGACACCTTTATCCCTAAGAATCCGGATGAAATAATGCTAAATGGGGAAGTCGTTACTTAATAGCTATTTTGTTAATTTTGATCAATCTGTATAGTATTTTGCAAATTCAACCTATACAGTGTGAAACAAATTATTGCAGATAGCTATTGAGTAAAATACAACGACTTTAAAAGGAACGCTACTTCTAGCCGGTTAATATTTGGTTGTAACTAAAACACGTCAACTGCGTCTTTTATTGACCGAGAACTGGGTTTAATATAATTAATAATTAGTGCATAGTACTTTTTATAGACCTATGTCAAAAAAAAATATATCGTTGGTTTTCGTTTTTCGGTAGGTTTTCGAATGGGGCATCACAAGTTTAGTAGTAGATCCCTAGTAGGGTCCGACCAAATTTTTTGCGCCAGGAAACCCGTAAAATAACTTAGATGACTTCTGCTGATTCACATCTGAAGGGTGGGTGAAAACGCTAATCAGCGTTGATCTGGCCTGAAAGACAGAAGCGCTATCGTAAGTCACGGATGGTTTCTTTTTCTTTGCAATCGATCTGTTCATCAATCGATATATATACAACAGTTTATACTCGCCAGCTGTTCTTCTTCCATTTTCTCTCGTATCTCGGTTCCTTCTTCTTCTTCGAGGGTTTTCTCACGATAGACGTAGGATGAGAGATTCACCAAGCAGAGTCCCATAAGGACGAAACAGTTAACTATTAACACTTATTAGGTGTCCATCATATCTTGAACCCCCGTGAGGTTAAGCTTTCGAGCTACCCACGGAATAATATGAGACAGACAAAAACTTCTAGTTATCCGATTAGCCATGAACACTTGTTTGTTTAGTTGACTTGTTTTTATTTTTTTTTTTCAAAAAACCAGATATAAACCCACGAGAGGCGGAATTCCATTTAAAGTCGCCTCCCTGTATTAGGACTCTACAAAAAATTAACGCAAACCTTACAACCTTGCCTTAACTCGGGATATCTGGATATTTTGCACATTGAATATGTATAAAAACAGTTTAATTCAAAACCATAGGCGTTCTGGAGGATGGACACAAACAAGCTGCCTATGATTTGAAATTTCTCTGCGAATAGGTTTAGGTAATTTTTGTTCACAAATTAACTAGGACATTACATTAACTATATTGCCTTAGATCTACTTAAAATATTTTTTCTAATTTTTATGTTTTTTTGCTGCTATTAAAAAAAAGATTGCTTTCTTCTAAAACACATCGAGAGTAAAAAATACAATTTTTTTGCCTATTTTTAAAAACAAAAAATCCTATAAAATTAGTAGGACTTTCGAGTAGAAAGACCCCTAAAGGATCTATGGGGAAGATATAACAATTACACCAAAAGAAATACCTAAATAATACATAAATAATTAAACTATCTCTGTAGATGCATTATTATATTGAATCTATTCTATTTAGCCTTCTACAATCCATCTTTGGACATAGGCCTCCCCCGATAGCTTACACTTTTCTCTGTCTGTCGCCGTGTTCATTCATCTAGTTCCCGCGTGTTTTAGCTCACACTACTACTATACTATAGTAGTGTGAGCTATAGTGATACTAATTTTTAGCTCACACTACTACTATACTATAGTAGTGTGAGCTATAGTGATACTAATTTTTTCGAGAAAAAAAAAGTTGCTCCGATTTCAAAAATTTTTATATATCTTTGCGTTTCAGATGATTTTGAAACTTTTTTGTTGCGCCGTCTGTCTGTCTGTCTGTCTGTATGTCTGTCTGTCTGTAACGACCAACGCGCATAACTCAAAAACCGCTTGTCCGATTTTAATGAAATTTGGTACCTTGGCTGGATCTTGCGTCGAGATGGTCCCATTTAAAAATGAACAAAATCCACCTAGCACAAGCCAAATAAGAGGGTGGGGGTAGATTTCAAAAATTAGAGTGTATGTGAAAATATGGCGTGTGTGTTATCAAACGAAAGATAATTGGGTCTGGAGTTAAACAAAATTTATTTTAGTTTTTTTAACAAAGGGTGGGGGTAGATTTCAAAAATTAGAGTTTAACTTAAAACATGGCTTGTGTGGTATCAAACGATAGGTAATTGAGTTTGGAGTTGAATAAAATATATTTAAGTTTTTAGTTATATTAGCTCACCCATACTCTACATCTATAGAACCTAGTGTGAACTTAGGTGCCCATATATTGGCAGAGTATTTTAAATTGTCCGTTCATCTCATTTGGGGTCTTCCCCAATTTCTTATCCATTCGTTCTTTTTTCTGTTAGCTTCACATGTAACATTTGTCTTTCCATTGATCTTTGGGCTTTTGTTACCTTATCCATGTTTGATTTTGTAAATGTCCAGGTCTGGGATCCATAGAAGTACAGGAAGGATAAATTGGTGATACAATTTTATTTTGAGGTACTGAGGATATATATTTTAGCTCACACTACTACTATACTATAATAGTATGTTTTAGCTCACACTACTACTATACTATAGTAGTATGAGCTATGGTGATTTCAAATTTTTTTATATATTTGCGTTTCAGATGATTTTGAAACTTTTTTGTTGCGCCGTCTGTCTGTCTGTCTGTCTGTCTGTATGTCTGTCGGCCTGTCTGTCTGTCTGTATGTCTGTCTGTAACGACCAACGCGCATAACTCAAAAACCGCTTGCCCGATTTTAATGAAATTTGGTACCTAGGCTGGGTTTTGGGTCGAGATGGTCCCATTTAAAAACGAGCAAAATCCACCGAACACAAGCCAAATAAAAGAGTGGGGGAAGATTTCAAAAATTAGAGTTTATGTAAAAATATGGCTTGTGTGATATCAAACGAAAGGTAATTGAGTCTGGAGTTAAACAAAATATATTTTAGTTTTAAAAAAAGGGTGGGGGTAAATTTTAAAAATTAGAGTTTAAGTCAAAACATAGCTTGTGTGATATCAAACGAAAGGTAATTGAGTCTGGAATTGAATAAAATATATTTCACAAACTACAAATAAAAACTGTATGTCTTCTCCACTAAAGTCTTTATTGTTTCAGGTTTTATTTAGGACATGTTTCGAGTCTAAAAAGACCCATCATCAGCTTTCAAAAACCTTCAAAAGACTCTCGTACCCCCAGCAAGCTAATGCGAGGGTTCAAATAGATGCTATTACCAGTTGAAAATCCAGCGAAAAAGAGGTATCCGGAACAGGAGTGGGAAGTGGAGAATTCACATTTTTTTGGTTGAAGGCACTAATCAACCATCAAACTATATCTTTTATTTATCATCTTAACTATATTTAATTTTAATTTAACTTAATTTCATTTTTATTTCTTAACTTATTTCCATTTTTATCAAATGAAAAATATTTTTGTTAAATTTGTGCTTCTTTGTTCCAACAATGTGGCGCAAGAAGCACAAATTGTTGGAGTGGAGAAGACATACAGTTTTTCTTTGTAATTTGCAAACTCCACTTTGAGAAATGGACTATTTTTTCAAATATATTTCAGTTTTTACTAATATTAGCTCACACGTACACTATAACTATAGTACCTAGTGTGAGCTTAAGTGCCCATAAATTGGCATAGTATTTTTAATATGTAACATAATTTACCGATTGCTGCCCAGGCCAATCTTACTCATCTCTCGATTTCAGCTGTTTGGTTTTCTTTTATTTTAGTTTAATAATTTGTCCCAGGTATAATTATATATTCCGCTACTTGGTCTATTTTGTTTTGGTTTATTCTGATCGTGGTATCTCCATCTGTGTTTGTTATGATTTTAGTTTTAGTGTAGTTCATACTTAAGTCTATATATATATATATATATATATATATATAGCTGCTGTATCCAGTTCTTCCAGATTTTTTATTGATTCTTCTTTCTTGTCTGTTATTAAGGCGATATCATCAGCATATCTAAGTTGGTTCAAGTATTGCCCGCTTATTTTGATGCCTGTTTCTTCCCAATCTAAGTTGCTAAAAACATCTGCTAGAGCCTGGTTAAATAGTTTAGGTGATATTGTGTTACCCTGTCTGACACCTCTTCTTATACAAAGAAAGGCTAAAGAAACAGCTAATCCAAAACTTAAGATGCGAAAATGAAAATATAGATGAAATAAATGATACGCTGACAAGAGCTATGACCAAAGTAGGACAAGAAGATATCGCACGAAAAGATAAAAAGAACCTCGAGAAAGAAGGAAAAAGGACGTTATCGAATACTTACACAGAAATAAATAAAACTATAAGAAAAATTATAAAAGAAAATTAAAGAAAGAGACAAGAAATAAAAGTTGACAGTTTTATGGAAAATAACAGAAATATGAAATGTTTAAGGCCGACTCTCGGTAGATATGAAATAATTAAAATAAATGATATGAACGGCATAGAGACTAACGTTAAAGAGGATATTATAAATATCACACAACTATTCTATACAGAATACCAAACAAAAGGGAAACCATCGCGAGAAAACATGAAAACACCAAACAAAAATAAAAAACATAAACTCAGAGCTACAACTTGAAATAAGCCAAGCGGAAATAAAGAGAGCATTAAAGAAAATGAAAAATAACAAATCAGCTGGAAAAGACGGAGTAACGGCAGAAACACTCAAGTACTGTGGCAAAGATTTAGGTAATACCCTTCATATTCTCCTGAATAATATAACAAAAAAAAAATAATCCCAAACAACTTGTAAGAATCCATAACCATTATTCTACACAAAAAGGCGATATAGCACACCTAAAAACACTCCTCAATGTAATTTATAAGCTTTTCACGAATCAAAAGAACAAGCAGGCTTCAGAAAAGGTTTGAGTACAGTTGACGACCCATCAACCATGAAAATACTAATAGAACGAGCACAAATACAACATTCCACTATATAAACAACAAGTGAAATTAAAGAAAGAAAAATAATGGGAAAGAATAATTTAGATCAGTTGGATGACTTTGTCGAGTTAATACCCTGAGAATTTCTCGTTCCTGTATTAAGACACCGCGCATCTGCATAGATGGAAGTTTTCCGAAAGTTTGTGTATGGTCTTCGGTAGTTCAATGCGTAGAACGTTTGCGTACAGAGCAGGAGGTTCCGGGTTCGAGTCCCGGCCGAAGACAGAAAAACTTTTTTCTTATTTTTCTTTCTTTAATTTCACTTGTTGTTTATAATTTTAGGTCCTTTGCAATTTGGTATTTGAGATTCCACTATATATTGCGTTTCGAAAAACCTTTTGATAGCATTAAGCACTGGACAGTAAAAGCATTTTTAATTAATAGCCGAATAGATCACAGATGCATAGACTTAATAGACTCAGCACCAAAAATAGTTTGTTAGGGTCTTCTGAAAATAGGTCTAAGGTAATCTTGTTTAACGCAATGTGCCTAAGTTATTTTGTGAACATGAATACTGACCTAACCTTTTTCCTAACATCTAACGAATACTTTTAAAAAACTTCTAATCCTATTTTTGTGTATTGTGTTTGTACACTAATTTATATTTTTGTCTAGAAAAAATATCTATGTAAACCTAATAAATCGAATTTGTCTAAGACCTAAACAATTATTGTGTTGTAACCAAATTTAGTTAGTCACTGGCTATGACATATTGCATAATTAGTTTACCCGTTTTTTTGTCTCTCTTAGACTTAGAAAAAAACACGGGAGAGAGATCAAATTATCATCATAAGCCAGTGCCTAAACCTAACTTAATTTTAAAGCAGTACCGGTACAATAATTTTTTACAACAAAGTATTGCATGGAACATTATCAAATAACAAAACAGAAAAAAGGTGTTTTATTTTGCAATTACTTTTTTATTTTAATATTTTTTCCAATACCCAAGTTTTAAATTAGGTAGCTACAGGGTATTCCAAATTCGACGTCCATGACCACCCACTTGCGGCCTATATTAAATCAAAAAAAGTGAAAACCGCAGTAATGCAAGGAGTTTTCCAGTTATACGGCGGGTTCGTAATTTTTGGGAGAGGGTCTGAATAAGTATTTATTAATGACAATCTCATTTTAATGTCAAACCCAATTTCATCTGTCACTTTTTTTAAAGCCGGTAGTTTTTAAATGGAAGAACCCTTTCCAATCACTTTAAAAATTAGCGTATTGTTTTTTAAATAATAATTCTAGTTATCTCCAAAACCGCTTTTTGCCAAAAGCAGTGTAAGCAGTCGCAGCTTTTCAAAAGTTGCTTTCTAAAAGCAGTTTTGCAGGTGGCATTTTAGAAGTTAACGCCAACAAAAGTTGATGACCGTAAAACAAAAATCCTCACCCAATTTTTTAAAACATTTCCTCAAAAGAACTTTTTGACCCACAAAAATATTTAAATTGCCTGCAAAAAAGTTGATGATCAAGAAAACGTGAACCAAATTATTTTTTAAAATTTTCGTCAAAAAAACCAAAGGCGAAAAAAAATTTCCATAATTAAAAGCTGATTATTTTTTGTCACCATTGATAGCAGTTAAAAGCTGCTTTGTTCCAAAAGTAGCTTCCAAAAATCAGTTTACAAAAAAGCCACCTGCTTCGCACACTGTATTTTTTTTTATCTTAAAATTCTTGCTATTTTTTATATTTTTTGTTTTTATTTTAATGTGTTAGTTGATTAAAATCGTTTATAAAATAATAAATTTGAAAATTTATAAAAAATAAAGATACGTAAGGTACGTAATAAAATAAATAATAATATTTTCAGGGAAATTTTAAAGTGATCAAATCGAGTAAAAAGCGGAAAATTTTACAAAAATATTCCACCTTTAAGTCATAAATATTTCAAAACATAAAAGTTAAAATCAAATTGACAGTTGGATTCTTAAAAAAATATATAAAAAACAATTTACATCACAAAAAAATGTTTATAAAAAATATAGCCCCTTTCCAAAATGCAGATTTTTTTAAAAATCCCCTTGTTTTAAATTAGGTAGCTACAGGGTATTCCAAATTCGACGTCCATGACCACCCACTTGCGGCCTATATTAAATCAAAAAAAGTGAAAACCGCAGTAATGCAAGGAGTTTTCCAGTTATACGGCGGGTTCGTAATTTTTGGGAGAGGGTCTGAATAAGTATTTATTAATGACAATCTCATTTTAATGTCAAACCCAATTTCATCTGTCACTTTTTTTAAAGCCGGTAGTTTTTAAATGGAAGAACCCTTTCCAATCACTTTAAAAATTAGCGTATTGTTTTTTAAATAATAATTCTAGTTATCTCCAAAACCGCTTTTTGCCAAAAGCAGTGTAAGCAGTCGCAGCTTTTCAAAAGTTGCTTTCTAAAAGCAGTTTTGCAGGTGGCATTTTAGAAGTTAACGCCAACAAAAGTTGATGACCATAAAACAAAAATCCTCACCCAATTTTTTAAAACATTTCCTCAAAAGAACTTTTTGACCCACAAAAATATTTAAATTGCCTGCAAAAAAGTTGATGATCAAGAAAACGTGAACCAAATTATTTTTTAAAATTTTCGTCAAAAAAACCAAAGGCGAAAAAAAATTTCCATAATTAAAAGCTGATTATTTTTTGTCACCATTGATAGCAGTTAAAAGCTGCTTTGTTCCAAAAGTAGCTTCCAAAAATCAGTTTACAAAAAAGCCACCTGCTTCGCACACTGTATTTTTTTTTATCTTAAAATTCTTGCTATTTTTTATATTTTTTGTTTTTATTTTAATGTGTTAGTTGATTAAAATCGTTTATAAAATAATAAATTTGAAAATTTATAAAAAATAAAGATACGTAAGGTACGTAATAAAATAAATAATAATATTTTCAGGGAAATTTTAAAGTGATCAAATCGAGTAAAAAGCGGAAAATTTTACAAAAATATTCCACCTTTAAGTCATAAATATTTCAAAACATAAAAGTTAAAATCAAATTGACAGTTGGATTCTTAAAAAAATATATAAAAAACAATTTACATCACAAAAAAATGTTTATAAAAAATATAGCCCCTTTCCAAAATGCAGATTTTTTTAAAAATCCCCTTGTTTATCAATTGCTTCTTTTAAAAATTGAGGCTAGCAATTAGGGGTTATTTTTCCCAGAAATATCCAAAACAAATTTGGAATACCTTGTTATATTGTGATAATATTTATATCTATTGCGTTCTGACATAGCATAAAATAGCAACCATTTTACTTTTAGTTAAATAACTTTTTAAGATAGGTACTCGTTTATCAACACAATAATTGCAAAAATATCCCCACACACCTAAATTATACATAAAGCCAAATAGCCAAATTATTTTTATAAAAATACATACGTCGACGACCATCTGTCTTGACTTGAGTGCAGTCCTCATTATTTCTACTGATGGGACACTTAAAAAGGGCCCCAGAACGGTTCACACCCGGCTGAAGGTTATTGCCCAGTGGAGCACCCACCAACAACCTGAAAAAACAAATAACAATATTAGAAAATGGCAAATGCTTTGGAAGTCATTTAACATAACCCCGTGTTCCACAGGAGTGCGTTTGAAAATTGTCAGCCTAGGGTCAAGGTTATACCTGGGTTAGCCTAGGGTCCCTTTATGCGCCTAATTCACCGCGGTCAGGACGTTTATTCTTGACTGTCCGTGACGTGAGGTGAGGTGAGCGCTCACATCGGTTGATTCATTTCCCCGTGTCAAAAGATTGTGAAAGCTTTTCAAGTTCACCCGTGAAAGTGAAAATTTGGCTCACCTCACCTCAGGGGTGAACTTGGAACGCTTTCACCATCTTTTTACAAGCGGAAATGGATCCACCGGTGTGAGGGCTTACCTCACCTCACCTCACAAATATTCAAGAATAAACGTCCAGGTGCTGTATTCTTGAATCCCGTGTCCGTGAGTGAGTAGCCCTCACTTACTTTAACCCAGGTAATTGTGAGAGAGGATAGCTGCACTCACCCTGCACTCGACTCACGGACCATCAAGAATACGGCCTCAGATGCGAAGCAACATTCACCCGTGAATGCGTTCGTCGTACAAATGCCGAATTATTTATTATTTTTAGTGTTTATATGAATTTGAATGTTTTGATGGTGTTCCCATAAAAAATCATGATAATATGCATGGTTAGGTTTTTGTCATTAAAAATAACAAAATACGCAAAATACACACACAAATATCGGCGCAGACTTAAATGAAAATATCGGGTTATAAATATATCATTTTGTAACAAGTTGTAACAAATATAAAAAAAAACTCAAAAATCACCTATTTAACAATCTACCCCCCATATGGGGGTCAGCAATCCCCAAATTAGATTCAAAAACTGATGTATGACACAACTACATATACTTATTTAGATGTACCTATTCGTTCTGGCCTCGGATGCTTCAGCCATTCAAAAAATCCACTGCAAAGAAAAAATGTTCCTTTGATTTTTAAAAAGTTAAATCCAAAACTTATGTGTAATAAAAAGGTCTACAATTTTCTTCACACTCATTTTCCTACATAAGCTAAAATTTCCCAAAAAAATTGAAAATACCGTTTTTTTTATTTATTTTTTCACTGTTTTGTTTTATTTTTTACAAAATTTGGTAAAAACATAGGCAGTAGGTACTTAAAATTTTTCCCTTACAACAGTTATTTGCATGTACTAGTCCAATTTTTGAAATTTAGATTATTAATGATCTTAGAAGTTGCTGGGAAAGGTAAGGAGTTTTTTTCTCATTTGATAATTTCAGAACATCTAATTGCACGGGTCATCCCCCCCCCTTTGGAACTCCAGGCCGCGTATTTTTTTATCCGGTCCTTTTATCCCTTAGAATAGCCTACCGACTGAAGGAGTGTGTAACAAAGTCCGCCTTCACGAGACATCCGACCTCATCCGACCTGGGTACCGGCGTGAATGAAGGGGTAGGACAATATTACATTTTGCACTTTCCAGGAATCCTATAAATGTCTGCCGCACCCGACCTTGGCAACCGACAGGGATCGAACCCGCCATTGTAGCAAGCGAGATTCCTTTATCTCACTTGTGTTCAATGCGCGAACCCACCGAGTCACCAAGGCTACTAGGTAAGTAGTTGTTTCTGGACAAGCGCGGATTTGAGGGGGGTAGCGGGGTAATTACCCCCCCCCCCGTAGAAAAAATAATATACACTTTTTCTTAATAAAATAAGGGAAAACAGAAGAATTACCCTAGAAAAAAAAATTATATTACAAAAAAAATTTTTGTCGACTATTAGCCACCCCTAGATTTTGACCCAGATCCGCGCTTGTTTCTGGAACGTATATTTATTAAATATGGGGTTACATTAGAATTTTCCTTTTGATTTAGAAACTTTTCACAACATATTTTTTTAAAACGTCCATTGAATACTTAATTTTAATTAGAAAATAATTTGTGATCAAAGAAAATTTAGTGCTCTTTTTAATCAATCACACAATATGACAGTAAAAATTTCCAAAATTAATTAGAAGGCCTTGACAGAAACAGGACCAACCGTTGCTATAGATAAATATTTTTGAATTTTAGTCAACGTCAATTTTTGGAAATGGAGTTAAAAGAGCAAAATTTTTAATGAAGAACAAATTACAAACTAAATTTTCGTATAAAAGGCAAATTTAACATGGCACCACGAAGCAGATCCCGATCAAGATGTAAGGGATATATACCCCCTGAGGTCTACTGCCACGCAAAAAAGAAAAGACACAGAAAAAGAAGATCCAGAGGGGGGTAAGTAGAACCTACAATAAAAATTAAGCGCCTGCCACCGCAGTTAATACATTATAGGTAGTTTACAAATCTTTAAATCCCTCCACTCAACCATACCAATTTATAAGTTTTATTGATGTAAATTATATTCGTCTTGATTTATCATCATAAAATTGTAATTTTAACATAAAAACAGTAATTCTTTCACATTAAATAAAAAATATAAATCATTACAATACGCCTGTCCCTTCAAAATAGTCTTGACCGTGTGAGTTCCTTAAGGTCCACTTCCTCATTATAAAATAATACAAAAACTAAATCGTAGCACGAAAAAACGATTTGTCGTTTTTTGAATACAAAAACAATAGGTAGATAGTTCGGCTCACTCGTTGTGGGTAAACCTGCAATAATTTTGTTTTTAGAATACCCTTGGCGAAGCTTCCTGATTTTATAAATTCTAAAGAAACTTTGCGGAAATTCATCGTTTTTAAAAGTCTGAAAAACTATTAACCGAGACAGTTTATAAGTGAGAAGACCGGCTTAATTTTTTTTTGTCCTTACTGAGGCTTCCTGATTTTAGAAACGTGAAATGCACTGTTTCTGAGACATATGTATGTGTATCAAAAAAACTGGTTTAAACGCAAAACTTAAGAAGTGGAAAAACCAACTTTAAAAAAAATTGCAATCCTCTGATATCGAAATTTGCGGAAATGCACTGTTTTTAGAAAAGTCGGAAAAACTGCTTTCACTAAATAAACTTAAATGTTTGTAGAAATTAGCAACTATCAAACTCGATTTGCACTAAACAGACTAAAATTACCTGACCATATGTAACCTGGCCTAAACCGACTTAACTAAAATGTAGTTGCGTTTGCGCCGCTAAATCTTAGTCAGGTGAAGCTAGGTCAGATCATCTAAGGTTAGGTTATGTTGCGTAAAGTCAAGTAAGGTCACGGTATGTCCGGTTAGATTCTGTTAGGTTGTGTTTATTTAAATAGGATTGGGTTCCAGTCAGATCAGTTGCTACACTTTTTCAATTTTTTTTAAACTGGTTTTGCCACAACTATATTTTTTAGGTTACGCCAGTTTTTCCGACGTTTATTAAAAAAGATGAAGTTCAAATCAGGTCAGGCCGGGTAAGTTTAGATTAGTTTAGTTCCAGTCAGATCAATTGTTGTAGTTTTTACAATTTTGTTTTAAAGCTACTATTTTTCAGGTTACACCAGTTTTTCCGACTTTTATCAAAAATTGTTTGCAAAGTTTTAACTCTTTTGAAACTTGGGTTTGGTTTACTTCTAAAGTTTTTTGGATTAACTGTCAGTTTTCCGAGTTTTCTTGAAAACTGAAGATTTCCGCAGAGTTTCTGAAATCAGGGGCCTCACCAAAGATTTTCCAAAAAAAATTTTTACACAAGGTTTTCACATTTTGTAAAATTTCTTAGAATTTTGTGAACAACGGTTCATTTCCGCAATGTTTCCTTAATTTTTTTAAAGGCAGCCGTTCAGTGGCGGATCCAGGGAGGCCAGAGGGGCCCGGGCACCCCCTTGCGTTCCTGCGAGCAGATCTTAGACTTAAAAAAAACAACATAGAAAAGATAGGTTCTCGTTTTTGCGTTGTTCTTGTCCCCTCCCCCCCTGGAAATCCTAGATCCGCCACTGCAGCCGTTTTGTTTTCTAGAAATACATTTTTTATAAACCCCGGCGTCCCCACTTCTAAAGTTTTTCAGCTAAACCAGTTTTTGACTTTTTTTAAAAACTGCATTTCCAAAAACTTAACATATCGTCGCTCAGATGTTAATACCTTGTATCTCAAAAAGACACAATTTTTGCCATCTGACTTATTCCGGTCGCGAGAGACAAAGAATTTATATTCACCGCAGCGCATGCTCCTATTTGTTACCTAATCAAGTTACTAGGTTTTGAGATCGATGGAATATGAATTCATATTCTTAATGAAACTGATTTTGAGATACAATATAATAGCATCTGGGCGACGATATTTGAAATCAGGTAGCCTCAATAATAAAGGCGGTTGCCCATGGCGAACGCTGCTATAATATACAGGGTGTCTCTAAAAGATCTGTACAAAATCGGGTAATTTGTTTGTAAACGGCTCGTTGTTATTTTAAAAATGTAGTTTTAACACAGTCTAAAGATCTATTTAATAATAGTTTCAGTTTCAAGATAGTTTGCAGCATACCTTTTTAATTCTAATTACATAAATATATATATATATATATATATATGTGTCTGGCCGGTGGAGGGGTCACAAGCCAGTGACACTCTCTGCTGCTACAGGTAACGACGTAAGACCTGTACAGCCAGCTTCGCCTGCAGGGGGGGCCGTAGGCCCTCGGGACTCGCATCCCCGCAGACCCCAGCAAACCAACTGGCGGGTTAGCACCCCGCGGGTTGAGAATTACCTGCTCTCGTTGAACCAAACGAAGCCTCGGAACCCGCCCCAGACGTCGGGAGTGCGTCTGTGGGAAGATCGTTACAGTCCCTAGCACAAGACGGCGGAGCGAGTGGCGCCTCTGTGCGAAACGGAACCACAAGGCCAAGCACCCCCAATCACGACACCCGGAGAAACAGCTTGGATCTGCAGGACGCAAGTCCACCGCAGGATCCCGCTGTAGCTCAAAGACGGGGAAGGCAGCATTGGACCAGGGAAATGAATCTCACACTGATGAATGCTTACTTCAAAGTCACTGAAGGGGAGACAAAGAAAACCAAGTACCGGGCAAGAATGGTTGAACTATGGAATGAAGCTTTTCCCGAAAAACAGTTCACATCGCAACACCTAGCGGCACAAATTACTAATATCAAAAAGCGTAAGTTGATATCTCCGGATGAATTAGCTGCAATGATGGCTGAAGCAACTGAAAACCGGAACAGGAGGCCGCAACTGCTTAGGCAGTCACTAGCAAGGAGAAGCTTTATACCAGCGGCCCCAGATGAAAGGACTGAACCAAACGATGAGCCACAACAAGAAGATGATCGACCAGAATCAGCCGAGATCAAACTGCTCTTTCAAGAATTCCATCATAAATATGAAGGAGTAGAAATGCAAGTAAGGCCAAAGCTACCACGCATTAAAATCACCTTAGAGGTCAAAAACACAATAGAAGCAATTAACACAACACTCAAAGGAGAGTTTACAAGATCTAATGACCTAGAAAACCTATGTCATAACGTATACTGCGCTGCTAGCGTTGCCACTAGCATACACTCGCAAACAAAAACCGCGCCTTCTACAACAACAAACGAAACCCAAAAACAACCTCCATGGGAGAAAAGGCTTGAAGAAAAAATCTCTGCCTTCCGGCGGGAGATTGGTGTAATACACTCGTATCTTACGACCGATCAACCCAAAAAGAAGCTAGAGAAGAAAGTTTTAAGCTATGCAAAGAGCGCAAAAATAAAGAAAAACGATGCGCAGTATCGGGAAAAACTACTCCTTAGGGTCGAGGTGTTAAAGCAAAAGATAGCAGCACTGGGAAACAGGATAAAAAGGTATCATAAGAGAACGCTTAGGCGGAAACAAAATGACCTTTTTATCAATAACCAGAAACTGTTCTTCAGAAATCTTAACGAGGAGAACCAAGGCCAAAATACAAACACAATACCCTCTAAGGAAGAAATGACTGAATTCTGGTCGAGCATCTGGTCACAGAGGGTTGAGCATGACTTCCAGGCACAATGGATCGCTGCGGAAAAAGAAAGCGCGGCAAATTACACAGAGATGCCAGAGGTTACTGTCTCTGAAACAGACGTTAAGGAGACAGTAAAGCGACTCAAAAACTGGACAGCGCCTGGACTTGACGGAATACACAATTATTGGTGGAAGGGATTCTCACACACACACAAGATCTTAGCGAGCCTGATTCAAAACGCATTAAGGAATCCACTCGAAATCCCCACATATCTCACGCAAGGGCAGACACACATGCTGCCTAAGAAAGGAAATTTACAACAGGCCAAAAACTATAGACCAATAACGTGTCTTCCGTCGGCTTACAAGATACTGACTTCCATCTTAGGGCACAAGCTTAATGGTCACCTTAAAGTGAACAAAATCCTAGCATGGGAACAGAACGGATGTAAGCAAAAAGCTAGAGGATGCAAGGAACTCTTGGTGATCGACAACGTCATAACCAAACAGGCAAAAAGACGCCAAAAAAATGTTTCCATGGCATGGATCGATTACCAAAAGGCGTATGACTCGGTACCACACTCATGGCTGATAGAAGTCCTTAAAATTTACAAGGTTGACCAAAATCTGATAGGTTTACTACAGCATTTAATGTCGACATGGAGGACGACTCTGACAGTCAGGGGGGGGACCAACTCATACAGCACGGAAGAGATATCTATTCGCCGAGGAATATTCCAAGGCGACAGCTTTAGCCCACTGTGGTTTTGCCTAGCCCTTAACCCACTAAGCAACATGCTTAACAGAAGTTCATACGCATACACAATTGATGACCATGCAAAAATATCGCACGTCTTTTATATGGACGACCTCAAACTGTACGGAAGAGGACAACAACAGTTAGAGGGAGAGCTGGAACTTGTTAGAAGCTTCAGTGAAGGCATACAAATGAAATTTGGACTTGACAAGTGTGCGGTCGTCCATGTAAGGAGAGGTAAACTGGTGGAGCAAGGCGATATCACACTGAGGGATGGAGGTCGGATCAAGGAACTAGGGACAGAAGCCACTTACAGGTATTTGGGTATCCAACAAACCTACGAGATACGACAAAAGGAAAACAAGGAAGGGGCAGAGCGCGAACTGATCCGGAGGGTACAGAAGATACTAAAAACGGAATTAAATGCTAAAAACAAGATAGCAGCAATAAATACCTGGGCAGTACCAGCTTTTACATACACCGCCGGGGTACTTTCATGGTCAAAGACTGACCTGGAAAGATTAGATCAGAGGATCAGAAAACTCCTCACTAAGAACGGATTACTGCACCCTAACTCAGCAATCGAACGACTGTACGTATCTCGTAGGGAAGGAGGGCGTGGACTGAGCAGTCTGCAAGCCTCAAATATCAAAGAAAGAAAAATACTCAGAAAATACTTTAATAAACACAATCAGCCAGTACACAGAAGTATACGAAACTGGGATAAAAAGATCACTCCACTGAACCTGGCAAATCCGGAGGAGCCAGAGGAAGATAATCTTTCTGAGCAGCTTAAAATCAACTGGCAAAGAAAAGTGTTGCACGGGAGGTTCTACACAAGTATGCATCAACCTGAAGTAGATATTGCCGCATCTAACTCCTACCTAACAACAGGGTACCTTTTCCCAGAGACCGAAGGAGCTCTCCTCGCGATCCAAGATCAGGTCGTTAAAACGAGAACATATACCCGACATATCCTCAAGCAGGAGGTAGAAACAACCAAGTGCAGACTTTGTAATATAGCTGAGGAAACCGTACAACACTTGGCATCGGGTTGCTCTGCCATTGCTAACACCAAATATCTGGAAAGACACAATAACATGGGTAAAGTGGTTCATCAGATGGTCAGTCTAAGTAAGGGTTTGCTGGAGAAATTCACTCCTCACCATATGTACAGTCCACAGCCACTGCTTGAAAATAATACCACGAAGATCTACTGGGACGTTACCGTAGAAACAGATAGAGCAGTGGAGCACAACCGACCGGATATGGTTGTGTGGAACAAAGCGGGAAAAACGGCAATTATAATTGATTTTACTGTTCCGCAAGATTATAACTTGGCTAAAGCCTATGGAGAAAAAATAACGAAATATCAAGCATTGGCTCAGGAAGTAAAAATCATCTGGAACCTACAAAAGGTGACAATAATGCCAATAGTCATCAGCGCCAACGGCTTGGTACACAGAAAAACCATGCAACATATAACAGAGCTTAGCATGCCAAATAGTGCTATCACATGGATGCAGAAAGCCGTTGTACTTGGGACCGTTGGAATTATTCGACGGACTGTCTCGCCGTATTGACACTAGCAGTGTCCTTGGCGACAATGAGCGCCCGGACACTGTTAGCCAAAACCACGTATGTGTGAATTATAAAAAAAAAAAAAAAAAAAAAAAAAAAAAAAAAAAAAAAAAAAAAAAAAAAAAAAAAAAAAAAAAAAAAAAATATATATATATATATATATATATAATTTAGGTACCTTCATACTGTGTAAAACAACATCTTCAAAATAAAACAGAACCGCCAATGCGAAACCGAGGAAAACATGTCAAAAATAATAACCAAAAAATAGAAAGCCTGACGTTAGCTTTGCTTCCTATAAAGCTTGCCTTTACGATGAGTGTCCTTAATTTTTAAAGTAATGCGTTGAGTAATGTTCATAAATTTTAAAACAATCGATTTTTAATTTTTAAATTTACTACCCTGAAACGGAGCAATTTCGGACTAAGGTAAGTTGCTTTAAATCGACTTATTTTGACCTCAGGAATATATGCTAAGATTTTGTACAGACCTTTTAGAGACACCCTGTATAGTAAAGATTTTACAGGACTATAACCATATACGTATAACTATTATTATAGGGTGGCTCGTGTAAAACTATATACCTGTAATATGCCATTACTACGCTGGCTAGGAAGGTAAAAATAATGAAAAGTACATTGCCATATTGTATAATTTTAAATATTTATTGATTTTCTTCATCTTTTCACCTGAACTAGATAGATTTTTCTCCAATTGTAGGAAGGAGATAGAAATACCTCTATGAGATCATGATTAACTTTAAGCGTTGATTGAATACTTAACTCAAATTATTCGATCAACCTTTAAGCAACAAAAATGGTTTGGAGCCATTTTTTACTTTCGGTTGTAGTTTTAAGAGAAAAACAAGTACATATGATAAAAAGAGTTAGTTATAGTCTTTACTAAATGTAGAGCAACCTCAGAACTGTTATTAATACAATTTCAAAGCCAAAATAAAACCAAAATGTAAAAAACAATTCGCAAAATGTCCAAACCCGCTATGAAATACAATGCAACTGCTGATTCCTAGGATAACTGTGACGTAGCACTGACGTAATGGCCACCCGAGTTACCAGGTAACCGTTTCTTTACGAACCGTGACGCACGTTGGCCCGCGAGAAAGTCTAACTTATGCTTCACCAAATACTTACCGTGGATATTGCGGTATAATGTATACCTATGTATGAAGATCCAACTTCTAAATCCCACTTTAGGACCCCACGTCTTACAAAAAACGAAAAATCCAATTTTTTTTGTAAATACATATGGCTTACTATTTTACCATTTTGTATAGTCAGATTTAAGTAATTTTCATGACATTTCAATGTTCCGTCCTAATAAATGTCCTTATTTTTAAAATAAAGTTTTTAATATTGTTTCAGAAAAAGTCGGAATCGATGCGGACGATCACGCTCTAGAAGGCGTTCGCGCTCCAGAGGTCATAGAAAAAAATGTCGTCCCGGCAAGCACAGTAAAAATCCATTCTTTAATTACTTAAGAGTATTCAGATCAAAATACTGTAAGTGGCCGCAAACCAAAATTGCTGTTGAGGGCGCCAAATGCTGGTGCAAAATGCCCAAGGGAGAACGCATGAAATATTACAAGGAAGCATGCTCCATGCGAAAAAAAGGAGGGCATTGTAAAAGGAGAAGAAGAAGCAGACGAGGACGCTGTTAAATCCACGGGTGAGCAATGCAAAGAAGCTGAAACAAGATCAAGGTCTAAAAAAGAGAAAGAAGAAGAGGTCGCTTTTCAATACAGGGTAGAGTAAGACGAAAGCCTCGAGACAAAAATTAGAAGCCGTTATTAAAAATATCCTCTTTATTAACATAAAATTAAATTTTATTGTGATTGTGCAATGTTAACGCAGTAACTGATAGTTTCTGGTTAAAATTAAGTGAAATAAAACCATTTGGCATATCTAAATCTGTGTTTTAAACTACTGCACTGCAGCGGAACTGCACGACAGGACGCAGCCAAATAATATTTATCATAACAAAAACATTTCATGTAAAAGCCAAGTACGCGAAAATAGTATTCCGTAAGAAGAATACAAATTTCAAAATGAATGGTCCTTACCAGTCTAAAAATGTTTTTTTTAAACTTTGCGATTATAGCCAAACTTCTTTATGTTCAATTTAGCACTGTGCCTAAGAGTCATTTGCAGTCGTAATAGCCAAGTTTTGAAAAACATTTCCAAACTACTAAGAACCTTTTTTTTGAAATTTGTATTAAAGAACTTGGCTTTACTCTTATCTCTCTTATATTTTTTTTATAGAAAACCATTTTCGCGTACTTGGCTTTTTTACATGAAATGTTTTTATGATTTTTTTTAAAGGCTTTGGAAAATATTTAAGTTTTAAAGTAGTGAAAATATGCAGAATATTATTCAAAACTTTTGCAATGCCTTATTAAAAATTTTGAGGTTTTTAAAATTTCCCAATGGTTCTATCATAGCTCCCATAAGCCTTCAAGCTCAGCTCTCTAGCGTTACTGGAAGTGGGCAAGGTTACTTTTACATAACTTTACATTTATAGGGGAGGGAAGCAAATTTAAATTTTGGGGTTTTTAATTGTTTTCCTTAGTATTTCCTCATACTATATCAGTCTGCCAAAGCTCAGTGCTCAGCTCTCTAACTTTTCTGGAGGTGGGCAATGTTATTTTCACATAACTTTATATGTATAGGGGAGGGGAGTAAATTACAATTTTGGGGTTTTTTGATTTTTAATTATAATTTCTATCAGTCTATTTATTTATTTATTTATATTTATTTATTTATAGGTGAACATCAGGAATACAAACAGGTTTAAACCCAAAAGAAGTATCCACAAATTACATTGAATATAACATAACATATGTAAATTCATGATCTATGTAGTTTTTACAAAAAAAAATCAATAATTTCTTAATCTACACTCAAAATCAAAATAAAACAAATTAAACTTGGATTGCTATGGACGTTATTTCGCACTAAAAACTTGACATTTTTTTTGAAAGTAGTTAACGACATATTATAGAAATCCAGTGATTTATAATAAATATTGCCGACACTGGTTATTATTCTACACAGGGGCGAATTTTGTGAGCAATTAGTTTTTCTGAAGGGCACAAAAAAACTTCAGTTGCTCGAAGGTTAACTCTAGGCACATTAAGTGAAAAAAGAGATAAAATGGCGGGAGCGTTATAAATTGAATTCAGAATTCTATATAAAAACATTAAATCATTTATTGTTCTTCTAGCAGACAGCGACA
This sequence comes from Aspidapion aeneum, assembly GCA_963576565.1. Lineage (NCBI taxonomy): Eukaryota > Metazoa > Arthropoda > Insecta > Coleoptera > Brentidae > Aspidapion > Aspidapion aeneum. The sequence goes on from OY755044.1 coordinate 43,984,358, forward strand.
GAATGCCAAAGTAAAGTCGAGCTCTATCGAGGTTATCATCTTGAATTTGAAAATTACTTTTATAGAAAAGGAACCTTATAAATCTGTTTTGAATTTTTTCAAGTCGGTCAAAAACATCATATTGAGGATTCCAAATGACACTGCCAAAATTAAGTTTGCCTAATACAAAAGCGTAGTACAGGCAAATTATTGCTTTACTATTGGTAAAATCGGCACACTTCCGAAAGATATACCCCATCAACCTAGATGCATCCGAAGCTATGGCGTCTATATGTATGTTGAACATTAATTTTGAATCAAATATAATTCCCAAATCGCGAATAGATTCAACTTTAGGCAGTGTTGTCTTTGTTGTAATTAAATTTAAAAACTTGCTTGTTCCTTGTAAATGTTATTGATTGACATTTTTTTATGTTTAAAAACAAGCTATTTTCTTTACAAAATGTTTCTAGTCTATTAAGATCGTTTTGAAGCTTTAAGCAGTCTTCAATTTTTTCAATTTTTGTGTAAAATTTTAAATCGTCAGCAAATTTTAAAAACTCCGAGTACTCAAAGCAGGATTTTATTTTATTTATGTAAATTACAAATAGGAGGGGCCCAAATGGGATCCCTGTGGGACGCCGGAGGTGGGGGTAAAGGTCTCCGATTGGAATCCTTGAAGTGATACATACACACTCCGATCCTTCACGTAAGAATCAATCCACTCAAGGACACTGCCACCCACACTGACTTCAGCTACACGTTTTAGTAATATATTATGACTAATTTTGTCAAATGCTTTGCTAAAATCGCTGTAGATAGCATCAACCTAAATCTGGTTGTCCATCTGGTCGTGTAGGTAGTTGGTGAAAGTAAATAGATTGGTGTCAGTTGAACGACCTTTGAAAAAACCATGTTGCTCCAACCCGATAATATTTTTGGATAAATTAAATATATATGGGTATACTAATTTTTCAAAAAGTTTTGCAACTATTGAGAGTTTGCTTATGGGTCTATAGTTAGTTACCTCTTTCTTAGAACCGTTTTTAAATATAGGAACAACAATCGCAGTTTTCCATCGAGCTGGAAAAATACCAGTGGAAAGTGACCTATTATAAATTAATAATAGTGTTTTGCAATAAAGTCTACAGTTTTTTTGTAAAAAATCGGAGGGACTCCATCAGGACCAGCCCCCTTTTTAACATTAAGTTCAAGAAGTCCCTGCTTAATTTCAGTCTCCATCAACATGATGTTCTGAAGACCAATGGTGTTTTTTTGACAACTGATATATGAATAATTAAAGGAATGTTTTTCAGGCTCATATACACTACAAAAGTATGACTTAAATAAATTACTAATTTCCTTTCCGTTACTAGCAACTTGATTGGCCCAAGATATTTCGTTTGGTATACTGCTGACAGTCTGCTTTTTTATTGAAGCGTAGTTCCAGAATCTACTTGGATTAGTAACCAAATCCTTTTGAACAGATACAACATAGCTCTTATAATCTGATTGAATCATATTTTTAGATAGTTCCCTTAGAATTTTATACATAGAAAAATCGTTAAAGTTTTTGTACAGGCGCCATTTTTTATAAATTTTATTTTTTTGTTTAATTATTTTAATTGTATTGGATCTGTAGAAAGTTGGAAAATATTTGTTTTTACTAAACTTGGGAACATGTTGCTCAACAAGATATTAATTTGAAGATAAAAATGTCCACCATACTATCTGGCGATTTGTTTCCAAACTCAGCAGCTCCGTCAATAACGGCAAGTTCATGTTCATTCAAGTATGTATCCTTGTTGAATGATAAACCTTTGTTAAAAGTGACCTCATAAAGAAATTCTAAACAAGGATGTATGCATTTTTCCGGAACAAGTGGGCTACTGCAATTCGTGAGATTGAAAACTTTGTTAGAGTATACTAGGTCTAGTAGCTTACTATCGCAGTTAAAAACAGTGTTAAATTGCATAAAGTTGTGATACGATAAATTTGTAATCAGTTGAGAAAATTGATTATCTACATTATATGCATCTAAATATAAATTATTTGAAACTTGCATCCATTTAGTTGTAGAGAAATTAAAGTCACCACATATCAAAACTGTTGTTTTTTCTTTTAAATCTAAATCAGCTAATTTTGAAGAAAACATGGCATATGCCTCTTTGTTGCCTGGTGGCAAATAAACACAGCAAAGTAACAGCACATTACCTTCACTTAATTCTACTGACAACCAAATATCCTCCGCATCGCTCTGTAGCTGCGGCATCAAAAACGCACTGAATTTGTTTTTTATCGCTATCAAAACACCACCCCCATCCAGTTTAATGCTAGCAGTGCTTTCCCTATCTCTTTGAAATATAGAATATTCGTTAAGATCGACGACTTCGTGATCCATTATGGATTTATTTAAACAAGTTTCTGAGATACACAGAATGTCCGGGCTATTAGCTAATAAATTTTGTTTAAAAATATTAAGTTTAGTTCTCAAACCCTGGACATTCTGATACATCACGTGAAGAGCCAAAGAAATATATATGTAAATATAAACGGTTTTACCTTAAATCCAGCTTTTAAAGCTTACCAAATCTAAATCGATGCTTTGAATGTGTAAGATTTTAAACTTTTCGGCCCTACGTGCAAGAACATTTCCATTCTGAACCCAGACAAATTTATAATTCTTTTCCTTTGCAGCTTCGCGACTTTGTTTTAAAAGTAATTTTGTTTGGGGTAAAAGATGCTCATTGACGTAAAAACGCTCAGAAATAACGGCCAGTTTAAAACCATTTTTGTTTTCTTTTTGCTTTCTAGCAATTTTCACTGCATTCAGGAGTCCATCTCTTTGAATTTTTGAAATAAATTTAACAACAATATTTTTTGGTTTTTTGTCCACTTGAGTTGGCACTCTAAAAACAGTATCTGCCAAATTTCGGCTTTGTAGCATGTCTGCAAGTAGGTACAGTAGAATTTTGATGAGTGAGTGGCAATTTCGACGTTTTCTGAATTTTCGTAACTACTTTACTTACAACTTATGATTTAAATAAAGGAAACATAAAGTTTTGTTACCAAACCTATTGTTTTTTATTATTAAATAAAAATAAATATAAATACTTTACCATTGCTTACTTTTGTGTTATTGGATTTACAACATAAATATATATAAATTTTATACAGGCTGTTTCATGAGGTCTTGCTAACTCTTTTATTATTGGATTTTTATAACATTGGTTAATTTAGCAAACTAGTAGTAGGTATTTTTATCGCTAATTAAAACGATAAAAACAAAAGCGATTAAGCCTAGTGTTTAAAAACATCTCTATTATAACAGTGAGAACTTGATTAAAGTTTCTAAATGCACCACTTGTTCTTTGATAGTTTGTACAGGATCAGGTTTATATCTACCTACACAATTTTAGACCTCCTTAAACTTAGCATTAAAACTTAAGAATTGGAAATTCGCAATATAGGCATTAGTTGTCGTGAAAAAACATTTTTTTTTGTGCCTCCCGTTTTCCTAGAAAGGGGTGGTAATGCTAAGTTGAGACTCAACTTAGCACTACCACATCCAGAAAAAATTAAAATTTTCAAAAACTAATCTATGGAATAATTGTCGTAAATATGTCGTGAAAACAAAAATTTGCTCGTGTCATCCGTTTTACTGAAAATGGGTGGTAACCAAGTTGAGTCTCAACTAAGGATTACCACTTAAGAGCTGGATATTCGTAATAAATGCATTAATTGTCGTGAATTTGTCGTAAATTTGTCGTGAAAGAAAAAAATTTATCGCGTCAACCGTTGTCCCGGAAAAGTGCAGTGAGCAATTTCAGGTTTTCTAGCCATATCTCAGTGATCTTTAAGTTTTTTCACAAAACATGCGATGATTTACTGTTTAACCCTTTCGCGCAATTGTGAATTTTTCGTGAAACATTCATTATGTTACCTGCCGCTTTGTAGTGTTCATATAAATATTCGTTGCTTGTTGTTTTTAACTATCAAGCTAAGGCCAGGATTGTGCGCTGTTTTAGAAATTAGGAAAAAAAGCAAACTTAATATTTTAACTTTTGTTTACGACAAATTTACGACAAATTATTTCAAAGATTGGTTTTAAAAAATTTTAATTCTTTCTGTGGTGGTAGTGCTAATTTGAGACACAACTTAGTGGTAATGCTAAGTTGAGACTCAACTTAGCATTACCACCCTTTTTAGGAAAACGCGTGGCGCGAGAAAATTTTTGTTTTCACGACGAATTTACAACTATTTCATAAATTTTTCAAATTTTTTTATTTTTTCTAGGGTGGTAGTGCTAAGTTGAGACTCAACTTAGCATTACCACCCCTTTCTAGGAAAACGGGTGGCGCGACCAATTTTTTTCTTCCACAACAAATTTACCAATATGTAAATAAGTGGAATATCCAATTAAGGAGGTCAATTTTAGGCGGTTTTTTTACTTAAGGCCGATAGATTAATTTGTGATGAAAAAATAGGCAATATCATAACAAAAATATTTCATGTAAAAAAAGCCAAGTACGCGAAAATTCTGCAAAAATAATTGAGATAGGAGTAAAGCCAAGTTCTCTAATACAAATTTTAAAATGAATGGTTCTTACTAGTTTACTACTTTGGAGGAGTTGCTAACTCTATGAAGATTTACGACTGTGCAAAGTTTGAGTTTCGTAGCTCATTCCGAAGAAGAGTATTAGATAGGTTAAATATGGGCTGAAATGTTTCAAGAAAAGATGGTACAGCAGTTTACACTGCGAACTTAGCCGGGCACTGCCGTGCCCTCAGATATTTGCGCTGGAATCACCCGTAAAGTACAATGGGTTTTACATGATTGACCATTTGTTACCAAAGCACGGCGAAGCCACTTTTAAATGATTTAAAATGGAAATCGCACTAATTTCGGGTGGATGAATAGTGTGGTTATTTTTAGAGTAGGGTGATAGCTTTCAACAGGGGCAAGAAGTTGAGTTTATACCGAAATCATTGAAGTCATAATAGTAAAATTTATAGGTACCCAAAAGTGACAGTCATCCGCTGCAAGAAGATAAGGTAATAAAAGTGGTACACAATACTTTTTGTTGTAATATCTTGGTCTATTTTTAAAAATAAAGACACCCTATTCTATTCTTTTAAAACTGTTATAAAATAATGTCATTTGTATGTTATTCTGACAAATAAATGAAAACATGCCAAAATATAATCCAGTAGTTAACCATGCAATTTAAAGAATACCTATGTTTGTCGCCTAATGCCGATAGTGTACACTAGCCCAATTTTTTCATGTGCTCTTATTTTTCCTATATTTTTAGCATACAAAGAAAAAATGCATTTTTATGCAACATCGCATGTTTTAAAATAAGCATCATAATTTTTTAATCACCTTTGTTTATTAATAAGTAAGGTACTTGTCCCAATTCTCGTCACTGACCCACATTTCGTCAGTTTTAATTTTTCTTGCCAATATTAAGAATACTACTTAACGAAATTAAGAAAAAAATTGCCCTGATTTCCATAATCATTTAACAATAACGACTGTGAACGCTAAAGCTGCGAAATTTTATTCAGTCATTAGTAAACATTCAACCCTGTCGTAGGTGTTTTCTCTTCTCAGATGAGAGAACTGCACGTCTATATATGTTTTCATTAAACTTCTTTACAAAGTAAACATTTAAAAAGGAATCTATGTTAACATAAGCTAGAGGGAGCAAATTTCATTGTTCGTTAATTTTTTTGTAGTTTTTTTAAAATTTTCTTAAAAAACAGGGGTGGCGGAGTAATGGACAAGATATTTTACTTTGGCCCACATTGTGTGTGTGTGTTTTTTTGTAAAAAGTAAATTGCGACTATAACAAAGAACGAACGAACGAAACGACTTGGAGATAATAGAGGACTGGGGCAACAAAAACCTTGTACAGTTCAACGCGCAGAAAACCCAAGCAGCCCTGTTTTCAAAAAAGACCAGCACCGGTGAACCAAACATCATGCTATCTGGAAGTGCTGTCACATTGCAGAGCCAGTTGAACATCTTAGGAGTCACTGCAGAGACCAAGATGTCTTGGCACAGTCACATGGCAGATATAGCTTAAAGGGCGTCCCAAAAGCTTGGGGTGCTATTTCGTACAAGACATTTGTAAACACCAAGCCAACTCGTGACACTACAAAGCGCAAATTCGACCAACTATGGAGTACTGGTCACATATATGGAGTGCGGCACATGCTTTTGAACACCGTGCAAAAACGAGCTATCAAGCTGATCAATGACCCCGCACTTACCCGTAGCTTGGATAGTCTCGAACATCGAAGAACTGTGGGCACGTATGATCCCCACGGGAGTAGCACCTACTAGGCGAAAACGTCAAACAGACGGTAACCTTCAATTTACTGTCAAAATAGAGGCACCAAGAACCTCATTATATCAGAATTCATATCTCTGGAGAACAGCATTGCTGTGGAATAAACTCCCTGCAAGAGTTTTCTCGGCAGGTTACAACCTGAACCGTTTCAAAACCAACATACACCAACATTTCCGCGCACTTGCCGCTTCTCGAGCGCATAACCGTAAAAAAAAAGTCGAGGTGTTTAATGTCCATATTTCGTCATACCATTTTCTTGACCAATTTTTTAAAATTAGATCGCAAAAATAAGGTGACGGGTTTTAAGACATAAGGGTGATGAAAGTTGGGACATCGATATTTGTTAGCAAAAAAATATTGTTTTTTTTTTTTGCAAATATAAATTATAAGGGTTGTGGCCCCGCAGTTTTCAATGTGTGTTTTCTAAAATTGCTGGAAGGTTTAAGTTAAGTTTTCCATGATTTTTTTTACTTTTTTTTTTAATTTTGATATTATTAGCACGGGACAAGTTTAGCGGTTTTAATTAACGACAGAGATATGAGGTTTTACTTCTTTTAATAAAGAAATTTATCAAAAAACTACATGAAAACAGGTTGACCTAACGACATACATTTTGACAACTAAAAGTTAGGTTAAGATCAATTGTACACTATTGGACCAAATAACATACCCTATTTAAAAGTACTATTCTAGACAAAAATAGTATATTATGCTGTTCACAAATAATTTCATTGTACTTAATTCAACACCCCCTCTCAATGAAATTATTCCATAACTAAAAAATTTTTTAACTAAAAAAAAACTAAGAGCAAACACAGTGGAACTAGGTACTTGCATAATAAAAAAAAACACCTAATACAAATTTAAAAGTTGTTTGAACTTTTCAAATTTAACTTTTGGTAATGGCTTAGTGAATACATCAGCAATTTGATCATCAGTTTTTATTTTAACTAATTTCACCAACCCATTATCAATTTTTTCTTTGATAAAATTAAACTTTATATCAATGTGCTTGAGTCTACAGTTATTTTCAGGATTATTGGCAATCTTTATTGCAGACTGGTTATCCTCAAAAATATCAATTGGTAAACCCAAATCCAACTTGAAATCTAATAATACCTTTTTAAGCCAACATGCTTGTACTATCGCTATTGACAATGCACAGTACTCCGCCTCAGTTGAAGAAATTGCAACAGTTTGTTGTTTTTTACTTAGCCAGTCAATTGTGCAGCCATAGAGTTTAAAACAATATCCCGTTGTGGATTTTCTGTCCACATCTCCACCCCAATCTGAGTCAACATATCCACAAAGCACAGATACATTTTTTTCCTTGTTAAAAAACAATTTTAAATTTAATGTTCCTTTTACATACCTTAAAACTCTTTTTAAGGCATTTAGCACATTTTGATTTGCTTTGTCTTGATACCTACTCAAAACTGTCACACTCTCACATAAATCGGGACGAGAACCTGACACCACATACATCAGACAACCAATGATCTGTCTACATAATTTAATTAGTTTTTCATTGGAAGCCCCCTCTTGCAATAATTTAAAATTAAAATTTGCATCTATGGGTGTACCAATATCATTGCAATCAGCCATTCCGAACCTTTTTAGTACTTGTGTCAAGTACTTTTCTTGACTTAATTCAATGGTTCCTGACTGCACATTTTGTTTGACACAAATTCCTAGGTAATCTGAGATGATACCCAAATCTTTTATTTTGAAATTTTGGTTTAAAATAACTTTTCTTTTCTATTTCCACCATATTTGATCCAATTAATAAAATATCATCGACATAAATTAAAATGAACATTTTACATTTATCATTAACTTTAGTATAAAGACAAAAGTCATTTTCAGACCGCACAAAACCTTCTTGTTTCATCAAACTGTCAAATTTAGAGTTCCAATATTTTGGAGATTTCTTAAGCCCATAAATAGATTTATTTAACTTGCATACAACATTGCTTGTACTTACAGTTTGTCCTGGTAAACTCATAAATACCTCTTCTTCAATATCACCGTACAAAAATGCACTTTGCACATCCATTTGGTAAATTGGCATTTCATAGTAATTGGCAACAGCCAACAGGATTCTAAATGTGCACAATTTTGCCACAGGTGAGTAAATGTCATATAACTCTTCACTAAGTTCTTGTTGGAAACCACAAGCCACTAAACGTGCCTTAAACTGGCCACTACTTTTAATTTTAAAAACCCATTTGCTATCAATCACTTTTTTATCTTTTGGCCACGGCACTTCGGTCCATGTATTATTTTCATGTAACACCTTGAGCTCTTTTTCCATAGCTTGTTTCCACTTTGCACTATTTTTGCATGACACAGCTTCTTCTAGACTAATTGGTTCTTCATTTTCTGGAAAGAAACACATGTCACATTCGCTTAAATCTGGGTCAATATAATCCATCTTGGTGGTTTAATTTGTCTTTTTCCTGGTCTTTCATTTATTTCTCTGTTTATCTCTTCTCCAGAGCTTGCTTCAGAGTCTTCACTCTCTTCACTTACTTCATTTTCATGCTCTATTTCTCTATTATCATTCTGTATGTCTGCATCAGGTAAATTGTCTCTTTCAGGATTAACTTGGTTAATTTCTTGTTCAACTTCTTCTTGCATCATTTTGTGCATGCTTTCTTTGTCTTTTTCATCAAAATCTAGCAAAATTATCTTATTTTCTTGTACCTTTAACTTTACTTTTTCTTTTGGCACAAAAATTACATCTCTGTGTATTTCTACTGTCTTTCTTTCTGGTATATACACTTTGTAGCCTTTTACATCTTCAGAGTATCCAACAAAGACTCCTAAAACATTTTTTGCATCTAATTTTAATCTTTTCTGTTTTGGAATGTGGATACTCACACCACATCCAAAAACATGAAATAACTTCATGTTGCAATCTTTTTTGAACCAAAGTTGGTAAGGAGTTTTGTCTTCTTGAGGGCTTCTTCCCACTCTATTAAGTGTAAATACTGTTGAGTTTGCTGCCTCAGCCCAAAACTCTTTGTCCAACTCAGAGCTATGCAAAAGTGTTCGTACTGATTCTATTATGGTTCTATTCTCCCGTTCAACTCTGCCATTTTGTTCAGGACAATATACACAGCTTCTCTGATGGGTAATGCCCTTTTTCTCACATAGAACTTTGACTTGTTGATTTACAAACTCCAGGCCATTATCTGTTCGTAATGTTTTTACTTTATTTTCTGTGACATTTTCAGCCCAATTAACAAAAGACTCAATTTTTCTTACAGTTTCTGATTTGTTTTTCAGAACATAAATGGTTCTAAAGCCAGAAAAATCATCTTTCAGTGCTAACATGTATTTTGAGCCTCCTAAAGACTCCACTTCCATTGGCCCAACTAAATCACCATGTATTAACTCACATGTCTTCTTTGCTCTACTTTCGCTTTTGGGAAATGAAAGCCTATGTTGTTTTCCTGCTAAGCATTCCATACAAAATGGTTTTGGGTCATCTTTAAATTCAATGTTATTTCTCTTCAGAACGGTTCGAACCTGATCAAAATGTATATGAGCTAGCTTCTCATGCCAATTCTTTAAACTTTCTACAATGTTGCATTGTGAGTTTGTACTCTTTTGTTCAAGTTTGAAATTCATCTTAAAAAGATTTCCCTGTCTATCTGCTATGGCTCTTGTCTTGCCATTTTTATCTAAAATTTTACATTGTTCTTTATCTGACTTCATTTCATATCCACTATCGAGAGCTTTACTTAGTGAAAACAAGTTCACTGTCAACTCTGGTATTAAAAGCACCCTTTTAAGATCGGCCAATATCCAGGTGATACCATCAAATGCTTGTACTTGTACTGTACCAACTCCTTCAACATCAACTTCAGATCCGTTCCCTACTCTTACTTTTCTCGGGACTGATGGCTCTTCTAAATAAATAAATTGGCCTCTGTCAAAACACATATGTTCTGTGGCACCACTATCCATCCACCAGTTGCCTTTTTTTTCATTTTCATATCCAGTCATGGCCATTATATCTACATTTATAAAGGCTTGGCCACTAGACTTACTTGGTTCATCTTTCTTTGGTCGTTCATCTTTTTTCTTTTTAAGAAAACAACTTTCTATCAAGTGACCTGCCTTTTTGCAGTAATTGAAGTGCAATTACTGCAAAAAGGCAGGACAATTTCGCTTCATGTGACCTGACTTTTTACAGTGAAAGCAGTTAAGATTGCTGGCATACTTTCCTTTGCTCATATACTTTCCTTTGTCTACTTTAACTGCCAAAGCTTGAGAACTTCCAGAACTCTTATTTCTTTGCTCATCAGTCTTGACATTAAGTCTGTCAATGATTTTTTATCTTGTGGTGAACTTTCCCAGGCTGAAACAAAATACTTCATATCTTCAGGTAGTGACATAAGTACCTTTGTAATTATCATTTGGTCACTTACTTCTTCTCCCAGAGACTTCAATTTGCTTTTGATACCTTCTAATTGGCTGATTAATTCTACAGAACTGCCAGTGTATTCTGCCTTGAAAAAACTCTGATTCAATAAATGAACAGTTATCTCGCTTTGGTGTTCATAGATTGTTTTTAGTTTTTGCCACATTTCTGCCGAGGTTTGGCATGTCAAGATATGGGATATAACTGTGTCATCCAACCTTGACACAATAATTTCTTGAGCCTTTGCATCCTTCTGATCCCATTCTTTAATCCCTACATCCTCTGCTGGCCTTTGTTTGGTCCCATTTACAATGTCAAAATATCCCTTGGACTTCAAAGCAACTACAACTTGGAATTTCCAAGTATTCCAATTTTCTGCCGTCAGCTTGACTATATTGATCAAACCTGCTTGTTCCCCCATACTGTTCTTTCTCCTTCAACCTCAAAAAACGGTTATATTTTTGAGTAAAATGAGTGTTTTTCAGACCCGCCAAATTTTTCTCGCACCCACGCCGACTTTTATCGAGCTTTTTTTACACGAAAACGCGTCTCTGGGCCCATAACCTGATATTATTAGCACGGGACAAGTTTAGCGGTTTTAATTAACGACAGAGATATGAGGTTTTACTTCTTTTAATAAAGAAATTTATCAAAAAACTACATGAAAACAGGTTGACCTAACGACATACATTTTGACAACTAAAAGTTAGGTTAAGATCAATTGTACACTATTAGCTTGTCTAACGAACTGTCACGATCAGCTGTTTTTCGATCCAAGATGGTCGCCATGGGACAAACAAAGCGTTTTCCCATAAGCCGCAATGTTAACAAAAACGTAATTTTTAAAAAAAGTGAAACGATTTAACTTACAACAAAGATGCTGTTTTAAGTATTGAACCTTTGTACACATGGGAAAAATGCGTTTTTCTTAAAAAAAATCAATTGAAGCCAGTAAATCTCAAATAAAAGGGACCATGTTTTGTTCAAAAGTCAGGTTATGTTTTTATTTACTTTTGTTTTTTTTTACTTTTTTTCCAGTTTTTTACTCAGTTTGAATCATTATTATTAGTTTCTGTGCTGTTATGAATTGTGGCAGCTGGGGAGAGCTTGATAATGTTATTTTTGATGGAATGCCAAGTATTTTGACCTTAAAAAATCATCTTGATTTAAATGAACTAGGTATCAGCTCAAAGAAGGGAAAAGAAAGTGGATAAGTGCTCTATTACCTGACTTAACAGAGGATAAATTGAAATATTCGAAAGTTTTTTGTCAGGTTTGTTTTGGATAAATGTGCAACTGCCATTTTGGCAACATTTTCTATTGGGATCTTTTTTTGTGCTTGAGTGGACCTTTTGCAGAAGTGTAACATAGAATTGTGTTAAACTGTAAGAAATATTTCACTATGATTTTTTTACTATTCTAGGCAATACAATACAGCAATGATCATGACTGGATCTCTCCTGAATATCCATTCATCCATTGTTTCAAAACGGTTGAAAAATTTTAAAAATGATGGTTGAAAAAAGGGTCCCGAGAAGAAAGAAAAGGAAAACAATATGAGGTTAAAGTGTGAATAATGAGCTGAACCAAATTTGTACACCATCCTACAGAACCTTAAATAAACTTTTGGTAGTGTAGCGTCCTGTATAGTGTCGAGTGAAGTCCTGTATCATCAAAGTTTCTTTTTCTTTAATAAATATTTATTTTACAGACCTCAAAACAGTTTAGAATAAACTGGTGAGTTTGACAGTCTCCCTAACTCAAACCTCTTTTTATCTTAAACTATTTTGGTGCAAATTTTCCTTTATTTCCATGCTTTTTGACACCTAAAACTTGTACACCGTAAAATTTGTATAGTATCTGACTGGACCTACTACAAGTCCTGTTGTGAAATTTCTCCGGTACTGTACTGAGCTTATTAGCAAAAAAAATTTTTTTGCCATCATTAATAATAGATGGATAAAAAAGTAATCTTTGTTGACTTTGATGACCACAAGAAAAACAAATAAGTTCTCTCAGATATTTTTTTCAATTTCTCTCAAAAAAATTTGGGTTCTAATACTCCTAATGGGTCATATGCTGTTACGCCCAATTGTAGAGTAGAGTATATGTTTATTTGCATAAACTTTTAGATACATAATTGAGCAAATATTGTTACAAAAAAACAGTAATAAAAGTAATAGTAACAGTAGTAATACAACAGCGAATATTGTACTGTTGTAAAATTTGAACAGTACTTACTGTTGTGAGCTGATGAATTTGACAGTACTTAAGCCCTATGTATTATAGTTCATGGAAAATCATATGGTGATGTACGGTGTGTGAGGCCAATGACAAGAAAAAACTGTATTTTAATTTTGCAAGTTTTTTTTTTATATAATGTTTACTTATATTTTTTTAAATAAACATATTTTGTAAAGTACTTATTAGAAGTTTGCTTGACCAACCTTGGTTGGAACTTATATGTGCATATTGATCTGTTGGACTGACCTACCTATAAGTTGTGCCTCTTTTTCATTTTACTACTGGAGGGTTAAAACAATTAAACCACGGATCACCTTTGTTAAGATGATCCGTGATTAAACTTTGTCTAAACCTAAAAATCATAGTGAAATATTTTTCACAGTTTAATGCTATAGAAGGCCTATTACTTAGCAAAAGGTTTAGTCAAGTACAACAAAAGATCCTAATAGAAAACCTGAATCTGATGAGAAAAGTTTAGTCTATTTCAATTTCGTCTCTGTTAAGTGAGCCTTGAAGTGAATAGAACTACTTTCCCCTACCTTGGGCTGATAGTTCATTGATTCATTGGTCAAAAACCTTTGGGGGGCCCCAGAGGTCTCATGATGTACTTTATGCTATTTTTTCTGTTTACTCATGAAATATATGGACAATATCTAAAAAAATATGTGGTTTGGGGGGTCCGGCCCCCTAGCCCCCCGCCCCTTTGGTGCACCCATGTAATAATTCAAAATAAGTGAAAAAAGTTTAAAAAAAAACATAATAAACAAAAACATAACCTACTTTTTTGAAGAAAACATGGTCCCTTTTATTTCAGATTTTCTCGCTTTAGTTTAATATTTTGAAGAAAAACGCATTTTTCTCATATGCACAAAGGATCTATTCTTAAAACTGATTAATTTTTGAGACTAAAGCTCTTGTCGTTTTTGTAAAATGTACGTTTTTGTTAACATTACGGCTTATGGGAAATCGGTTTGTTTGTCCCATGGAAGACATCTTGGATTTGATCATATGTTTTGTTAGACAGCCCTATTGGACCAAATAACATACCCTATTTAAAAGTACTATTCTAGACAAAAATAGTATATTATGCTGTTCACAAATAATTTCATTGTACTTATTTCAACAAATTTTCCCCAAAAGAATAGGGGTGGCCTTCTGGAATTTTTTTAACTTCAACCCACATTTCGTCATGCTTAAAGTTTTTAATGCCCTAAATTCGTACCCCTTTCCTATCAGATTTTTCAAAAATAGAACTCAAAAATGCGGCCACTGTGTGGGGCATAAGGCTAAGAAAATTTATAAAAGATTCTTATTTTTTTACCTTCCTTGTCCGCGCAGCAATGGCTTAGAGAAGATATTGTTTTTGACGAAAAATTTTTTTTTAGATATCTACGAAAATGTATTATTTTGACCTACCCTAGCAATATCGTCCTGATGTCTGCCTGTGTATGTGTGTGTGTGTGTATGTCTGTCCGTAATACGATAGCCCCTAAACCGCTGAACCGATTTTCATAAAATTTTCAGATAAAATAGTGTTCGATACTCTAACGAGCTGCTGGGTCAAAATTCATTAATGCTATGGACTTTTTTGACAGATAAAAAACATAAAAAATGCTAACTTTTTAACAGAGCGTCGCGTCGCCCCAATATGCAGTTTTCGAAATATAGTAGAGCACGTTCTTCTCAAAAATTTGTGTTCTAACCGAAAACTTCGTAGGAGCTTTTGTTTCGGAGATATTTATACAAAGAGCTGTTATCAAGGTTAATACAGCATGGAGTTTATTTGGTGTGTGCTAAAGGGCTAGGAAGGTATGGATCCATTTATTTTAAATGTATAACTTATTAGGTTGCAGCCGTAAATATTTTCCAAAATTGATGTTTTCTATTTTATAAAATAATAGTAAGGGTGTAACTTAATTAATATTAAAACATGAACAAGCACAAATTATTTTTCCTCTATTTAATTTTAAAATGAGAAATTAGGTTTTCAAGATTTATTCGTCTTCGTCAAAAAACAACGCTGACCGAAATAAACGCAGTCAAGTGAGTATTCATCATCGATTTCACCCTCACAACTATTTTTCTGGAATTTGGACGTTTCGGGGTTTAGTTTTCATCTCTATTAATTCTGGCTAAAATGGAACAGTTGTACAAATTAACTAGGGCAGAAATAATCCCTTCTAAATAAATTGTTAGTCATGAGATATACAGAGTGTTCCATTTAAAACGTTCCACCCTGGATTTCTCGAGAACTGTTAAAAATTTTTAAAATGCCGAGACACGTCGATTTTGTTTGCGAGAGGGAAACTTTTTCGCGATTTTGCGACATCCCTATCTATCAACCCCTAGCGGCGGCGCGTCTTACCCCTTGATTTTGAATAGGGAAAGTGGGCCGAAAACCTCGTTGGAAAGTTTCAATCAAATTCTTATTCAGAACTGATTTTATTTTTCATATTGAACGACTAGTTTTCGAGTTATTTGATTTAGAATATATTAATCTTTCCTCTTTCCTTCAAATTTGACCCTAAACTTGGTGAAAATCCCAATTTGTTCGTGAAGGGAATTAGTATTGCCCTGAGACGAGACGAGAGAAGGCCTTCTCTCGTCTCGTCTCGTTATGCGACATAAAATGGGTATCTCGTTTCGACGATAGGACTCTTCTTTTGTCTCTGGTCTCGCCTCGTCTCTCGTGTCTCGTGATTTATATCAGCTATAAAAAGTTTTTGACACACCCTGTGTAAAAGTGTTTTTTTTTAAATAAAGTGTCTATTCTGGGATATACTCTGTATATGCATGCATACGATCAATAAAGAAGTAAATGCAATACATTAACTAAAATACCTCGTTGGTGCCGATGAAATAAAAGCTGTGGAGAAGTTTTGCATTGCTTTATTTATTTAAAACTGTACCTAAAATCCCAGGAAATCCTCGAAGTAATCGTTGATAATAGATTATTTAGTGTGTTGCCAAGTAGCAAGTAACAGAAAAATGATTTTCATGTGTGCTTAACATAAACTTTTTTTACATTAGGTACGTATTTAAAAAATACTTTTTTTAAAAGAATACTAGATAAAATATTAGTTTTTCCTAATCAGTGCGCAAAGTTATGTATTCTCGCACGCGAAAGAAGTTAGAGGAAAGACGCACACCCTCCCAAGGCATGAAAAAACCTATACATGTCTGCAACACCCGACCTCTGCACCGCACCGACGAGATTCGAACCCGTCAATATTACTAAATGAAAGTGAGCGACTTTATTTTTAAATTTGACTTTGGTATGTCAATTTTGAGAGGTCAGCTGTCAGTTTTCTTTATAAATCTGTCAGAATAAAGGCGAGTCTAAGTCAGGTTTTATTTCAATAACTCCCTTTCGTAACTATTTATTTTAAAACGTTATAACTGCACGTAAAAATGTTCCTAATAATATAGAAAAAATTGGAATGCCAGTATAAATATGTCACTCGTCGCAACTATAAATATTTACGAACCCAGCAGGCCTACTAAGACAAAAGCCAAGGGGTGTTAAAACAGATTAAAGTGGCTTAATGGCCTGTTTACGAGCCTGGTGTCAGTTTTAGGGAGGTCTTTGACGCCTCTTCGGTAAGGCAAGCGGCAAGATATTACCCAAGTATTAAATTTCAATATCGTTTGTCATATGCTGCTTTTTTTAAAATAGTGTTGACTTGATCAAAGTAGGGACTTATTGGAATATAACCTGATTTTATTTTAGAGTCGGCTTTATTGGGACAGATTTACAAGGAAAACGGACAGCTGACCTCTCAAAATTGACATAAAAAAGTCAAATGCCGAATTTTGAAAGAAAGCAGCTGCTTTATATATGTAATTCTGTCACAATACTGCCGATTTTAAAATAAGATCAGGTTTTATTCCAATAAGTCCCTATTATCTATACTGCCCAGGGAAGACAAATATCTCAAATTAATCGATAGTTTTTCAAAAATTTGACACGGTTGTTAGACATTTAATAAACCTCTAAAACAAAGTATCACTTAATCCATTTTCCCTATTTAAAAATTAGGGTTAGAATTTACCCCTCGAAAGACTTGGCTCAGGGTTCCATATACTACAATGTAAATTTGTAACTTAAATAACTCAAGAACGGCTTAACTAGAGCTACACAAAATATATGTTTTTAAAATTATGGGAAATATATTTTTCGTTCTGACAGAAAATATACAGGAAGTCGCCCTTAACATAAGAAAGTTGCTGTCAAAATTTGACATAAGGAATTTCATCTGACTAGTGTTGCCACGAGACGAGACGAGAGAAGGCCTTTCGTCTCGTCTCGACGATAGGACTTTTGTATTGTTGTCGTCTCGTATCGTCTTGTGTCTCATGATTTATATTAGCTATAAAAAGTTTTTGAGACACCCTGTCTAAAAGTGTTTTTTCAAGGTGAATCTTATTATTTATGGTATTTATTTTTCCAAAATAAAGTCCATTCTCTGGTATGCATACATACAATATAAAAAGAAGTAAATACAATACATGTGCTAAAACGCCTTGTTGATGCCGATGAAATAAAAGCTGTGGAAAAGTTTTGCATCGCTTTATTTATTTAAAACTGTTTTTGCAAGAAATTTCTATGTTTTTTTTAAACAAACGCACAATACCAACCTTTAAACTTTTTCTAACTAGCAGATTTTTCATCTGAATTTTCCATATTTTTCAAAATAAAAAACAAACTAATTTCCACAAAAAAATTATTTGATTTTCAGAATTTTAGCTCTTTCAACATTAGTCCAAAAACATTTTTTTTAAATCAACATATTTCTAAATAACAAAAATTCACGCCAAAAGCTAGAAAAGAAAATTAAAATTTCTGGCTTATGAAAAATTTCCGAAAAAAACTGTTCAGTACGAACAGATGGTAAATCATAAAAATCAATCAATAAAACCAACCTTTTTTGCTCGAGAGAAACGAGAATCTCTCGACGAGAGAGGGTCTTTCTCTCGTCTCGTCTCGAGCTTTCATTCGAGAGAAAATATCTCTCTATTCTCGTCGAGAGAGGGCGAGATGAGAGGCGGGGATCTCTCGTCTCGGCGGCAACACTACATCTGAAACTTCTGTCATATTCTAAAAGAAATGGTAGAAATTCTGCAACTTTTGTATTTAAAGTTTTTTTCTTTCACCTACATTAACCCCTGATCAAGGCCACGCAAATATAACCAATGACCGTGTACAAACATGGTAATAAAAAAGTCAATATTATTAGCTCACACATATACTATACTATAGTAGTGTGAGCTATGGTGATCCTAATTTTTTCGAGAAAAAAAAAGTTGCTCCGATTATAATAATAATAATAATAATTTCAAAAATTTTTATATATCTTTGCGTTTCGGCAGCGGCGTAGCGTGGGGGGGGCGCGGGGGGTTCGTCGCCCCCCCCGCCCCGAGGGTAGTGGCGCCCCATAGGTGGTAGAGGCGCCCTTGTGACTTATCGGCCGCCCTCTCACACATGATGACCTTTTTTTTTTTGTTTTTGGTTGCAAGATTTGTGAGAGGCGCCTTTTTGACCTTTTTGTTTTTTTTTGCCACCAGATTTTTCATCAGTTTGTTTTCAGAGGCGCCCTTTTTAGCTCTCGCCCCCCCGCCCTTTCGGGCACGCTACCCCGCTGCGTTTCAGATGATTTTGAAACTTTTTTGTTGCGCCGTCTGTCTGTCTGTATGTCTGTCTGTAACGACCAACGCGCATAACTCAAAAACCGCTTGGCCGATTTCAATGAAATTTGGTACCTAGACTGGGTCTTGGGTCGAGATGGTCCCATTTAAAAATTAACAAAAACCAAATAAAAGGGTGGGGATATATTTCAAAAATTGGAGTTTAAGTGAAAATATGGCGTGTGTGATATCAAATGAAAGGTAATTGAGTCCGGAGTTTAACAAAATACATTTTAGTTTTTGTTCTTTTTAAGGGTGGGGGTGGATTTCAAAAATTTGAGTTTAGGTCAAAACATGGCTTGTGTGGTAGCAAACAAAAGGTAATTTAGTGTAGAGTTGAATAAAATATATATCAGTTTTTAGTTATATTAGCTCACACGTACACTATAACTATAGTACCTAGTGTGAGCTTAGGGGCCCATATATTGGCAGAGTATTTTTCTAAATTAAGAAGCTTTTCACCATTTACACACTACAGTTTGTTGACGACCAACTAATTGTAGCTGTATCTATGTGTGATGAGAAAGTTAACGGAAGAATGCCAAAAGTGGGGGTTATAACGATTATATCGTTATATTGTTTAAAAATTAAGGAATTACATATTTTGTAATAAAAATATATTATTTAATTAATTAAATTTCCTTATTGAAAAATAATCAATTTTACTGGCCTATTGAGCTTCGAATGGCTATATCATTTTGACTGGCCTAAATTATTTATCAAAATCTCCGCATTCAGCAAAAAAGGCAAGCACATGTGTCCATACGCTAAATTGAGCCAATCTATCACATTTCCTCTTTGTTTTACTTTCGCGCGAGGCAAAGGATAAACAGTCAATGATCTGCATAGTGTTAGTTGAGATGATTTAAGATGAATACGTTTTTTATTAAAAAGTATACTCCATAGGATGTCTGTTTTAAGAGATCTTAAATATTAAAATTTAGTGTGTTTTCGATTTTTGGTCTGACGACATTGAAATTCAGGTCAGTTCGTTCCTTTTTCCACTCAAAATTATTTATCTTAATTTAGCGCAAATATGCATAATTTGATTGCATTTATCTTAATTTTTTGGTAGAAAACCAAATTTTGATAAAATTTAATGTTTGCTAAAATATTGGCCCATGGCACAGGTATTTCTCGTGGAATATTTTTTTTTCAGATTAAGGACCCAATGAGTTCAGCCAAGCTTCCCTTTTCAGTCTTATAGGACAAATTTTAGCCCACCTGACTCATTCGATCAATGCATTCCAAGGAAGTGGATTCTTGAGGTTGATGGACTTTGGAGATATGGATCTATTTGGATAAATTATCTGGTAAGTTTTTTTATTCATATATATTTTAATAGACTTTAGTCAAATCTGCTTTGAATGAAAAACTTACCAGAAGGACTTTCTAATCTCCATCAAAAGTCCTCAAAAATCTAACTTCTCAGAGAAATATTTAGCTTGCTCATTCTTAAATGAACGTCGGCCATTTTGTATTTTTTATTCTGCTTGCGTTCTTGAGTGAACAGCAGCCATTTTGTTTTTTTTTTGAGTGAATAAATTAAATTCATGAACGACCAGATTTCAATTTTTGCTTCCCCTTTTTAATTATATTTTCTTTAATGAAGAAGTTATTTTCCTTTTAAGGAAAAAATAAAAGGAAATATTTTCTTATTGCCCTCCCTCAAAAGTCGAAAACATACTCACGTTTCAGTTAACTTTCCCTTTGTTTGTGTGAAAGACTGAAATGTTCCCCATGTAAAATTTTTAGATACATTTTTTTTTATAAATTGTTAAAAAGATTTTATTCTTTCCCTCCATTTTGAATTATTTATTGGCTGACCACCATTATTCTTAAATTATTTTGTAAATTTTTCTAGCTTTAAGAAATAAAACCGATATGTGTGAAATTATATTTTTATTTTAATATTGGTATTATTTTAAAGTTGTAAAATCCAAACAGTTATATTTTTTTATCTTAAGAAACCAATTGTAAAGATGAAATAGATAATAACCTGTTAAACATTTATTTTTATGAATTTATTTGACAAAATTTGTGAAATTTTTGAAATTAAATTCAGAAAATATATATATTTCAGGAATCTATAAATAGGATTCATGTAAACCTGAAAGGTCTAGATATTCTGCTGAATATTTGGTTGAAATTTTGTAAAGATTCCTTCTACATTTTCTTTATATTTTGAATGTATATATTTTCCTTTTGATAAATGACATTTCCATGATGATTGTCATTTGTAGAAATTTGTAAACTAAAACTATTTTTTGTGACACTCTCAATGCTAGAGTTTTGCGTAATTTTTTTTTTGAGAGTTATGTTGAGAAAGCTAGGTCATCAAGTCTGACAAATTGTTTCTAATGTTACGTAAATAGTATTTCTTTTCATGTACAAAAAAAATCCTGCGACGACAAGTTCTCCACCACTGAGTAAGACCAACAAAGATAAGCCACATACAAGTCCTCCTGGATTGCACACCTGCTGACGAGGCGAAGACTGGCACTGAGACCATGATGGGAATGTTGTAAATATGATCTCATGGTTGAAGATGATGTTCTACTATTGGTGATGCTATTTTTTTTATATAGATTTTTTTTGAAAAGAAAAGACAATCTAAAACTTTAAAAAGCAAGTTTCAAAATTAAATAAGACTTGAGACTCTTCTTTCTTTAATAAATTTTCTTCATTTTTTTTTTTTATAAAAAGGTTTAGTTTTTTTGTAATTTTTTTTGATTGTGTCACTGATCATTTTTTTAATAAAATAAATTGTAAAATTTATTCTCTAATCCAGAATTTCTTTATACTCTAAACGAGGTGAGATTGTTTGGAGGATTTCAAGACTATTTCATTCTTTAGTTTTTTTTTCCATTTATCATTATACATATTTTTTATATATAATTTTTTTTAATGAATGAATTTTGTCCTAAAGGATCTTCCAGGTAAAGCTCAATGGCGCCCCATTACCCTTAAAAGAAAACAAATTGGAAGAAACGTTAGTAGAACTAAAAAGAGAAGGTACGACCCTGAGATAGTCATTTCATTATTTTGATTTGAAAGAGTTTCTGTTCTTTTGTTCTTCCACTTTCTTTGCTTTGCTAAAAAAAAAAGGAAGAGGAAAAGTGAAATAATACCAGGCAAATATTATAGATCTGATACCCAACGTGGTTAAAAATATACTACAAATTTGGCGCCCAACGTGCTAATCATTAGACAAGATAATACACTACAAATGCAGTATAAAGTTTCATCATTAGACAAGATAATACACTACAAATATAGTATAAAGTTAGCGCCCAACGCCTTAAAAAATTTTTGCCCCAACGTGGTTGAAAATACACCACAGGGTTTACCGTGAACATTGTCATGATACAGTACTTATGTATTGGAAACGAATCAAGTGAGCTGTATACTTGGGTGTCACATTTGATAAGATAGGAACAGACTGTTTTTTTTTTTAGGATTGAAATTGTAATAATAAATTTTGTAGCAATATGTTAAATAAAAGCTTTAAACTAACTAACTAACTAAAGAACTGGAAAAATAATAGTAAAAGCAAAAAAGATTATAGGTTAAAGAAATGTAAAATTTACCATATATGAAACAATGGTGAAATGCACGCTGTTGTATGGAATAGAGACTTGTCACGTAAGAGAAAAACACAAAACAAAAATGGAAAGTGTCGAAATGAATGCAATAAGAAGATCAATGAGAATATCTCATAACAGATCATGAGAAATAAGATCATAAAAGAAATAATGGGAATCGAGGGAAGCATAACGCATGACATCACTAAAAGGCAACTGATATTACCAAAGCAAATCCTAGAATAGCAACCAATAGGGCGCAGAAAAAGTGGGCTTCCTAAACTAAAATGGCAATCCAAAGATCAATGAGTTAAAAAAACCTGACAGAAGATGATTGTCAGGCGAACCTCGTTATACTTAGAGAATAGGCGTCGGACAACGTGGAAAAACGTTCTAAACCGACATAGTAGTAGTAGAAAATGGGACACGCTGTATAAGTAGGTAGACTATAAATTTCCTAATGGAATTCACTATATGAGTTACACTAATAAGCCGTTTGGTCGCTAATGTCACACAAACACAAAAGAATGAAAAAAAAGCTAAAATGGTCACCATAAAAGTTTTTGTCCCCCCCACTGATTGGCCATCGATGCCTTAAAAGGTGCACCGATGGAGACTCGCAAAAATCTTAACGAGAAGATATTTTTGACTGAAATAAATTTGAAATTCGGCGGTACTCACGGTCGCGGTGGCTTCGAGCACTAATGAGCTCATTTTTACCAAAAAAGATTGTAAATGGGGCGATTGCAAAAAAAGTTATGTTTTCAACAGCCAATTCAAAGCAGTACTTAGAATAGGTTGTCGCCGTCATGGTGTAGTGGTGACAATGTTTGTTCCCCACACCGGCGGTCCGGGTTCGATTCCTAGGCTAGGTACTAGGTTGTTTGTGTTACTTTAAAATGCTTTAACCTTGCTAGACTTTTGCGAAACTGGTCGATTGATCCTGATTGAATGGAAAGCCCCAAGTATAAATAAAAAAAAAGGTTATTTTAGTCGCCTATAAAATACGAGCGCTCATCAGCTCTCAAGAGCACTGTACAAATTTTACTCCAGGATGCAGTGACCTTAATTGTAACAGGATCCAGCAGAACACTTGTCAAGACCCAACAGGACTAGAGTTTCTTTGTTTTAGGTAAAAACCCAGTGAAGCGCTGCTTTTACATACTAAATAATATAATGTAAAAATGTAAAAATGTCAGACAGGACGGAAAATCAAAAATCGGAACCACGCCGCGTCAGCAAGACCGAACGAGCGGTTGGTCACCTCATTACCTATTAACCAAGAAAAAATCGCGAGCGTTTCCCGACGCGGATTCTGCACTGTCGAATTCTATAGCGACATGTCGTCCTCTCTTTCTATATTTTGCAATTAGCAGACAACAAAACATATCGCTATAGAAATCTACAGTGCACAGAATGTGGGGCCAGCGTAAAGACAAGCATTGTTGAAGCGATTTTTGTTTTTCGTTCGCCTTTGTCCACTCGATATGCCGCGGGGTTAAGGCGTCCGTTGTTTATCGTGACAACGTCGCATGCTTTGGTAGGGCAAGGAATCAGGTGCTGAACCTGTGTACATTAATGAAATTATGTTCGGTTACCGGCGTATTGTTTTCATTCGGTTCTGAGTCGGTTTTCATTTGGATTATTTTGCACAGTGTTCCCTTGGTATACCATTTCACTGCAAATTACAACTCGTTTTTAATCTATAGCGACGATTAATATCATAATATGGAATCCCACAGATTAGAGGAAACATTATGTTAGAATAGAAGAATCTTCAAGGAAGCTTATAAGCTATTGCGCTCAACAGTGACCATTCCGTCAACTAGTGTTTCGGTAGAGCGCAGCTTTTCGTGTCTCAAACGTATTAAAAACTACCTGCGAAGTACCACGTTAGAGGAGAAATTTATCAAAAATTTCTATCGAAAAAGAACTATTAAATGACACAGCAATTTGACGATAACATTATAAATAAGTTCGCAAATTTAAAGGATAGACGAATTTCCCTCACATACAAGCAGTAAAATTTAAATTAAATGGCAAGTGCATCATCGTGAACCTAATACCTACCTGATTTCGCATGTTTTTACAGAATTTAGGCAGATAGAATATATTTTCGAGGATTTAGGTAAGTTCTTTATAGAATGGGTATTTACCGAGGGGTCATCGGCACCCTAAAATGCAACTCACAAATCTTGCGACCAAAAAAAAGGTCATCCTAGGGAAGGCCGGTAAGGCCTTAGCGCGTCCTCAAAACTCTGGCGCCCAAAAAAAAAAGAACCGCGCCGTAGAAATTTGAACCGCGCCGTCTCCAAAAAAAACAAAAAAAAAAAAGGTCATCCTGTCTTTTTGCATCTACGCCACTGTTTCGGGTAAGAGGGTTGTGTCGAGTACTGTTGGATTCTATCGTGTTTGAATACTGTTACGTATTGTCGTGTACTGTTGGATACTGTCGTGTACTGTCGAGTACTGTTGGGTCCTGTCGTGTACTGTCGAGTACTGTTGGGTCCTGTCGTGTACTGTCGGGTACTGTTGGGTCCTGTCGTGTACTGTTGGGTACTGTCGTGTACTGTCGGGTACTGTTGGGTCCTGTCGTGTACTGTCGAGTACTGTTGGGTACTGTCGTGTACTGTCGTGTACTGTCGGGTACTGTTGGGTCCTGTCGTGTACTGTTGGGTACTGTCGGGTACTGTTGAGTCCTGTCGTGTACTGTCGAGTACTGTTGGGTACTGTCGAGTACTGTTGGGTCCTGTCGAGTACTTTTGAGTACTGTCGTGTACTGTCGAGTACTGTTGTGAAATTTGTATAGTACTGTTGAAAGCTGATGACCCCTCGGTATTTACATTATTAGCATATTATTATATTTTAATTTTTTGTATCTGTGTATAAAAAATGGAGGGAGGGAAATCTTGCGTTACCTATTGCGAAAGTCACGAGCGGCCACTGCGAGAATTTTTTTTTTGTCATCAACTTTTTTTTAGGTTCAATTCGTCAAGTCCAAAACTCGAGAGGTCATCAGCTCCAGTGGCATATTTTGAAGGGTCGGGTGCCCAGGCCCCCCCAAGTCCAAGATTTTTTTTGATAGTTTTTGCATATTTTATAAATATAAAGGTAAACTATCATAAAATACGGCATCATGGGGTCTCGGATCCCCCAAAACTTTTTTCTAAATACGCTACTGATCAGCTCACAACAGTACTGTACAAATTTCATAGCAGTACTTGTAACAGGCCTTGACAGAACCAGAGACAGATGAATCTTATCTGTCCCTGACAAGTCCTGTTTACCTAACAAATGCGGAAAGTGATACTTTACCGCACGCGACGGCAGAGTTCGGTCAAGCCGTCAAGGGTGGTAAAGACACTTTCCGCATGTGTTAGGTACAATATTTTACCTATGAGTACCTTTTTTTTCAAAAAATTAAATGTAATTTAAAAATAAACATGTCAAATTAGATGGACTTAAAATGTAAACAAGTATTGAAGTTGTCGTGTTGATGCGTTGCTATGGTTCCTAAGTGGTGCGCGTGCGGTAAAGTAATTACTTACCGCACGCGAGTAGGTAAAAAATTATACTGTGTTGATGACCCTTCGATCAAAATATCATCTATGTTTTTCAGAAAATCCTAAAATAATTTGATTTTTGAAAAACGACAGTCTTGTTTATATCGATACGATCTTTATACATCCAAAAAATGTGGTATAAAAAGTATCTGAAAATTGTTATTCCAGACATTTTAAAAATATCTTTGTTATGTCTAGATTTATATATGTAAAGGTAAAGCTCAAAAAGTTAATTAATTTTTCGATCAAAATTTTGCCCACCCTGCGTGGAATTGTAGCCTTACTAACTAACACAAACTTTTATATATGTTTCGAAGCTCCCCGAAATATTTGTTACGCCTTGAGATGGAAATCTTTAAGATGTCCTTGTGCAATATGAATATAGAACATGTGGATAAAAGGATCATTTTCGGAAAATAAAGTATTGTAAAAAATGTTTAAAATGTTAATTTTTGAGTTTTTTTTTGTAAATTTTGCAAAATACTGCGGTTTATGCATTGATTTTTTTGTGTATGTTAAGGAGGGGGGCCAAGCCCCTCGGCTCCCCCTGTATCCACCACTCGGCGGGACATTGTTTGATTCTGCAAACAAAATTTAAAAAAAAATTAATTAAACTACTGCGTTTCTATAAATATAAAAAAACCTTTTTTGATTCTTTTAAAAATATAAGATATTTATTTACTTAAAAACAGTTCTCTTCATTTAAATAAATACATGCTTTTAATTTTCTTCTGATATGATTAGATTCTTTTTGTAAAATATGAGTTTCTTACTTAAAAAAAATATTTATTATTTCCGTAATTAGGGTCACTGCATCCTAGAAACGCCTGCAGCCTGGCGTTTCCAGCATGAAGTGACCCTAACCGTAATGCTCTGATAAAGTTCTGTTTGTGGATTTTATTTACATTGTTTGATTTTTCCAAATAAAAAAGTGATGAAATCGCACCTAGGCTCTCTGTATGTTGACGTTGACATATTTGTAATTATATGTATGTAGTTAATATACAAGGGCTCTAAAAATATTTACGTTTAAAAAAACGTCGTCAATACCATGTAGTGAAGTAACTGATTTTTTACTATTTTATAGCCCCTTCGTGGATTTCTAGGGCGACTTTTTTATGTATGTTAGTGGGCTTATATAAAAATCGCATTATGTAGTGACCTTAATTTTTGTGGGTTACGACACTTCGTGGTTTTGGCGACGAAATGTGGTAATTTTAAATTCAAATATTGATGAGATAAAATGAACGTAAAAAATATTTCATTAGTTTAAAGTGTATAATTAACTAATAATTAATTTCTATATGTAGGTTTTTGTCAAAAATATTTAAAATTCTAAATTTAAGTAGATACTCCTATCCGCATCCATTAGTAAAGATTTTAATCTACGGAGACCGCAAACTACTTGAACTGATGACAGTTGGGAAAACAAACTGAATAGTGTTAACTTCCTCTTTTTCTTATTTTTGTTACATTTCCTATCTTACAACCTAGAGAAACAGGATGAGTGTGAGTGACAGGCTGTGAACAAGCGTTTTGTTCTTTTGTTTTAGTAGGTAGTTGATTCTAGGCTAATAATTCGATTTAAATATGTAGAATAAATATTATTGGATAAGTATGGTAAAAAAAAGTTATATCTCAATCTCAAGTCCTTAACCAATTTCACTAGTTAATACCTTGTTGATTAGGCAGGAAACCGGGTTGTTTACAGGGTGGTAACATAAATTTGTGACTGTAAACTCGTTCGTTAAATTAAAAAACGAAATGGCGAGGAATTTTTTAAATTTTATTGTATGGGGGAAAAGTACTCTTTTTATCCCGCATTTTATCCCCGTGATAAAAAGCGACATATTAGTTTATTAATAAAAAGTGAGACATTACGGAAAAAAATTAAATTCCAAAAAAGAACGTAAAAACCCGAAAAAATCCTCCAAAAAGTGCCTTTTTGTCCCTCCAACCAAACCAAACTTTTGGCCGCGGGATAAGAAGTGCCACTTTTATCCCTTGTTTATAATATACCTACGAGGGTCTTTTATATTTTGCATATAGGAACATAGAGGGCGACACTGATCGAATGTCGTTACTAAAATATAACGTCAATCTTTACCTATTCTAAATTCAAAACTTCAATGCGATATATAGTTTTATAGAATTTTTTAAGTTATCAGTCGAAAAATGGAATTGAACCAAGAAAAATTTAAGACTATAATTTTTTACAACTTTCGAAGGAACAACAATGCCTTGCCGAGTTGATATCTGTTTTCGGTACTGAAGCACCACATCAGTCGACAGTTTCTCGTTGGTATAGAGAACTCAAGCGTGGACGAATTAGTCTTAGCGACGATCCAAGGCCAGGTGCATCAAAAACGTTGATGCTGTGCGCATGCTCATCACGGAAGATCGACATGTGACATATCGCGTGTTTGAGGCTTCACTGGGTATTTCAAAGACCTTAATTCAAAAAAATTTGCGTGAAAAGTTAGTAAACCGAAGAACAGAAAGGAGTCAATTGGTGTCTCTAGATCGCTTTGAGGCAGGAAACTCAAAAAACTTGTACAGCATTGATAGTGGTAATGAATCGTGGATTTACTTATATGAAACCGAAAATAAACGTCAGTCGTCTGTTTGGGTGTTCCAAGATCAAGAAAAGTCAACAAACGTCATCTGTTCTCGAAGTATACCTATCCAAAAAGATGGTCGCGACATTTTTCTGAAAAGCAGGTCATGTAGCAACAATTCCTCTAGAGGATCAAAGGACTGTTATATACTGCCGATTGGTGCCAAGACAATGCAAATTCGCACAAAGAACAAAAACCTATTGAATTTTTAACCCAACAAAACGTTGAATTGTTGGGCCATCTTCCATACAGTCCCGATCTAAGTCCCAACAAATTCTATACTTTGCCGAAAATCAAGATGGACTTGGTCAAAGATTTCAGTCGCCAGAGGACGTCTTCGAGAATGCAATTTTGACACTACCAACAAACAAGTGGAATTATAGCTTTGACAACTGGTTTGAGCGCATGCAAAAGTGAAAATACTTCAAGAAACAATAAAGTCTTCAAAAGCTATGCAAAACTTAAGGCAACCTTCGTACTATTGTTTATCGGGTTTATAATTTCGAGTCCTCAAAAAATTTTAAGCTTCCAAATATTTTGTTTTTTTTGCAAAAACACAGGCACCACGGATCTCCTAACAAACAGATAGGGAACTCAGGTGGTGGGGGGTGCTACGCGCATCTTTCACGCAGCCTGCCATGTTGGGGTCAACCACTCCAGAGGCGCATTCTGTATTTCAATATTTTTTAAACTTTTAGTACTTTTAGTAGTAGTGTTGAGCATTAGTGGCGGGTAGATGTAATTTTATTGTTTGATATATGTAATTTTTGATTTTAAACAATGGGAATGGTTTGTGCCGTAAGAGACTGTAAATCCACGCGACGGTATACCCTTAATCGAGGTTATTTTCGATTTCCGCAGGATCCTATAAGGTAAGCTTATACATTATTTTATCTCTCGATTTTTTAAAAACTTTTGTCATATCCTATACAGGGTGTTCAATAATTAATTGTCCTATGAGATGAATCTATAAATGATTTAACTACAAAGAGTTCTTAGGGACATATGGATCTGCAACCCCTTTGATTTTGTTTTTTTTTTTTAATGCTTTTGCAGGATTTGTTTTATTTATCAAATTTGAAAATGAGCCGCTATTAGATCCTAAAAAACAACATATAAACTATGCTTTGTTTAGAAAGTTTTTGGTGTTTTGTATAAAACAGCGTAAGCTCAGTTGTAGAAAAGGGAAGTTTGTAGATTGGTATTTTGATCCTTAAATTAAGCACAGGTTCACAAATTAAAAGGTTAGGGGACAATTCGCCGCTTCACCGCGGCCGATTCGCCGCGGCTGATTGTCCGCGGCCCGTTTCGCCGCGGGGACAATTCGCTGCCAATCGAATTGCCACGGGGACAATTTGCCGCGGGAACAATTCGCTGCGAGATTTTTGTTTCATGATATTACCATTGTTTTATTTACCTTAACTTTATATAATATTTTTTTATAAAAATAATGTTTTAAAACTTTCCAACTAGGTATTTGGTGGTATACAATTCAGCATTTTTTTAATTGGAAAAAATAAATAAAATGGCGAATGTAGAATGGCAGTTTTTGCCATTTATGAACCGATATGCATCAAACTAGAAACTTTAAGATCTTTCCGGGCGCTGATTATTATTTTTAACTTAAACTACAAAAAATCAAAATAGCAACCGACCTGAAACACCTTCAAGTTTCAAATTTGATGCATATCGGTTCATAAATGGAAAAATCCGCCATTTTGTATCACCATTTTGATTTTCTTAAATTTAAGATAAAAATAATGATCGGCGACCCTAAAAATCTTATCAGTCCGAGTTAGATACAAATCCGTTCATAAACGGGAAAATCCGCCATTTTATTTATTTTCCTAATAAAAAAAATATTGAATGTATACTAACCACCAAATATGTAGTTGGAAAGGTTTGAAAAAAGTTATAGTCAACCAAATATATATGAAGTCAAGCTAAATACAACTGTTTAAACAATTCCCAATGGTAATATCATAAAACAAAAAATCTTACGGTGAATTGTCTCCGCGGCGAATTGGACCGCAGCGAATTGGCCGCGGCGAGTTGTCCCCTACCCATAACCCCCATTAATAAAAACAGAAAATAGTAATTTTGACACTAAATTTATTAAAATTTTTAAAACAGATTTTTGGGTAAACGCTTTTAATATTTTTAGGTATTTTTAAATAATTTTAAAACTTAATTATTACCGTTTTGGTAATGCACAATTCCACAAATATTTAATGGTCTGTTATAATTTTTAAAAAATAAAAAAACATCGAAAAAAAATGCTAAGTTTAACACCCTGTAAAAACAAAGAGGTCTAATAAAGTTTAATGTGAAAAAAATCTTTGTTTTGACCATTTCCACAACCCCTTAAAGTTTCATGCATCATTTAAATTACAGCCTGTATATTAAACTATTATATAACATTTGGTCAAGAGTTTTTGACACAAATTTGTTATAATTTTTTATTATATTACTATTTACACTTTTAAGAATACATATGAAACAACTATTTTAGTTAAAAATTAGATTTTACTAAATTTTAAAATAATAGTTTACCGTGAAGCAATTTTCTGCGAATTGTAAAGATTATTTGGTCACCCTGTATCTCCTTAAACTTTAAATTTTTCGAAAAAACTAATAAATAATATCTGATTCCAGTAAATTAAGAAATTACTCTACAATGTCAAACTTCTTGTATTTAAAATTCGCAAATTTACTCCTCTTGAAACTTAATAAATGTTATCCCAATAAAACAAAAAAGCAATCAATTTTTTTATTTTTGTCTTTGGCTGTACGCTGTAAACGACAACATGCTAACGTATTGTATCTCATTTAATAGAACACATTATTTCCAAAGTCCCATGCAGAGGACAACATATAATTTTTTTACGCGGCCCAGACTCTAAAATTCATTTTATCTCTCATTTTTAGCAGTACAAAACTATTTCAATGTTTTTATTGTTTCTGACAGTAAAAATATTTTTTCGCATCAACAATCTGAAACATTCATATTTTATGATAAATTTATTTTAGTCCGGCTCTGAGTTTGATTCCCAATGCTCAGCCATCGTTGAATTCTCCGAGATCAAAGACCGCCAGCCGGCTTATTTATCTGTTTGTTAAGGTGATCCGTGCAGGCACTGTATTATTTTGAAAACGATATGAAGGGTCCAGTGGAAAAACGATGAGATTCCATTTTTTTCCGAAATTGACATTTTGACGCCATGCGATAGCTTGTAACGTAGAGTAGTAACACACTAAACCTTACAGGGGATATACAATGAGATTCCACTAAAAGCTACAGCTAAAAATAGGCAGCACTGTGGAAAACCGATGGGATTACCACTTTAAATTTCGTTTTACTCAACTTTTTGAAAAATGGAATCTCATCGTTTTTCCACTGGACCCTTCACATATTCTCGTATCTGCTAAAATTTGACGTAAAAACTAACGATCCAGCGAAATGGCAAAATTGTTAAATAGGTAATAAATCTTTTGCATAAGCTAATTTCCGCTTATAAAAGTGTATTGTCCTTTAAAATGTCTTTGCCCTTTTTGGAAATGGATTTTCGCATACGAAATGTTTTTCCTCTCGAGCGGGAATGCGGAAGATATATTATTCACTCATTTTTACGATTTTTATTTATTGTTGGATCTTTGCCAGAAAGTTGTTTTTCTTCGTTTTTGGATAAACTTTTTCATGGACAATACAGTGTTTTTGGTCAGTAAATCTAACCGTTAACTTCGCTATAGGAGTAGTTAAACACAGTGTCGGATTCAGGGCCTAACGTGCCCTAGGCACTAGCGGTGAGACTGGCCCCACTCCCCTTAACAAAGCCGCTAGAAAAACAAATAGATTCAGGACATGTTGCATTTAACAAACAAAAAATTCATGTAAAATATTTAAGTCGAATCTACAGAGAGCATGGATATTCAATACCGAGTGGGCCAAAAAAACCGGACAATTTTTTGTTCGTTATAACTTTTGAACTATACAATCGATTTTTAAGGGCAAACTGCACTTGGCAGAGAATTAATCAGAATTTAGATTAAATATTTTTTTTTGTCCGATATCTCAAAATCGAAGATGGCGGACGAAATTAAAATGTACCCTTCAAAGATGGTCGTTTATTCTTGTGTTGCGAACATGTTTTAATTATTTTTCCCCCCCACAATGCGGTACAAATTAGTAAAATCGGTGGGGTGGTTCTCAAAAAATCTATTTTTTTTCAACCATTGTTTTACAGATTATACGCTTGCATTGCCAATCCTGTCTGCATTCATTTCCTTATAAATACGTTATTACTGAATCGATTTTAGTTATACCTAGATTTAAATAGTAGTTTTCAAAAAAAAACCATTTTCCATTTTATTCTGGCATTTTTTTTCATCACAATAAACTTAAGTTAAATTGAGTTTTTTGACCAAGGCCCTGCGGGCCCCCTTGAGGCTCCGGGCCCTAGGCAAGTGAATAGGGTGCATATAGGATAAACCGGCGCTGGTTGAAGACGTTCATTGAATCAATGAATTTTTACAATGAATCAATGTGTTTTGTTCGTTGGCTAAAAATCAATAAAATTGAATTTTGAACGCGTTAAACTTTAATAATGAACCCATTTGCAAACTTGGGTATTTCTTACATTAATGTATTTCTCTAGATTCTAATGCATATAAAACCCTTGTTGACTAAGTCAGTTTGTCCCCAATCCAAGGACAATCTGTATGTGTGATGTGGTTATTTCCACTTTATTTTTGAATAAAATAAATAAATTGTGAAATCGAATTATTTTAACGCAAAACATTTCTAATTTTTCATGAAAGTCGTCCAGTAATTATAGTTCAAATTATACCCATTTGTAATGACGTCATTTTTGTTTATCTTTGTTTAGTATATTATAAACAGTGGTGACAATAAACTTTTTAAAAAAAGTAGTGTCTATGATTTAAATAGGTAGGTAATTGTACAAATTGTGAAAGGCTTTCGCGGCCATTGCCACTCGCGATGGCGAAACGTCGAGAACGAATTTCCAACGACGACGGCCGAACAGCCCGAAAGCACACCCACCATAGGTAGGTAATTGGTTATGTGAAGTATCCATCACTGTCAATCAAAAAACATTAATTGACAAAAATATCTACGACCTACGTTTTTTTCTCACATGGTGACGTCATTACAAATGCGTATAATTTAGACTATACTTTAGCTTCACGGAAATATTGTAAAAAATATATTTGTTGTCCCATCTGCACCAATATTATTTCTAAAAACTTCATGAAACTCAGTTCAAAAGCCATTGTCGTATCAACAGATTGATACACGGATAATTTAGGTTAAAAATGTCAAATATTGTATAAGTTTTGACGTTGAGAAACTTAAAAGTAGCAGAAAATCCATTGCTGCGATAAGTTTTTAAATAGAGTTAAATATTTTTTTCCTACGACCAAATATGAAAATGATGGTTTTCACAAGTTTCACCCGTGTGAAAAAGTAATTTTCCGCAAATGTATAGAAAAGTGTACGATGACGATGACTGTCACTATACTTTTCCGCACATGTGTTGCAAAGTACTTTTCCACACGTGTAGAAAACGCATTTTCATTTGATTTGTGCAAAATTAGAGACCAATTTTTACAAAAAATAGTATAGTTCAACATTGTGCGTAGGAAAAATAGCGTACACAACTCGACAAAAAGTAACTTTCTTACACTCGAGTATTGTTTTACTCGGCTAGCGCCTCGTTTACAACATTTACGGTCGTGTGAAATTCGTCCATTTCTTCTCTTGTTATGTAATATACAGTAGCTCTAACAGGATAGGAACAGACTGTAAAGAACTGGAAAAAAGAAAAAAAGAGGAGTAAAAGCAAAAAAGGTTATTGGATATCTTAACAGTATTTTATGGGGCAAAGAGATAAAATAGAATGTAACATTTAAAATATATTAAACAATGGTGAAAAGCACGCTGTTGTATGGAATAGAGACTCGTCGCGTAATAGAAAAATACAAGACAAAAATGAAAAGCGTCGAAATGAATGGGAATCGAGGCAAGCATAACGGATCACATAACTAAAAGACAACTGATATGACACGGCCATGAACGACCAAAGATTTCCAAAGCAGGTCCTAGAATGGCAACCAATAGTGCGCAGAAAAAGAGGGCGTCCTAAACTGGAATGGCATAGGGTCACTGCATCCTGGAAGCCTGCATGCTTCCAGGATGCAGTGACCCTAGAATGGCAACAATTAATCCAAAGATCATTGAGTCAAAAAAATTAGGATCACCATAGCTATAGTATAGTATATGTGTGAGCTAAAACCTGAAGGAAGATGATTGTCAGGATCGAAGGAGGTATAGAATAGGCGTCTAACAATGTAGAAAAACGTTCTAAACCGTATAGTAGTAGTAGGTATGTAATATACTATTCATAAAATTACATATTTTTCTAGGGTAAGGGAATTGTCGTCACCACAGTTAAATATGAATTATTGTATCCAATTGTGTATGAATAATAGGCTGCGCTGGATAGTAATGGATATGCTAATGCACGTCATAGCTACATTCCTGTTATTTTTCAAGGGGAGTGACTCAATTTTCATGCAGAAAATTGTTCCCAAGGGAGAGTGCCAGTTTCAATTAAATATATTTCTATATAGTCACTGTTATGCCTGATTGTATGCTCTGATTTTTTTTGCTTGTTTTCGTCAGAATCTACAGGGTAGTCAATTTCCTAAGTTTTCACGAGACCTGCTAAACTGTTCAAAATAGTTAGCATTTATTATTGCAGGAGGTTGCACTGAACTCAAGGAAATCGCAAACGTTGTAAAACTCACTCGTAAGTTTAAACTAACAATATACTGTTGTTGTGGAATAATATGCTAATATTTAGGGTTTTTTGAGAGAAAAACTTTATATGAACATGATTGTGTCCGAATCGTCCTAACTAATATACTGTTTTCAAATACCAAATTGAGTAATTCCAAGCCAAATCATCCAATGGGGGTAGCTGCCATGTCACGAAAAAAATCCAAATTTTGATAACATGTATTAGTGTCCTTAGGAATACCAAATTAACAAATTTTAATTTTTAACGTCGCCTCCCGTATTTTACAGGCCACTTTAAAAGTAAAAAAAAGAAGAAAACCAGTTGTGGCCTTATTTTTTTTTATTTCTATTGTATTAAATCTTATGTAAAAACAAATTTGACGGAAGAAATCTTTAATATTGGTTGGATAATCCTATACAGAAAAAAAAATTAACCTCACTTTTTTGACATGGCAAAAATAATGTTTAAAAAAGAGCAAATTTTATGATTTTCTCGATTTTTAATTATTTACACCGGTGCGGAATATGGTCCATCAAAAAAAAGTCTATACGCACATTAAAGCTCAGTGGCTTGACTATCATACAAGGCAAAAGAAAAATTTCTAGGTCTATTGCTTTTAGCAAACTAAATTTTTTAAAATTGGAAAAACCGCAAAAACCTCAGAATTGGCAACTTTTGACCAAAAAAATTGTCATGTCTATCTGTCTATTAAAACTTCGCTTGTGCCTTGTTTTACTTGACAATGTATCGTCTAAATAAAAGTAAAATAAAAAATCTGGGTCTGTCATTTTAACATCAACTTTTAAGCTATTTGGTTAAAGCATGTAAAAAATCAAATTTTTTTATTGAGTCGCAAAAGGAAAAAAATTATGTATAAAAATCATCGTCAGGGGATCTTATTTATAGCCACATACTGTTTTGCGTAACATCCTAGTTTGTGGGTTCAAGTCCCATCTTCGTACACTGTCGGAAATTTTTTTTTAGTTTTAAGAATACATTTTTGGTGAGACAAGGACATTAATTAGTTTGTTCTTTGGAGAATGAAATGGTCCAGGTTTAACAGTGGCGTACGCAGGGGGGAGGGGGGTTGGATGCCTAATCTTTCCAAAGCCATTAAATAACTTCTCCTAAAGATTAAATTTTTCTTAAAGAAGAAATAAATGGTTTTCCAGGACTTTGCTTTTACTCAAGCCCCCTATCCCAACCCCCTTGCAAAATTTCTGCATACGCCACTGGGCATTAAAAAAACTAACTACAAAACTAACGCATGGTAAAAGCCCATGTGATGCGTTTGGAGGTACTGTAAAACAATTTGTTTTACATTAAAATCTCAAACAAACAACAATTGGACACCATTCTTTCACACCTCTGGATGATTTAACTATAGATGCTAAATTTACTTCAAGCTCAGCAAAAAAATTTGTTCGGTTTCTGAAATTCTAGAACTCAACTTCTTTTCCGATTTTTTAAATATGACAGTAGGTAACTACTAAAAAAGTAAATACACTTTTAACAAATTTGTGTAGTGACTTTATGAAGAGAGTTTAGATCATAATTTATTGAACAGTGCTTATATAAATAAACTTTACCTTCTGATAAACCTTAATTTGCAGGGGCGGATCTAGAAACTTTATTTTGGGGAAAAATATCATAATAAATATTTCACAAAACTATTTTACATAGTGACCAGGAGGTGTATTATGTGTGTCCAAACTGAGTAAGGTTTCAGATTTAAAGGGGGGGGCATCCCCCCCCGTAGATCCACGCCTGTAATTTGTGATGCAATTTAACATCACTAAAAATATTAAAATAACAAAAAAATGTGTAGTGACCTTAAGGATTACAGACCAGATTTTTTATTCTTGTTTTTAAAAGTATATGATACAGTGAAAAATTTACCCTACTTGATTACCACCAGCACCCCGACAGACAGGGTCATATTTGGTGCTGAAGTTGAGGGATTTCCCAGACATTCTTAATTTCTTCGTGGAACTCCAAGGTAACGTCTACTTTTTAAATATGTTTCATATACAAGGAAGATATAGTCCTTGAGTATAGCTTTCTAACACTGTATCAAAAATTTAAGAAAACATTACATTTATACCCCAAAAAAATATGAAAACTTTGAAAATTTCTGCGTTTTTTGGATATTCTCTAAATTGCTCTAATTAAGCCAGTATAAAAGATTTTGCTAAACATTACATTTTTTTGAAAACTACTTTTATGCATGTTTTCAAAATTATAGGTTAATTTTTTTTAAATGCTGTTTACTATGAGCATAATTTTTTTCTTTAAAGTCCCATTTTGCCCGTTTTCAGACTTTTCAAATGCGTGTAACACACTAATTGGATTAAAAAATCTAAAATTGTGCAAAAGTGGTTAAGCATAAGCTGTTTCATTTAGTAAGCATGATTAAAGAAAAAAATTAAATGTCAGGGCAACACTTTTTTTGTAAATTGGATGACTTGGCGTGGAATTGCTCAATTGGAAATAATGCATGGACCTATAACCATGAACAACAAGTGAAATTAAAGACGGAAGAATAATAAAAAAGTTTCTCTTCGGCCGGGACTGTGACAGTAGGAAAGAAGAATTATAAAAAATAAGTTAAACTGGCTTGGTCCAGTTAATACCCTGAGAATTTATCGTTCTTGTATTGAGACACC
The DNA here is from genome assembly GCA_963576565.1 of Aspidapion aeneum. Lineage (NCBI taxonomy): Eukaryota > Metazoa > Arthropoda > Insecta > Coleoptera > Brentidae > Aspidapion > Aspidapion aeneum. Next base: position 44,022,309 of record OY755044.1, read on the forward strand.
ACACACATGCATAGGTAGAAGTTTTCCGAAAATTTATGTATGATCCTTGGTGGCTTAATGAAAGAGCGTTTGCGTACAGAGCAAGAGCTCCGGGTTCAAGTCCCGGCCGAAGAGAAACTTTTTTATAATTCTTCTTTTTTTAATTTCGCTTGTTGTTTTTAATATACTGTTGTTGTTGAATAATATGCTAATATTTAAGATCTACTTTGAGAGAAAAACTTCATATGAACATGATTGTGTCCGAATCGTCTTAACTTTTATGCTACAGTGTTAAAAAATCTTCTTTTTCAGTGGCGCACTCAAGAATATGTGTAGATAAAGAGATTGGTATTTTGAAAATTTTTTAAATGACCTCCATTTACGGACGTCGCTGGACAGTTTGTCATCAATCAAACCCTACTGACTTATACATTGTTAAAAAGGAAACTTTATTTTCTACAATAAAGTGTAGAACACATTTTTTTATTGAGCTTAGTTTCTTAGAAAATTGGATAAAACCTGTAACAAAATTAATTTGTTTGATGATTTGTAAAAATTGATTTTTTTTTGCAGACGCCTGTGAAGTTTTAACTGAAGATAAATCTTACTTTGTGGTACAGCGTTCAAATGGAAAGTTCATTGTCTATAATCGACTGTAGGCAATAATTTTTGACAGAGGGTTTGGTTTTTAAGATAATTGTGTAAAACATATGACAAACTTGTGGTTTTTAAAAAAATTTTACATTTACTCAAAAAACGGACGCCATTAGAAAGTTTGTTAGTAGTCTGATTGCATTGAATTATACACTCTTAAAAAGTGAATTTTATTTTCTACAATAGAGTGCAGAATACATTTTTCCCAAAAAGCTTAGTTTTTTAGAAAATTGGGTAAAACTTGTAAAAAAGTTTAGTCATTTTTCAAAATTGATTTCATTTACGGACGCCCATAAATTGTTATTAACAAAACTAATCTTGCCTTATCATTTAAAAGAAAATTTCATTGCCTATAATCTACTGTAGGGTAAAATTTTTGTTAGAGTGCTTGGTTTTTAAGAAAACAGGGTAAACATGTAATAAACAATTTCTGTTTTAAATTTTTTTACATTATCAAAACAGTATTCGTTCGATCGCAGTTCAGTACGGTTATATTGCATCGTACCTGCATGATAGTACTAACGAGGTCAAAGTCGAAGTTTGTTTTGTTTACAATAAACATCGCGCGCGAAATACATGTGTTAAAAATCTATATACAATGTGTATTATAAATAATATATCATGTTTAAAAGCAAAAAAAGTGTACCATCACCTGTGAAACTTGTTTTAAAAATTAGCGAAAAGCCCAAACAAAATCAAGAAAAAATGGATAATGCCGAATTATTTCAGGATAGCCATGCTAGAACACAAAATGAAGAAGTTTTATATAGCGAATGGAAAAAATCCCAAAACGAAAAAAATTCACTTAGTGTACAAGTGGATTATCTCCGAAGTCAACTGGAAAGTATGCAAAGAAAATTTGCAGATTTAGAGACAAAAGTCACTAAAAAAGAAGAGTCTGACATGGACTACATTACTGATGAGGACGATCTGGCAAGAGAAACTGAGTGGATCAGACAAAAAGAAAAAGGTTGGAAAAAACGTCGAATGGATACTTCACTCTCACCACCACAACAAAGCTCGGGCACTAGAGAGCCCTCCAATAAAACACAAAATGAAGAACCCCCAACTAAGGTTAAAAAAGCTCCATTACCTCCACCGATTATGGTAAATGGCGTAAATAATTTTAATGATATTTATGAAAAGTTAAATATCATACAAGGAGTTAAAATAAAAGTTTTAAATAACGAAAATATTAAAATAAATGTACAAGACGCAGACAGCTATCGGCTGGTTACTAAAATGCTTAATGAAATAAAGCATCAATGGCACTCATACGAAAACAAACAAATAAGGCCAATTAGAGTAATAGCGAATAGGCTACACTTCTCATGTGACCCACAAAAAATTGTAGCTGATCTACAAAAAAAAGGTTTTAAGGCACTGGAGGCCAGCAACAAACTTAAATGGAGAACAAGACAACCTCTTAACATGTTTATGCTCACATTTAGCCACGATGAAGATATCAACAAAATTTTTGAAATTTCCAGTATCCTTGGGATTGAAGTGGAAATAAAAGCACTAAAAACCTCAAAGTTAGTCCCTCAATGCAAAAGATGCCAATCTTATGGACACACGCAAAAATATTGCGCTAAAGAACTACGTTGCGTAAAATGCACGGGGAAACATCTTACTGTAGAATGCCCCAAACCAAAAGAATCTGAGCCAAAATGCATCCACTGTGGAGGCAAGCATCCTGCTAACTACAGAGGATGCCTTGTTGCTAAGGAAATACAAAAATTTAAAAATAAACCTAAGAAACCGAATCTCATACCAAACGTGAGTACAAATAGACAAAACCAACAGACAAGAAACACAGTCACACAAAACTCTGTGACAAGGACATACAGCCAAGTAGCAGCAACAGCTACTATACCTGATATTAATATCAGTAGTCAAAATACTATGGAACAAACACTACAATTAATTTTGGAGAAATTGAACAAACTTGATGAGCGATTAACTAAACTAGAAAGTAGCAATAACGGAGCTACCAATATGCCTCAAAATGGTCAGTAATCTTAGAATCCTAGCTTGGAATGCCAATGGTCTCTTGCAACATCAGCAAGACTTGCAAGTTATTCTAGACGTAGAAAAAATTGACGTCTGTCTTGTGTCAGAAACGCATTTCACTAACCAGTCTCACATTAAATTTAAAGGTTATAAAGTGTATCATACAACTCACCCTAGCAATACTGCACATGGGGGAAGTGCTGTAATAATTAAATAAAATATATCACACTATGAGGAGATGGGATATAAAACCATAGAGATTCAAGCTAAATTAGTAAGTGTAAAAACCAAAACATATACATTAGTCATAAGTGCTGTCTATATACCACCAAGGCACTTACTAAAGAAAAATCAATATCTTAATTTTCTCAGAAAATTAGGAAACCGTTTTATAATTGGAGGTGACTTTAATGCAAAAAATACCTACTGGGGATCTAGACTGACGAATTCTAAAGGAAAAGAACTTTTGCAAGCTATTAGTGAATATCAATGTGAGCCGATATCAACTGGTAAGCCCACATACCATCCAACAGATCCAGGAAAAATTCCAGATCTAATTGATTTTTTTATAGTAAAAAATATATCTTTAAGTTTTGTAGATATAGAAGAAAGTTTTGATTTACACTCAGATCATTCACCTATTATTCTAACTCTTAGTAAAAACATAATAAAGAAAGAAGCAAATATCTCACTAGTTAATAAACTGACTGACTGGATTAGTTTTAAACAAAGTCTGTCAGAAAAAATAAACCTATCAGTACCATTGCAAACGCCAGAACAAATCGATAAAGAAGTTGATTATTTTGTTACAAATATTCAACAAGCAGCTTGGGAAAACAGTCCAAAACCAAAGAGAATTTTTAAGGGAAAAAACTATCCAAAGGAAATTAGAGACCTTATATTGGAAAAAAGGAAACTAAGAAGAAAGTGGCAACAAAGCCGTGATCCTCGGGACAAAACAAATCTCAACAACATGACGCAGCGCATTAGGCGAGAAATTTTAGTAATAAAAAATGAATCTATTAACCATTTTCTTAATGAACTTACAGATGATAAAAATACCGACTATTCCCTTTGGAAAGCAACCAAAGATTTTAAAAGACCAATTATCCAAATTCCACCCATACGAAAATCTAACAACCAGTGGGCAAGGAGTAACGAAGAAAAAGCAGATATTTTTGCAAGTCATTTAGAAAAAACATTTCAGCCCCACGAAGCACCAGATGAACACTTTCATTTAAATGAACCCCATCAAATCCAGGACCATATTAAGCTTACATCACCAAAAGAAATATTAACAGAAATCAAAAATATTAATTCGAAAAATGCCCCAGGGAATGATCTTATTAACGGGGTAGTCATAAAACAACTCCCCAGAAAAGCTATCGTAAAACTATGCAACCTAATTAATGCGTCTTTTAGGCTTAGGTATGTACCTAAACTGTGGAAAGTTGCAGAAGTTATCATGATTCCAAAACCGGGAAAACCACTCCATGACGTGTCATCTTACAGGCCAATATCTTTGCTGCCAATTATATCCAAGCTCTATGAAAAATTATTGCTTAAAAGAATAAAACCCATCATAGAAAGACAAGAAATTATTCCATCTCATCAATTTGGTTTTCGAGACAAGCATTCCACGATAGATCAAGTACACAGAATTACTAATATAATAGAAAAAGCACTAAAAGAGGGAAAAGTTTGTTCTGCAGTTTTTCTAGATGTAGCACAAGCATTTGACAAAGTGTGGCATGAAGGCCTTAATTTTAAACTAAAAAGGTTTCTGCCAAAACAATATTCGGATATTTTGGAATCATACATATCTGATAGACATTTTAGAGTAAAACAGGAAGACTCATACTCAAATTTAAGAGAAATTCAAGCAGGCGTGCCCCAGGGTAGCGTACTAGGCCCTTATCTATACTTATTATTCACTTGTGATATCCCAAAGCCAGAAAATTGTCACTTAGCAACATTTGCCGATGATACTGGTTTATTGACGGTAGAAAAATCTATTGAAAAATGCATAGAAAAACTTCAGGATGCAGTCACCCAAATTCACAGTTGGACCACAAAGTGGCGAATAAAATTAAATGAAACCAAATCAATTCATGTTGATTTTACAAACAAAAATATAAATCACATACAAATAACAATTAACAACATTCCAGTACCATATTCGAATCAGGCAAAATATCTAGGTATGACACTTGATGCCAAATTGCGCTGGAAAGCACATGTTAAGAAAAAAAAAAAGAAGAACTTGAGATAAGATATAGAAAAATGAACTGGCTAATTGGAAGGAAGTCCAATTTAACAATTCATAATAAGTTACTGCTTTATAGACAAATACTGAAAGCAGTATGGACATATGGTATTCAACTATGGGGTTGTGCTAAAGAGAGTAACATTCTAGTTGTACAGAGATTTCAAAATAAAGTATTAAGAAACATTGTGAATGCACCTTGGTACGTTCGAAATAGTGACCTTCATCGAGATCTAAAAATCGAAACTGTAGCAGAGACTATAAAAAAGTACGCAAAAAGCCATGAAGATAGACTCCATCGGCATGTGAATGTGGAAGCAATTCAGCTTCTAGACAATACTATGCTAGTTCGACGACTAAAAAGAGTGAAGCCGTTTGAGCTAGTAAACTAAGTGAATTACACATAAAACAAAATAATGCTATAAACACAACACAATTGTGAGTTACAGACTAAACAAAGCGGGGAGAACTGTTGAGTGAACCCTAAGTTTAAATCTGACTTTTCTAGTAAATGAAGTTAAAACAAAATTGCTAATTAGTCTTACTGACTAGATTGTAATAAAAAAAACACAGTGTGTTTGACAAATAAAAAAAAAAAAAACATTACCTCAAAAAACGGACGCCGCTGGAGAGTTTGTCATTGGTCATACCCTACAGTGTTGTTTGAAAAGGAAATTTTATTGTCTATAATAAAGGTAACTACATATTTTCCCTAAGAAGCTTAGTTTTGAGAAAATTTGAAGAAAACCTAAAAATTTCAGGTTTTGGGAGTCTGTAGTTTTTGTAGCTAAAATTTAAAAAACTAATATAATTTTATTTTTAAGTTAGATTTTACACATTTTTGATGTATTTCTGTTTCATTGTGGCTTTAGGGCTTACTTAAATTTTTAGAAATTCGAACACGACTATAAGTAGGGAGGCTAAAACAAAATTGGATTAAAAACTGGCTTGGCAACATCCAGACTAGATTTCATTGTCAAACTTCGGTCCTCATATTTTGCATACTCAATTACCTTTAGCGCCTGCATTATAATGTTTTTTTATTTAGATCAAAGGTTTTCTTTGAAAACAGTACTGCAGACTAAAGCAACATTTTTCTTGCAATAGGCAAACGCAATAAATTTAAATATATCTTGCCTTCTTTCACACCTCCGCAAAAACTGACCAGCCAGAAAGCGCAAAAACAAGAAAAATTTCGAAATCACGACTAGCGCCCACAACGCTTGCTGCACTTTTTCACGAAAATGTTATTCGAAATGAAACACGGCTTATGAGTTGTTAAAGAACGTTTTGACAGGTTGACCAATGTTACTGTAGCATGCAATGGTGAATAATTTACGAGATGGTGTTATTTTCAACCTTTATTGTAATGCCTCATTTATCCATTAATTATTAATATTAATTAAACAGAAATTTATTGTTAATTTGATATGTCTATGTTTTTATATTGATAGGGAGCAAAAAGGAGACACCTAAAAAAAATTAAAAAATTTATTTAATATTTATATATTTAAGTAGCTAATGGTCAAAAATCGTCAAGTTTTTAAAACTGCCCTAGTCCAGCGGGTATTTGCCTCCAATTTGAGTGGGAGGGCAAGTGTGACGTAATAAATCTAAGATAGCGGCTTTTTTCATGATTTTCCACAAACTTTGGCTTATAACTTTCACTAAATTCTCATATCTCAAAAACTAACAAATATATTGACTTGAATTTCTAAACTATCGTAATTGTTTTTCTATTGCAGCAAAAGCATATTAACAGTTTTTCTACAAAATAATTTTGAAAAAGTTATAAGCGAAAGTTTGTGAAAAAACATGAAAAAAGCCGCCATCTTGGATTTATGACGCCACACCGGCCCTCCTACTCAAATTGGAGGCAAACACCCAGTGACTTAAAATTGTGTAATCTATTACCAATCGATCTAGCGCACTTTAAAAAGATCTTTCACAACTATCCCACGGCATACCATAGGCCTCTATACTACAAGGATATTATTAATAAATAAGATTTTCTTTCAAAACATCGCACAGTGCGGACTCCTGTGGGCAATAATCGAAAAACTGAGGTTAAATTTGAAAAATTTTAATATTGCAAAAGTATAGATAAATGTCCAGTTTATTTATAATCATAACCTATTTTTTAGTCACACTTGCAAAAGTGGACAAATCGGTTCATAAATAGGAAAATCCGCCATTTTATTTACTTTTCTAATTAAAAAAATGTTGAATTGTATTATACTAACCACCAAATAACTAGTTGATAAAGTTTGAAAAAGTTATGTTCAAACAAATATACAAATATATTATATGAAGTCAAGCTAAATAAAACGGCAAATTGTCCCCGCGGCGTATCTGCCGCGGCGAATCGGCTGCGGCGAATCGGCCGCGGCGAATTGTCCCATCCCATTGTCAAAAGTGCGCTTTTTATCACAAATTTTAGGGATAAAGTATCACTTTTTGTCCCGTGGATAAAAAGTGACGTTCAAAGATAAAAAGTGAAAAAGGGAAGTCTGTTTTTCTTGAAAAATAACTTTAATAAAAACGGGGCCCAAAAGTGACTAAAGTATCTTTTGAGCACTCGGCGAACTGTTAGTACAATGAATAGAGGAGTTTTACCATAGAGTAAGTAATACATACAGAGGTCCGAAGCTTACGGAGCGCGAGGCGAACCGGTTTGATCGCAGGCTTTTGTCTTCACGCAAAACTCTGAAATCAAATTGGGTTTCCCCTCGGGAAGTTGCCGGTGTTACCAAGAAGGATGTATTTCTCTGTAAAATATGCTGTCCATCGATCGATTGGTGACCTTGAACAGAAAGTATATAACGCTATGTACTTTGTGCCTCGAGCCTTCGCGCCTCGCCTTGATTCAGACTCAGTCTTGATTCAGTCGACGTCTGGCTTTCAGCGGTATTACATCTGTTATAAAAGACTTTGCGCGGCAATGAAAGTTTTCTCCTCTCACGAAGTAAATAGCCTATCGATGGTCTAACTGCAATACCCCGTATCTAACATTTTGATAATTTTTAGATTATTTGTGATTTAGGCCAAATGAGCTGGCTACTTTCATAGTGTATAATACTATAAGACATTATATGCGTGGGAAATGACAAATATAGCAAATATATTTTTTTATACCCAATAACCCTAACCGAACCTACATGTGTTACCTAAACTGTTTTTCGCTATATAGCAAATAAATTTTGTTATACCCAATAACCCTAACCGAACCTATATGTGTTACCTAAACTGTTTTTCGCTTCCCCTGTAAAGTTTCATTTTTTCAGATACGGGATATTGCAGTTAGGCCATCGCTATACTGCCGTCAAAAGAAAAAAACACGTATTCAACAAAATCGCTATTTTCAGAAAATGAAGGGTAAAGTTTTGGATGCAAATAAAACACAAATTTATTTTCCGGAATAAAACTGCACTTGATAGAGAATTAATCAGAGTTTTAACCAAATATATTTTTTTGTCCGATGTCTAAAAATCCAAGATGGCGGACTTAATTAAAATGTACCCTTCAAAGATGCTCGTTTATTTTTGTGTTGCGAACTTGTTTTAATCACTTTTTTAAATTAGTTAAAAGGCTGCGTTCTTGCCACGCACAGCAAGGTATGAACTAGCAAAATCGGTTCGGTGGTTCTAAAAAAATATATTTTTGTTTCAACCATTGTTTTGCATATTATGCGATATCCTTGCCAATCATGTCTGCATTTATTTCTTATGACTTCATTACTACTAAACCGATTTTGATGAAGTAAAAAACATCCTGTTGAGAATTGATTGCTTTTTAAAGATCATGATCAAAATTTATCGCCATCTTAAAATTTAAGATGGCGGATACTGCGGACAGAATCATACTTGATTCTTCAAAATGGCGTGTTGATTCTTATTTTCCGAAAATATTTTAGTTTTTTTTTTAATTTGTAGAAAACCACTACTTTGCCCTCACACAACGACGTACAAATTAGTAAAATATCTGTGTGGTGGTTCTCAAAAAATCTATTTTTGCTTCAACCATTGTTTTACAGATTCTACGATTGCATTGCCAATCCTTCTGCATTCATTTCCTTATAAATTCGTTATTACTAAACCAATTTTAGCGAAATAAAAAAAATCGTGGTGAGAATTGATTGTGAGATCAGATTTTGTGAGAACCAACCAAGCTTGTTTTTATTTTAAGGATGTGGTGTTAATACATTAGTTAGAGCAAAAAATTTAAAAAGGCTCTCCGTTTTCGGTCTAGAAGATAATCAAAAAGTGACGCCTTATATTTGAAAAAATTAGTTGCTTTGTATAACTTAAACCATATATAGGGCGGCTCAAAAATATATTGTGTTTTACAAAAATATATTTTTTTTAAATGCCCATAACTTTACTTAACTATCACCTAATTTTTTCTTATTAGTTTTTTTGGAAAGGAGGAGCTTTAAGTTTTATTAGAAAAAAATATTTTTTTATAAATTAAAATGAGTCTTTGACAATTTATCATTTCTTAAAAAAATATTGTCCAATTTTTATAATTGTGGTCATTTTGAGAAGCCACAATACTTAACAAATAATTTAATTTTACAACTGACATTTCATAAATATTCAAGATGATGGACAAATTTTAATGTGAGGTTATTTTGCAACAAATTTGATATGGTCCTGCGGGTATTCTGTGAGGTACTCGGTTTTTCTTCTTTTCACGACGATCAGATAAATTTAAAAATAATCGTGAAATAGAAGGCAATGGATCTTCCAAGCACCATTGACCCCAATAACGTATTTAAAAAAATAATAAAAGGCCTATAAAGTTTTGTGTTACATAAGTTATAATATAGTATAAATTTTCCTTTTCTGTTTTTCTGTTTTTTAGGAACTCTTTATTTTCACCCTGTATAATAATTGCCTGGACAAAAATTTTCAAAAAACTTTCTTAAAACGAAATAAAGCAACTATTTACAAATGCAACACTATAATTCTTATCACAGGAAAATGATTATAATTTTGTACCCAATGTCCAACATGTAACACAGAGCCATTCCCCCGTGCGTCAGCGTCGGTGAAGAGAGCAAACATGGAGGTGTCAAAAAGCGCATCAATTTGTACAAATTAAAGTTTTAAAAAAAATCGATTTTTTGATTTTTTTATTAGATCCTGTTTTACCGGCCTATGCAGGTGTACTGACAAATAACCTTAGTGTCAGTTTAAAAAGCAAACATGAGAGTATCAAAAAAGCGCATCAATTTGGGTAACAAATTTAAGTTAAAAAAAAATCGATTATTAATTTTTTTTGTTAGACCCGGTTTTACCGGCCCATACAGGTATACTGACAAATAACCTTTATGTCAATCAGAAGAGCAAATAAGGGAGTGTCGATAAAGGGAATCGATTTGGTGTAACAATTTAAAGTTTAAAAAAAAATTGATTTTTTAATTTTTCTATTAGATCCTCTTTTACCGGCCTATGCACGTACTCTGCCAACTAACATTAATGTAAATCAAAAGGGCAAATGCAGGAATGTCGAAAAGGCAAATCAACTTGGTGTAACAAAAAAAAATCTATTAAATTCTGTTTTACCGTCCCATATGACGTATTAGTTCAGGCACTACATCCCAGATTCAAGCGATATGCTGCTTTTAATGATAGAAGCAACACACTTGGTATGGATAGACATAAGACTCGCCCGAACATTTTACGAAAGGAAATCACCCCCCCAACCCTAGCAGGGGGGTGGTTCCCCACCTCAAACGTACTTTTGATAGATTTTTGCCAACTTTTTCAAAAATCTTTGGGAGATACAATTTCCTTTTTAATAATGTACGGCAGTGGTGCACGTTCCATTATCGTACAAAAAAAGGGGAAAATTAAAAAAGAAGAAAAAACTTGTTTTTTGTGGCATTTTTTATCTTTAACACTATTTTTTTTTCAAATAAATATTTTTGGTTAAAAGCCCATTATATACAGTTAAATACTTATTAAGCTAGACATAAGTTTTTTTAAATAGCCGCCTTGAAATAAAAATAAATATGTTTATAGAAATCCTTATATCAAACAAAAATGTTGAACAGTCATCTTTGTAACTCAGTAAATAAATATGAGATTAAGTAAAAAATTATTTTTGGTTAGTAATAACTTTAAACTGACTTTTTCTAGCTGACCTTTCTTAAAGTAGGTATGGGGGGCATCCCTCCTTTCACCCCTCTGAAAAGTGCTCTCTTACAGTATTTTCCCAGCTTTTAACATATCAAAAAACAACTAAGTAACAATTATTAAGGCTGATAAAAAGTACTCTCTAACGATGTATAACACGTCGCCCTTACATCAGTGGCGCTTTTATAGGCATTTAAATAAATAAGAAGTGTGGAAAAAACTTTTTTTTTTATTTTCTTAAATTTTACTGTCCTACATATTTGGTTTTAAAACATTTTTAAAGCCAAAGAAATTTCCTTTCCAACGATGTACATCACTTTCAGTGGCGTACGTAAATTGAGATTATTTAGAAAAAACATGTTTATTATAGGTTTTTCAAAATTTTCTCAAAAACTACACTTTTTAGGAAGAAATATGTAGTATACTTTATTGTAGAACATAACATTTTCTTTTAAAAACTTTATTAAAATGTCGGGTTGTTGCCATATTTAAGGCTTCAGGGGCGTACTAATATAAACTTAGTTTCAAAAATAACTGAAATAATCAGTTTCTCTTGCATATTTAAATATCTTTTCTAACTAAGATTTTTAGAAAAGAATGTGCCTTTATTCTTTATTGAGGATAAGACAATTTCTTTTTAAATGATGTATTACAAAGTGAGGTTAATGTTATGATAAATACTTCAAAAAGGTTCGTAATTTATACCTACTAAAATAAAATGTTTCCAAATTAAAATAAACTGTTTTTTTATTAGATTAGATATTTTGATTTATCTAAAAAAGTTCTTTAAAGCAAAAAACAGCGGTGGTTAAAAGGGGAGGGGGCATAGGGGCCATGCCACCCCCCCCCCCCCCCTAAGCAATATTTTTGTGCAGAAAGTAACAGTAGTAACTTTGACACAGGTGTTTTTGGATATTTTTTTAAGCATATGGAACTAAAAATAAAGTGGTGAATCTTATGCAACGGTTTGGGGGGGGGGGCATAATCATAATTAGGTACTCATTGAAATTGAAATTGAAATTGAGATTTTGATGGAAATTGAATGAAACCCGTAACAAAAATAATATTTTTTAGTCATTTTTGCAATTTACGGACGCCCCTGGAGAGTTTTCTATACTATGGGTTTACATTTTGTGACACTGTTTAAAAGGACATTTTATTATCGGGCCCGCCGCCGAAGCCATAAAAGGTCGAAAGTACAAAAGGTCGAAAAAAAATCGACAAAACAAAATATTAAAAATACAAGTTTACCGTATCAAGTCGAATTGACCTGTCCAGTCGATGTGGACCCGCGGCCGTACTTTCGATCTTTTGTACTTTCGATCCTTTGTACTTTCAACCTTTTGAACTTTCGACCTTTTGTTTCTTGATCTTTTGTACTTCGACCTTTTGTACTTTTGACCTTTTGTATTTTCGACCTTTTGTACTTTCGACCTTTTATCCGCGACTCTTTATTATCCACCGAAGACCTAATAAGACACAAAATTGATTAGTTTGGATTGATCTTAAATAATTTCTTTAAATTAAGAACACCACTGGAGCGGTAAATATAAAATAACTTCCACTTTGTTATACATCGTTTGAAAGAAATTTATTGGCTATGACGAAGTATAAAACACATTTTTTGATAAAGACCTTGGTTTTTAAGAAAACTGAATAAAACGTATGAAAAACATGTTTTTTTAATGATTTGTTGAAATCATCCCCATTGACGGACGTCGCTGGAGAGTTTGCTATAAGTCAAACCCCACCAAGTTTCACATTTTTAAAAAGGGAATTTCCCTGTCTACAAAAAAGTGTAGAACAAGTTTTTTCATGTTAATCTTAGTTTTTGAGAAAATTAGATAAAACTTGTAACAAAAATGGTTTATTTTCTGTTTTTTCAAAATTAATTTAATTTACGGATGCCCCTGAAGTTTTATTTATAAAACCGATTTAATCATGTTATACGTCATTTTGAAGGAAATTTTATTGAGTATACCAAAATGTATTACACGGTTTTCTGTAGATATAAGTTTTTTTTTAAAATTAAATAAATCTTGGAAAAAAACAGATATTTTTTCAACTTTTTTTAATTACTTCAATTAACGGACGCCGCTGGAGAGCTTGCTATTAGTCTAACTTTATTAAGTTATACCATGTTGACACGGGAATTTTATTGTCCACATAAAAGTATATTTTACATTTTTCTCTTAGAAGCTTAGTTTTTAAGAAAATTTGAAAAAACCTCAAACTTTCAGATTTTGGGGGGTCTGGGGGGGTTTTTAGAGGTTTTTGCAGCCATTTAAAAAAATAATAATATGTTATTATTTTTTAATTATACAAATATATGTTTTGAATGTACACCTGTGACAATTTGGGCTTTCCAGCGGCAATTTAAAATTCCACCGCCATTTTCGCCGCCATCTTGAATATCTCAGCCCCTGTCAATATTTCGAGTTGGCAACAGGGATATTCGGATTCAGCGGGGTCAAAATTGGGGGAATTGCCCATTTGCTAAAAAGTAATATAAAATGCTTCTAGAAAGTGGAATTGCCCGAATCTTGCCTGAACTAGGAGGAATGCCCCCTCGCCCCAATTTAAATGAATTCAACTTGAAAAATTAAGTTTTAAGTTAATACTAATCAAAAATATTTCTTTACTCACCTTGAGTATTGTTTACTTAATTACAAAAATTAATGTTCAACATTTTTGTTTTAAAGCGGCTACTTTCAAAAGTTATATCTAACTTATTAAATATTTGTATACAATGGGTTTTTGAACAAAAATATTTTTTTGAAAAAAACAATGTGATACAAAATGCGACAAGAAACATTTAAAAAAACATAAAAACATTTTTCCTTTTTTTCGTAGGTCAATAGAACGTGCACCACTGCCTTTAGAGGGTACTAAGGTACCTACATGGTCAAAAAGGAAATTTTATCCGCTTGCAAAATAATATTTAGAATAATTTTAGAAAAGTTGACCGTTTTCGAGTTATTAGCAAAAACCGTCAAAAAGCACTTTTAAGGGGGGAACCACCAGGGTTGGGGGGGTTCCCTTTCGTAAAATGTTCGGGCGAGTCTATCCATACCAAATGTGTTGCTTCTATCATTAAACGCAGTATCGCACCCCGTAGGGCCTGAACTATACAGGGTGTCCCATAACTTAGGGGCCATAGGCCAACAGGTGATAGAGGAGATCATGCCTGATAAAAAAGTTTCTATGATGCATGGGTCAAAACACTTTCTTTGTCGAGATACAGAGCATCAAAGATGGCGATTTTTTAAACTTTTTTGATAATAACTTTTTAAAAAACGCTGTAAAAATATGAAATTGGGTAAAGTCGTGTATTAGAACAAGAGCAATAAGTTGAAATACAAATTATTTTTAACAAAATTAGTCGGTAAATTTTTTTTAGAAAAAACTATTTTTTGGTATAAACTTTTATGAATAAAATATTAAACGCAATTTTTTTAAAATATTATTTGTTAATAACTACAAGTCTCTAGCGAGACATAATAATAAAATATTATTAATATTTTTTAAAAGAATAAGTAAGCAAAAATTAATTTTTTTCAAAAAATTATTATTTTTTTATGTGGTTATTTTGACAGCCTGTATCTCAATCTCAACTTGTTTTTGTATCAAAAAAAGAAATACCACATTTTTGAATCCCAATGGCTGTGACAAATTTTAAAAATCCTATATCTTAAAAACAGATGTGTGACCCTTATGTTATATAAACTTTTTTCTTGGAAATAACCTCCTCTATCACCTGCTGCACTATGGCCCCTAAGTTATGAGACACCCTGTATAAAGTTGTAAGGACTAACAACCTCCCACAATATATTTTTTCACTGCTTAATGTATTTCTCAAATTTAGGTTTTTTGCAAGGGGTGGGTCGATCGCCGATTTTTGTACACCAAAGGGAAATACCTACGGTATAATACTTACAGTATTTCCTCCAATTTCAATGGTATTTTCTAGTATTTCCCAAGCACTTCCCGGTATTTCCTAGTATATTTCCCAGAACTCCCCAAGTATTTCCTGGTATTTACCCTAACCTGTACACCAAAAGGAAATACCGACCCACCACTCGATTTTTTACAAATGCCTGACATTTGCAAAAGAGTAGTTATTTAGTTTTATTTTTGTTTGATTAAAATAAATAAATCGATCCATGACGGATCTGATACCTTCCTAGCTAGCCTATTAGCACAAGTGAAGCTATGATAATCAGCTTTGAATGCACTTTTTTGTAATGCTCCTACATAGTTTTTTTTATTGAGCAAAATCTAGTCTACTATATTCTGAAAACCGCATATTGATGCGATGCTCCTTTAAAAATTTTAATTGTCAAAAAACTGTCATTAGCGTTATTGGATTTTGAAAAACTAATCAGCTCGTTAGAGTGTCGAATACGATTTTACCTTAAAATTTTATGAAAACCGGTTCAGCGGTTTAGGAGCTATTGTGTTACGGACAGACACACACATAGACAGACATCACGACGATATTAATAGGATAGGTCAAAATACATCCAAATAACACATTTTCGGCGTTATCAAAAAAAAAATTTTTTCGTCGAAAACAATACCTTTATTAGCCATTGCTGTGCGGGCTAGTAAGGTCAAAATACTTAAGGTATTAAGGACTCTCTTATTTACCACAATTTCTTATCCACTTCTTGCACAGCTCCACATTTCTGGGAAATGTAAATTGCCTCACACCAGCAGAACAACCATATTTAGACTTTCCACAATTAAAATACATACATTTGTTTCCGGAATATTTAATATTATCCATATCGCACCCTTAAATCTAAAGAGACGCAACTCAAAAGTTTTGAAAATGAGTTTATGTAACAAAAATGCATTCAAATGTGCTTTTTAACTAAAGATCACCAAAATTTACTTTGTTTACAATTTTTCGGGAAATTATGGAAAACTTTTGTTTATAAGCACAAAGTTAAAATATGAGCTAAAAAGACACGGAATGGGACAACTGGGCGCCCCCAACTCGGCGCCGCCAACTGGGCGCCGCCAACTCGGCGCCGCCAACTGGGCGCCGGACCAACACGGCGCCGGGCCAACTCGGCGCCGCCAACTGGGCGCCGGACAACTCGGCGCCGGACTAAAATTTTTTTTTGAATAAAATGTGAGGATGAAAAATAAAATATATTATTTATATAATAACATCTTTAAAAAATCCCTTACGCAATTTTTTACAAGCTTTTATATTTAGCTTCAGATGTTCTAACTAACTATCTATCAAATCTTGTGAAGCGTTTTTGACACACTTCCCATTATCCGATTTGGATGAAATTTGGTACACACGTAGTGGTCCCATAACAATACAACACTAAGAAAAAAATATCCTCCCACCCCTAGCCCCACCCTTTCTATAGAAAAATGTGTTTTTGATACACTTCCCGTTATCCGATTTGGATAAAATTTGGTATACATATAGTGATCGGATGAGAATACAATAATAAGATCCCTACCCCCACCCCCTTTCATACAAAAATGTTTTTGACACACTTCCCATTATCCGATTTGGATGAAATTTGGTATTCACATAGTGGTCCGATGACAATACATTAAAAAAAATATCCTCCCACCTCTACCACCACCCCTTCCATAGAAAATGCGTTTTTGACACCCTTCCCATTATCCGATTTGGATGAAATTTGGTATACATATAGTGATCCGATGACAATACAATATTTAAAAAAATATCCTCCCACCTCTACCCCCACCCCCTTTCATAGAAAAATGAGTTTTTGACACACTTCCCATTATCCGATTTGGATGAAATTTGGTATACATATAGTGATCCGATGACAATACAATATTAAGAAAAAAATATCCTCCCACCTCTATCCCCACCCCCTTTCATAGAAAAATGAGTTTTTGATACACTTCCCATTATCCGATTTGGATGAAATTTGGTACACACGTAGTGGTCCCATGACAATACAACATTAAGAAAAAAATATCCTACCACCCCTACTCCCACCCCTTCTATAGAAAAATGTGTTTTTGACACACTTCCCGTTATCCGATTTGGATAAACTTTGGTATACACATAGTGGTCCGATGATAATACAATAAGAAAAAAATATCCTCCCACCCCTACCCCCACCCCCTTCCATAGAAAAATTTGTTTTTGACACACATCGCGTTTTAGAAGATCTACAGAGTAGGTAAAATTTTTTTAAAATAAATTCGTGGCTAAGCGGGTATAGAAAGATTTTGTTTCTCTTGTATTTTCCGTGGGCAACTCGAAAGCTGTAAACCGACAGGGGTCCACGACCTAATGATGTGATCTTGGACCTCCGTAAGTGGACAGCTTTCGAGCTGCCTACGGAAAAAGACAAGAGAAACAAAATATTTCTACACCCGCTTAGCCACGAACAATTTTTGTTTTCTTCATTCACGAGTACTAAACTTTACGGTTATAAAAAATTTAATTTTTGTCATTTCTGAACTAACGAAATACTTTTGAATCTTAATAATTTTTAAAAAACATGGTACCTACCTACTATTTTTTTAAAAGCTTTGTATAATTTTTTTTTAAATTACCAACTTATTGTTCTCAAAAAAATGCAATATTCTGTCTCATAAAACATTTTCGTATAATTTCAAAAACAATGATTAATAAATAAAAAAGTCCGCCATTTTGGATCCGCCATTTTGTTTTTTTAAAGTTTGAGTTAAAAATTGTGTTAAATGTCCTCAAGCAATGTAATATTTCAAGTTTGAGACAAATCGGTTGGTAAATAAGAAAATCCGCCATTTTGGATCCGCCATTTTGATTTTTGGATCCGCCATTGTTGTAATAAAAAACGTAAATTGTAGTATTACCAGGTCACCAAACACGACAACTACCAAGATTCAACAGTCGACTTAATGGATTTAACTTTACTTAACAAAAACAAATTTCAAATAAATTAGTAAAAGAAATTGAAATTTTGATGATGTTATTACGATAAGATATCCGTATCAATTAAATATCACTATTTGCAAGAATCAATCTAGCAGAAAAATGCAGAAGTAAATAAATAGAGTTTATTCTAGATTATAATGAAATCGCTGATCGTGAGTTATTTGGAAACTCATTTTTCTATTGGGGGAAGGAGAGGGTGAGGGTAGAGTTAGAAATATATTTTTTGCTTGGGCTGTATTGCCATCGGACCTTTATGCATATACCAAATTTTATAAAAGTCATTTGAAGTGAAGTGTGTCAAAAACGCATTTTTTATGGAAGGGGGTGGGGGTAGGGGTGGGAGGACATTTTTTCATTATTGTTGTATTGTTATCGGACCACTATATGTATACCAAATTTCATCCAAATCGGATAATGGGAAGGGTGTCAAAAACGCATTTTCTATGGAAGGGGTGGGGGTAGGGTGGGAGGATATTTTTTTTTAATGTTGTCTTGTCATCGGACCACTATGTGAATACCAAATTTCATCCAAACCGGATAATGGGAAGTGTGTCAAAAACTCATTTTTCTATGAAAGGGGGTGGGGGGTAGAGGTGGGAGGATATTTTTTTCTTATTGTTGTATTATCATCGGACCACTATGTGTATACCAAATTTTATCCAAATCGGATAACGGGAAGTGTGTCAAAAACACATTTTTCTATAGAAGGGGTGGGGGTAGGGTGGGAGGATATTTTTTTCTTAATGTTGTATTGTCATGGGACCACTACGTGTGTCAAAAACGCTTCACAAGATTTGATAGATAGTTAGTTAGACAGAACATCTGCAGCTAAATAAAAGCTTGTAAAAAATATTGCGTAAAGGATTTTTTAAAGATGTTTTTATATAAATAATATATTTTATTTTTCATCTACATATTTTATCCCAGTTGGCGGCGCCCAGTTGGCGGCGCCCTGTTGTCCTAGACCGAAAAAGACACGTTGTAAGTATTTTTATTGCAGGGACACATTTTTAAATTTTTGAGTTATGTCTTTTTAGTTTTACGTGTGCGATATTTTGCATCACGCCAAAAACAAAATACTGAATTGATCTGATATTGATGTGTACCGCTTGCTTGAGATTGATAGAATGACCTCTTGACTTCGCGGAAGGGAAAAAGTGAAGCGGCTCGAGCACGAAGTAGGTATATAGTCTATTATATACTCATACACATTTATTTTTATTTCAAGGCCACATATCTATGTACTTTTTGGGTCGATTGAGCCACGACAAGAGATCGGACAACAAAGCACAGTCAAAGAGCGAGCATTTACCAGAAAATTTTAAATTTAATATAATTCCGCAGCTAGCGCTGGCTAGGTAAACTAAAAGATCCGTAAGCCGGGACCGTGCCTCTGCTGCCATAGGCTATCTTACTCTTAGGCGATCTTACTCTATGGTTTTACCCTACAAAAGGTCCGGTAGTTCTGAATTTTGGATATGTTATTAAAGTCGAAAGGGTAGTTAAAAATCTGAGTTTTCGTCACCCGCACCCCTGTGCATCCTCCACCATTTTGAAAAAAACATCAAAAATTGGCACTTTTTGTAGTTTTTTGCCTGTAACTTCGTTCCAGTAAACTAAATCGCAAAAAGAGTTATATGAAATTTTTTAGAGGATATAATTATCTACAATTGGGTGGAACCGGTCTAGGACAACTGGGCGCCGCCAACTGGGCGCCGCCAACTCGGCGCCGCCAACTGGGCGCCGGGCCAACTGGGCGCCGGGCCAACTCGGCGCCGCCAACTGGGCGCCGGCCAACTCGGCGCCGGACTAAAATTTTTTTTTGGATAAAATGTGTAGATGAAAAATAAAATATATTATTTATATAAAAACATCTTTAAAAATCCTTTACGCAATTTTTTACAAGCTTTTATTTAGCTTCAGATGTTCTGTCTAACTAACTAACTATCTATCAAATCTTGTGAAGCGTTTTTGACACATCCGATCCATTATCCGATTTGAATGAAATTTGGTACACACGTAGTGGTCCCATGACAATACAACATTAAGAAAAAAATATCCAGCCCCACCCCCTTCCATAAAAAATGCGTTTTTGACACACTTCACTTCAAATGACTTTTATAAAATTTCGTATATGCATAAAGGTCCGATGGCAATACAGCCCAAACAAAAAATATCTCTACCCCCACCCTCTCCTTCCCCCAATAGAAAAATGAGTTTCCAAACAACTCACGATCAGCGATTTCATTATAATCTAGAATATTATTATATTATTATTATGATAATATTAGAATGTTAGAAAATTATTTTTTAATTTTAAGTGCATTTTATAAAAGCTTGTGACTTAAAAAAAATTTTTTACTAATTTATTTGAAATTTGTTTTTGTTAAGTAAAGTTAAATCCATTAAGTCGACTGTTGAATCTTGGTAGTTGTAGTATTTGGTAACCTGGTAATACTACAATTTACGTTTTTTATTACAAAAATTTTCTTATTTACTAACCGATTTGTCTCAAACTTGAAATATTACATTGCTTGAGGTCATTTAACAAAATTTTTTACTTAAACTTAAAAAAATCAAAATGGCGGATCCAAAATGGCGGATATTCTTATTTACAAACCTATTTGTCTCAAACTTGAAATATTACATGGCTTGAGGTCATTTAACAAAAATTTTTACTCAAACTTAACAAAATCAAAATGGCGGATCGAAAAGAGGCGGATTAAATAGAAATGGCTTAAAAAACAGGTAAACGAATATAAAGAAATAAAGGGGTCATCCCATAAGGAAATAACACTTTTATGTTATATGGAAAATCGATTAATAAATAAAAAAGTCCGCCATTTTGTTTTTTTTAAGTTTGAGTTAAAAATTGTGTTAAATGACCTCAAGCAATGTAATATTTCAAGTTTGAGACAAATCGGTTGGTAAATAAGAAAATCCGCCATTTTGGATCCGCCATTTTGATTTTTTTAAGTTTGAGTAAAAAATTTTGGTAAATGATCTCAAGCAATGTAATGTCTCAAGTTTGAGACAAATCAGTTGGTAAATAAGAAAATCCACCATTTTGGATCCGCCATTTTGATTTTTTTAAGTTTGAGTAAAAAATTTTGTTAAATGACCTCAAGCAATGTAATATTTCAAGTTTGAGACAAATCGGTTGGTAAATAAAAAATCCGCCATTTTGGATCCGCCATTTTGATTTTTTTAAGTTTGAGTAACAAATTTTCTTAAATGACCTCAAGCAATGTAATATTTCAAGTTTGAGACAAATCGGTTAGTAAATAAGAAAATCCGCCATTTTGATTTTTGGATCCGCCATTGTTGTAATAAAAAACGTAAATTGTAGTATTACCAGGTTACCAAACACTACAACTACCAAGATTCAACAGTCGACTTAATGGATTTAACTTTACTTAACAAAAACAAATTTCAAATAAATTAGTAAAAAAAGAATTTTAAGTCACAAGCTTTTATAAAATGCACTAAAAATTAAAAAATAATTTTCTAACATTCTAATATTTTCATAATAATAATATAATAATATTCTAGATTATAATGAAATCGCTGATCGTGAGTTGTTTGGAAACTCATTTTTCTATTGGGGGAAGGAGAGGGTGGGGGTAGAGGTAGAAATATATTTTTTGTTTGGGCTGTATTGCCATCGGACCTTTATGCATATACCAAATTTTATAAAAGTCATTTGAAGTGAAGTGTGTCAAAAACGCATTTTTTATGGAAGGGGGTGGGGGGTAGGGGTGGAAGGACATTTTTTCATTCTTGTATTATTGTTATCGGACCACTATATGTATACCAAATTTCATCCAAATCGGATAATGGGAAGGGTGTCAAAAACCCATTTTCTATGGAAGGGGGTGGGGGTAG
Source organism: Aspidapion aeneum (assembly GCA_963576565.1). Lineage (NCBI taxonomy): Eukaryota > Metazoa > Arthropoda > Insecta > Coleoptera > Brentidae > Aspidapion > Aspidapion aeneum. The sequence continues at coordinate 44,044,177 of OY755044.1, forward strand.
GGGTCTGAGGATATTTTTTTTTAATGTTGTATTGTCATCGGACCACTATGTGAATACCAAATTTCATCCAAATCGGATAATGGGAAGTGTGTCAAAAACTAATTTTTCTATGAAAAGGGGTGGGGGTAGGGGTGGTAGGATATTTTTTTTTTAATGTTGTATTGTCATCGGACCACTATGTGAATACCAAATTTCATCCAAATCGGATAATGGGAAGTGTGTCAAAAACTCATTTTTCTATGAAAGGGGGTGGGGGTAGAGGTGGGAGGATATTTTTTCCTTAATATTGTATTGTCATCGGATCACTATATGTATACCAAATTTCATCCAAATCGGATAACTGGATGTGTGTCAAAAACAAATTTTTCTATGGAAGGGGTGGGGGTAGGGGTGGAAGGATATTTTTTCTTATTGTTGTATTATCATCGGACCACTATGTGTATACCAAATTTTATCCAAATCGGATAACGGGAAGTGTGTCAAAAACACATTTTTAATGTTGTATTGTCATGGGCCACTACGTGTGTACCAAATTTCATCCAAATCGGATAATGGGAAGTGTGTCAAAAACGCTTCACAAGATTTGATAGATAGTTAGTTAGTTTGACAGAACATCTGAAGCTAAATAAAAGCTTGTAAAAAATTGCGTAAAGGATTTTTTAAAGATGTTTTTATATAAATAATATATTCTATTTTTCACCTACACATTTTATCAAAAAAAAATTTTAGTCCGGCGCCGAGTTGGCCGGCGCCCAGTTGGCGGCGCCGAGTTGGCCCGGCGCTCAGTTGGCCAGGCGCCCAGTTGGCGGCGCCGAGTTGGCGGCGCCCAGTTGTCCCATTCCGGGGTGGAACTATGGTTGTTCTGCGAGCAGCAATAAGGAAGCTAGGTAATTTCCAAAAATGACAAATCACGTGCTTGGGCAAATTTTCAGATTTTTTCTACTTTAGACGGCATAAGCTCCGAAATACTTTGTTCTAGGGTAAAAGTTCTAAGAACGTATCTTGTAGAGAATTTTATCAGCTACAAAATCCATTCTTTAAATTTATTTTTAAATATTGTAATGGAGTGGGAGTAACTTTTAACTTAAGGTAAGTTAGAAAATAATAATTTTTTTAAATTTAGTGCTTTAAACGGGACGTTTTTATTTATTTTTATTTTTTTGTGTAAATTTAGTGACGCACAAAAAGTAAGAGAGCTTAGGGGTCAAACACCTCCTTAAACTAACCACCTCTTCAAAAAACCCCCCAGACCCCCCAAAATCTAACATATTTAGGTTTTCTCAAATTTTCTAAAAAAATACGGCTCTAAGAGAAAAATGTGCAATATACTTTATTGTAGACAATGAAATTTCCTTTTGAAAAGGGTACAACTCGATGGGGGTCAACTATTTATAAACTCTTCAGCGGCGTCCGTTAATTGAAGTAATTTAAAAAAGTAAAAAAATATCCATATTTTTTTCTATGATTTATTCGATTATTTTTTTAAACCAAGGTTTATAGAACAAAATGTGTTATACATTATTGTAGCAAATAAAATTTCCTTTAAAATGCTGTACAAGAAAGTTGGATTTGTTTCATGGTTAGAAATTCAGAGGCGCCCGTAAATTTAACCAATTTTAAAAAAATCACAAATTCAAATATTTTTGTTACAAGTTTTATCTAATTTTTTCAAAAACTAAGCCTAATTTAAAAAAATGCTATTATGTACTTTATTGACAGTAAAATTCTCTTTTCAACGGTGTATAACTCGATGGGGTTTGACTTACAACGAACCCGCCAGCGACGTCCGTAAATGGGAGCCATTTAATTAATTTTTTTTAAAATTATGTTTTGCACAGGTTTTATTTGATTTTCTGAAAACCATGCCCTTTATCAAAAAAATTGTTTTTTACTTCATTGTAGATAATAAAATTTTCTTTTAAACGTTGTGTAACATGGTAAAAAATATTTCTTATTTACCGCTCCAGTGGTGTGCTTAATTTAAAACAATTTTTTTAAATCACCAAAAAAATTAATTCTGTTACATATTTTATTCGATTTTCTTAAAAACCAAGCCCTTTATCAAAAAATGTGTTTTATACTTATTTGAAGTAAAAAACAATTTTTTTGATAAAGGGTATGGTTTTCAGAAAATCAAATAAAACCTGTGCAAAACATAATTTAAAAAAAAAATTAATTAAATGGCTCCCATTTACGGACGTCGCTGGCGGGTTCGTTGTAAGTCAAACCCCATCGAGTTATACACCGTTGAAATGAGAATTTTACTGTCAATAAAGTGCATCATAGCATTTTATTTTAAATTAGGCTTAGTTTTTGAAAAAATTAGATAAAACTTGTAACAAAAATATTTTAATTTGTGATTTTTTAAAATTGGTTAAATTTACGGGCGCCTCTGAATTTATAAACATGAAACCAATCCGACTTTCTTGTACAGCATTTTAAAGGAAATTTTATTTGCTACAACAATGTATAACACATTTTGTTCTATCAACCTTCATTTAAAAAAAATCGAATAAATCATGGAAAAAACATGGATATTTTTTTACTTTTTTAAAATA